>CM040405.1:33114229-34314229 GCA_022702515.1 Ilyophis sp. 1 JC-2022 | reverse complement strand
CGAACTTTGTGGAAGGAAGGGCTTTGAAAAAAACGGTTCTATGAAGCTATTGGTCCAATCCCAGAAATGTAAGCAACCACCGGTGGTGATAAAGTGAGGACTGCGGTCCCTGCAGTACTGATAGGACGCCTTACAGCACCTCCCTGCCTGTCCTTCTCACCATCACTCAGCCTCTGCCATCTGCTCAGTAATTCAATAATCTGACAAACCAGAGGGAGGTATGATTCCCTGGATCAAATACAGGGACCACAGCCTATTTTGAGCATGCATATTGATTGAATATATTTAAGAGATGAGCTACAACTGGGACTGCCCCCCCCCCACTCCCCGGCCTCCTGAAACTCCATCCCTCAGTCGTCCTTCCACGTCCCGTCCCGTCCCCCCCCCATCCTCTCACATTCAGGGACATAACACAAACAGCAACCGCAGACAGTGCCTAAAGCGAACCTAAAGCCCTGCCCAAACAGGAACATCAATTCAAACGTTACTGTAGAAGTATAATGTCTGATTTCCACTACGAATAGCTCTCATTATGCCTAGAAGAATTAATACCAGCGTACATGTATAAGCAAAAATAAAAAATAGAGCCTCTAAGTATTTTTCATTTGATTGGATTAGAAAGAAAGCTTTGATGCTGACGAGCCGGCAGCCTGACACCAGTATTCAAACCACAGTCTGACTCACGCATACGCCACACTCCACAATAAGAATGGAAGCGATTCCATGGAGTCACTTCATACTACAAGCTAATGAAAATGAAATGGAATTATCCTCGACAAATGACCCTGGTTGCACATAAATCCAACTACTATTTTTTAATCAAAAATTTTAATCAGCGCTGTATAAAATTTAATCAGTAGAGATCATGTGTGAAGGTAGCTTTAATGACTGTTTCAATGTCGGTTTGGCATTTTTTATATCAGACGGCTACACACTGCAAAAACCAAAACATAAGTCAATCTTAATGAGTATTTTTGTCTTATATTTCATCGTAAATCTTATTTCTATTGGCGTTTTTGCAAAATAAGACAAAAATATTGCCAATGAGGTGAAACAGTTTGACTCTCATTAAACTAAGTCTCATTACAAGACTAAAAGACTTAAGACAGACTTTTTTTTGCAGTGTGTAAACATAAACAGAATACAAGTGGTACTGCGTTATTAAAAATTCTATGTAATGAGACATATTTTGCTAGAGGGACTGCGTTGGACTTCCACCCAGACATATCCCTTTTAGTTAGTGGAAAAAACAAAAAGTACATTTCATTCGGTAGCCTACCAGTGATCCTGTGCAAAACCAGAAAAGCTATCCTGTGCACACTCAGTTCCTCCAAGTATTTCTACATTCACTGACACAGATATGCTAAAATAGGGGCACACTCCCTAGTCTACCAAACCTTCATAGTATACACACAACTTTCACAAAGCCCTATACCTCTGAATTGTGTTTTCAGAAGCTTAGCATTTTCCTGTAAACTCAATGGAACCACTGAGTATGAAGACCAGTTCACAGCCCTCAGTGTCTTCCAGAGGATCACGCTCACCTATATAACCAACACAGACACACTTAATAACTAAATAATAAATGAAAGCAGGAGAGTTTGCAGATTGTCCCAGGTCATGTGACAAAAAGTGCAGGAAGATATGCAGAATATCCAAGTGGGGGGAAAAAACTGAATTATACTTTAAGGCTTTCCCATAGAAGATGTAAGATTGACATTACAACAGAAAAGTACTTCACAAAAATAGAGTGTACTTGTCTTCAAGTACGTGTGATGTCTAGCAGTTTTAGGTTGAGCAAACATATGTATGGGCTACCTAATTTGCATGCAGCTGGTTATGGGAGTAGTCTCAACCATCTTTGCTGGATGCATAAAAGGGCCATTCTTACATCATTGCTGTTTGGTTTATAAATCATAACGTAGCTATTGGTACAACTAAAAATGCCCATGTTTTTTTTTTTATCCCATGTTTTTTTTAATCAGCTTCTCTAATTAAATGAACAGAAGTAGGCTTGAGCTCCAAGAAATTGGAGAAGGTGCTATCCTAAAAGTCACATATTTCAAAAACGGTCTAACACTCAGAGTGAACCATAAATAATTGCTAATTGGTGTAGCTGTCCATTACCATGTGATGCGGGGACACCTGCATCACAGCCTTTCTAGTTCTGGGATTCCCACATGGACATTACAGGCCTCTGAGATAGTAAGTAACTAATGTTTCACGCTTAATAGAATAATGTTTTTTTCTGAGTGCCAAAGTGTAAAGTTATTATCTTCTATTCTATTCAGAATGATGCAATATTACTGTGACACGGTCCCAAATTAATAAAGATGGCATCCATTTATTGTGTGAGTTTATACAATATACGTATTGCCATTGTTATTGTTCATATAAAGTTAATTTTATACATATACATCTTATCTGTTTTGCTACACTTAGCCTACCTTCGTGATAAAGAGATGCACGACCACACCATTACATGTATCAGTCCTACACATTCACAGCAGTCAATGAAGTAGACCTACACTAGGCACTACTACATTACACCCTTTGTTACCTCCGAATCTCAGACATAGGCCTGGATTGAATCAACATTTGTCCTTAACTTTCAATCACAAATAAATGAGTGATATTTTCTCCACAAACACAGTTTGGCGAGTTTATGTTGGTTGGTGATTGCTGACCTTGTAAAACTGTTTATAAAGAAAAAACCAACATTTGCATCAAGTTTAAGGACAAATGTTGACTGAATCCAGGCTATATTGACAGTGTCCTTCCCCCAGACTACTTCAGTCATTCAGTCATTTGATTCCTGTTATGTCCTAAGACCAGACTGCTTGTTTGTAATCCAGTAAAAATGCATATTTGATTTGCAATCCTCAAACACCGGCACTACAGTCAGTCTTGGCACAAACAATGATTCTTTCTCATTGACCTGCAATATTAATAGGCAGAGCAACATAGGGGATGAACTTGTTCTTCAACATTTTGCTTTGGAAAACATTAAAAATGCATTTCAAATGTTTTATTTTCCAGCATATTAATAAAGCACTTGTGATCAACGATGCCCTGATGATTTATTTTGTGCCAGCTTTCCTGTGAAAACATTGATTTTTCCTTAATGTCAGCCACTCAGCCACAGCTCCACCCCCTCACCCTGCCTGCCCCCCCCCCCCCCCCCAGAAGAAACACTTGCTTTAATGATGATCACTGGAAATGCCCGGCCACTTCATGGTGGGTGGGGTGGACCCCAGCAGTGGCTGCCTTACTCTCAATTCCTCACCTGCCAGAGGCAACACAGATACTCCGCTCACTGCTCTCACCTTAACATTCCAAGGGCACAGGCTGACCTCGCTGTCAACAGCTACTGCCACCACAACAGATACCATAACCCTGTCACAAGCGGAAGCAACTCTCAAGCAGTGCAATGAAAAACCTCCTCCAGAGCACTGTCTCTGTTAAGCAACATCAACACATCACAAGGCCTGGCCTTGACTTTGACCCTAATGATGTACAGATATCTAAGTCTGGTCTGCTTCTGCACGTTGCTCTTACTGAGGAGCTTTAGAGCTCTTACTGAGAATGGACACTGGCCCAGCGTGTGACAGCCCTGCTTTCAACCTCTTCTCCTCCCACCTGTCTCCAATGTGCTAGGCCAGGTAATACCCTCGGAGGGATGAGGTGAGGTGTTGCAGTGTGGGAGAGCAGACAGAGCGGTGTCTCGCTGCCCAGAGCCAAGGCCAGAATGCTGTCAGAGGTCCAGAAGCTTATACTTAGTGCCTCAGGGTCTTGATATAGGGTTCTGACCTCATGCACAAAGCACCAGTGTAGGACTATGCTATGGTTTGCCTGATGTCTCTTCACGAATGTCCCAGGGTGACAGTCATCACCCTGGGACATCAGGCAGATGAAAACTGAACTGCTACACATGGATACACGTGAAAAAGTATATCCCTCTCTACATTTACACACATAGAAAGCACATTGAACATGAAACACGTTGCAGGAGCTACGCCCATTGGAAACTAGAAAAAGGTGGCTCTCAATGCAAGCACTGGATACATAATCTATCACCAGGTCTGCAAGCATGACATATAAGTTGCAGAAGCAGATGACTGAGGATTACAACAATATCCGCCATCTTTTATGCTGCACTAATACAATTCTGGCTCAACAATATGGCTTTTTACATAACCCAACTATGATCTTGAGAAGTTAAACAGAGAAGCGGACATCTAGGGTCAGTGGTGCTACTTCTACTGCCAAAATATGAATGGGGCCAATATCTTATTTGATTTTCAGAAAGGTCCAGAAAACTAGTTCGCCTGATTTAGTAAATCCTTTAGTGTATGTGCAAAGCCTGTCCACGTGCAAAACTAAATAAAATAACCAATGATTGGTGCAAAACAAATACTGTGACCAATCATCGGTCATGTTATTGGTTTTGCGTGCTAAAAGGTTTTGCACACGCTAAAGACCTTAATGAATCAGACCCTATACAACACTTCCATTGCAAAGAACATTTGGACTGTCCTCAAACAAAATGTTGCATCCTTTATCATATATTTTGGATAAGGGGAGGGCATAATCTGTATCTAAATATTATAAATAGTATTGGACTCTGGTAATAGTATTCTTATACTACAAAGCTACATGAGGAATGTAATCCTCCCTTGTGTCTTTGTGAATGTGCACTGATGTGAATGCATCCCTGAGGTGATTCATTCTGTCATTTAAAAAAAACAATTCAGTGCTAGAAATGTCCTGCCACTGTGCAGATCAAGTGAGGGAAGAGTGGAAGGTTCTAGTTTTAGATGCTGCTCTATCTGAACTGACAGCACAGGTAGCTATGGGCAGGTGACACCACAAACCACACACAAAATGTCTGAAGCTTGCAGATACTCAATCCCCTTCTGTAGTTAATGAGACGTGGCCATGAAGCAACCCTTAAAGCCCAATGGACAACAAGGTCCATATATTCAGCACCAGGTTGACAGCTTGATGAAACCCTTGCTGTTGAAATATGAACTCTGAATGGTATTGAGCCACCATGGCGTACAGCCGGATCATACAAAGTTTAACTGGAGATAGTCAGAATGGTTCGACAGATACCTGCTCTGGACTGACCATCACAATTGTATGTGATGTGACTGCATGACATACAAATGAGCTTTTCAAGCCTAGATTCAGTGCCAGTCATCTATGATGGAAGAAGCACCACAGAACCGAAAGATAGCAGTGCAACTGAATGTGACCTAACTGGAATACAATTATCTTCAGTTCCCTGCTGATATCAGTTCACTTCTCTCCATCCCAGCTGAACTGCTGTTCTAATGCAACGCACTGTGTCTCAAATCTTCTTATGTAAATACAAATATGTGATTTGCAGATGAAAATGATAGATCAAGGATTTAATCGTGGTGAAATAAAAACCCAACTACACTATCAATGAGTGAATTGCATGTCAAATGTACAGCTTAATTTAGAAAGCTAAAATATTCATATATAGGACAGCTAAGTATCATGACTTATCTAGAGACTGTTCATTACTATTAATTAATAATATTAAGAACATATGAATACCAGGCCATTTAGCCATCTATGCTTGTCGTTTACCTATAGACACCACACTTAAATATAGTACTCCTAATGTAAAAGTAATATACATATATTTCAGATGTTGTAGCACATGGTATGGAAAGTTTTTCAGGTATGCTGTCAGGACACAGCCTTGGGACTGTGAAATACCAGTCTGTCAGTGCACATCGACTGTCACCTCTTTTATCAACATTGGATGGTGCTCCCCTGGAAAAGGCTTCAGCAAGTAACTGTACAAAAAAATTACAAACACATTGCAGTAATCTAAGTTTTAAGTGAGGTCAGCTGGGTGTACCTGAGGTGTGATGTACCTAGTCAAAAGAAGCAACTCAAATGTATCACACTAGATACACAGATATACAGCACAGTATAGCATAGATTAATCCACAGTTGAGGGGTATTCAATATATCTTTCATAATACCGATGCATGCATCAGCAATAACATTATACTCACATTGCTAGCATTATACTCACATTGCTTGCTCACATCTTTAAAAACCAACACACGCGCTCCACTACCAATGTGTGTTTGTGCGTTTATATATATATATATATATATATATATATATATATATATATATATATATATATGCATGTGAGTGTGCGTGTGTTCGAATGAAATCACACAGGGGAATCCACAGCTAGCCAGTTTAATTTCACATTTATTTTATTTTCCCTTCTTTCACCGCTTCGTCCTCATATCGTTGGCTGAACACCAACGTTTAAATTATTTTATGAAGTCATAACGTAGGCTACAATTAATCACTCTAAACACATCTGTGATCAGTAATCACATTTCAAATTGAGCCCTCGTATAATATACAGCTAGGGCACCAATAGGCACTGCCTTGCATACGGAGGTGACAGTGGATTACTATGATCCATGCAAAGCACTTCGAGAGATCGAATTCTAATCGATTTGGCGAATTTATCAGATATCAACCCCTGAAACACTATAATGATTTAAAATATTACTTACTTGCTTTCCCCGGTTTGGGCCTCTGCAAGAGCTTCTGTACCGTAATAAGATCTTCAGTCTTCACTGCTTGTAGCAATTCCTGATCTTTCCCCATCTTGCCTTTTTATTTCTTTCTTTATTTTCACATCCAAAACATCCTCTGTCTGTATGTTTTTGTCGTCCCAGCCTTCAACTGCGGATCTTCTGAATTATTGCAAAGCAACGACAATGTGCATCGCGGACGCAATTGTACCTTCCGACGGAGAGATGCTCCGATTTCGGAGCACTGATGCACACTGTGCAATGATGACAACAGCAAAATTTATTCCAAATCTGCTTCATCCAACAAAACAACTCGAACTCAATTTAACACAAATCCCCGCCGAAGCCTGTAATAGGATTCGCTGTTTTGGTAAGGGTTTCCAGTCGAACGGTTATTATATATTAACAAGTAGCCTAGGCTATCATTGACAATTTGCCTCCTCTTCTAAACGAGCAACGCAATCAGTCGATGAAAGCAACGCAAGTGCAAAATCTGCTAAATAAAAGCATATAGATTCGAGGGATGTATGCACTAGCCAGAAAGGTATGGCTCCAAAAAACTGAAATAATAGCAAAATAAAAAGCAAAAAACACAGAATTAACGTCGGTCTGTGCAATCAGTGACGCACTGACTGCTGGTCCAGAGGTTTTGGAAAGTGCATTGCATAAACATGAACCAGCTGTGCCTTCGCTGTATGTTCTCAATTCAGGCAACAGTCCGCTTCCAAGCTCGCGGTAGTGTGTATCCCCGTAGTATGCGATGCCCCCTGTCGTAGGAGTTTGGCTGAAACGCAATGTTAAATGGCTCCGCTGTGTCCAGAAGGCGGATCCAAAGCTCAATACCATCCCTACTCTGCTCTCAGACTCGACAGATGGAGATGGCAGTTCGACTCGAGCTCAGCGCAGGCTTCCACACAGGGAGATCTAAGAAACCACTGTTGCTGTGTAGACTATTGCAGACCACAAAATGAAGAATACACGAAGACGGCTGTAAATCTACTTCGACCACTATCGTCCGCTCATACAGAACAGATTATGCCATTAGCCTAATTGACGTTACAATTTAGAGATATCCATACGCGGACCGGCTTTGCTTTACTGGGGTAGCAAATCAAATTTGCATACAATCAGTGCCTACAATTCCAACTGCATTTGAATTCGAGAAGTGCATGCATGATCAATAAAATATATAGCCCAAATTCATAAAAACGAGATTTCAGCCTCTGACGTGTTGCCTTGTGTTTTTTCTTCCTCATATGTAAAATAATTTAAGAAACTGAATGAAGCATTCTGACTTCAGCTGCATCATGACTTCCAAAGGCAAAACAGACAATGGCACAGAAAATGACAATGGGGTATGTAGAAGTAAAAGTCACAGCTCATTACCAAGTTATATCATTCATCTTTTTTCTTCCAGTCTCACACTGTATAATCAACGAAGGTATAAAGCAAGGACAGAGCAATATTTGCCTTCCATAGCCCATAACCAAAAACAGATGATCTTAAGCTCATTCTTTCATACATACTAAATTATTGCCAAATTATATTTAAGTTAAATATTTTCATAATATTTTGACATACCTGTACTTATTGGTTAAAAGTGATATGTAGATACCCTTAATCCTTGAACTCTGCACTATATATATATATATATATACCTTCCTACTATGTGCACCTAAGGAGCTAGGATGACCAAAATTCATGGCAATTACATTGTCACTTGGACAATACAAAGAGTATAGGGTTGACAAGCTAAAAAGGCCTTTGATAAAAATGTATAGCTTTCTTCTTCCAAATGCCTGTCATCCATCATTTACATTCAGACTGAGGGCCATGTGACCATGTGTTAGCCTCGTATCCATTTTCAGTGTAGTTGGAAAGATCAGCATGCGTGTAGGTGCTAGTGCAGCATGGTGCATTTGCTCTTCACTCAAAACCCCTGTGTCCTTGGCGCCTATGTTACCATAGCAACCTGCAACATTTTCATAAGCCAGTGGCCCTTGACAGCTAGAATCCACTGTCTCTTTCTCCCTCTCATTTTCTGTCTCCATAGACTTCTGTGTGTGCATTTGTGTGTGTGTGTGTGTGTGTGTGCATGTGTGTGTGAATTTATTTGTTGCAGCATAAATATTTTGGTATTAAAGCTGTTGATGCTGTGAAAAGAATATCCAAATATATAATTTTTGATTTGTCTTTATGTATATCACAGATTCCATTATGCAGGTTGAAGAATTTTCACGTGGGTCATCTCTGAATGGATCTACCAAAACACTATCTCTTAATATACATAGATTTTAGATTTATCACCTTGACATTGAATAGAAACCCAACTTGGCTGTCTCTCTCAAGTGATGAGCTGTTAGACCTAGTTTTCAGTCTACTGGAGAACCGTTTTATTCTGAGAAGAGGAAAAAAAACAAGACTAGGCAAGCCAAGTTCAGCCCAGACGTCTGTATGCAGCGAGTGAGGAACATTTGACAAGGCATGGCAGATATTGTTCTGGAGCATGCAGGTTGGCCTGCATACTGGGGTAACAAATTCTCTGATTCTCAAAGGTGTGTGTGTCAGAGTATGTGAGCGGGAGCGAGCGAGAAGGGGAAGCGGACGTAATTTAATTAGAGCGATGAGAACTATTAGGATGTTACCACTCCGCAGGTTCCAGTTCACTCCTGTTTATATATTGTGATAAAAATGGACATTGCTTTTTTTGTTTAGATACCACCTTAGTTTAGTTATATAAAATATAAATTTATTAATCATTTTGCCTATATGGAGAGTTGAAGTTGTTTTAATGACCTGTTGACATTTTCTGTACACAGAGAATGTACACATTGACAGCATTCTCACAAGTTTTTTATTTGCTCAAAAACAATATCTCAATAACAATATCCTCTGATCTACTTGGGGTTTGCTTGTCACCACTCCTATCCAAAATATAATGTTAACTGTTACTGAACTGCAGCGTCCAGACAGAACAAATAAATTCCAACAGTAGTGTCATGGTCCGTGGTTTATTTTTCCTTTTTCGCTGCAGTTCTCGTCTTTTCTTTCCGGTTGAGAATCTATCGGATTTTTTCCCATGTTCCATTCCGGGGTTTTGCTTCACCTCGCCTATTATTAGTTTCACCTGTGCTACTGCCTGCAGGGTATTTAAGCTTTTCACTTCTGCTTTCCCGGTGCTTCTTTGTCATTCCTACTTACATTGAGCCAGCATTGCTTTATGTTCATGAGGGACTTGCTTCTTCGTATTAGGTTTTACGTAGAGGATTATTTCTCGTTGAAGCTATACTGTTCGATTTACTCCGTGATGTTTTTTCTGAGACAGTCTTCTTTGTTGTTTAATTTTTGTTTCATTTTATTTCCGGCCGTTTTAGTGTTACGTTCCGAAGGTGTTTTTTTTCTTTCTAGTATTGAGCTCGGGAGATTTTGTATTGTGCTCTCACTCGTGTTTTCGAGTTCGCCCTATTTTTCTGGGTTGATTATTATTTGACTGTTTAGCTACTAGGATTATTTTTTTCTTTTCTACCCATTAGCGGTTTAAGCTTTCTTAGTGGTCCTCACCTTTGTGGGTGACTTGTTCTGATCTCCCTTTCTGTCGCATTTGATTCTCCGCTACTGAAACCATTACAAGTAGCTTATAACACCGCAAATAGCCTACATACGTTGTCTTTTATGTGGGTGGTTTAGGTCTGATCGGTTGTTTGTAATGAACGATTATTTTGCTGCCACTTTTTTACTGTAATTACTAAAATTTTAGGCATGGCGACCTCTGCTTTTAACTAATCTTTGTGATTAGAACGTATCGTTAGAACGTTCAGTGGAGAATGTTGTCACAAGGGTCACTGCCTTCTAAAGTGGAAACATGACTCCAATGCGGTGCCTACAAGTGATCTATTGTTGTACTATAATACAAATTATGTTACTTTAGTTGTTATCATCAGAGTAGTTATCTTGTTTATTTTGTAGCCTACTGTATAGGGTGACCATATATTCGATTTTTTTCTTAAAAAGAGGATGGGGCGGGCGGACGCTATGCCATTTTTAGTATTATAGATTGTTATAAATAGGATAGTCTCAGCTTTCTGCCGGTGACAACATTATCTTTCTACTCCAAATATTAAGCGAGATATACTCATTTAAATTTTGACTGTCACCAAACCATGTTGTTGATTTCTTCAAATAAATTAGAAGTAGCGATCCGCCGAGTTCATTAAAAGCTATAGAACGTTAATTCAGACATATATCAGCATTAACAGTTACCCACACATTATCTTGGACTTTGTGCAGAATTTTGGCATGTCGTTGTTTGTACCATTCGACGGATAAGAGGTTAAATGCTTTGAATTGCTGTTTATTTATTTATTCATCACTCGACAGGTCCCGTAGGCTATTTGCCGAGACCACAGTCAAAATATAATCTGCTTTGAACTTGGCTTACTTTTCATTTGTTGTTGCTCCACTGACATTGATTGAGTTTAGAACATGGGTAATGTCTTCCTCTGGAGAGTGTAGCTAACTTCCCTGTAGTAAAAAGTACAATTTCAATACCAATAAAGTCCCCCTCCCGCTGGTGAACCAACTGGGCGATAATGACTACGAGAAAGATTATACATTATACATTCAGTTGACCTGTATCTTTAAACATATCCACAGTTGTTCATTCATAATTTCTGGGTGCTGCAACTCGTAGCCTACTAGTAAAAGAGGACGGGAGTTAGACAGCAAACTTTTTATCGTACTCAAAATCGGGGGATCAGTCAACCAACCAACCAATCAGTCAGTCAGTCAGTTACCCACATTCAAATGTTTAGGTCCGCACGCTCTGTGTCCGGGCAAAAATTTGAGAACCATCAGTAGCATTAAAACTCAAGCAGGATAGTATTACAAAGCATTCCACAGAAACTGGGACAAGCTTATCAATAATAAAAAGTGAAGAAATACATGCACCACCTAAATAATGCCTCTCATAAATTGTCATTGGTTCTATGAAAGCTTATTTTTATACTCCGGTGAAACAGAATGTCATGGTTTTTGGCAGCCTTCACTGTTTTCTGTGATCGTTCTTTTTCGTGGCGAAGTCGGGGCACTCTATCGGATTTTCTATCTTCCGTTCCGGTGTTTTGATCTCACCCGGCAATTATCTTCGCACCTGTTTTGGTTTTCCTGTCGGCTATATATAGCTTAGGGTTTCCTCTTTCCGGTGCTTGATATCGTCTTTGCTATTTGACAATTAAGCTGGTAAGATATAGATAGTTACAAAGTGACCTTTTTTCCTTAAGAGATATGAGAAACTTGCTTGTTAGTTAAATTTTTTTTAACAGTCTTTCAGTCTTTCTTTTTGGTTTGCACTTCTGTTCTCGTTGAGACAGATTTCCTTTGGTTACTTTTTTTGCTTATCTCTCCTGTGCTCTTCTGTATTGAGAGTGAGAGACTTTTTTTATTTTCCTGTTTTGCTTCTCGTTAGTTTTTTATCTTGGTTTATATCACTTATTCGTATTGTAAGCGAGAGGTATTTTCATTTCTCTCAGATCTCGAGTTCGCCCTGTTTTCATTGGGTAGTTTTGATTTGGCTTTTGCCTGGAGTGTTTTTCATTCTCCATTTTTTATTTGTTATTTCCCTATCCTGGTGCAGACCTGTCTGCTTTATTGATGTATACTACGGTGTACACTTTGAGATTCCTTGGCTGTTGCATTTTGTACTTCGAACCTGACACTCCACCTTACAGAATATCAAGCCAATATTTAAAGACCAGCGACACCACAGGAAACTCATACTCATGCTACAGGAGGCACTCCAGAGGACGCCATTCATATATTACAATTACAGCATGCCATCTGATAGAGCAGCTGCGGTTTCAGGGAGAGTGTCTCCGCGAAGTAACAGAAAGGCTTCACAGACTGAATATCATAGTCAATCCACCCCCAGTTACACAAGCACCTACGCCCCCCGTTCCCATGCCACATACCCTTAAGAAACCTAAGCTCCAATTGCCGCCCCGCTACAGTGGGGAACCGGGGAAGTTTCAGGTGTTTCTAACTCAGTGTCTGATATTTTTTCAGGCACAGCCTTCCCAGTTCTCCACATCTGAATCTCGGGTAGCATCTATTTTATCTTTGTTAAACGATAGGTTTTGGCAGCGCTTCTTGAGGCTCAAATATTTGTTAAAGCAGAAAAGTGTGCTTTTCACACAAAATCCGTTTTCTTCTTAGGGTTCATTGTGGCGGACGGCCAAGTTCTTATGGATCCAGAGAAAGATTTGACGGTAAAAAACTGGCCCACACCTACTTCGGTGAAGCAAATGCAGCGCTTCTTGGGCTTCGCAAATTTTTGCCAGCAGTTTATCCACAATTTTAGCACGGTAGCCTCTCCTATTACAGCTCTTACCAAAAAGACATCATCTGCTCGATTCCAATGGAACTCTAGGGCTGAGGCAGCATTCGCAGAGCTTAAAAAAAGGTTTTGCTCCGAACCTATCCTGATAACACCCAATCTCTCCCTCCTCTTTGTGGTAGAAGTGAATGTTTCTGAGCTGAGGGTTGGAGCCATTCTGTCTCAGCATTCTCCGTTAGATCGCAAACTTCTCCCATGCGCGTATTTCTCTCGTGCTCTAACTTCTGCCGAGAGAAATTACAATGTAGGGGATGGAGAGCTGTTAGCGGTCAAATTGGGGTTAGAGAAGTGGTGCCATTAGTTGGAGGGAGCCAAACATCCTTTTACGATCTGGACCGACTATAAAAACTTGGAATATATCCAACAGACCAAGACACGCAATTCTCAGCAAGCCCGATGGGCTTTATTCTTCACCCGGTTCAGGTTTCTTATTACGTATCGTCCTGGTTCGAAGAATATTAAACCGGATGCGTTACCACACATTTTTGACCAGTCTGATAAGGAACCACACCCTGAGTCTGTCGTTCCCAGTTCCCAGATTGTGGCTGTACAGGAGGCGTTGCGTTGCGTTCCGACCCCGGTCCAGGTGGGTGTCCGTCCCATTGTCTGTTTGTTCCATCCTGACTGAGATCTCAAGTTCTCCAGTGGGGTCATGCTTCACAGTTGGTGGGCCATCCTGGTATTTACCGAACCAAGAAATTAATTTCTCGCTGCTTTTGGTGGCCAAAATTAGAGAACGATGTGCAGGAATTTGTCGCCGCTTGTATGGTTTGCGCCCACAACAAGAGTTTGCGGCTTCTACCCTCAGGTTTTATACATTTTCTACCCGTTCCCAGCCGTCTCTGGAGTGACATTGCCCTCGACTTCTTTACTGGTCTGCTGGTGTCTCATGGGAACACAGTAATTTTAGCGGTGGTAGATAGATTTTCGAATGCGGCTCACTTCATCGCCTTTCCCAAACTGCTATCGGCACCTGAAACTGCTCAGTTAATTGTGGATCACATGTTTAGGTTTCACAGTCTTCCCCTAGATGTGATATCCGACCACGGTCCCCAATTTGCCGCTAGGTTCTGGGAATCCTTTTGTGCTGTATTGGGGGCATCTGTCAGTCTTTCTTCCGGTTTCCACCCGGAGACCAATGGACAGATGGAGCGCACAAACCAGACTCTGGAGAGCACCCTTCGTGCCTGGCTGCTTTCAATCCCACGTCCTGGAGTCGTCATCTCTCCTGGGCCGAATACACTCATAACACCTTGCGCAATGCCTCCACTGGTCTCTCTCCTTTTGAGGCTCAGCTAGGGTATCTACCTTCCCAGTTTCCTGAGTTGGAGAGAGATGTGGAGGTACCTTCCGCCGGTTTCTTCGTTTGTAGGTGTCGAGCGGTCTGGAGGCATGTGTGCACTTCTCTTCTCCGCGTTTCGGCCAAACAGAAGGTAGTGGCCGACAGGCGTCGTCGTCTGGCCCTTTCTTATCGGGTGGGGCAACGAGTGTGGCTTTCCACAAGAGACCTACCTCTCAGAGTGGAGTTCCTTCTCGTTTGTTATTTATCTTGGGTTATATCGCTTATTCGTATATTGTAAGTGAGAGGTATTTTCATTTTTCTCGGATCTCGAGTTCGCCCTGTTTTCATTGGATAGTTTTGATTTGGCTTTTGCCTGGAGTGTTTTTCATTCTCCATTTTTTGTTTGTTATTTCCCTCTCCTGGGGGGTATACTACGAAGGAAGTTTTACATAGCCAGGGTTTTTTTGCGTTAGCTGGCTTCAGAAGGCCTAAACACCGCAATCTGGCTTAACCGGTACTACGAACGTGGTTATCAACTTGTTAAGTGAACACTTTATTAATGAAGGTATGTGCCATAAACGGGGCAGTGTTTACAACAACGAGCCTATAGCGGTGCAGCATGGGTTGGGCTGTAGCCTACTAGAGCAACGTATTTCTCTCCTGTGGGGAAAAAAGACTGATATGGACAGAATGGACAGATAAGAACATCATATGAGCAAAAAGCAACACTGTTGCCTCCAACAAAGCCAGGAAAAAGCTTTTGCAAAAAATATATATAAATGCTCATCATGTAGGTTGAATTTGTTAGGCTAGTTAATACCTTATTCACCTTACCACTCGTAACAAATAAATCTATACTCTCAGTACATTGTCATACAGTTTATTTCTAATGTGACAACTGTAGCCTACTACTACATTCTAGAGCTCTAAACTTAAACTTGATACGGCATGTTTAAAATATTGCTGAAGCAATCACATCAATGTTTTTTCATTTTTAAAAAAGTCTCTTAAAAATTTTTCCCGAACTCAATAATCTCGCCCTGCGAAGAGATTACCACAGTTTCCGCACATATCTTTTTGGAATTTTTTGGAATGGAGACGTCCTTTTCCAAAGCCAAAGAGTTGATTGGTCAAAGGGCGGTGATTTTATATGTTTCAATCTGTTATCCTGAACATAACCTGCCCCGAAGCAGGTTAGCCGTGCAGAGTAAACTGCTGTGGCAGTATACCCCGATTAAAAGTGAGTCGGCTTTGTGATATAGAAAACCCAGGGTTGAAGGTTAATTTAGCTCGCTATCCCCTTAATCTCGCTTCGTAGTATACCCCTCTGGTGCAAACCTGTCCGCTTTATTGGTGTATACTACGGTGTACACTTTGAGATTCTTTGCATTTGGTACTCCGAACCTGACACTCCACCTTACACAGAAAGTCATGGGAGGCCATGAGACAGTTCCCTAAAATAGAGATGCAGATCAATTCCTCTATTTTTTATTGGAGTGCACTATATGGTTACTCTGGTAAACAAACCAGCAATAATAACATCATAACAAGTAATTTTCTCAGCATAGCAGACGTTGTGGATGTGATAAGAATATTGTGATAGGTTGGGTCTGTCATGGCAGGTCTGCTGGTACTGTGTTAAATCATGCTCGGGTGAACCCCGATCCTCAGAGTACAACTGCACCTACTGAAAAATAGCCTATTGGCATACATAGCTTATAATCGCTGACGTAGCATGTGTTACCATAAAGGCCATATTATTTGAGAAAAAATTTTAAATATAAAATGGCATGTAGAGCTTGGTCAACAGATGCTGCATACAAACCTTTGTGGATATTGGTCTAGTTGTTCTGGAGCACAGTTTGAACATGGGGTGTTTATTCTACATGGCATCCATAGCTATTTTTGATATAATGTGGCTTAAGAGGGTAAATAATTCCTCTAAACATGACAATCACCTAATTAAGAAATTAACAGCTTGTTCAAATTCTGGGATTGCAACTGTGGTTGCAACAAAAACCAGCATACACAGGGGGGCCCCGGGACCGGTTTGGGAACCCCTGACGTAGGCCTATTATAGCGCCACTATGTGGACAAATTGAAACCGTTCAAGCACACTATTCTAAGCGAATGTGAATATTATTCAATTGGAATAGCATGTCTAGCTTTAAGATGAAGGAGGAATTAGCGTAAAAAAATTAGGCGGAAAGGAAATAAAAAGTTTAATAAGTAGGCGTATGCAAGAGAACAGGTAGTGTGTTGCTGAAGCAACCACACTAACTAGGCTACTGATGTGTATATTTTCCATGCCGAAATTTGTAACGTTATAGTTTTTTTTCTATGGTGCTGATATTGTAGCCTACTGCTGAAAGTAACGATTAACGTTATTTTAGCCTACTAATGTAATTCTGCTATAGCCTACCAACCTACAATTCTATAATACAGCTGTAGCAGGTGTCATTTGTAAATAATTGACTATCGCTTTACAACTTGCAGAAATCGCAATAGCATTTAAAATTGAGAGAGGGCGGTGTGTCAGTGAAGTGAAATTTGAGCAGCTGGTTCGTGATTTTCAAAGACATACCTATGACGCCGCCTTGTGGCACTAAAATAATTAACTGGGATTATTCCGATAATGATTTCAATAGACGTAGGCCTAGTAGAATGTACATGAAGATGAACATTGAGTCGAACGACGTTAGGACTGCCACCACCAAAATTATTGCCAATTGCTAAAAAAAAAGAAAGAAAAAACGGCTACTAGCCTACAAAAATAGTGGACCAGTCGCCGTTAAAATGACAAATTATGTCTTGAACAACAGTAGCCTATTACTTCGACAAAGTTGGAATAGTCAAGAGGGGAAATAAATTAATACATCCTCATTTTTGTTTGTTTCTTTCTCATTGTTCAATCATTCGCTCGTCAATAAAATGCCTGCTTGACAGTGTATTCCTTTGCTATAATAAATAAATGTTGCCTGACGGAACCGTCTGGCCAAATGCCTCATTTGCATTGTTTACCCACTTATGTTCTTTATTGATCTTTGCAAGAATGGCTGTGAATCAAACTCGGATAAACCCGGCATAAGCTTGACACAGCGCTCTCTTTGACTGCATACAATACTGTTTGTGACCATGAAGGCATTTTGCTATTTGAAAAACATGTATTTGTAAATAGACTGTAATAGTGCAGACATGCTAGACCTATAGATCAAAATTAGCCTAATATAGTGGTGCAATGCACAGTAAGCCTTCAAAAACTGTGGTTTACAGTTCTGTTACACTGTCACAAATATTGTGTGATCTAAGATACTCAGAAAGCCATTTTGTCAGTTTAAGAAATAAAATTAATTTTTATTTGTAACATTAGTTTAATTCCCCAGATTAAAAGTATCACTGTGGTCTTTTGCTAAAATGACTAATAACATCTGTTGAATTGTTTTAAAAAAACTAATTAAAAATGCAGAGAATGGGAAATTACCAATGTTTTATGTTATTCTTCCAAATTTATTACTTGTTATTTGATTTTTTTTATTTTAAGGCTGTGGTCTTCGGTTATAACAAAACTGAGCCGTTCACTCTGGGATTGCTGGCTCTCTTGCTATAAAATCTTTCTTTTTGAAGGGTCATGGACTTTTCTTGGTGTGTTTTTTCAGCACTGTTGGTTTGTATTCATATTTGCATTCAACTGAATATCTCGGTTTCAAATCAGATAAGTGACATTTCAAATCACGCTCTGGATACCAAAAACAGCCAAATTTCCCCTTGGAGCCAGAGAGGGACCATTCCACAGTTGACTTACAAAAAGGCCTCAACAACTTGAGAACCTAACCACATCTGTTTCAGGTAGTATTGGTATATACAGGTGCAGCTCAAAAAATTAGAATATCGTGAAAAAGTTCAATATTTTTTGTCACTCATTTCAGAAAGTGAAACTCATATATTATATAGATTCATTACACATAGAGTGAAATATTTCAAGCCTTTATTTCTTGTAATTTTGATGATTATGGCTTACAGCTAATGAAACCCAAAATTCAGTGTCTCAGAAAATTAGAATATTTTGCTTTAACATATTTTTAAAGTATCATATTTAATATTTGGTCGCATATCCTTTGCATGCTGTTACTACCTGAAGTCTGTGACCAATCAACATCAAAAGACTCTCAATATCTTATTTTCAGGTACTGTTACAAGCGATACTATAACCTCTCTGCATTTGAACTGATCTCTATGAGAATTGGGGGGTAAGACTAGATTCAGCTGTAAATTAAGCTGGTACAGTATGGAACACATGACTGGCGAAATGGCTGTACGTCATCAAGGGTCTAAGGTATCAAACGAGCCTTTTGATGTTGATTGGTCACAGACTTCAGGAAGTAACAGCATGCAAAGGATATGCGACCAAATATTAAATATGATACTTTAAAAATATGTTAAAGCAAAATATTCTAATTTTCTGAGACACTGAATTTTGGGTTTCATTAGCTGTAAGCCATAATCATCAAAATTACAAGAAATAAAGGCTTGAAATATTTCACTCTATGTGTAATGAATCTATATAATATATGAGTTTCACTTTCTGAAATGAGTGACAAAAAATATTGAACTTTTTCACGATATTCTAATTTTTTGAGCTGCACCTGTAATATAATGCGTTTCTAGCTGCCAAGGGCAGTACTGCAAGTTTGATTATTTAATTACACTCACAAACAAATGTATTTCTCTTGGATATTTTAATTTTATAGAATGGCATAGTGGCTCAAAATAATGTTACCGTTAGATACGTTGTTTATTTGATACGCTCAGTAGGCTAGACTAATGACTGTATTTACATTTTTAAAAGCAAGCCGCGGGTTATTTTTGTGGGAGTAGTGGCACAGCATGGACAAAAATCATGCCATGCTCACTCACGGGTCGTACTGACTCTAACTAAAAACTAAAAAAACGGTGTACGTTCTTCTTCAACTATGGTGGAGCAAATGGTGGAATGGAGGAATTTTGTGAGTATTGCATTGCCTTCTCTAGTTCCTGTTTACAATGGCGGCCCCTCTCGCCAATTGTTCGTCATAATAATATATGGTGTTTCATTGGCTTATGGAGCTTTCAATCATTTCCCAAGGGTTAGGTTTAACTAGTTGAAAAGAGTGGCACTGCGTCTGACTGACTGGTTAGGAGCTGAACAAAGAACACCAAACTGGTAAGAATAATACATGTTCGTCATTTGCGACGCTGTTCGCCTATTGTTTTATTTGTAGGTATGCCTTTCAGCTTTATCATTGTTTACATTAGAAAGCTTTACGTGAAGCCGAAAAAGAAGCGACACTATTTCAGTGGATGGACCAGGGAAGGACCTAGCTAACGTAGATGACGTTCCTACTGTAACGTTAGCTGGGGGCAGACAGGGATGCAAATGGTCATCACTTGATCTACGAGGGCTTGCTAGCTGGCAAATTGCGTTTAGCAAGTGTCCACTTCCTTGGCAGTTTTCACATCAAGATTAGCGGAACGAAAAAATGCAGGCAAGATAACTCATTCTCTTCCCAGTCACAATAACTGTTACCTAAATATCCATTTTAAACTAGCTCATAGCGTGCTCTATAACACCACTTGACAGCCAAATCAGCAAGCATGCTAGAAACGAGCATGTATGACACATGGCTGGATTGCACACACCCACAGCCCACCAGCCAGCTCTCTGAAAAATGGTAACTTTTCTTAAGTTAGCTAACATTAGCCTTTTGAGAAGGGAGGGGAGAGAGAGAGGACATCACATAACGTTACCTATTATGTTAGATAAGTAACGTTATGGTAGCTGATGGTTCGCAAAGTGAGTTAACGTCGTTATCTAACGGTACCTTGTAAAAGCACGTTGAGGGTTTTCTGAAAGATGGAGCTAATGTTAACTAGCTTAGATCGTGTGTAGAAAGATCCATCTGCTTCGTCTTGGCGGAGGCAGTAACGTTAACGTTGCAGTAGCTAGCTAAGTTAATAAGAAGACGGCTAACGGTCAGTAGCTAACGGTATCTTATTATAGTGTGTAGCCAACCGTTATGGCCATTTAATTTTTTCAGAGAAACGATCTAACTTTAACGTTACACGTTCACCATGATTGTGTACAGCGGTTATGCTTCGTTGTGCAGTATTGGTGCCTGGCCGTTGGTGTGGCTAAATAAACTTGAGCTACGAGATGGTCAAAATTCCTGCACGTTTACGAGGCAAACTCTTATCTTATAGTTATATAGCCAACATTAGCTGCACAGTACTAGATCGTTTAAAGTCAGACTAACTTGGTAAATGTAACCAGGGTTAGCTGTAGGATGCAGTGTATCCAAGATGAACGTTAGCTAGTTACATAACGCTGGCCATATAGGTAACGTTACGATTCGGCAAGTCATTTTCTAAAGATAGCAATGCTTTCTGTTGCTGTTTGATGCCATGTTTGTGCGAGGAGCTTGTCGTTTGCAGTGTTAGTATGATAATCCATCTGTGATTATATCCGAAACCATGTCCATGGCCTGTCATCTGGCTAACTATTAGCTTCACGAGACATAACCAGCTCTTTAGAAGTTTATGAAACGCAATGGGACGTTTATTTATTTTAATGATCATGGTAACAGATATAATTAAACGTCCATATCTAACGTTAGTTAATGTGCTTGTCTTTGCAGAACCTCCTTTGTCCTTATTTTTTAAATGTGTATTGTAATTGACTCCGTGAGCCTAAGAAAATTGTCTATTTAAAAAAAACCAAAAAAAAACCTAAGTGGACAAATAAGTTGGAACTGAAATTGAATGTGAATGGAATTAATTGCTACTTTGTTCAAGAACTCAACAACTGACCCTCATCTGGGAATAAAACGGACAGCTTTCCCAGTTATAAACCTAGCTCCTTGTCCACCAAGCCCCCTGCTTCAGCCATGTAACGTTATTCAATCCCAGGGCTATTGCAATTTAAGTAGGCCTAGATCTTGATGTTGCTGAAATTAATTGCTTAATTGTTTGAAATTAATAACAAATAATTTAATAAACAACAACATTGTCATTTTTGAATGTACTGTTCACTGCTTAATCTTTGAGTTATCAACATCCAGCGACATTTACTAGTGCAGAGGTAATTGTAATTTAAGTACATTTCTTACTAAAATAAACCCAAACGTAGCACACCTTTTTAAACTAACTAACAGGATTAATAACAGAGATTTAATGGTGTAAGGTACACAGTTGAGGTACCAACAGTGGTCACCAGTACTTATTTTTATTCACTTATGGTTGTAACTTGTTCAACATTTAAGAGCTTTGATTACAACCAAAAGATCTATGAAATGGGTAATTACATGTCCATTTGCCATACAGTTGGAACTTGGTACTACTATGGTGCTAATAACCTACCACTGTTCAAATTAATATTGTTGATAAGTTACCATTTTTTATTGTGCCACATCATGGAAATAAGAAGGTCAAATACTGCATGTTAAGATATGTAATACCATTGTACATGATGTCCCTTTGGTGCTGTTCTAGAGACTTCTTTGATTGCTGGAAGTCATTGCCGTCAATCTTGTGGACTGGACTCTGGTTTGCTGATCTGTATGTAATTCTCTTTATACTGTGGGGGCAGAGTCAGTAGCGATGCAGGTAGAGTTGATGACTCAAACACATGGTCACAGGGCCTAAGTGGTTGGAAACCAGGGTCCTTTTGCAGTGTTTACTATCTAAGTAATCAATGATAGCATTGCTGTATGCAGATCTCCAAGGAAATAGTTTTTCAATAAAGTAGTAGAGGTGGGCCATGAAAGCTTGCTGTGTGTTGTGGTTTGAATGACTCTGGTGATCCTGCTATTGCAGGAAGGGTTCAGCAGCGCGTGGGAGCCCAGGGAGCCATTGCCTGAGTCCCAAGAAGTTGTCACCAAGACTCAGCCAGACATGAATGCCCTCAAGGGAGGCGTGGTCATCTTCACAGCGAACTCCAATCCATCCTGCATGGAGCTGGGCAAGAGGATTGCAGAGTGAGTTCAATAAAAAAAAACATCGGATTCCACACTGCTGCAAAATCCTGTGAAATCATGAATTACAAGCAATGTTTGAGCAGGATGTAAATAAAGACAGGCTAGGACTACTATAGGACAATATTCACATTGTGCTGTATTGCAAATAATTCAAAAGAGAGGTAAATAATATTTTAACCGATGAAATTAAAGACTGAGGTGAAACAATAGGCTTCTAATTGGTGAAATTGTGGACACATGGCCACTAAAACTAACCGTTTGGTAATTTGAGCCACGACCCCCTTTCCCCTTTCTGTTCACATTTCAGGGGAGCATTCATAAGGGGTAAAAGAATCCCTGCTTTTTCAACCAGTCACTGATATGTTTCACCGAACGTTCGGCGGCAGCATGTATCTCCTCACCGCACTTGATTTAACAAACAACAACATTGTAATTTTTGCGCCACCGACTGTCATGGACGCCGCGCACTTCTTTTTCCGTTTTTGGTAAAGTCGCACACAGATTAGGAACACTTGTGACTCGTGCGCCGACTGGAACACAACTAATGCTGGTTGGTTAAACCGGGGGGCGTACGATGGAGCGACAGTTAACCGTGTGCTTTTTTTTCTGCTTTGGAATTTCTGCTTTTTGGACTCAACACCCCCATTCAGTAATAGGAGTAGCCTAAATAACAGGAGTTATAGGTAATAATTACAATTACAGGATACCCTGAGGCAGAACTAGTCCAGTACGAATAGGGCTTTACGCTTCATGGGTACGTGTTTGTTTATCCATCATGTACAGTAGCCTATTTCCTAAGTGGGCAGTAGCCTACAGTAGCATCAGATATCCTCGTCCATATTGATTTTAAAAGGATAAACTTTGACAGAAAAATCGACATCAAGAGCATAATGGGGGAATAATGAGAAGTACAATTCATTTTCCACAGTGTAGGTTTGAAATGGGCTGGTGAAATACAATGGCTTTTATGGATAAATTTGCATTCTTTTCTGCTCCACAGGATATAATGTACAGCATTCTCTAACATTTTAATACTAATAATATTGAACTACCACTGAGTAGTTCCTCAATCTGGCAGACTTGCGTTGAATATACTGGCAATCACTACAAACAAAGATACAGTACGTGTTCAGTCTGCCAGATCCAGTTCAGAAGTACACATTGTAATATTTGTCATATTATGTAATATGGTATTTCTAATAATGTAGTGCATTTTGTAGAAGAAACGTGTATTTACTTTAGTAGTTGTAATCTGCATTAATTGGTTTAACCGGACTGTGTTTCTGTCTTCCTGATCAGGCGTCTCGGAGTGGAGCTGGGGAAAGTACAGGTGTATCAGGAAGCCAATCGAGGTGAGATTAACCCTAAAGGCAACCGAGATCTCAACACGCCTGAGATCTCATACACTGGACATTTCTCACTAAACACAGGTGCTGACTCCATCACTTCTCCCCGCTGGCCCTGGAACTGTCAATTTCATGTCTTGTGAAAGTAAATGTAAGAAGTTTCACAGTTTAGGAGAAGTTATGGTCTTGGTATGGATTGTAGTATTTTGCTGTTAGGCCTTTTTATTTTACTCTATTTTGCCGATACTGCACTCCGTGGATGCTGTGGTTGAGGTGAGTGTTGTAATCTCTTTATATATATTTGGAAAATGACTCAAATACATTTTCCTCATGAATCTTGTATGCTCGATAGTGTAGGCGCTCAGAGGGGTATGAGCTCTTAAACTGTTAAATTGTAGCAAGCCTCTTTTGGAAATGTTCCTATTGTGAAAGAATATGTTTCTTCCTTCTGGACTGTACAACCTCATTAAAATACAAGCATGTCATTTTATGAATGCAGTTAGAAACTTTAATTTCTAAATATTTTTTTTAGCTCTTGGTACAGTATGGGTGTTACCTACAGTGTCGGTGATTCCTTTATGTGCCAGACTAATGATCCTATGGGAAGGCTTTGTCAGAAGGTGTGTTCTCATAGGATTGCCCTGATTGGACTAAAGCTCATCTCAGTGAATTTCCAAGGAAAATATATTTTCATCTGCAACTGAAATATCCCATTTAAAGCATCATAGAAAATTACCTAAAAAGATAATCTAAAGAATTAATTTAAATTAATTTGCACAATCTAAACACAAATCTTACATAATTACCGCCTTTACCACCTTACATTACAGTTATACCAATCAAAATCGATCTTGTTTTACTGCTCTGAGGTTTGCTGTTGAAGTAATGTTGTTCGACCATTTAACTGAGTTGAAGGTTTTTCTATTTTTAGGATCTGTTCATATACCTCCTGGGTGTCACTATATAATATAATGGTTTGGCTGTATGATAATTGCCCTCTGGTTCCTGGTGCATGAAAATTATTTTTAATATGGAAACATTTTTCAGCAGACAGTCTGGTTCCCTCTTTCCAGGAATTTAGCTGGAATTCAGATGTTTATTGTAGAGGGTGTGTGCTGGCAAGCATTATGTACGGAACTAGAAAGCAGGAGTTAAACGTTATCTGTGAGTGGGCTGCTTAGAAGAGTTGTGTAGTTAGATCATACTGTGTCTGCGGTGGGCCAGAGATGTGTCCCCTGATTGGATCACAGGCACGTGGAATGGCATCCCTCTGCTTGTCCTGAGCATGTAATGTGAGATTCGCTGAATTTCCCTTTGGAAACAGAATTTCCATTTCCAAGTTCATATTTGCATTTCTAAATGTAATCATGCTCTCCCATGCAGTGCCCTCTGGAATTGTAGGTGCCCTTGGTAAAGATGAGCAAAAAATTGTTAAGTTGAGAGCAGAACATTTTTTCCTGTTTATCAGCTTGATCACTCAAATATAATGTAAATCTAAAATTGTTCAAAGAAAAGTGTATTTGTAAAAAATAAATAAATAAATAAAAAACACAATTATTGGCACTCTTAGAAATCCTTATGAACTGAATTTAATACAAGTATATTGCCATATTTTTTCAGTTCATCTGAACCCTTAAGTGGTCATTCATGACTTCCTGTTTTCACTAGGCTTCTTTTGTCACACACCAAAGTGTGGAAGGTCAAAGAACACACAAATTAAATGAGACTAAAAATTCTTGAAAATGTCCAACTCTACTGTTAAGGCAATAATTAAGAAGTTTAAAACACCTGGAGCCCTGATGAACCTGCCTGGAAGAGGACACAAGTGTCATTTTTTCCCCGTTTCCAAAACCCAAATCAAACAAGGAAAAGTGTATGCTGTGGATACAATTATGTGGGAGACCTCATTCACAATTGAACCCCTCGGAGATGACGAAGCACATCTAACATTATGTTTGCTCCAAGGTAAAAGGCTAACGTTAGTTAACATAAACGTTACCCTTATTTTGGTGTTAATAGCTAACCAACTGAAAAAGGAAACTAGCTACACAACGGTAGCCAATTGACTTAAAATAGGCCTATATCAAAATCAATTTAAACTGTTTTCAATGGTCTAACAATGCAACGTTAATCAAATCCTTAGCTTTGGCTATTCGTAACGGACGTCAGCTGTTATAGCTACTGTTTACGTTAGCTTTATCCAAAAAGAGATACAATAAATTAAACGTTAAAAGAAGGAAAGAAAATCACTGTTCTCTAACAAACATGTTATTTCCGAAATGTGTTAGTGGGAAGCCAAGTCCCAAGTAACGTTACCCAAACACTTGTTGCTGCTGCCTGTGCAACTACTGCTGCTGATAGTGGAGCTGCAGTTGCATGCCGACCACCTTCAACTGAAATGTTGGTAAGCTAAAAACATGAATAATGCAATAACGTAATGGCCACTAAATGGACAAAGTATTGGAACATTGAATAGTTTGTGAAATAATATCAAACTCTAGCTTGAGCCATTTAATTTGAAACAGTAAGTTTAATCTCACCTCAAATGTAAATTGACAGAATTTTTATTTAATACAAAGGAATGTTCACTTTCTTCAATAGCGTGAAATCAATACTGTAACGTTACTGTTGTAACTAGGCACTTAGCTACTGTGCTGAAACTGGACTTATTTGGATGTTTGGTTAGCTTACTAATATAAAAGACCATATGTTAGTGTTTGCAGATCTATTTTTAAAACATTAACGTTCGCTAACGTCGAATAATATTAACGTTACCAGACTCCATCTCGTAAACAAACCGATGATAATAATGTTTTTCATGATGAGATAATGGTTGCTATTTTGATGCCCCAGCAGCTAGTCCCCTCTGCTGATTCTGACTGTCACTGTGGGTAGTATCTAAGCAAAAATGAGACAACACGCTGATGGAAATAATAATGCTGCCTAGCATCAAAAAATTCATTTTCATGTCAGATAGCATTTAAACTACACTACAAATATGAATTTGAATACAATTTTTTCCAAAAAAAAAGTATAAGTATTTTTTCCAAAACAAAAGCAGCCTTTTTTCATGCCATCATGTTGACCATGTTTTTGTTTTGGACGACACAACAGACGGACACACGGACACACGGACAGGGCAACAGGGGGGGGGGGGGGGGGCGATTGGTCAATTGCAGATTGATCGTTGCGGTCACCAAGTCTCCAAAACTGCAATGAAATGGCACCCCATGCCAAGGCTTGCCGTATGAAAGTAATTGAACCACAAATGCACTGTAAGTGCCTGAACTTGGATTGTAACTATGTTCTATGGTCCAAAGAGATACAAAATTGTTTTTTGACCACCAACACCAGAGGTGGGTTTGGTGTAAAAAGTCAGTCATGCAGAAAATAACCTAATCCCCATTGAAGTATGGTGGTAAATCCCCAAGCAAAGGCAAAGGACTAAAGAATCTGGAGAGATTCTGCATGGAGGAATGCCATGTGTTATCCCACCTCAAAAAACATTGCAGGAGACAATTACGTGCTGGTGCCTGGGCAAAGGGAGCGTGCACAGAGTACTAAATGCAGGGGTGCCAATAATTAGTGACATTTTTTTGAGAATAGAAATGAGCCTGTTAAATATTTTGTTGAAGATTAAATACATTTTTCATATTGCTGAGCATTTAACCATTTGATAAACAATAAAGTTAATTTCATCCAGCATAATAATTTAGGGTGCCAATTATTCTAGAGGGTACCGTATTTTTTACATGGCCATGCAATCCAATGCATGGCTGTTGAGGTAATGTAGGAGTTAAATGCAAAGCCCAGTTAAGTTGTTAAACCAACAACAGAATTAGGGGTGTACACACATTTTGGCAATGTAGGAAATTACGCTATGCACCTCTCCCTCAAAGTAAATTTCAGAACGATTGTGCCTGAGAGAGAGGGCAATTCTGATTTAATTCTAAACTGAATGGAGTACTTTATTTGGTTCATTTTGACAGGCAATGTTTTCCTTTTTAAAAATCAACAATTTAGATTGAAGAATGTAGTAAATGGAAAACAAAAATAAAAGGATTTAAAAAATGGAATTAATAACCTTCAGATTCATATTTGTTTACATTTGTTAAGAATTCAAATGTTGGTTTCAGAATTTTTTATTATCTTTGATACATGGAGGCATGGGAAGTTTTTTATAGTTTCCAGTCAGGTTTAATGTGTGTGTGTGTGTGTGTGTGTGTGTGTGTGTGTGTGTGTGTGTGTGTGTGTGTGTGTGTGTGTGTGTGTGTGTGTGTGTGTGTGTGTGTGTGTGTGTGCTCTCAGCAAGAGGCTCACTGCATGCGTTTTGTTTGCAACTGACTTTTATTTGTTTGACATCACAACGTTTAGGCAGTTTATATTTATCTGCTGTCTTGAACTAAATGGAGGCCGTCCCTAGACATAGTGCTCACTGCGCAATATCTCTGTCTCCACAGAAACGCGAGTTCAGATTCAGGAGTCTGTACGAGGAAAAGATGTCTTCATCATCCAGACAGTCTCTAAGTAAGTCTCATCAAAGGAGATGATGGAATTAATGAGGCGTGGTAACAACTTGTTGCTAGGGAATGTTGATTAAAGCACAGGAGAACTGCAACAGGTGGGGAAAAAAGCCTGATATGTTAATTGGCCAGAAGACGTGTTTTTCAGATCATGTAACGGTGGGAAATCTCTCATGCTCTGTTTCGGCTAACTTCAACCCGGTAGCAAAAGAAGGGCACCCGCTCGCACTTCACTGGCAGAAATATGTGCTGCCGCTGCAAAGTGCTGGCGATGTGAACCAGGCGGACATTTCAGCTTGCTTCCTTCTCTTGTTAGCTGCTTCACTCTTATCTGCACGTCCGTCTGTGCCTCGTTCTCTCGTTCTGTCCACATCGCCCTTCATCTCTCTCTCTGTCTGTCACGGCCCTGCTTGCATGTGCTCTGTCTCTCACGGCCCTGCTTGCATGTGCTCTGTCTCTCACACTCTCACTCCGTATTTGTCTCTCTGCAGAGACGTGAATACGATCATCATGGAGCTCCTGATCATGGTTTATGCCTGCAGGACCTCCTGCGCGCGCAGCATCATTGGCGTCATACCTTACTTCCCCTACAGCAAGCAGTGTAAGATGAGGAAGAGGGGCTCCATTGTGTCTAAGCTCATCGCCTCCATGATGTGTAAAGCAGGTGAGGCTCTACGCTGAGCTCTCGCTGTCGCCCATAGCTACAGACCGTTGTGGCTGGTCTTTGTATACCTGTACGTTATGGTATAGGATCTGTTCGCCAACAAGTTGTCCATTGTGTACCGGGTTTTGGAAGCTTGGATGGAAGAAAAGACAGCTTTTGGACAGACAATGAAATATGTTTCAGATCATTCATTAGCCTAATCATTTTTCTTGACACTGCGGTCGTGCTCCATGTAAAAGCGAGTCGAATTAGTATGTACATGTACATGTACATATCTGTATGTACACACACACACACACACACACCACACACTTCCCTCATCCTCTTCTTCTATTCCTAACCTGTAGTATTCATTTTCTTCTTTCATATAGTAGCACGCTCTTTATCTTTCTCTAAGGGGCAGGCACATTTGGTACTGAAGTACAATGGACTATTGATCTATGTTGAAATATTTCTTGATGATAAAGAATTCAAGTGTCTTGATGATAAATTTTGACCTACTTTCAAAGAGACAACAAGAGAGCTGGGTGGTTATGTGCTGAATATTAATTGGAAAAAAGATAAATGTAAAATGTCTATGAAAGTTGTAATGGATGCAATTTGAGCATGATGAATAATTTGAAACCCTACCCTCATTAGGAGAGATTAAAATCTGTATTTACAGAGGTCATTAAGAATGTATATTGGTCTTCCTGTGAACCATCCAAACCAATTTTATCTAGTAATTACCTGTGATGTCCCTTTTATAATGTTGATCACCAGGCTCTGACTGCGTAGGGTGTTTGTGGACTTTTCTGTAGGGTTGACTCATCTGATCACTATGGATCTGCACCAGAAGGAGATCCAGGGTTTCTTCAATATCCCTGTGGATAACCTGCGTGCCTCCCCCTTCCTCCTCCAGTACATCCAGGAGGAGGTAAGCCTGGCTGCAGTCATGAACCGAAAGCTCTCGCAGATTAAAGACCCGTGGTGGCCTTGAATGGCACGTCTAGGGAATCCCATAATTTCTGCCACTGGTTGCAACACTTTTCAGGCCCAATTAAATACAATTTTCTGTAGTACAAGATGGTGGAAATGACATGTAATGCTCTGTGAACTGTTAGACTTTCAACAATGGGCTCTCCGAAAAGCTTTTCATCTTAGAAGAGTGTGTGTTCATTTTCTGTGATTCTAATAATAATCCTGAGGAAGTGCAGAAAGATCTTCTAAGACTTTATGAGAGAAGCACAAGGGAAATAAGGAGGACCATAAATTCCTCATTAATATCTAAGTTGGTCTTTGTTGTTTTCCATTGCACATTTTCCCTGATTTAATAAAATTTGATGTCTGTACTTTAACATTGTACAATCTGGCATAGTTTAGTGTTGCTATGGGCTATACTTTAAGTTATTCCAACTCATGCCTTGAGGTTTATTTTATTGCTTTAAAAAGTTAAGACTGTTGCTTAAGTTCTTTGAACATTATGAAGTTTAAACTTTCCTTTGATGAAAGTTTCCAAACTCTGAAAAAGCTGGCGCCACATTTGTGCTATGCACCACATCACTGGCACCACAGTGTTGTGTTCATTTTTGGAAAATATTTTAGCTTGAAATGTGCTAATCATTTAGTATGAGGAATTGCATTTCCAAATTATATATATATATATATTTTTAATTGTGTGTGCTACCTAAAGCTTTAACAGAAATGTGGGTTTTCCAATTTGGCCCTATGTATTTTTTTGTTTGTTGGGGTTTTATATTAAACTCTTATCGGGTTTTGATGGTTAAACCCAAATTCCAGAGACCCTACATATAATGTGGCTATTCTTATGTTGGTGTCTTTGCTAACAAATGTGTAGAGTTCTTAAAAGTAGAAATCTAATACTGAATTATAATTGTGTGATTACAAAGTTTTTTTTTTTTTCCTATTATGAATATATATTTATTTTGATGAAAAAATGGGGAAATATTTGCTTCCCTTGGGATTTTATGGAATAATTTTTAATCCTTTAGAATTTTATGTCTATACAAGAGAAATATTCATATGAATAAGCCAGGTTTAAAAAAAAAAACATTTTACCATGTTAGAAAACCAGTCTCTACAGATGAATAAAATGAGTGTATGTTTGTTATGTCGGGTCTGTAAACAGGAGCACTCTCTTTTTAGGCTGCAGGGTTTGCATGATTCTTCTCAGTCTAGAGAAGTCTTGCTGTCTGCTCTGGGAAATTCAAAGGCCCTCAAGACTTTTCAAGTACTTTTGTGAGAAGACAAACTTCCTTTCTCTTTTCTGGCTTGCTTTCTCTCGAGGAGTGTGAAAGTGTCCTTGGTGTGTGAAGCGTGTGCCCATGGAGCAAGGCTTGCAAATGAGGGTTGGGTGTATGTGTTTAAAATCTGCAGATTCCAGACTATAGAAATGCAGTAATTGTGGCCAAATCTCCGGCTTCTGCAAAAAGGTATGTTCACTCCTCTCTTTCTCATCTGTGTTTTTTCCCCCCCATTTCTACCGTCTCTTGTCCACATTAAGTCTTCAACAGTCTCTGTTTTGATGGCTTTGCCACTAGCCAATTGACACCCTACTGAATTGAGCTAGTATGGAGTGTCTGGGAGCAGATGAGATGACAATAGCATCCTGTTCCCACAGGGCGCAGTCTTTCGCTGAAAGACTCCGGCTAGGCATCGCGGTGATCCATGGCGAGGCGCAGGACGCCGAGTCGGATCTTGTGGATGGCCGGCACTCCCCTCCCACTGTCAAAAACATTGGCGCAATACACCCCAGCTTGGAGATCCCCCGTAAGTACCCATGGCAGCAGAGAAAGACCCATTTCCTCGACAAATACTTCCCGTTGTTAAATATGTATTCTACGGTCATTTTAAGATTTTAAGCTTTGTTTATGTGTTGCCAGTGTTGATTCCCAAAGAAAAGCCTCCAATGACGGTGGTTGGAGATGTCGGGGGACGGATTGCTATCATTGTGGTGAGTTTTGGAGCCATTCTCCAATGTGAATGCAGTAAGAAAGAAAAACAGGTTTATTGAGGTACTTGTGTAAGTCGTGGGAGATTGGTAGCAGCTTTTGTGCCGGTATAATTTACTGTGAATCCCTCCGCCCTCTCAAAGTCAACAGCATATTAGCGCTTTTGTTTTCAGCCGCGTGTGGCTGTAGTATGTCACTGAAATTGCTTGTCCTTGTGTGTTCTCCCCCAGGATGACATCATTGATGATGTGGACACTTTTCTGGCAGCAGCAGACACTCTGAAAGAGAGGGGGGCTTACAAAATTTACGTCATGGCAACACACGGCATCCTGTCCTCTGATGCACCACGACTCATAGAGGAGTCCGCCATTGATGAGGTCAGACACGCTGATGTGAACGGCTGCTTCTCGTTAGACTTGGTGCCTGATTCAAACTTTTATTGATTTAGGTTCAATTCATTAATTTAAGTCAGGCTCTAATTTTGTTGTGGAAACAATGCTGGATAAATAAGCTTTTATTGCTGGTACAAATTTTTCAGTCTTAGTTCTGTTACAGGTGGACGGCGTCTCAGAATCTGTGGATGAGGGAAGTTAGTCATGTGACCTAGTCAGTTTCCTGGGCCTGGTTTTTATGTCAATGATACATGGTCAGCATGTCAGGGTGCTCATGCAGTGACGCTATTTCCTGGCAGGTGGTGGTGACCAACACAATCCCCCACGAGATCCAGAAGCTGCAGTGTCCCAAGATCAAGACGGTGGACATCAGCATGATCCTATCTGAGGCTATCCGGCGCATCCACAACGGAGAGTCCATGTCCTACCTGTTTCGCAACATTGGGATGGACGACTGACTGCATCGCAGGGGCGTCCTGGAGCCCAGCTGCACAGTGGCCAAGCCTCACTCAGTGCTCTTGTTTTTTTGTCAGCATTGCAGTGACTCGTGCTCTGACGTTGAAGCTGTTTGCCATAGATTTTACTTCACTGTTTTGATAGACCTTTTGGGCCCAAGTTTCATTATTTTACTGAAGTTGTTTCCATCTCTTGAAGCAAATGTAGTTTTTGAATCAATGCTTGGTAATGTACAGTATGTTCCGTATGGATTGCTGCTGTTGCCGGAATGTGCCGATCTATCAGTGAACTTGAAGGGGAGGGTGGTAATGGCTGTGCAATGCAGCATGAATTCAAATGGAAGGTAGAAGCTTAGTCATAAAGCCCACAGCAGTTAATGGCCAAAGCAGGGATTTCTAACAGCTGGGTAATCGATTGTCATCACCGTACAGCAGCCTTGGACCTCTTTATTTACTGGCTCTGTATTCAGTGACACTTTGCCCTCTGTCTTAATCACAGGGTCCAATCTTCCCTGTCTTACACCTTTTTTAATTTGCTCTGGGACATTCCCTCCCTGTATTGTGATTGGCTTCTTCCCTAAAGTCACCCTGGGTAGGCATATATTACCCAAAAGCTTTACAGCCGTTTATATTTGACTCTGTAATCATGCCATTTTGCATTAAGCTTCTCTCTTTTGTACTCGATCTGTAAGAAATGTGATAGCTGTCCCAGAGTGTTAAACAGGGTATAATACACTTCAGAGTGGTTATCTATTCTTAATCTTTTTGTATACTCAAGTAGATGGAAACTCGATGCCTGAAATTAATCACTCCCAATTATGAAGTTTAAATGAAATTTTTTTTTCTTTGTTTGCTCATTATGAAGGCATCTCTCCACTTTATACGAGGTACCAGAATCTCTCAGGCTTCCTAGTTGGACACTGCAGTTGTGACCCTGGTTCATGGTTTGACTTTTCATTGTAACCTCAAGATTTGGTGTTTGAACCTGTTACATTCTATTTAATTGCGTCCATTTATTTTCTGATACCATTGTCCCTCTCTGTAAACACAGGCCATTTGCCTTCCAAAGCTGATCCCGGAACACCACACTGCTTAACAGAGACAAAAATACTTTTTAATTAACTTAAATTGCAGAGCTATAAGATGTACTGGATTGTACTTTCATATTTTAAATTTAGTAGAAAATGAAGAAAAATTAAGAGATATTTATTTATTACTTTTTGTCACTAGGTGGTGTCAATGAGTGTTGAAATTAGTTTCTCAGGAGAACTGTTGCATATAACGGAAGCGCGAAAGAAAACTGGGAAAACTAGTCTTGCATGAAGAGCCAGGACTACTGGCTGAAGGCTGGGGGGAGGGGAACATTGCTGGAAGAAGGTGCCTGTTTTTTTTTTTGAATTGTAAACCTTTCCTTGCGTTTTTTAATGGATCATTTTATGGCCAATTCAAGTGATGAAACAGGATGAAAGGACTTATCCCAGCCCTAGCTTTTGTATTTATTTTCAGCGACTGATGGAAAAATAAACCAGTCAAATTTTCTCTGCCTTATGTTGTATTTTTACTTAGTGGCGTGTCTGAAGAAAAGCTAGTCACGTGATACCTGTTTCACGGGGACATCATCTTCACATTCTACGGCTCTGCAGGGTCTGCTGGCTGAGGAGACTGATGATTGTGGATGAAATTGATGACTTAATGTTTTGCCGTACACTACAGGCCAAGGCCTTTAGCATGCGCAAAAACTTTTAGCGCACGCAAAACCAATGACATGGCCAATGATTGGTATTTGTTTTGCACTTTTGTTTTGTCTTGATGTGTTCATCAGTTTACACCTGGGCCCCATGTTACTGGGGTTGAACATGTGCTCTCTCTCTGGATGTCCATTGCTCTTTCCCGTGATCAGATTGAGTGCATTTAGCATGTGTAATTAGCCTGTTCCTGTGCTAGAGCTGCTGAATCATCTACCAGTGCTCCGGCAGGAACCTTGGTTTGGGAGAGTGCCGGCCCCAGCTTTTAGTCCCCAGGCTTGTTTGAGCTATTAGTTGATTGAGATTAATGGTAATTGCACTTCTTTGCTGTTTTTTTTGACAGTAGCCACTTGAGCCTGACGTCGGTGCACTCACTGCCATCTGCTCCTCCAGGATGCTATGCTTAATTTTGCACAGAAAAACAAAGTCAAAGACATGCCTTCCAAACGTATATATTTATTTTTTATTATATTTATTCTCATCTTGCCTATTGAACCGACCGTGAACACACAGAATAACTAATAGATTAAAAAAACTAGATGACAAGTATATATGTATATTAATTTAGCTTCTTGTAAGTGGTGGCACAATAGCTGATCTATACGTTGTCCACCGTGGGAATATTTGTGAGCAGCGCCCCAACCGCATTGATCGAGCCCTTTCTGAAGTGCGAGTAAAGGTCTTAGATATTGGAAAGGGAAGGAGAGCTCCGAAATATCTGACTGCAGGGGGTTCAGTGGATGTTCCTCAGCCCTTTTAACGCTGGCTGCACAGTGGCTTGTAGGGAAAGCGATCATTAAAGTGTAAAAGCCATCTCTACTCCCGCACACTTAGCACCCGCTCACGTCCGCCCTCCGTCCATTATGTGACCCCCGTTCAGCCGGAGGCCTCTCCCCGCCTCTCGCAAGCTGCTGTTTGTCACCTCCTGCTCAGCCATTACAGCCCATGAACACCATGCAAACACGGCCCTCTGCCTAATGGGCCACCTGCCAAACGCCATCCCTCAAAGCGTCTTCCTCAAACAATATCTGTTATCCCAGTATTAGGAGTTATTGGAGCATGGTTACTACCGTGTTGCTGTCGTGTTTCGGCATAAAAAAGAGGGTCTACGCCATCCAGAAACATTACGGATTGGGGATTGCTTAAAATCTAACGGATGTTCATAGTTTTTAACCATGACCCTGATGCTGGCTTCTATGGGCTTTTTTTGTTTATTAGAAGAAAGCTAATGATTATGGTCCCATGTGTGAAAGTGAATTATTTACTTTCCCAGTAAACCAAAAACCAGAAATGCCTGTAATACAATTTCTTGAAGGATGCCAGCGTGAGATGTATTAAGGCTAGTTTTGTTGGACAGGTACTTGCTTTCTGAAACATCTCGTAGTTTAGCTCACTTGTGGGCCCATGTGAGGATATGGGTTTTTGTCTCTACGAAGCCTGACACTGATTGCCATTCTCCTTCTTGCCTCTCCTCTTCCAGAGAGCAAACAAGTGTAGGTGCCACTGCTCTCACCCCGTGCACACACTGGTGCTTCATTAAGCTGATGCGTTTAATGATCAATTCCGCCAGTGCTATCCTGCCCCCTCTCCCCTTTCTTTCTCTTTCTCTTCCTCTCTCCCCGTCTCTCCTGCCACTGCCATCTCTCATAGCGGAGCAGTCATGGACGGCAACTACACCACCAACTTCTTCAACCGCACACAGTCCTTCACTGAGTCTGACATTACCGTCATAGGAGCTTACTTTCTGTTGAATGTGATCGTTGGAATATGGGTAAGTAGTCCTGCAGTCTTGTTGGGTCACAGTCGCGCTGAGGGTTGTGGAAATGGATACTTAGAGAGATAGCTAGCTGCTCTATGGAGGAGTCGAGCCGAAAAATACTGTACACAAATGTTCACTTGGACAAAATGAAGACACTCACTGGGGAGAGTTTTTAATGCAGCATTTAATGGGTTAATATCAGTAATGATCAAAATCCTAAATATACCAAACCCATATTTGTTCATCATAAACACTTCCCTAACCGTGGTAGAGGCAGATCTGCTCGTCCATCTTAGAGGGGGTTAAGATAAAATTGCAGATGCTTTTAGAGTTGAGTTGGCAATGAGTCCCTTGCCCGGTGATTTTTTTCATCTGCTTCATAGTCTGTAAAATGAGAGAAGAAAACCATTCGCTACCTTCTGAGATACTGGAACATCTCAGTAAGTTAAGTGAATGGTACATTCTGATTGTTGTTTCTGTTTGAATCTGTGTTGAGAAGTGAATGGGCTTAGCCTGAGGGGCTCATCGTTTCTCTCTGGTCTTACCAGTCATCCTGCAGGGTGAGCAGGAACACGCTCAGCGGATACTTCCTGGCTGGCCGGGACATGGCATGGTGGCCGGTGAGCCCTCACCTAGACAGAATAGCAGCAGTTACACACACACACACACACAGATACGTAGTCACTCATGCAAGCAGACACACACATCAGTACAGTACAACGCATACACATGGAGAATGAATTAAGCTGTACTGTCTGCTCTCTGTGTAACTCCTAAGGGGGTTAAAGTTCCTCTTTTATGACTGTTCTTATGGTACAGATATTACATTTGAGAAACACTCACACATATACACACATTTGTAATCGCTATATTTAAAATATGCAGTGTACTCACAGTGTAGTTGTGTCTCTCTCCTTCCTCTCTCAGATTGGAGCCTCTCTGTTCGCCAGCAGCGAGGGCTCAGGACTTTTCATTGGGCTGGCTGGCACTGGGGCAGCTGGGGGCATTGCCGTGGCAGGGTTCGAGTGGAGCGTGAGCTAGCCTGGACATTGCTATGTCCTACTGTGTGTTCTAAGGGATGATTTGCAATACACCGTAATCATGACCGCATTTGGTCGCAGTGTGTCCAAACCACTGTGACTGAGGTGTCATCCATGCAATCTCTTATCAGATTATTATCAGATTCACTGGTTAACCAGATTTTAGTATGATCACTGTTTTGTTAGGTGCTTATTTTATTACTTCATTGTTAGTTTAATGTTTTTATTGTTAGTTTAACGTTTAAATATTTGCCATCAAGTGATAACTTCTCATGGTTTAAAGGTTTTGTCATTAATTAGCATTTACAACAGACACTTGGAGAGCAATAACCGTAGCAATCTCTGTAGGAGTATATCATAGAGCTTAAACTTTTATATTAGCTTTTTTGTGCTCTACGTTATGTTGTGGTAGTGTTGTGTAAAATTGTGTATGCATTTTTCATATACCATTAATAATCACTTTAGTTATAACTGCATTCACTTATGTATACTGCAGCTGTTACGTTTTGGTCGCGAGGGCATCTGCTACATAATGTGTTGTCCTTGAAAGATTATATTCATATTCTTAGCACTAGTAAACAGACCATGAAAACACATTCACAAGAGTCACCATCAAATCTTTTTTTTAAATGAAGAAATCATAGATGAACTTAAATTAATTAACAACTTTTTCCAATTTTCAGTCCATGTATTTGTCCATGCACTGTATGTGACAGATTGACCATAAATGTTCAAATTTATGATCAAACTAAATTGATGAAGCTTGCCTGGCTGGGCCTTACTTGGCAGATCATGCTTCTGTGACTTTGCACTGCTGTCATCTTCAACACTGATAAATGTCAGCTGAATCTAAATAATAATTAGACTCAGTACAAAGGTCTATAAATCAGTTAAATACTATATATAAAAAGTATATTACATATTCAGTTTAATTATCTTATTTACAAATGTTACAAAAAAAGACACTGGCAATATTTTTGAAGTTCAGCAGGGGGCAGTAAGTAACTTGTTTAGAATTTTGCTAGACATTTACTACTGTATTTTAAAGGATTATCAATGTGAAACAGAATATGAATTGCTATGTATTAAGGTGTGGTTTCAGGGGAGAATTATAAAAAACTAGTCTTTGGTTCTTTCTGTCTGTCTTGTAGGCCACCTATGTACTGCTTGCACTGGCATGGGTTTTTGTTCCTGTGTACATCTCTTCTGGGGTGAGTTCTTCGTGTATGCCTGCCACTGCACCGCCCAAAGCTCACCTGCCCAGCCATGTCTATGAACACATGCACACCCACACTGTTTGCCTAACAGAACTTGTTAAGGCCTGCTAATCTGCCATATCGTGAGAGCTGATGTAAACATTTGCTGCAAAATCAAGCACAGTGCTCCCTGATTATTCCAGGAAAGGGTGTAACCAAATGCAATTCATGAATTTAAATATGGTTTCACAGCCCACCAGTACCAGATTAAAGCCATTGCACTGAACGGAAATGATGTGAATGACATTAATGTAATTTCTATGCACCGTTCCATGGTCACTTATGACCCATGAGAGAGGGGAGGAGAGCCTGAAACTGCGCCTGACCTTAAAGCACAACTGAACTTTGGGTTGTGTAGTTACCTAGCCATGATATGAGTCCAAATGGTGGCGAAATATGTTCATTAGTTGCTCTGTGCTCCCCTGGGGTGATAATCCAGAATAGGGTATTTGTCTGTCTCCATTCACTTCTATAGGGCAGCTAAACGGTCTCAAAAGGACACTTCTAGCATGTATATGAACTAGAACGAAGTGGATTCTGTCAATACAAACAATAACCAGTCCTTGTACGTATTTTTTTTGTGTCATTAAAATAATTTACAAAAATACTATTTTCTTAAATGTTGTTAGCAAGCTACCAGAAAAGAATAGCAAAAAGTTGGTTTGGTTTGAAATTTGGACCAATGAGTGGTTTCTGACGCATCGGCGCATTAACGCTGTTTCTGGCGCAAGAATTACCTACCGGATCTACGTATGAAAAAGCCATTTAATTTTCAAAAACAAATATGTACGAGGACTGGTTACATTAAGTATCTTATCCAGAGCGACTAACACAACTTTATTATTTTTATTTTTTTACATATTATACATTTAAACAGCTGGATATATACTGAAACGATTCAGGTTAAGTACCTTGCTCAAGGGTACAACGGCAGTGTCCTACCTGGGAATCGAACTTGCAACCTTTCGGTTACAAGGCCAGTTCCTTAACCGTTATACTACACTGCCGCCCATATTGTTTGTATTGACAGAATCCACTTCTTTCACATACGTGTATGTGTCATTTTGAGACCGTTTTAGCTGCCCTATAGAAGTGAATGGAGAGTGACACATACCATATCATGGCCAGGTAACTACACAACCCAAAGTTCTATCAAAGTTGAGTTGTGCTTTAAGTGATGGTGAAAGGCGTGATAGTCCCCCAGCGCTCAGTGACACTGGCCCTGAGTATGATAGTGTTCTGTGCTGTATTGTGACCATGATGGCGAAGTGGTGCTCTTCTCCTCTCCGGTCAGATTGTAACCATGCCGGAGTACTTGGGCAGGAGGTTTGGTGGGGAGCGGATCCGCATGTACCTATCAGCGCTGTCTTTACTGCTGTCCGTCTTCACCAAGATCTCAGTGAGTAGAGCCATCCGAGTACAGAGTAACACCCCCCCTCATGCCTCAGTCCTATGGTAGCAGCAATAAAACCTGAGTGACTAAACAGGGGAATAGTAAAACGGACTACCCAGGGCCGCAAGGTGGGGGAGAAGCCCTCAGAAGGCCTGAAATTAAAAGTTTGCTTTGGGAAGGGGGCCCATAGAGACTGCATTTGCACGGGCCCAGAATTTCCTGCTACACCGCTGGGAGTAAGTAATCAGGCCATGCTTGAGAGGAAACGAACACACTGGAGGGGGGGTCTGAAGTCACATACTGATCTTCCCATTTTATTGATTGATTGAACCTATTCAGAAAATAGATCTGAACCTAGTCTTTTACGGATTACTGTTGTTTTTTGTTTATCATGGGTCAAATCAATGGCTTTTTATTCGTAACATAGAGTTTGACTTGTCCAAAGGAGGTTTGTCATTAACATTACATTAAACGTGCTCATAGCGGGTGGTTAATGAATATATCGTAGCTACCTATATGACTAAATTGGGAAATCAGATGGAAAGGGATTGACTGCTGTGTTCTTGATTGTCGGTTAGTTACTCTCTGCCATAAATTCTGGCATGTGAGCGATGGCAGAGAGCCATTTATGAGAGAGGGACAACAGTTTTTCTTATGTCCATCAAAGATACAGCTTAGGAAAGCCATACACCACAGTGGATCAGGTTATCCTGGTGTCCTTCTAACATCACCTCATAGTCTCTTCACTTACAGAAGCATTGTGAAGTTTCCACAGTGACAATATACAGTATATTACCAATATAAACCTGGTTAGCTTGTAATCTGAGTGTGCAGAAGGGTGGCTGAGACCAAAATCTGTTGAGACTTATTTTTTTAACCTTTACTTATACAGGGTAGGTTGCTTTTACAGCAACGCCCTGCTAACGCCCCCTCCAATTATCCTAACCTGCATGTCTTTGGATTGCATGTTGGTTGCTTAGGAAGAAGTCCAGAGCAATCCATCATAACTCCTGCCATTGTTTGCTTGTGTAATCGAAGGTTGTTCCTCTTGTGAATGGCTTCGTAGAAGAACAAAAGGAAGGCTTTTTCAGCAATCTGGAGGAAAGCTGTATCTGCAGACCTTCGTGTAATTAGCAGCGAAGTGGCTGTAAAGGTTCATGTGTTTACAGAATAGCAGAAGCTGACTTCTTGTCTTTTCTTGTTGGTGATATAATTGGCAGGTTTGAGGCATTAGCTGGTTGGCTGGTTTTGTATGCTGGTGTTATCTGCTGCAGTCACCCATATCTGCTAAGGGTATAGCCACACATGGCTTTCTCCAGTTGTGAAAAATGTGCAGTGGCCTTGTGTCTGCTAATTCCCCTGTACTGTGCCAGCAGGGCATGTAAAACCTACAGAGGAGTCGGATCCTGAGGTTACAGTGTTGCAGGGGATTTTAGCGTAATACTAATTATTGCCAACATGAATATGCAGGCCTTATTCCTGTAAAGGTCATGCTGTCATCAACAAGAATTAATTTGTGTAAGTAGCCGGTGGTTTTTAATGATCTGTCACAACTTGCACGGTACCATGTTGCACGGATGGGTGTTACAGGTTGTTATTTGCATAGTATGCTGTTTACAACTGTTGTGGTTTTTCCCTGTTAGGGTGTGGACATGATTAAAACCGGGCTCCATTGTTCAATCTGAGTGTTCTGCTTCACAGCAGATGAGCTGTGGTGGTGGTGTGTAATCACCTGTGTGGTCTGCTTGGTGATGTTTTCTAATAGTGGTAGCATCACCCGATTGAATAGCCAGGTCCCTTTGCTCCACTACAACACTGCAGCTAAGTCCATCTATAGAGCATATACAGAGGTCTGCAAAAACCCACTGGAGCGGCTGCCTCTTTCACACCCTATTACCAGTGCAGTAACTGCAAATAAGGACAATATGTCCCCCTGGGACAAAAGGCACTTTCAAATAAATAATAATATTAAATGAATAATAATATTATAACAATATCCTCCCATTCAGTAGTCATTTGGTAGATGGATAGTGCAAGGCTATATTTGGTAAAAGGATGATTAAATGGGGAATAAATATTTAATAATCTACAATAATAATACATTATTTGCAGTCATTATCTCTTTCAAGTCTTTGTGCCATTTCTAAGTGATTAACCAAATCTGTGGAGCAGATTCCCCTCTGGGGCGAGAGTCATGCATTACTCTCTGTGTACCTAGAGTATTCTTTCCAGCCCCTTAACTCCCATTCACCAGGCTAATGCGATTAGACCTTTCACACTTGCCAGCAGATGTATTGTGAATGATTATAATTTGTGCTTGAATTTGTATTCCACTTGTAACTCAAAAAGATCAATTAATTATGCATGTTTATGCGTAAGTATGCAAGTTATTGTAGTGTTGAACTGAAAAGCCCTTTTGCTTACCGGTTCCTGTTATCAGAAGGCGTGTGTCTACTGATATGCTTGTGACAGGGTGAATGCATTTGAACATATTTGTTGGTAAATGTATGTTTTGAGCTGAGGCGATTGCTGCTTTGTACTGTATGCACGGCCCATGCACAGATCCCACATTCAGCTCTGCTCCCACACAGCCTCTGAAGCAGCCTCTGGGCTCATGTCGCTGTGCTCTCAGTGAACCCATTAAGATGCCATTTTCACATGCCAGAAGGCAGGACACTTGCAGTTTCTACTTAAAGGAATCAAATTAATTAAACCATAATGCAGAGGACTGACATATTTGAGTGAACCCAGTTTTCAGTATTCTCAAAAGGTTGGCACCGTTCGATCCTACGAGCGTGAGTTAGCGCGCCTGAAGAGAATTGGATCAGAACCAACTGAAAATTTAATGTTAAAAGGATTGTTCTCTGTAGCTCCAGTGAAACCTGGATTGTAGTGAATAATGCATGGCCTCGATGCTTGGATTCAATCAGACCTACAGCTTTGGGCTGAGTAACAGCCCCTTACATTTCCATAGAAATGGCTAAAGGGGTTTGATTTCCCTTCACGATGAGAAGCAAATCTAACCCTCCTCCAGCTACTCATATTGTGCTCTCGGTTAAATTTAGAGACTAAAAAAAATATTCCCTGCTTATGAGTGCAGTGCTTTAAAAGAAACGTGGCAATTATACTTTCACCACATTGCAATGGCCGCAAGGGTAACAAACGTACAAACATACTGACTCGAGACTCATACGAGCTAACCCTGTCACAAGGCTACATTTGAGTGCATTCATGTGTGCTGTCTCTTTATCGTCTCCTGCAGACAGACCTCTACTCTGGGGCACTGTTTATCCAGGTGTGTCTAGGCTGGAACCTCTACCTCTCCACAGTGCTGATGCTGGTGGTAACCGCAATCTACACCATTGCAGGTGTGTGTTTCCCCAGATGCATTAACCCCATAACAGCTTTCAACCATTTGCAGTCCTTCTAGTATCCACCCTCCCTCACTCTGTCTTTTTAAGGTGGCCTGGCTGCTGTGATCTACACCGACACCCTGCAGACTCTCGTCATGATCACTGGATCGATCATCCTGACCATCACAGGTACTCACTCACAGGCTTTGAGTAAATGGTAATGAATCCAGTAATGAATTAATTCCCTCAGTAAAAGGCTCATTTTAGATTTTACTAGTGTTGTCGTCTTTGAAATGAATGGTCCTCAAATCTTAAGTTCTCACGAATCATTATGATTTTCTGCTATCATAGTTGCATATAATTTCTTGTATTTTTTTCCTGATTTGCAATGTAGACATTTTAGAATTAAACCACAAAAAATTTCAGCATCACATTTTATTTAACGTGACATTAACATCTAATCATATAAAAACTTGTTTAATGTTAAATAAGAAATTTCTGCTGACAATGTTTGCCTCCTTGCAGAAACTGCACTGTAAACATTTGGTCCTTTTAATGTCGGAGAAAGTTGTCCAAGGTGTGCCTCAGATTCGCATCTAACGGTGGTTACATGACCGGATGGCAGACATACCTTTTCTACAAAGATTGCACTTTAGAAGTACCACAGGTCAAACAGGAGATTCATGTTATTAGCTTAATACAGTATCCGTGCTATGCAGAAGTTGCACGCTAAAAATTTATTTCCAGGGTGATGTCTGGAATGTTTGATTTTCCCTCAGTTTCTCTAGATAAAGTGAGTATGAGTAACAGAGGTTTCCCCTGATTTCCCTGCTTTCCCTCCATGGAAAGTTAATACAGTCTTAAAATACCACCACATAGCAGAATCTGATCATAGCTGGATGTTACTCATCAAACAAGCTAATCTCACAAACTACCCACACCGTGAAATTACCCTCTTATTTCTAACCAGCCTATATTCCCTCTTTGTGGTTTTGAGTATTAGACTCTGATCTGAGGTTACCTCAAAAGTTTCTTAAGGTATGATAACGTCAACTACATTTAATGTCCGTATCTCACCAATATCTTATGAAAACAACTTTTCCCTCTGGGCAAACAACCCTTTCACAGTATATAAATACAAATGGAAATATTTACCCACAATGCACCAGTATTTAAAAGCTCAAATGTTGCACTTTCTGCTGAAGATTAACTGTCCCCGAGAGTCACAACTGACCTCATGAAGAGCTCTGTGTGCATAAAGCCAATCATCTAATTAGTTGAGCATGATCTTTAGATCAAAAGCAGTGAAAAAGTTTTTCAAATACATGTGAAAGCAATGGCACATGGTCCTATCCTGCTGACTAAGGATGGTCTTCCACATTTAACTGTGATAGCTAATCAATTTCTCCTTTACAGCTTTTAACAAGATTGGTGGCTACAGCAACCTGGAGGGGGCATACATGAAGGCCATCCCAACAAAGATAATACCCAACACCACATGCCACTTGCCCCGTGCTGATGCCATGCATCTCTTCCGTGACCCAGTGGTGGGAGACCTTCCCTGGCCTGGCATGACTTTGGGTCTCATCATCCTTGCAACGTGGTACTGGTGCACTGACCAGGCAAGAGAAGCTTTATAACAATCCTGCATGAATCATATCCAGTTCTTTTAGGTTTATGGAGGAGAGGGACAGTTTTGCACAATTAAAAAGCACCGATTAAGAAAAGGTCTCAAGGCTTGGGGGAGAGGCCGTTATGACGCCCGCAGCATTTGTGCTATGCACATAAAGAGATTCCACAATTCAGCCGGCCACTCTCGTCCATTACGAGTCATGGGAATGTGAATATGATAGCCTGGAAAGGACACCCCTCTGAAAGGAGGGAAATTTAAGACACCTTAAATCTTAAGGTTTAAATATCGTCCACAGTGTAAAGAAAGAGAAGATACCCCATCATAGCACAGGAGAAAGCTTTAAGCAATTCAAGCAATTGGTTTGTTTCTGAAGAGGTGGAGAGGGTCACACAGAGAGGGCTTTTAGCTCATTTATATCCCAGCAGCGTCTTCTTCTGCAAGGAGCTCCCTGAGATCTTCCCTTTCAAGAGCTTGACCTGGGACAACTTGGTAAAGGAGATTCCAAAGGGATTCTGGCTGTCCTCCAGAGTTTGGGGGGCTTGTGTCCTGTGTGGAGAGCTGTGGCGAACGGGGGCATGCTGCATCCGAGAGAGTCTGTTTGGGGAGCCGTGCCTGGCCGGCAATTTGTCCGGGTTCAACAGCTTACCCTGCCAGTACTTGTGCCCTCCTATCACAAGCCCTGCAGCCTTTCTGGGGCGATGGAAGCTTCCAGGCTTGGCGATCACAACTTTAGTTGGTCCCCGTCCCTGGCTTTCCCAGTTAATGCCGGCTGGGGATCTGGATGAGGTCTGATGCAGCTGTGTAAAGCAGAGGACAGCATTTGTTAACATCTGAGACCAGATCTTCACCCACTGGCCAGAGTGGCTTGTGGATTCAAAAAATCACCAGCCATTTTCAACATTTTACCAGCCACAACCTGATTGGTTACCGGCCAAAGTGGCTGCTAGAGTAAAAATCTTGCCAGCCACAATCAAAATTTTACCAATACTTGGCTGGTATTAATTGCACACCCTCTACAAAGTGGAACAAAGTGGAGCCTAAGACAGAGTTATCACATAGAGAAAAACTTCCACTGTTCAATAAGTTTTGCTAAAGATTAAAACTGACACAAAGTATAATCTGAACATTTGTCAATTTGATCAAAAAAAAAAAAAAAAACTGATGCTAATTTTCTACAATGAATGTCTTGTATATTATAGCTGATAAGCATGGGCGTAGGTTTGGTTTGAAATGTGCTGGGGACAAAGACGCATTCGGAAGTGCATTTTCAGAAGTGCTGGGTACAATGACGCATTTATTAGCCCGACCAAAGAGAAAGAAATTGTTGACGGGGGGGGGGGGGGATTGCTATCAAAAGGTTTCGCGGACCTTCAATTGAAATTGTTAACGGGGGGGGGGGGGTGCTATCAGAAGATTTCGCGGACCTTCGATTGAGATTGTTAACGGGGGGGGGGTGCTATCAGAAGATTTCGCGGACCTTCGATTGAGATTGTTAACGGGGGGGGGTGCTATCAGAAGATTTCGCGGACCTTCGATTGAGATTGTTAACGGGGGAGGGGGGTGCTATCAGAATATTTCGCGGACCTTCGCTTGAGATTATTGACGGGGGGGTTGTGGAGGTTGGGTGCTGGGTGCTGTCATTTCAATACTGTTTATTACATTGTTCTTTTAGCGTATTTACCGCGAGTGTTCGTTTGCGAAACCTGACACCTCAGACTGGTCTTAGCTCATTTGCATACCAACAGTAATTGGATGTTTACGGAGGGGGAAGGAGGGAGGGGCGATCTCTCACTGCAGAGTTTGTGAAGACACGCTGCACAGAGATGAGAGTTGATGGGAAGCTTATATTTAACTTGTGCTTTTTCCGGCAGATTTTTCACTTCTAAAAGTATGATTTGAGGGGGCAGGACATCTGTTTGATTTTTTTTTTTTTTACTAAATTGAGCTCGAGTTTTTTTAAAAAAAAGTGGTGCTGATAAGCTTTCTTTTTCACAGGTGATTGTCCAAAGGTCCCTGTCGGCCAAGAACCTTAGCCATGCTAAGGGCGCCTCCATCTTGGCTAGCTACCTGAAGATACTGCCTATGATCTTCATCATCTTGCCTGGAATGATCAGCAGAGCTCTGTACCCAGGTAATGCTCTCTAAGGCCTACACTACATCCCTGTATACTGCCCTGTAGGCAGTGTCAATACACTGAGGGAGTCACCTTTTGCAAAAAGAGAAGAACCAGCTGCCTCTGATTAGTGTACATGAGGTCGGGCATGCCTAAGACACATGTTTGTGAAGGCATGTTTCCCATTTGATTGAGCTGACTGATGGGTTGCTGGCCTGACTTGATTTAGATTAAACCATGTCATTATTTAGTTTGACCTTAAAGATGCAGGGGTCTAGCTATAGTTCAGATCGTATAATTGGATACTGCTGTATGCATTGAGATTTAACAACAGCAAAGATTGTAGAACTACATCAATATTATTAGGCATATCTGCCCTTGTCTATACCTTTTTTCTATCGTCATACAGCATGCTCTGGTGCATCTGCGTCTGGTTCCTTTCCCGCGGCAAGTGAATATTTTCCAGTATTCGCTGTCTGTCAGTCTGTCTGTCTGCCTCCGCCCGCTGCTGGTCCTCTGGACGCAAGTCCAGCATGGACTGGGAAAACCTGGCCATGACATTCAGCCCATCAGAGTGTTTGTGATCCTCAAGACGCCCTGAACCGGTAATCCTGCCGTTAGCTATGAGTGCGAGTCTGGATTCTGAGGTCTCTGCTTCGTCGCATTCAAAGTATTCCTCTGACGGCGTGGAGCCGTAGGAGTTGGCCCTGGGGGAATGGCCGTGGGCTGCCTCATTGCTGTCGGCCTCGTTGCTGTCAGTCTCCCTTTCGATTGCTCTGAGCTCCACTCCCTGATCGCACTCGTCCGTATCTTCTCCCCCTTCTGATGGGGGCTCACATGACACTGTGACTGTGATGGGAGCGCTGCCAGGGCAATCTGCGTGCTCATTTGAGTCTGAGGTAGGATCAGGATTATGGATTTGTGGAGTTGGAGGTGATTCCATGCAGGGCCTCTTCACCAGGGTGACATTGGGTCCATCTCTACAGTCAGGGTTATTGATGACCAGCTGAACAGTTCTGGGTTTGGGGACTGGTGGGGGTGCTATGTCCTCCTTTCCCTGATTGCTCTGTGGGTTTTGCTTTTTGTCCAAAGGTTGCAGGCTCTTCCTTGGTTCATCCTGGGTGTTTTGGGCGTGGGGCTGTGTGCGCTCCTGCTTCTGGATGACTGGGGGGTCAGCTGGGGGATTTTCAAGATTCTTTCTGGGGATGGCCTTCTCTGGCAGAGGCTCCTCCTTGGTAGGAACAAAAGGGTCCTTGAATCGGATCGCCTGCGAGGTTTCAAACCGCTCTGAGCGCATCAGATGCACTTGCATTGGCTTGCTAGCGTCTCGGATGTTGATAAAACCAATGACGTCACTGGGCGGGTCGGGTTCAGGCCAGGTAGGCAAGTAGGGAATTAAATAAGCTCGCTCCAGGATTAGTCCTGGATGAAGTGGGGGGTCCTCCACCTTCTCTTTTAGGCGTCGCAAGATTTTTCCCATCGGTTTGAGGGAGCTGCTATTTTCAACACTGTCCTTGGATGCCTTACTGTTGGCCTCAGCGATATTGGCGCTGACCAGAGCGTATTTGGGGTTGATCAGTTTGCGAGCCACAGCGGCGGAAGGGGGAGGTTTAGGTACGGGCAGTGGGATGGGCTCGGGCTCAGGCTCATCCTCAAAATTGACCTTGCTGAGATTCACACCCCTGGACGTCAGGTACAGTTCGCGAAAATGTTTGTCGAAGGTCTCCACTGCCTGGCCTGTGAGCACAGTGATTAGGTTTCTGTCCAGTCTGGAGGCAGTCCAGGTGAAGCTAAATGACAAAGAACATGGAACAGGTTCAGTCTCTGCAGTGCTACATCATCAAAACACTTTAAAAATATTTTTTTCTATCTTTGGGTGCCACTTAGTAACTAGAACCCTAACTGGAGGGCTACACTGGAGCGTATGGGCGTAACAAGTGTGCAGACCGTGAAAATTATCTTGCGCGTTCTCCGCGGCTGCTACACCAGAATTGAGCGCGTAAGTATATACGTATATATTTTTTTGTTGTCTTGAGAGAGTATGGGTAAGTAGTTTATATAATTATATCCTAGCCTACAGTTGTTAATCAGAGATGCTAAATGTATCAGCTGGCGAAGTCGACTAGTATTGTCAACTACAAGTGAATTCAGCTGTCATCTCAAGCATCTGTTTAGCAAACTCTACAATGTATACTGTAACTGAAACCCTATTGTGTGTTACAGCAGGGGGGAGGGTACATTTATGCTAGGACCGAAGGGCTGTGGCGTGCCCACTCAGTGCCTGCGTGGTTGTCTATTTATTGCCTGCATTTAAAAGACTCCAATCCTATTATAGAGCCATCGTGCGCAAGGCTCTCGCATCTGCGCTCATACTTGCACGACTGGTGTAGCAGGTACCAATGACCACAACTTGATCTTTCCAGACGCATGTTGCATGCATAGTAAATTTTACGCAGATAGTGAAATTTACGCGCTCAGTATAGCCCTGGGTTAAGGTAGGTTATAGACATATATTTAGGTATGGGTTATAACAAGCACTACACATCTCACTCTCATAATGAATACGACCCATGAGTATATTGTGTTTTGCAGCTTTATTTTTCTTCTTATTATTAACACATACCTGTATGACCCGGACACAGCTCGATCTCCGTCCACAAACATGAACTTTTGACTCATGGACCCACAAACTTTCCTTGACGACCGTGTATAGAACTCCATTCCACCGGAGCACCGGACCCTTAGGTTCTGAAAGAGTTAACCGGAAATAACATGAGGATATTTTCTTTTAACCAAGCAAACCAGTGTTTCTCTTAAATGTTTTTATTTAATGTTGCTGCAGAATGAATCATAATTGAATTTATTGCGCCGCCTTCAGTAATTACTTCAGTAGTTCAATAGTAAAATACTTAGCTCTCTTGGTGTATGAAGAAAACTGATCAAGCTGAAATGGGTATAAACAATAGTCTTTACAATAGATAAGCAGTATGGTCCACACCAGTGCTGTCTGGCAGTGATGCTTAATTATAGCTGTTTATAGCACATACTGTGTATATTTAAATGCTTAACGTTTTGTCCCTGGCGGCTTATAGATTTCATGCTGCTCTACAGTTCTCCTGAAGTTGTTTAGTTGCAGAAAATACAGCACATTCTTTACCAGGTGAAGTAAAAAGTGATTATGCATTAAGCATGGGAAAGTACGTCTTGATATGACACTTAGATGATCTCACAATGCAAACTGGAGCATGTATTTATAACGGCAAAATAACTTGTTAAGCCATAAGGAATTCTAAAAACACTGAGCTACTGTATGTGACAAAAAAAAATCCATCAATAGAATTAGTCATAAGTGGCATCATATTCCATTGGCTTGTTTGTTTAATGGTAAAATGTTGGTTCATAGAAGTACTTTCATTTCCAAAATTGGGCATTTCATAACAGCTCAACAGCACATAGCAGACAAATTGTTTGAGCAATTTGGATTCCAAAAATTCTCCTGTCAAGAGGAGACGCTGATAAAATCAAGGAAATGAGTGTAGTCCATTACCAGTAAAGCACATAAATCTGCTAAGGATTTTACAGCACGCACTGATAATTACTGCAGATGTCAAACTAAGGATTTTACAGCACGCACTGATAATTACTGCAGATGTCAAACTAAGGAAATGGCAAAGACAAACAGGATTCTCATAAAATGATCAGTATGTTACTAATTGTCTGTTTGTGGACTTGTAAAAAAATAAAATTAAATAAATAAATCAATAAAAACAAATACAAAAAAATCACTTTCAACAGGGTGGAACAACTGAAGGTGGCAAGCATAGTAACCGATTATGCTGTCTGGGTTTGAAGGAGATCACGTTCATTAGGTGCCTCTTTTCTAATAAAAATCAAGGAGGATGCTCCTTCGCGGTGATACATTAGGAATCCTTGTATATACAAAATAATCTTTCCATGTATCTTTCAGCCTCTAAAGGTGTCACAACCTCTTGTCTCCCTCCGTCTCATCTCCTCACTTGAGGATCTTTACCAGCATATCAGCATTATTTGTGTAACTCTTGCACCAATAATAATCTTAAATTCTGGATATTGCATGACCTATAATAATTTTTCTCCTCCTCGTGTCTATATATCTACAATGTAATTTTTACATGAATATCTATCGCCAAGAAATTAAAAAACAAATATTCTTTTTATATGCTTGCAGTATCATACCAGAGCCCCTCAATTACTTTTTCTTGTTGAAAAGATGTGTACAGGTCTGACACAAACATGCATAGAAACAACAGTGCCAAGCCTGGGAGGGAACCACGTTCAGTTCTATTATTTGCCATCAAAGTGATTTTGTTTGTGCATGTAATATTCTAAATAGCTAGCTAACTTGTCCAATCCTGCTTTATCTTGCCAGCTTGGTATAGCTCCCTACAAAAATAGATTGCACCTTTTAGAAAGCCAAATAATAAATAAATGGGAATCCAGATTCAATTAATATTTTTTCGATTTATATTTTTTCACTTGTATTAATATAAAATTGGAATTTATTTCAATTTTTATACAAAATTAAAAACATGTAACACTGTTAGGACAAAACCTCCATATGTGTGGAGCAGATGTTTTCAGCTTTCCTTTCTGACTATCATCAGCACAGCAGGGTTTTCTACAATGTGCTGCAGTGTCCCAGATATGTCATCAGCTGGGATCTTTATGGGATCTTTGTTATCTGGTGGCTGTTGCTAAATGATTATAGATGTCCTCAGGTAAAAAGAGGCAACTGGCCATTATGACATTTCCCATTTGAAAGCCAAATTCTTTTTGTATTTCTGTTGTTTTCTTAGAAAATGCTCAATTACTTTTGGGTACAACTGGAAGAATCCACAACGGCAATAACATTTTACAACACTATTAAATAATAAATAACATATTAAGAGGAAATTTGCCATTTGTGATATATTGTTGCAGGGCTAAGCGTCGTAAGTGACTACTTAGGATGCCACATTGAAAACAACTCCTTCTCCCCCGCAGCCTTTTTTGTCCCAACCTCCCATTATAATGTGCAAAATGTTTACTTGAAGCAACCTTTCCGCCATTAATTTAGCTTAAGTTCCAATATACTATATTTAAACAGTATTGTTCTTTGCTAGTCAGAGGCTCGTTTCACGAAAGCGATTTGCGAGGATTTTCACTCGCACATCGCAATTTCTTGTCAAAACGTCTTTCACGAAAATGCATCGCATGCGCATCCCTCGCAAATCACAAATAAAAGTGTGACGACTACAGGCTGCTCGCAAAACATTTTTTCCTCGGAAGTATGGCGTTTCCTTTGATTGTGTGGAGACAGAGGCAGAATCTTCTTTGTGATCGCTTCCGCCATTTACACGATCTACATAACTACGGAGATTAGTTGTTAGAAAGATATCGCTTACAAAAACGTAGTAGCCTACATAAAAGTACATTTTTAAATGTATACTTAAGTACATCAAGTTTATTTTAAAGTAGCCTATATTTTACGTAGACAACTTTATAAAACTAAATAGGCCTATGTATTTAAATTATTTCCAGTATTTATGTATTTCCTGGAACTAAACGTTAAGTATACTACTACCATTTATGAACTACTTCTAAACTTGTTGGCTACTTGAAACAGCTTATGCAAATTAAAATGAAAGTGCACAAAGACATAGTCCTTCTTTTATAAACTTATTTTTTGTAAGGGATGGAATATTAGGCTACGCTTCTGTGACATTCTTAGGCCGTACATAACATGTAACAGAGCATGGCCCTAGCTGTCTCGCTTCAAATAGTGACAGCTCTGCGCTTCCTGGCACCCGGCAACTTTCTCTGGGTTGTCGGACATCGGACAATGTTATGGAATAAGCAACGAAATGTCCAATTCGTCCGTAAAGTGACGACAGCACTACGCTTTGTAAATAGCCTACTGATTTAATTCAGCCCGCAACACAGACGTCAAAGTGAAAGGAGAGGTTGCGGTCTCCCAAAACTCCTTGGTGCAATTGATGGGTCGCAAATTCCCACCATGGGGCATCGACTGAGAACGAACACACTTCTGTGTGTAGAAACGTAGCCTAGCACTCATTAAACACTGCCTACAAGTTGTATGTGATGCCCTGGGACTAAATGGGAGCACACTCGACAGCTACATTTGGAGCAACTGTGTGAGCAATTTGTATTACTGATGGATGGCTTCTAGGTGACAATGGGTAGGTTTCATTTGAATATAACAAATAGCAATACGCATAACGTTACTATAAAGTGTAGGCTATATTAGGCGTACTGCGGAGACCTAATAGTTAAAATAAAATTAATATTTAAAATTACATTTTTATATTAGCCTACAACGCGTAATTCCAATTTAATCTGGCCGCAAGGTGAATTTTTCAACCCACCCCACCGTCCTCCCCAAGATACCACTTGCAACCTTGGCTACACCCCTGGCCTGCCGACACAAAACGAATGGCGATACAATCTTGTATGTACAATCTATGTATCCTTAATGTTCAGCATTCAGCTGATGATGCTGATAAAATTCTTTCCTGAAGGGCAAATGTGAATTGTGCTTTGGCCATTAACATAGTTTTAATATGATATTTTTATATTATAAAGTTGGATTAAAGTCAGACACAATAAATTGTAACATAATTTCGGTTATTAAAAGTATTTTGAATATTTTACAGACAGTAAAGTACCCTGTACCCCTGTAATGGAGTACCCTGTAATCCATAGCGTCACCTTTAGTTTGCGTTTTGGGATAATTGACAGTTTGATGCAAAAAATGAGGCAGGGAGATGAGAACAATTGCAGATTTACAGATTGCCTACATGAACGCGCTTTGCAACATGCGTTCATGGCTTGCAATTTGCGATTTCTACGTGAAACACTCCAAAAAGTGCAAGAGAAATTGATCGCATCTCGCAGATCGCAGCTTGCATGTCGCAACTTTCGTGTAACAAGTTTTCTTTCCTCCCCACTGCTTTTCATTCTCAGATTTCCTATTCTATTGCATTCAAATTACATCACATCCCATAATCATATCCAATTGGATGCATCAGAATATTTTCCAAGCAACTGCAATCTGCCCAATAATAGTAAACATCCAGTTGCAATGCTTTACCAGTACTTGTGTTGTTACATTTCTGCATAATCATAACAATTAAATATAACAATTGTCCATTAAAATAAAAGAAAATGCTTTGAAAAGTGTTCACAATCGTTTTTAGTTTCAAAATGTTTTAAAATTTTAAAAACTGAAATAAAAGGTTATCTTTATATGCTGACATTTTAATTTTTTTGTCAGTATGTTGTGCTGTCAGTTATGATCATGAAGGTGTGCGTCCATGAATGTAATTTTATCCTCTGCCAAAGGACAAAAAATGACAATAAATGGAAAGTTTCCAAAAGGAATAGGTGTTTACATGGCAAGGAGACATTGCTGTACCTTATCAGCAAAACAAGTATAGACACTAAGCTAACTGTGTTCCAATTCCTCAGAAGGGTTAGGAAATCCTGTTATGCTAATTAGCTACAACGTTTCACTAGAACAGTGTACTTTATGAAATGACATAGCTGGCTGTAAATTTAGTGATCGTTGAATATATGCAGCTGGCAGCGCAGAAGCCTGTGAAAAGACTGTTAAAATAGAGATGGTGTGACATGCCTTCAGGTGTCCCCTGTGCATTCCGGCCCTCTCACACATGCTAAGAAAGTGTGGCACTCCACAGTCTTCCACGATGATGTACACGGCCACCTTTCTCTTGAAACTGGCATCTAGCAGGTCTCTGAATATGTCCACGTCCGTAAACAAGTCCATAGCCACTGCAATAACCTGCCAATGAATGAACAATCCCATGTTAAATACCATTCTACACCATCTTACAGATCTTAATCACAGCTATGAGATTTCTTCTCAATGCATAACTATTCTATACATTGAGGTTCTTAGGTACAGTGTTGATTCTCCCTTCTAAAGGCCAATAAAAAGAGTCAGGAAGATTGAAAGGATATAGGCTAACAAAGGGACATGTAGCTGATCCCTGTGTTAGGCTATCAGATAGGCATATTATATATGCTATTGTTTTTAATGTAGTATAACATACGTATTTACGATGGCTACAGACTAGGCCACAGCCGAATCAAAAATATGCCGATTTAATGTTTAATGTTTCAATGTTTTTAAACCAATTAAATCATGTGCCGGGACTGTAGACTACTGCTACCCAGCTAACAAAATTAGGTCCCCGGGAAGTCTGGAAATGTCATCAGGACGTCGTCTTGACGTCTTTTTGTAGGGTTTTCTAAACGTTACGTGGACGTCACAGAGAACGTTCCCGGGACATTCATTACATGACATTATATTGTAACCAGTAACAGACGTTGCAGGAACATCCCTGAATGTCCCATGAATGTTATGAGCACAACGTCATATCATAACCGGATAGGTACGTTGCTTGAACGTCCCCGAAAAAATAAAATGAAATGTCATATTGTAACCAAACAGTGCCATTTAGGACATCCCTATGGAACATCATAAATTTGAGAGGACTAAAATGGGACGTCAACTGTTTGCTGGGTAGGCAGCTATTTTACTCCTTCCGACTAAAAATAATAAGTTCATGACAACTAGGCTAAATGATAATATAAGGCAATTATGTACTGATATAGGCTAATTCTACCAAATCTTTAAAAAGCAATTACATCAATAAGGTACCTTTTGCGCCTGAGCGATTGTTCGCCTAACCACTTCCTTGATGTGGGTATGTCCATCAATTGGCGGTTGTGTGTACACATTGACCCGTGTGACTCCTCGGTAGGAAGTGCAGTCTGGCCATCCCATGTCCAGATCCGGAATCGAGGTGTCAGAACGCTCCGGCCAATACTGTAGGGATATTGCTCCGTCTTCGCCATCTCCCATCATTTCTCCTTTCGAATGTTCCGACCCCGGTTTGTATTCCTCGGCGGTTCTCAACAACTTCTCAAACTCGAGTTCTGATAGAAATTCCCGAACTTTATGTGTCTGGATGTATTTTCCAAAAGCATCTCGACCTTCCCGTATGAGAGCCTCCAGGGCCAGTCTTTGGTCTTCGCTGTAGAAAAACTCAGGTTTAGACTCGTTCATTCGCCAGTTAATATGGTTGTCATCCAAGCACTGTATCTGAGAAAAAGCCATCACGTTCTCAATTATTTAAACACAAATTAAATAATAAATACGCAAAAGTGTAAATAAAAAAATTAATAAAAAAATTAACGGCGAATAGGCTATGCAGCCCACAAAGTTAAACGAAGCTGCTTGATGCTTAAAAGTTTTTTCTGCTCGGAATAAACATCGACCATTGTGCTACACTCCAACGTGCTGCCTATTCTTTTGCATTGTCTTCAAAATATGTTTTTTGTCTATAATTCCCTTCCCAAGCATAGCTGTCTTGCCATTTAACGTGTTATTCTGACAATAGGCTACGTGTGCCTCACGTAGCTAGTTTGAAAAACCGTTTCGGCACATGCAGAGGGGCAAAGAGCTTCCCGGCACACGGGACCTCCCACTCGCCACACCCTAATCACGTGAATGAGGCACAAATTCCCCAATTTCTGAGTCAGTGCTTTATGGGCAAGTCTGTCCTTGTTCAGCTGAGTCGATCAAAAATATTTATATGACGATAGCCTAATTTAAAACATCTCACCTTCTAAATAAAAACAGCCAAAGTTTTCAAATGACATTGGGACGATTACAAAACTAATATAATATTTTATCATTGCTTTGTAAAATATATAATTTTTAACTAGGCAGCTAAACAAAAGTCGAGTTAGATAATTCGCACAAACTTTAAAAAATTGTACTGAGTAAATTGCTGTTTAGATAAGTTAGCTAAACTACGGCATTGTCTTCCAGTCAACCTGCTTTAGCCTACTACCTTCTCAATTAGGCAACACGTTTCCTTTAATTCGCGCATTTAAAGTTCCGTTTTTAGAATTTAAGTCCATATAGCAACAAAAAACAAAAAAGTCGGTTGTGACCGATAGTTCGATAAAATGAAAGTAGCCAGGTTAGCAAACTCGCTCTCTCCAAATACTTCGCAAGCGTCAGGACCGGAGTCACAGTGAACTTTACCCTCGTCTGTCCACTGCATTCTCACGATGTGGAATGTGGGTGGAGTGTCCGGATTCCATGCGCCGGGGAAATCAAAAGGCACGCCTTTTTGATTGCAAGGAAATGACCTCAGTTAGAATATGGCTCGTTGTTGTTACTGTAAAAATGAGCCTGAGAATAGGCTCTGTTAGCCTGTACTGTTTTATCTTTTGTCTCCAGATACAGTAGGATGCGTGGATCCAGAAGAGTGTGTTAAGGTGTGTGGCGTAGAAGTGGGCTGCTCCAACATTGCCTTCCCCACACTGGTCATTGATCTAATGCCCAGTGGTAAGAGCCTTATATAGCAAGATATGACACCTGCTTCTTTTACATGCCACTTCTGCTGCTGTTAAGGTGGATGATAAAATGATATGCTGACGCACGTCTGTTGCGGAGAGGTGACTATTTCTTTGTTCATTTGTCCCTCCCTCTTCTCTATTGCGTGGTCATCGATCTCGCCCCGTCCCATCAGGCCTCAGAGGGCTGATGATTGCGGTGATGATGGCTGCCCTCATGTCCTCCCTCACTTCCATCTTTAACAGCAGCAGCACCCTCTTCACTATGGACATCTGGAAGAAGTACCGCCGCGGGGCCTGTGAAAAGGAGCTGCTACTGGTGGGCAGGTGGGCAGCCAGGGAGAGAAAACGCACAAGCAACTGTCTGGGTGTGAACCTCTAACAGTGACCTTAATGCGTACTATTTCACGCATTTCATTCACTGTTATAGGCCGCGTGGCGGTCGTCGACAGAAGTGTGTCGTGTTAGTACTGCAGCCTGTAGATCTACATTCGTAAAATAACTGGTACATTTTTTCTTTAAAAACATGGGACTGAAGAATTCACCATACTGCCCTCATGAGTGAAAGGATCTGTGGCTGTGTGTTTTCAGGATTGTGACGGTGATCCTGGTGGTTATTAGCGTGGTCTGGATCCCAATCTTGCAGAGCGCCAACAGTGGCCAACTCTACGTCTATATCCAGTCTGTCACCAGCTACCTGGCCCCGCCCGTCACTGCCATTTTTGTGCTCGCCGTCTTCTGGAAGAGGACCAACGAGGCGGTGAGCCTGCAATCTGTTTCTCAGTCTGTCGTCTTGTGAAAACAAAAACAAAAAAGAATACAGCTGTCATCACTGAAGATGTGGCAACAGGACTCTCACCAGCTGTGATTTAAGCCCTGTTGGCAGAGGCACAGCAAAGGTATGAGGAGGTTGTGCAGATCAGCTTAGTACATTAGTAGCCATTACCCCACATTTGGCTCAGTAGCACTGTCCTCTCTGACTGCAGTGCTGCGCTGTAGTCATTAGTTTATCTACACGCATGCTTTGGAATATCAGATGTTTTAACTGTCTTGTTAGACTGTGCTGGGAATAGGTAGTAGTCAGAGGTTTCTGGAAGGTGAAGTATGTCTGTAGTTACTGGTTACCGCCCTCCCTTTTCTCACAGCATTGTGGTATATTTATCGTTGGTCATTCTGCTGACCTCTCTTAGCGGATGTACATTGTGGCATTATGACTCGCTGCCCATGTGTCAGAATACAGATGAGCTGATAGAAATGTGGGATACACAGTGGGTTGAAAAAGCATTCAGCCCCCTTGGACTTTTTCATATTTTTTTGTGTATGATTTCAATTGAATTTAATCAGGATCTTTTGCTGAAACTCAACATAGAAAACTCTGTAGTGTCAATGTGAAAAGTACAATCTACAGCCCCCTTTCTTCATTGTTCAAAATTGCACTTCATAAAGTGCCCAGACGTCATGTTTAATTGTATTTAAGGACTTTGAACAATATATTTTTTTATAATGTGTATTAATACTGTCTTTCTTGGTAACAAAGCCAAGACCAGGTCCCTTCAATACATTTTAATGGCTCTTATATGGGATTTTAGGAATACAATGGACTTTACATCACAATACTCATGGGATAAAGTTACTGAATTTGCACCTTCTACATTTTTGCATAATATCAGAATTGTGAATGAACAATATCAGATACACTGTGTTTGAGTATTGCGATGTAAAGTCCATTGTACTTTCTAAAATCCTGTTAAGGATTAAGCCTCATCTAGGCTTTGTTACCAAGATAGACAGCATTAACACACATTCAAAAAAAAAAATTCAATAGTGTTCGAATCCTTAAGTACAATCTAAGAATGATGTCTGAGCAATTTATGATGAGCAATTTTGAACTAAGTTTTGCCTGTATGGCTGTTAAAAAGTAATGTGTTAAATGAGGCAAGGGGGCTGAATACGTAAGGAATTGATTATTGATTGTTGATTGATACATCTTATATTTATAAATAATCTGGAACAAATTGTAGATTTTACTTGTCACATTGGCATCATAGAGTTGTTTTTGTTGAATACCAGCAAAAAAAGCCTGATTAAATCAGCTTTTATGAAATGTTCGTACTCAACAAAATCAAAGGGGGCCGAATACTTTTTCAACCCACTGTATAAGCGTCCATCCTTGTTTACTTCCTGTGTCGACCAGATGTGCGTGCTCATTTTAACTTTGACCTTTATTGAATTATTTCTACTCCCTAAAGTATCTCTGTATTAACGTGTGTTTCTTTGAGTGAGGTTTTGCATTTCAGTCTTTATTCCAATCTCATCAACACCCTCTTTGAATAAAGAGAGGGAACCAGATATGGCTATCATGAGTTCCTCTTTGAAGACGGTGGCACGCATTTGTTTTTGTGCCATTGTTATTTCCCCTTCCCTTTACCGATCATGATTCCATTTTTCATATTTCAACATGTGAAGGTAGAAGGCAGATTTATTTTTTTCCAAATATGAACATATGCAGGTATTTTTCTCAAGGATGTGAAAGGTCTGTTTTGAGAACCTCATTACTTATGGAGAAACCACAGGCTTTGTGCTCTTGCACGTAGTGCCTTGTTTCCATTAGACGATATGCACTTCAGGGCATATGAGATAGGAACAGGTTTATTCTTTGTGGTCCCCATGCACTGCTCCAAAGTGGCAGTTTCCAGGTTCTGCTGTGAGCACAAAAGAAGCACCCCGTCACAGCATTGCTCTGCACACGCTCCTGATCATCAACTGAAAGACGCCTGCTGGTGTGACCCGCATGTGTTTTGTCGCCCACTGTGCAAACACGGCGGCTCAGTCATCAACAACCGTTGCAACATGCCTGTCTGTTGACAAAATACATTTGAAAAAATATGTATGAAAAAAATTGTGCACAGGCCTTCCACTTACATGTGACAAATAAATCCGACTGGGTTGCTTGAGTCACAAAGTCACACAACTTTGTTTGGACTTTTAAAAATTTTTGTTTTCTCAGAGTTTATCCATGTGGTCTACTTGAAATGTCTAAATGAATAACTAAACAAAATCAAAATAACGTATAAGTAAAACGTGTACTTTTAAGCAGACACCCTGAAATTTGGCTTAACGTTTCTAGTACGACAGAGGATAAAATCGTTGCACATGAACATGTGCACCTGCAGACTGTTGAAGGACAGGTATTATTGTTCCTGCTGTACATTACTATGACATGCTGTTATTTTAGCAGTGATTAGAGGCCTGTCTTTGTAGCAAAGTGATTATTTTTCATAATGGAATGTCTGAATGGTTGAACCGCCCAGATCGCATTCTTTTTAAGACAGAGGAGACAGTCACCTCTGTCAGTTTTTTTATTTATTTTTTTGATGTGCAGTGATATTTCCCGCTGAGAGCTTGTTTATGAGATGTAAAGATTTTTCTCTCTTCTGTATTGTGCAACCGGTTTAGGTTCCTATACATTCTTATCCACACACTGGATGTAAAAGCAAAGTATTTCACTATACAGTTGAGCTAACTATGGCGAGAGAATTGATCAGCAATGGTGGTGTTTTATTTTTTAATCTGTCCACTGATAAAGAGGGGTCTTTGTTTTAGGGATATTTCCGAGAGCTTATAATAGATTGATCTCACAGTTTGTTGCATCTGGTGTGAAGCACTAATGACATTTTTAAAAAGTGAGTTGCTTGCTTTACCTTAACCCTGCGATTGGGATGGCGTTACGCAGACAGTGTTTGTAGAGAGTCTGTAGCAGCAGTAGAAGGTGGTGAAGCTGGTATTTCTCTGTTGGCAGGGAGCATTCTGGGGTCTTATGGTGGGTCTGGTGGTGGGCCTTGCTCGTATGATTCTGGAGTTTGTGTATCCTCCACCCCGCTGTGGTGTGCCGGACCCCCGACCGGATGTGCTGCGCAGGGTCCACTACCTCCACTTTGCCATCATCCTGTGTGCACTGACTGCTGTGGTCGTGGTGGTAATCAGCCTGCTCACCACTCCACCCATAGAAGAGCAGGTCAGTGGAGCTCTAGACACACACACACACACACACACACACACACACACACACATACAGATAGCAGGTAGCACCAATAAATTATTTAAATGTCTGACCTGGTGTTATTAGAAGTGTCTATTTATATCCCCTAAGTATCTCTTTAAATTCTTGAGATTATCGTCCAAATGCGATGTGACTCTGGGAAGTGTCCTTTCAGGTGCGGAATCTGACATGGTGGACACTGAGCCAGGAGAATGTTGACCGTGAAATCCCTCTGCAGAAAGTCTCCTCTCTGAGTGATCACACACAGCAAAGGACGGAAGGTATCTGAGATCTCTTACACTAACGCACCCAGTTATCTTTGTTATGACTACTATGGAGTAAAAAAAATTATAGTAATAATACATTTATTTACCTTTCAAGCAATATAGCACAAAGTACTTTACAAACAAATTGTTATATCTTCCCAACTGGTTTGGACCCAAATGCAGGACTCGGGTGATAGACTCAGTTTGACGCTCCAACGGAGAACTTTATTATAAACAAGGACAGGGAGAGCAAGGTGAGGGTCTGGAAACAGGTTGGCAGAGCAGATGAGGGGATGTAGATGTAGGAGAGGGGCTGAGTAGTGGCAGACAGACCGGTGACAACTGGAAGCGGAGCTGAAGCAGGCAATGGCAGAGCAGGAAAACGCAGGTTGGCGGGTATTTGAAAACAGGACTTGAAAACAGGTTAACAAGACTTGACAAACGTGATAACACAGGCCGAGTTCCTAGACAACAATGAACATGACTAAGCGTAACGAACTGGTGATGAGACATAGAAAGAGAGGAGAATATAAAGGGGAGCTAAAGTGTCAGTAAATGAGCGAAGCGTGAGGAATGTGTGCATGAATGAATGAGCTAACGAGAGTGAGTGTGGAATGCAAACAGGGAAGGCGAGTGATTGGCTGGGAGGTTAAGAGAGGGGAATGAGCTAATGAGAGTGAGTGTGGAATGCGACCCGGGAAGGCGAGTGATCGGCTGGGAGATTAAGAGAGGGGAATGAGGAAACAAGGAGGGAAATCACACCAGCCTGCACAACACTGAAGACAAACAGGGAAACACAAAAACATGACATGAAACGAGGGGAATAGGGAAAACACAGAGAACAATAGGGAAGTGGACTGGAAGGAGAGCTGGCGGACGTAACACAAATAAAAGAGAGATACGATGAGAATAATTGAAATAGAAAAGTTAAAAGGATCAGACATATAATAATAATACTAATAATAATTAGTAATAATAACATTAATAATAAAATCACAGAAAATAAAACAAACCTGAAATCCCAGTAAAAGACAGTGAACCCATAAAGTACCACGGGCGACATAAATCGACAAAAATACCAAAGTTCTAAAGTGCCAAGGGCGACCTTTGTTGACCAAAACATGTAAACTGAAAACTTTTAAAATCCAATCAAAATGCTGTTACTAGCTAAATAAACCATGACATGATGTCCATACGCGCATGTTATCTGTATGGCTGTATGAGTGGGCTGAGCTCATAGCAGAATATCCCAGCAGCCTGTCGAGAGCGTGACGAATAAATAAATAATCAGCCATCCAATTCAAGGCATTTATTCATGTTTGTCTAAAGGTACGTTGACAAGTTGAAAACATAAGGTACAAACACAATGACATGCCTAAATTCTGCACATATTCCAAGATAACCATGTGGGCTGACTATTAATGTTGAGTTAGGTTATGTCATTCTGTAACGAGGGAGTGATGTTATACTGTATATCTGCATGGCTGTGATTTAAAAAAGAATTGTTACTTTTAAATATTCTTAAACTTAAAATCTCTCAAGCAAAAGCTGTTTTCACTATTACGCATCTATTAACAAGTCATTCTGTTTAAAAGGTAAAATAATGTGTGAGGTTTGAACATTGACAGGATCTAAAATGTTGGCAGCCATATTGGCTAAGCACTGCAGGGATTCTAGTGTTCTGGAACACTCCGGCATTGAATGAGTAAAGTAATCCTTCAAAGCAAGCCTATATAAATGAGTCTTTAAATGAGATGCATTAATGCACTATTTCCACACACTGGGCCTCATTCATGAAACGTGAGAGAACGAAATTGAAAATAAATCGTTCGTATTAGCAATTTTTTTCGTATTTTAGCATTCATCAAAGTTTTCGTGTCTCAGATTTGTTCATATGTACGAACATAATTTAGACCTACTCAGTACCACGTGTACTGCATCCGTAAATTCAACATGCTGCTAAATGTAGTTTCTGAATGTCAATTAGAATAGGCCTTTGGATTTATTTTTATTGTAGCCTTTGAAGTGCACAATGCAAATGTAATAATTAGGCTATGACTGTAAAAAGTAAGCATTTTAGATTAAGCCTGTTAATCAATTGTAGGCTATGAATTTATTTAATTACTCCCAGTAAGCTACTATTTTTCTGAATTGATTCAATTAAAATGTTATATGACATTAAATAATTAAAACACACATTTAACCATTGAACAAAATTTGCTATAATATGACTTACAGGTCTGTATAGCCAGCATTGCAATGGCTGATCTTGCGCTGTTGGAGTAGTTGGCATCTTAATGCATCTTTAGGATCACGCACAGGCTATTTGTTTGAGTGATGTATTGATGTGAAATTGCCAAGCTGCCCAATGTTATTGGTGCCGTAACTGTAGGCTACTGCACAAACGTAGTCTCAAGGCTCCATCCATGCTTTTGCATATATTAATTGAAAGGACTATCACATCTGTGCAGCTCATATTTCATGCAAAATGTATTTCTCAACGTCCTGGCGCAGTTGCCTGGTGGTTCAGTTGGCACTCGTTTGCATAACGCTGCGGTGAGAGACGGCTGGCTTATTGGTATTTACTGTTTACTGTGTTAGAGTATAGATTCCTAACTAGCCTACCTCTTTCCATCACGAGGGGATCAGGGGATTTCAAACCACCTCTCACACGCACAGAACACCAACAAAATGACAAAATTAATAAATAAATTATTTTATTTATTTCCAGGCTGCGAGAAAGACCGTAGACCATAGCTAATGCGCTTGTCCGATACTGAAAGGCTTGACAACAATAATTTTTTTTGATTGAACATCTGCTAATAAAACTTTGATTTCAGTGTTGGAATAATTCTTTTTTTTGCTTTTTATCATCCATTTTGACTTTGTATGCACCTTTAAATGGAAGTGAGAACTTCCATATAAGGCAATCAATGGGCGTGGATTTCTGCTAATCGCAAAATAAGGTGAACGCGCATGTCATTTACAATGAATCGGCATGTGAACATACGCACGGAATACGAACACTTTTTTTTTTCCGCACGGTTTGAGGAATCCGGTGTAAATTTTCCGTACTAACTTGTTTTATACATAAATGTACGCACATATTTTCCTGAATGAGGCCCATTGTCCCAAAGGGGTCGATTTATTACCCTGTTTGCTTTGACTGTGGCCTGCAGATGTCCTGTGATGGGTGGGTAAACATACATGTTTCCATCTGTTTACCTGTGTAGGGATATTTTCATCTGCAATAAACTTGGTCAAATATGTATTTGTAGTAGGCTATTAACATATTATTTGTGAAAAATATTACAAATTCAGAAAATTAACAAGTGAATACATTAAATAAGAGAAAGACCCTCCCCGCTTAAAGGTATTAAAAGATATTTCACTTTGGTATAACATAAGTAATTTTTTGGAGCCTACCCCATGGTATTCCCAATTCACTCCCATTCATTTTCGGGACCTCAGCAAAATTTATATTTTTACAGCACAAACTAACTACGGAAGATAATACATCACGTAATGTTTTTTTCTTAATCAAAGGTATCTGGTTTTGAGCTGATAAACTGTTTTCAGGTTTAGGTTAGCTATAGAGGAACTATTTTCAGATTGGCTACTGTGTAGAAATACAAGAAGCCGTAGTTTGATTTATTTTTAATAATGAATTGGAAGCCTGGCAACCGAGAGGAACGGCGATGCTGTTTATGGTCAGCAGGGACAGCTGATGTTGCTAGTATTCCCACAATGCAACAATGGGGTAGGCTCCACAAAATTGCTTATTTTACCAAAGTGAGATATCCTCTTAACTCAGCACATCATATGTACATGTATGTGACCAGAGCTTTGCATCAGTGCCCTGTTCTGTTTTGCTGTCTGTCTTGTAGGCGCTGATACACAGCGGCGGAGGAAGTATGTGCGGGCTGCCTCATTCTGTAGTTTCCGGGGCAAAGGACCGGTGACCCCCCCGGAAAACATTATCCATAGCACCAGAGAGACCCCCTTCTGGTCCAGATTCTGTTGCGTTAATGCCATCATCCTCATGTGCGTCAACATCTTCCTCTATGCATACTTTGCGTAACACCCACAAACCTGAATGTATTCTCTTAATGTCACATGTACTTTAAATGTCTTGATGTTTGACAATTATTTATTGATGATAATCCAATTGCTTTATATCAGAGGAATTATCAAATATACACTTAAGAAACTAAACATTTCTTCTTGTTAAATCAAAAGCACGTGACTTGATACTCAGTTTCTACAAATGTTTTATAGGGGCACTGATAGTCCACAGTGCATATTATTTACAAACCTATGAAATAACTGTAGGCATGTTTCCAAACTCAAAGGGAGTTATTCCCTTTCACTGATAACTGGATATGCACGTCAACAGTTTTCAGAAATGCAGCTAAATGTCAGTTACGTAAAATACAATAGGAGCAGGCACGGGAGGCAATGTGAGATTATAGTCTAATTGTCTTTGGTGGGTAGATATTTCTCCCCATGGTTTTGTCTGGTCTTGACGTACACGTCTTTTTTGACTGCACCCATCATAATTTGAAGGTTTAAAATTCCTAACTTTGTTCTATGATTAAGTTGTGATTCTTCACATACATTGGTTGTAAGTCAGATAGGAATTTTTCTTTTTGTTATCTTGAAATAGTGAGTGGACAATGTGATGGCCCCAATAAAACAATGAGAGGAAAAATGACATCTTTATTGGAGTTTGGTATTACATCTTTACATGTCTCAAGAACACAAAACAAGGGAACAGATTCTTCATTGAGTAGCTAGCGTGGCATTTCTTTGCATTACTGTACTTACATTGAGTGCTTATTTATAACAGTAACGGACATGAAACGGCTAGTTAAGGAACAGGTATCTTTCCCTTACTGTATGAACAGATTGTGAGAATTACAAAGAATACAAATGAAGAATAAATCAAAGGAACGTGCAGGACACTGTGGACTGGTTGAAAGTCATAGAAAGTGCTTACTTTTGAAATTTCGTTGCGCCGGTTGTCTGGTCTTATTTATCGCTTTGACCTGGAAATCAGGTCTTTCATTTCTGGCAGGACTGGTATTTTGTGGAGATACAGAATTTAAAAGAAGTCTTTTCAGCCAGTCCTCAGTTCACACCTCAAACCCCAATCAAATAATTAGTGTCATTGAAAGACGCTTTTCAGTAACAACAGTGTAGTCTTTTTTCCCCCCCCCAAATGTGTTTATGATTTCCACAGTGATTCTCTTTGTTTAAATACAGGTACAAGATTTCTAGAAGCCAACATTTCACATTCCTAGTTGTGTCACAGTAGTTACTTTTAGAGACCACATGGTCTGTGAAGCCATCATTTTGCTTTATGGAATGAGCAGTTTTACAGCAATAGCACTGTACAAGTGAAGACACAGAAGAGGCCGTTCATTTGCGTCTACTCTCGAAATCTCTCCAGTCCCTGCAGCCTCACATTACTGTACGTAATTTCTGCATTTCCCCCTTAATCCCAGTGTGTTCCCCACTAGTATTCCACACTCCCCTGTGCCGATCGCTTTTGAGTCGAGTCTACGTGCTGATCTGACGGTCCGCTGTGCAATAGGATAGGAGTCTGGAATGAACAGCATGGTACTGTAGGTGTGTTTTCCGGAGCTGCGCCTACACCGCCGCCCTCTAGCTCCCCCACCCTTGTTTGCGCTGCTGCCTCTCTTTGGGTAAGGGGGGGAAAAGAGGTAGGCCGTAAGGGTCAGTGGTAGATGGGCTGGACGTACTCCGGAGGGAAGAAGCCCACGCGGCCGTGGCATCGACCCTTCCAGCACTGCGAGTCGGAGCAGTCCAGCAGGTCGATGACATCGCCGCGCATGAAGCGCAGCTGGGAGACGTGCTGAGGGTTGAAGTCGAAGAGGGCGTGGGCGTGATGGGCTCTCTGAGGGGGACACAAGTCACATTTCATCAATCCACCAATTAGTCTAGTTTTACTTCCTTTAACTCTCTTCACAAAGAGAGCTACAGCACAGTGTGCTTGACAGAGTGCAGCACAACCGTCCTCTCAGTCTGCTATGGGCTTTGAATGTGAGCCCACTGACAGTTATTTTATATACTTTATTAAATAATTTAACGGTAACACGCTGTGTTACAGTCTGTCTTCTCAACCTCTCTAGAGCAATTATCAGGTCAAAATTAGAACACAATACGTTTTTGATCCGCATAATTTCTGACATAGATAATGATCCGTTTTACATAAATGCTTTCTGAATGTGTCTCAGTTTTACATAAATACTTTCTGAATGTGCCTCAGTTCGATATGGCTCTGCCTTCTTAAGGCAAAATCTCATCAGTGTGAAATAACTAGCACGAGTACATTTGGTGTCCTACTTGGCAAGCAGAGCCCAAGATGAACGAGTAAGGTAATAATCTGTCTACTTTTCCGAAGCAAAACTCAAGTTTTCAAGTTCTCAGATCAACACCTACCCCAGACTGTTCTGATAACCTTGAGACGCAATATAAAATCCACACATGAATTGAATTAATTGGAAAATGTATTTTTTTTAATGAGACGCAAACCAGCTGTAACTTCTAGGGCAATTTCAGACATACTGTGAGTCAGATCTCAGGTCTGTCTGCCTTTGCCGATGATGATGCATCTGTCTGCACCCGTTTTCTGCTCCATGTCCCCGCACAACTGCAGTGTCACTCCTAACTGTGCTTTGTCTCATCTCAGAACTAGTCTCCTTTCAAAATATTCTATCACAGCACATCTAGGTTTTGTGCTCCAAGTTGAATACTGAGTGCAGAAGCCTGTCTCTCATGGCATTGTTATAAAATATAGATATAAAAAATATTTGCTTAGTGATTTATGTGCTTGTTTTTTCTTTGAGAAAAAAAAAGTTCATTGTTAATTCATCGGTAATTCGTCATGGCTGACACCTGTAAATGAGCAGGGTTCTTCTGTGATTATTGCAATTATGTGTAATACGCAGAGTGTAATTATGTGTAATATGTAAGCTATGCTCCAGAACTTGCGAGTTTGTATCAGTGACATCACTGATTATTATTATTTTTTTATTGAATCTAACTATCTGCAACTGCAGTCACATTCCATGTGCCAACAACCCTGCCTATCGGGAGAGCTGGGACATCCACGGTTTCTCCAAAACACCAACAGCTGCTTTTTTCACGTCACAGACCGTGCTACGTTTAACATGGGTTTTATGTGAAAGCAGCTGAAATTAGTGCTTTCTTTAGAAAACGCACTTAATCTCATTTTTCTGCTTGAATAGCAAGAGGGGGTTATTAATGTTGAATTAGTGCCCCTGTGCACAAACTAAATGTACTGTATGTATGTGTATATCAAAGGGACATTACTTATATAAATTATATTATAACCAATTAATTTGGTTGGAGCAGTAATACAACACATCATACTTGGGCATTGAGACAACAGAGATGACTCAATTATAGTTTCTGTTGAAATGTTCTGAGTAATGCATAGTCAACATACATGGTATGCCTATAAATGGTTTTTGGAGCTACTGCCCTGAAGAAAGCTCCAAAAGTATTTGGACAGTGACACAATTTTTGTGTTTTGACTCTGTTCTCCAGCACATTGGATTTGAAATAGAACAGTAACTATGAGGTTTAAGTGCACACTTTCAGCAATTGTGAACTGTGTTGCAATTTCTATACATAGTCCAATACAAAGTAATTGGACAAATGAACATAAGCTTTAAAGTCATCATATTTAATATTTGGTTGCATATCCTTTGCATGCCATGCCTTCCTGATATCTATGACCCAACAACATCAAATTACTCTTATTTTCAGCTACTCTTACAAGCGATACTATAACATCTCTGCATTTGAATGGATCTCTATGGGAATTTGGAGGTGGGAACCGATTAAGCTGTAAATTATACGGAATAGTATGGAACACATGGTTGACCACATGGCCGTAAGTCTTCAAGAGTCTGAGGAATCAAACGAGCCTCAAACCATCACTCAGTAGTAGTAGATATGGATGGATCACTTTAATGGTTATTTCTCCTGACTAATTTTCCAATTGAACTATGGAAAAATAAGTCAGGAGAAACAACCGTAAAAGTGATCCATCTATATCTACTGTATATCAGGCAGCAGTGATGGTTTGATACATCACTTACAGCCTCATCATGAAGGAATGGTCAAGGATTCCCTGAACATATTTAACAAATCTCATAAAACACTATAGAAAATGACTCATTAGTGTTATCCTTGGGAAGGGTGGGTGCACAATGAACTGAAAACCTTTTGAATATTTGTAAAACTTTTTTAAATAAATGTATAATTTCAAAAATGTTCATTCCATTGAATTATTATATAAGTAGTTTTCCACATTTGATAATTACACAATTGATACTTGTACAATGGATTTTATACAGTAGTTTGTTCACTTTTCACTTGCATTCCTTTTCAACAGTTGGATAAAACATCTTTTTGACAACTGTTGTAGGAAAATTACTCTGATTATTATCTCTTGAGGGAAACAACATTTTCTGTAATTTGCCTAAAAGATGTATGATTAGTGGACTCAATAAACACGCTTCTTGTTTTTGGGATGATGAGGCTGTTACGTTTTCAAAGGAAGCTCTTGGATTTTATAGGCCTGTGGAGCTCTTGTAAATGCGTCCCTGGGTGGAGCTGGCCTGAGGCTTTTAGCACTGGGCTGAGATAACATTTTCACGGTCCAAAGCAATGGCAGTCTGTTTTTACATGTCTGCGAGAGATTATGGAACCATGTCAAGGAGACTCAAACTGGTGTTTTAGACTCCACAAATAAGCATGTGGGCATTCCAACAGAGCAAGGCTGTACATACATATACAGTACACATGTTTTTCTATTAAATAAATCCTTCTGTGACAGAGTCCAAATTCATATACACAATTAAAGATGCAATTTTAAAAATACATACATTTTACTGCTTAAAGCTTAAAAACTCAATAATTCAACTCAATTCGACCTTTTAAGTTTGATGATCTCTTCCATTTCTCTTACCAAGACCAGCTGTGGGGAGGATTCTACTGCATGTCTACTACAGATCTTATTTGGCTGTCAGCCACATGAGACCTATCAAATAAATATGGCCATCCTGTTTTTACTCTCTGTTGTGTTTTCCCCTGTTTTATGTTTTTTATCTGATTTTGTCATATGTTTGTTCTATTTTTATATGAATTCACTCATCTAGTCCAACCCAAAAATAAGAAGTACCTATTAATTTAAAACATTCGCATTCTTTGTAATGGTTGTATAAGTAGTTTTTTCACCTTTCAGAAATTAAACAAAAATACTATTATTGTGAAAGCTGAGTGAAAAAACCGGGAGACTTCTATTGTCTCCCTGCTATTCTACAAGACCTCTATGTTGTTGACGTTTGCATTCTGGGCTTCTCTCAGACAGATTATTTAAACTGGTATCCAATGCAATCAACACTGAAGGGAACTGCTCACTGTTTGAGTACAATAATAACGCAATGAGAATTAAGTTATGTATCCCGCTGAGGAGGGAATGAGTTATGTATCATTTTAAAGAAAGCATGGGTAAACACCTACCCCCAGCGAATGATCCCGGTCTCTCAGGAAGACTGTTCTCTCCTTGGCAATGCTGTTGGTCTTGTAGAAGTCCACCAGCTGGTTGAGGGAGCTGAAGGCCTCATCCCACACGTAGTACTGCCCAGCTCTATCCTTCAGAATCTTAAAGTGCTGCACATGGTCCCCATAACTTCTGAGCAGGAGATATTGAGGGGAAGGGGGGTTGGGAGGATATCATACACAGTGTTGGGGAAGCTACTTTGAAAGCATAGCTTTGCAAGCTACCAATTACTTCACACTGGAAGAAGTTGAACTACAGCAAAGCTACCCTAGGGAGAAATCTTTAAATCATTTTTTCTAAGCTACTTAGAAAAAGTAGTTCAAGCTACTGATCAAATTGACAATGTACATGTGATATGAAATTATAACAAAATATAATGCAAAAAAGTCACATGCCAGCAAAAAATTCCACTCAATTGTGTTTATTGCAAAAAGTGCCCACTTGTTCACAGATCATACAGAAACCAAAAAAATAAAATACCCCACTATTCATGGGAAAGTGCAAGAGATGTCAGCTTTGGTTTTGTATACAATGTCCATCAGTCAGACACCTGCCTTCCAGAACAGAGAGTCCAGTGGGGGGGTATTGCTCCAAGCAGGATTACTCAGTAGCAGGGTAAACTTAAAAAAAAATATAAAACAACTTCTCTGAACATTTGTTAATAAATAGCAATAATCAATATTTATACTAATGACACCAAAATATATATATTTTTAGTTTTACAAATTCAGATTCAAAACATTAAAAACTATAGCCCAATATTTTTCACAGGTGAGTTGACAATCCAGCTTCCTGGAATACCCCTGAGAACTAAACCTGTCCTCAACAAACAATCCCATCTGGGCTTTTCACAAGGACAAAATTGCAATTTGTAGTTTCAGTAGTTAACTACACAAAAAAATGGCAAAAAAGTAATTTAACTACTTTAATCACTATGCACATATGAATGTAGTTGAACTACCAGCAAGCTACTGCAAAATGTAGTTAAACTACTAGCTTAAATACATGTAGTTCACTACTCCCCAACACTGATCATACAGTACATCAGGGGACAGAAATATTTGGAGGAGGGTTGCAGTTCTGTCTCACTTTAGACCTGCCCTCTAGTTTAGTCTTTAGTATCACAAGCTGGAATGATGATACAGAAATGTTCATGCAAATCCATTGAAACTGAACTTGCTATATCCCCTAAATACCCTGTACAGAAATGAATGCCTGAGATTGTTAAATACAGACTCTTTGTTGTAGTTGTTATTTTATTGCTTGAACTGAATTGTCTCATTCTTATTACAGAACCCGACACGCATGTCTGAGTGAGTATCGACGTGGATTTGGATAATTGTTTTCAGGGATTAGCTCAAGGGAAATCAACAGAACAAAGACAGACTTACGGTGACAAAGACCGTACATATGGTTCATAACTTAATGTGACCTCAATTATGCGTCTCAGCACCTACTTTTGTGCTATGACAATTTGCCAGCGAAAGCACTCCTTTTTTCTATAAATACTCACTTAAACAGGCCACAAAATCCCATGTGTTATTATTCTGCCTCAGAGAGGCTGCAGACCAAGAGCACTGCAAGCGAAGCCAATGTTCTGCTCTGCAGCCACAGGCATGAACAGCTGATGTTCAGTGTCTGATTCCACAGAATGGAAAAGGCTACTGGCTGGGAAGCAGAGATCACATTGCACCGGTGTTGTCAGGGCTGGTTGCATCGCCTCCTCAGCCTGAGCGGCAGGCTCTGAAAACTCTCTAATCGCCAAGATCCCTCCCAGGAAGCAACCGCCTCTCTCACAATGCCGCACGGTGATGTAATGTTTTGCCAGGCAATTCCTCGTCTGGCTTTAAGAAATCAATACCAGGGAAGAGGCGCAGACGGCAATTATTCCAGAGAGATCACAGAACGCTCCGGGACCTGGGGCTGGTGGATTAGCCATGTGAAAATGACATTGTTTGGGCAAGATTTATATTCTCAGGCTGGTGTTTACTTGTAAGATAGATTTGTTTCTTGTAAGATAGATCTGTTTCTTGTAATCACAGAGTAATGAATCAGAATATCTTAAACCCCAGCCTTAAACTCAGTGAATGATAAACTATACAGAGGTGGAAATCCAGTGGACATAAAGTAAAAGTCCTCCCCAGTATTTTTCTCCAATCATCTGGATTTGCTTATTAACATAATTTTTCAGCAAAGAGGTAGAACTAATTAGTGAGTCTATGGGTGGAAGAAACACATGGTAGGACTTTTACTTTATGTCCCCTGGATTTCCACCTCCGAAATTATAGATTGCATTTTCTATTGAAATGTAATTATACATTGTGCCTTGCTGTGTTAACACATTATTTTGGGTCGCTGTGCAAAGATCTCTTTATATGATGCTATGGTCATAGAAGGCCACAAATACAGTATATATGGGTTAGCCTTACAGGTGCATTAGCCTTAAAAACACTGCTCTGACAAATTTACTTTGTGCTGCTTTTGCACATTTCCGTTTCTGCTTAAAATTATTGACAAAGTGAGGTAGTTTCTGTGAACTGGTAGTGGACTTTTTTAGTACGCTAACGTCCATACTCAGGGGGCTCCATTATTATGTACACTGTGTCTCACTCTCAGGGCAGCTGAGGTCATTAGTAACGCTCCACTAACAAGGTTGGTGGCTTCAGGAGTCTGACAGTCTCACTGTCCTGTGTGATGGTGTTCTTTTCAAATATAATCCAGAGCCAAAACAGCATAGACAGGGTGAAAGAGAAGGCATCTGTGTTTGACTGGGCACTCTGCGTGTCAGCAGTTGGGGATCAAAGGTTTCTGTCGACGGCATATCAGCTGACTCAGCTCTCGGGGGATGGTCAGGACCATTCAACTCATTAATCGTTTCCACAAAACAAGCTGAAACAAAAAACCCAGCTGTTTTGAGCAGGCGGAACAAACACCATTTTAAAATAAATAGCGATGATACAAAAAACGGGGAATGGGAGCATTTTTAGGCAACCAAATCCTGTCCCATAAAAAAGCAACCATTTGATCTTGAGAAAGTCTTTAGGCTTTTTAAAATTAGATTTGTTATTTCACAGAGGTATAAAACAAAAAAAAATACCACACAGCTGGGATGGGCCTCTTGTTATATTTCCTAGTGTTAGTTTACTGCGTGATTATTTATGATTTATGCATGTTTAAATGAACATTGATACACTGCGTTGGAATTAGCTCGCTGTGTTTCCTTCAGTTGCTTTCCCTTCCCTTCTGGTGTGATCTAAAAATGAAGCTTGACTGCATTTTAAAAAATGAACACGTGAAAGATACTCTAGTATCTTGGGCCGTAGCCATGGATGAATTTTACAGTTCCTGTAATATAGACTATTCCATTCAGATAGGAGGGGACTGCACACTTAAGCCACCTCTCTGTTGTTATTTTTACCCAAACAACACACAAATGTTTGAGCTAAAATACAGTAACCCTTGGCAATCAATGCGGAGACTGTAGCCTACTTTCTTTTACTATTATCTTTTTTGTTTTTGGAGGTCAGAGGCATTGTTTGTGTCCTCTAAGCTCTTCATGCACAGACAATGTAACTTGTATTTCTGGTTCCTAGCGACCATAGCTACTGTCTGTTGATCATTATTGTGAAGAGGGAGCAGTGTTTCAAATTGCAGCTGTGGCAATCGTCAGGTGTGAAGTCTGTTATCTAGCCTAAAACGGTCCTGTGGTTCAAACGTGCCTTATACTAACAGATTATCTGATCATGTACTGAACCCGACCTGTCGGCTACAACACATAAAAAACATCAAAGATAATGGGACCCTGTTAGATAAATGACCTGACGGCAACAACAGGTGTTTGCTCAAGGCCTGTGCTCATGTGAGCATTTTAAATTGCAGAGGTAATCAGGCCGGTAGGGGAAAAAAGAGAATGGCAATGTTATGATTCCTCACTGGCTCAGAGTAGTTAAAGAGAGATTAGGGTGTGACGGAGGGAGCAGAGAGCATAATGTCTTACATATTTGGATAATTATTGTACGAACAGGAACAATATGTCCGGTCTTGTTCCATTTGATTTGGATGCGCAATGGTGATAAAATGGATTATTTCCTGACATGATTTATTAGCACACCCAATGTTTACCAAGTTTGAGATGATGTCAAAATACACCAGGTTAATTTTCATTTCAGATTCAGAGTGGTGAAGCCAATGACATGCCTTTACAAGAATTGTGTGGATAATACCAAGGGCTCCTCAAAAAGCAGCACACGAGTAACTGCATGTTTGATTCTCAGTGACAAGTATAAATATTTTTGTGCCTCCAATGGAAATTTGAATTACTGGTAATGTCACCTCCGGTTTTGTAGGTTGCTGCCCATCTTCTGCTGAGATTTTCTTAGCAGCTTCGGGGCGGCGTCCTTGCCGTGTTTTTCCGCTGTCCACTTAGTGAGATCACCTGTTCAGGTGTTCTTCCGGATTTATAAGTGCTGCGTCTTCCTGTCTCTGTGCCTTTGTGTCGTTTTCGCCACAGCACTAAGCCGGTTAAGGTGTAGGACTTGAACACTGCTTTCTTTGCCACCTTTAACCAAAGCAGCAATCTCTGTAGAGTAGGGTTTTGATCTTAGGATCTTTTCTTTTCCCTATTTTCACTCGTTTCTGAGTTTTTCTTTTTTTTTGCCTTCCTCTCTGAGGTATCTCTTTGTTTACTACTTTTTCAGTTGGCTCTTTTATTTAAGCTCTTTTATAAAATAAAAAGCTAGAGGTCATTTCTTTTCTGCCCTTTATTTTCTGCTCGAGTTTGCGTGCATTTTGCCCACTTTCCCAGGGTCGCTTTTCTTTCGCTTCGTTTCCATTGCCTCATTAAATATAGCTCTTTCATAGAATAAGAGCTAGAGGTAAATTATCTATTTTCCTTACTACTGCACGAGTCTGCGAGCTTTTCGTCCAGTTTTCCTGGGTCATTTTTGGTTTGGCATATTTTGCCGGGAAGTTCTGTCTTCCTTTTTTAGTTCTCCTTTCCCCCTATTTGTGGGTCTTCACGTTTGTGGAGACCTTTAGGAATCCCCTGTCGGTCGCGTGTGGTCCTCCGCACCCCCGCCCTTACAGGTAACTTAAATTCTAAAAGTTTGCAACATACATGGTCCAAAGAGAAGGCATATTTGTAGACAGCTAATCAAATAGAATCTGAGATTCAATTATTACTTGCAAGTATTATACTCTAATGCTTAAATCAAAATTGTAAACCATTAGTGAGACAGGCTGCTACCAAAGCAATATGCACAATTTTAACTGAAAAAGGAGCAGCAACAGTAAACGTTAAATGAATGTTCACAAATTGAGTAATGAATGATCTATGAGACACAAGACACAATGGTTATGGCTTGCCCACACTGCAGCTCCTTGTATGGCAGTTGGAACAGGGCATCTCTTCTGGCCATACTGGGGGACTCTCAAAGGGCATGATGGGGACATACAATGCCCTCCACCATTATTGGCGCCCCTGGTAAAGATGAGTAAAAATGGTTATAAAATATTCACAGTTTGGTGAATTAGCTTACTCTCACAATAAAAAAAATTGAAAAATCCAACCTTTAATTGAAATAAATGAGAAAGAAAAAACCCTCATCAAGAAATAATTATTTTTAACAAAACCATGTGTGCCACAATTATTGGCACCCCTGCATTTACTACTTTGTACAACCTCACTTTGCCAATAAAACAGCACTGAGTCTTCTCCCGTAACATCTAATAAATTTTGAAGAATACGGAGCAAAAAATCTGAGACCATTCCTCTTTACAGAATTTCTCCACATCATCCAGAGTCCTAGGTCCTCTTTTGTGCACTCTCCTCTTCAGCTCAGCCCACAGGTTCTCAATGGGGTTTAGGTCAGGACACTGAGATGGCCATGGCAAAAGCTTCATTTTGTGTTCAGTTAACCATTTTTGTGTTGATTTGGATGTATGTTTTGGATCATTGTCCTGCTGGAAGATCTCAGTTTTAGTTTCCTGGCAGAGGCGGCCAGATTCAGATTTAAAATGTCCTGGTATTTTATGGAGTTTGTGAGGCCATGCACCCTAACAAGGTTCCCAGGGCCTTTGGAGGAAAAACAGCCCCAAAACATCACAGAACCTTCACTACACTATACTTAACAGTGGGGATCAGGTTATCTTCGGTATAGCCATCCTTCTTTTTACACCAAACCCACCTTGAGGGTTAGTTGCAGAAAAGCAAAATTTTAGTTTCATCTGACCATAGAACACGGTTCCAGTCAAAGTACCAGTAGCATTTAACAAACTCCAGGCGCTTACATTTGTGGTGAAATGGCAGGACAGGCTTTTTTCTGGCATGCCTTCCAAATAATTTGTTGGCATGGAGGTGACGTCTAATGGTAGTTTTGAAGACCCCAAGATGCTATTTTCCTCTGTAATTCTCCAATAGTGATCCTTGGGGATTTTTTTGCCTCTCTTACCATCCTCCTCACTGTGCGTTGGGGCAAAATAAACTTGGGTCTTCTTCCAGAAAAGTTTGTAACAGTTCCAGTTGCTTTGAACTTTTTAAGTATTGCCCTAACGGTAGATATGCGCATTTTCAGGTGAGTAGCTATTTTTTAATAGCCATTCCCTGACTTATTAAGCTCAACACACTTTTCCCTCATTTGATTTGTGTGTTTTCTTATTTTTTCCCACGTTGATGTATGTAATTTAAAAAATGTTGGTATAATAACTTTTGTTGCAGCATGATGGTAAGACCTCAATAGCCTCTTGTATCACTCAGCTATGTATTCCAGCTGGAACAATTAGAAATACAGTAAACAGTGGGGAACATATCTCTCTTCCTCACTGTGGACTCATTAGTCTGATTAATAGAGAGCTGTAAATGTCTTTGTCGCCTTTGTCTTCCTAAGAACACTGTGGAGTCCATAGACTATTGTTAACTTTACACCTGTTCTGCCTTAAATCGAAAAACACTCCCCAAACAAGCAGCTTTCAAGTATACTGTACATCACGTCTGCTATTTCAGCAGGCCTTTGGTCTGTGTTGGTTGGCTTTTTCACGGCTTTACTCTTCCTAGACTTAAACAGAGCAGGTGGGTCTCACCAGCAGTGACATGAGGAGGCTTGTGTGTACTGTAGGCTTAGGGGGGTGTTCCTCATGCACTGCCACGTTCTTAAATGTCATACCGAGCCTGCTGGTTATGACGCAGCGGAAGGGAGTGGTTCCTCACAGGTTAAATTGACACTCCCTAGCCTGGTATCCCTGAGATCTTACGGTTGTGTTTGACAGCCCACATAGTAGCAGGTTGATCCTGTGGAGCAGCTTCAATCTCCAGTGATTAGCCTACAGCCACCTGCCGAAATCACAAGAGAAAGTCAGATGCCATTTTGCAGGCAGCTTCATTGACTTACAGGGGGGGCGGATACTTTCTATAGCTGTTGTCGCTCTTCTGCTCTGCTCATGTTGTCACTCTCAGTGCAGGTATGAGCTGAGATGTGTTTTTTTCTCCAGGGAATGTGCATGGTGGTCTGTTCACGGCTTGTGTCCCGCTAACCACCAAGCCACTGTCATTACCGCTGCGCTGACCTACATTTTTTCACTTTGAAGATCAGCACGCTGCCTGGTAGCGCAAAGATGAATGACTCCACAGAATGTTAAACGCACACAGACTGCACAGTGGCACCTTTACTGCCTAGGAGCGTAACACCATTGCTATTCTAGAACAGGCCATATTCAGAATAACAAATCACTGTGTGTCTGAACTTCACCATTGCTATTCTAGAACAGGCCACATTCAGAATAACCATTAACCAGTGTCTCTGAACTTCACTTCGATGGATCTGCGAACATGTGTGAAGGTGTATTAGTCATAGTCAGTGGGACTGCCGCAGAACTGACATCACCCAGCATCTGCCCACAGGTTCTTGCCTTTGTCATAGCAGCCACACCTGGAAATTCCCTCTGTGGGCTCAGCTGGCTTTAGCAACTAGAGCCTGAGGACACACACTGGTTCTAAGAGCATCAGCAGCTCAGTGCAGATGCAGAGCACGCTCTCAGTGGCGGGTGCAGGGTGCGGAACAGACCAGTATACAGTATACCAAATACAGCCTCTCACTCCATTTTCTTTCTCTTGGTGTGTCATCAGTAAGTTGAACGAGAACAAATTACGTCAAAATAATAATTTCCTGGCATAAAACAAAGCAAACCTCAACAACAGATTGATTAAAAGAAAACAAATAGACCATGAAATGTAGTACTGCCATCTGCTGGGAGGCAGTATGAAAATCTAGTTGTGATTATAATCACATCTTCCCTCACAGAAGCCCCTCAGTCCAATTTTAGAGAAACAGATGGTTTTCTTAGAATCCTGCAGCTCACTAAAAAAAAAGATTAATATTCAACCAGCCAAGCAAAGTGCTTGAAAAACACACTGTGTCTGTGTGATGGAACGTGCTTAGTATGATTAGTGTATGTGCACTCTTCAAAGCCAAAGGCATTTACAATATTCAGCATGGCTATGCATGGATGTACAAAAACTACCACAACCTCCTCGTCATGGAAGTCAAAATGAATAAATCCTTGCTGAAGAATGTAATTATTTTTTTGCCTGCTGGACTGAGTATCTGGCAGGAACTGATTTATGAAAACATTAGTGGGGACAGCTTCAGCAATAATAGTCTAAATTATTTAACGCACTTAATAATCACTACAAAATGTGACCTTGTAAGACGAGCTTAAAGGGAATGTTATTCTGCAGTCTTCACAGTCATTTAGTCTGTGATTTCTAGGATAAATGTATTAATTAAATACTCATTAATGACTAAATTACTAAGGGAATGGTGAAGATAGACCTTGCATATGAGAGCTGGTCAAAACCGTACCAGTAGTGCCGTCCCTGTAATGCCTGGAGCCACTGAAGAAGAACATGTGTTTAGAATGCTGCGAGAGAGAAAAATGTAAGTTGACAAGCGCTGAACTTAGTATTCCAATCTCCAGTGAGGCATTAGGATAATAGCAGCTGTTTTATTTATAACTTCACAGGAAACTGAATGGCTCTGACTTAAAGAGCTGCTCAGCTTCAGCCCCGACAGCTTTAAATAGCTTTCAATTGGGTTTTGTTCTGCTTCTTAAACCTTAACTTGGCATTCACAGGCTTGTAAATATGCAGATATACTGAACATTATAAACCAAAGCTGGACAGAACAGCAGTTCTAGGCCCATAGGGCAAAACATTACCCTGTAGAGTCTTTCAAAGACATTCGTCTGGGAGAAAAACCAGTATATATACGGATAATCCTTGGACAATTTTTTTGACTGGATGGACATACTGTATTTCCCTAAGCTCCACGACCCTGCCTGCTAGCCTAATTTTTTATAAGATGAGAGCATACCTGCTTTCCAGACTACAGAGAGCCTGTATATTACATACAATGAGCACCATAATTAATTGGATAGTGACACATTTTTTGTTATTTTGGTTTTGTACTCTAGCACTTTGAGTTTGAAAGGATACAATGACAATGAAGTGCAGACTGTCAGTTTTAATTTGAGGGTATTTTCATCCACATCGGATGAACCGTTTAGAAATTATAGAATCTTTTGTACATAGACACCCCCATTTTCGGGCATCAAAAAATATTGGACAGTTTAACATAATGTACAATAAAGTAATCATATTTAATATTTGGTGGCATATCCCTTGCATGCCATGACTTCCTGATGTCTGTGACCCAGCAACATAAAAAAACTCTTGATATCCTATTTTCTGGTACTCTTACAAGCGATACTATAACATCTCTGCATTTGAATGGATCGCTATGAGAATTGGGGGGTGGGACTAGATTTAGCTGTAAATTATGCTGGAACAGTATGGAATACATGGTTGGTAAAATGGCTGTAAGTCATCAAGGGTCTGAGGTATCAAACGAGCCTCAAACCATCACTCTGCTGCCAGATATGCAGTAGATATGGATGGATCACTTTAAGGGTTGTTTCTCCTCACAAATTTTCCTATTGAACTCTGTGGAAAAATAAGTCAGGAGAAGAAACCCTTCAAGTTATCCATCCATATCTACTGTATTTCTGGCAGCAGAGTGATGGTTTAAGGCTTGTTTGATACCTCATATTTCAGACCCACACTCAAATGAAAGCTGACAGTCTGCACTTCAACCTAATTGTCATTGTATCCTTTCCAACTCAAAGTGCTAAAGTACAGAACCAAAATAACAAAAAATGTGTCACTGTCCAATGAATATGGTGCTCACTGTACATGCTCTTATATAAGTGTAGATTTTTTTAAATTCCCTGGTGAATACTGGAAATATGGCTTCCTCTGTAATGACTAAATTGAATCAAAAAGTAAAGGAGAACAACACAATGATCCACTAAGTCAAACATAAAACTCTTGAGTTCTGTCAGGCATAACTGAACAGTTAATGAATATGCCAGCTGCAATTTAAACATAGTGCAGGACAGTTCTGGCCTCACATACTCAAATAGGATACAACCCACTCAAATGACAGCGCTGATGTGAACATCCTGCCACTAAATGCATTCAGTTCTGACTCACTTATTCCCATTGTGCAGGCACAAGGCTAAAATCATTGGTGATAAATGTGGCAGATACTGTACTTATAAGTGGCTCTTTAAAAACCACACATCCATTGTGTTACAATAGAGAACAACTTTCAGCAATGAACCCAAAGAAAATAGGTGTCAAGTCGGACACAGAATAGAGGGGCATTTGTTACACAGGCACAGGCCCAATAATGCATCAGAAAGGGTGAAACTCTTCCCTTGTTTACGCTGCCTCTTGTTATAATTACACATCAGTGGGAAAGCAGGGCTCCACACCTGGGGCCTACAGGAGTGTGTAACAAAGACGGACAGGCAATATGAACGCTGCTGTGGAAAACAAGCCTCTATCCAGAATACCCTCTCTCCTGAACCAAAACACTTCAGTCGGCATCCAAGGCCGAACCAATCCAGAAAATACCAGGTGACTGGAGACAGTCTGCCTGCCTTTGGCAAATTTCATACATAATCCCTTTTCCAATTAGAGTTCATGCCATATTTAATTGGCAGATATGCTCTGTGGAAGAAAAAACAAAACAAAAAAAACCCCCCACAGTTGACATCATATTCTCAGAATAGCAACGAGGAAACAGTGTTTCATAGCAAATGAACAACCAGCAATCAGGTCCCCATTACCCCTCACACACTGTTTCTCTCAACGAAACACTGTAGAATAAACTTTATTGCACGTTTCGTTTTGAAGGAATTTAAGCATGTTACTGTTATGCACTCTTGATGCAGGTGGGTTTACCTGACGGACATGGAGAACTCCCCAGGTGCACTCTCGCTCTCCCTGACCAGGAAGGCCCCACACTCCCGCTGCCGTAACCGCCCCTCAGCCACATTTCTGGAGATCCGCCCAGAAAACCACCTGAGGACACAGTCACACTCAGCCTTCTCAACACACACTGTAACATACACACAGTCACACTCAGCCTTCTCAACACACACTGTAACATACACACAGTCACACTCAGCCTTCTCAACACACACTGTAACATACACACAGTCACACTCAGCCTTCTCAACACACACTGTAACATACACACAGTCACACTCAGCCTTCTCAACACACACTGTAACATACACACAGTCACACTCTGCCTTATCATCACACACTGTAACATACACACAGTCACTTTCAGCCTTCTCATCACACACTGTAACATACACACAGTCACATTCAGCCTTCTCATCACACACTGTAACATACACACAGTCACATTCAGCCTTCTCAACACACACTGTAACATACACACAGTCACACTCAGCCTTCTCAACACACACTGTAACATACACACAGTCACACTCTGCCTTCTCAACACACACTGTAACATACACACAGTCACACTCTGCCTTATCATCACACACTGTAACATACACACAGTCACTTTCAGCCTTCTCATCACACACTGTAACATACACACAGTCACATTCAGCCTTCTCATCACACACTGTAACATACACACAGTCACATTCAGCCTTCTCAACACACACTGTAACATACACACAGTCACACTCAGCCTTCTCAACACACACTGTAACATACACACAGTCACACTCTGCCTTATCATCACACACTGTAACATACACACAGTCACTTTCAGCCTTCTCATCACACACTGTAACATACACACAGTCACATTCAGCCTTCTCATCACACACTGTAACATACACACAGTCACACTCAGCCTTCTCAACACACACTGTAACATACACACAGTCACTTTCAGCCTTCTCAACACACACTGTAACATACACACAGTCACACTCAGTGTAACATACACACACTGTAACATACACACAGTCACACTCAGCCTTCTCAACACACACTGTAACATACACACAGTCACACTCTGCCTTCTCAACACACACTGTAACATACACACAGTCACACTCAGCCTTCTCAACACACACTGTAACATACACACAGTCACACTCAGCCTTCTCATCACACACTGTAACATACACACAGTCACACTCAGCCTTCTCAACACACACTGTAACATACACACAGTCACATTCAGCCTTCTCAACACACACTGTAACATACACACAGTCACTTTCAGCCTTCTCATCACACACTGTAACATACACACAGTCACACTCAGTGTAACATACACACACTGTAACATACTTACAGTCACACTCAGCCTTCTCATCACACACTGTAACATACACACAGTCACACTCAGCCTTCTCAACACACACTGTAACATACACACAGTCACATTCAGCCTTCTCAACACACACTGTAACATACACACAGTCACATTCAGCCTTCTCATCACACACTGTAACATACACACAGTCACATTCAGCCTTCTCATCACACACTGTAACATACACACAGTCACACTCTGCCTTCTCAACACACACTGTAACATACACACAGTCACACTCAGCCTTCTCAACACACACTGTAACATACACACAGTCACATTCAGCCTTCTCATCACACACTGTAACATACACACAGTCACACTCAGCCTTCTCAACACACACTGTAACATACACACAGTCACACTCAGCCTTCTCATCACACACTGTAACATACACACAGTCACACTCAGCCTTCTCAACACACACTGTAACATACACACAGTCACACTCAGCCTTCTCAACACACACTGTAACATACACACAGTCACTTTCAGCCTTCTCAACACACACTGTAACATACACACAGTCACATTCAGCCTTCTCATCACACACTGTAACATACACACAGTCACACTCAGCCTTCTCAACACACACTGTAACATACACACAGTCACTTTCAGCCTTCTCAACACACACTGTAACATACACACAGTCACACTCTGCCTTATCATCACACACTGTAACATACACACAGTCACTTTCAGCCTTCTCATCACACACTGTAACATACACACAGTCACATTCAGCCTTCTCATCACACACTGTAACATACACACAGTCACATTCAGCCTTCTCATCACACACTGTAACATACACACAGTCACATTCAGCCTTCTCATCACACACTGTAACATACACACAGTCACACTCTGCCTTCTCAACACACACTGTAACATACACACAGTCACACTCAGCCTTCTCAACACACACTGTAACATACACACAGTCACATTCAGCCTTCTCATCACACACTGTAACATACACACAGTCACATTCAGCCTTCTCATCACACACTGTAACATACACACAGTCACACTCAGCCTTCTCAACACACACTGTAACATACACACAGTCACACTCAGTGTAACATACACACACTGTAACATACACACAGTCACACTCAGTGTAACATACACACACTGTAACATACAGTCACACTCAGTGTAACATACACACACTGTAACATACACACAGTCACACTCAGTGTAGCATACACACAGTCATACCCAACTCTGTAACAGACATACCGTCTGAAGATGACTGGCACTGTAAAGTAGTGGAAGCATGTGTTGAGCTGAAGTGGATACTTACGTGTGGGGTCTTACATTGATATAATTCTTAGGCACAAAGCCCCTCCTGCCCATAAGCTCAGCAGTGTACCAGTTTGGGTCATCTTCCATGTTGGTGATCTGCAATTGAAAAAGATAATCTGTCAGTTGCCAGCTATGGCTGTCCTACAAGACTGATGATCTCCAATAGCTGTTGTTTCTGTCACAGGTACTACTAAAGTTAATATACAATGTACACCCCACTACAAACACAGACTTTCAAATTATCACTATAAAGCTTGTTGTAGAACAACAAACAACAAACTTACAACCTAAGTTTTGACAGAAAAATAGGATATACAGTATGTGCAGTTTATCACTGAAATGTAGTTTAACCAAGAACATCACAGAGGAAGTATCATACTAGTCACCCAGTCTCTTACCTTCAGTATGTCTCCCTTCTGGAAGCTGAGCTCATCGCTCTCCGTGGCTCGGAAGGTGTAGATAGCCAGAGCCTCCATCCTGTGGCCCCAGTACTGCACTGGAGACCCAGAGAACAAGAGTGCGAGACAGAGAGAGTGAGCGAAGTCAGAAGAGAGGTACAGAATCCCCAGCGCTGTCTGAGTGGAAGATCTCTGTGTCTCTGAGAAGCGGAGCACGATGCTGATGGCGAGGCAGGAAGAGAAGAGTGAGCGCTGCTGCCTGGCAGCTGTGCTTGAGAGCCGTCTGTGAGCGCGAAGCAGAGTTGCGCAGGCTGCACACTCAAATCAATGCACAGCCATGTGTGTCTGAGAAAGAGAGCGAGAGAGAGAGAGAGAGAAAGAGAGAGAGAGGGAGAGAAAGAGAGAGAGAGGGAGAGAGAGAGAGAGAGAGGGAGAAAGAAACAGATAGAGAGAGAGATGGAGGGGAGGGGGGGCTGCCTCTGTGAACAGAACACATGGAACTGAGAAACAGGAAACCACAACGTGAGTGATATATTTAAAGCTGGCTTAAAAACTTCCCCTGAGCACAGGAGTAAAGCCGTCAAAGATACCTTTCCGCCAGCGAATACATGAATGAGGATGTATGTGTGTGTGTTCGTTTGTGTGTGCATGTGTGTGTCTGTATTTACATTCAACCAAATTGCCCGAGAGGATTAAAAATTTACAAAACTCGAGCAATATAAAACCTGAATGAACCCCTGTAAGTGTGATTACAGCAGAGATTGGACTCCCAATGAAAAGGCATACAATCTAGAGGGCAAAATCCTTAAGTGAGGGTGTTTAATAAATGATCTGTGATCAGCGCTATTAAGATCTGGCTTGACACTGCAGTGATACTCTGTGCATTAGTTAATGAAGAGAGGGGTCTGACGGGAGGCCTATGTCGTTAGTTGAGTCTCCGGGGGGTTGGGAGTGAGGGGAGTTCTCTGATGACCTTCTATCGGAAATTGTGCATCTGCAGTTCCACTGGGGTGCCTAAGACAGCAGCAATATAATCCCCTTTCAATTATACATTCATTAAAGCCCTGCTGGTCTGCCTGAGAGCAGGAGTTTTTGAAACTTTCAGCTTGCTTCCATTTTTGACAGGCACAGGAAAGAAAGAACGTTGAAACCCGAACATAAAATGACCTGTGTATTTTTGCCATCGTATTTGAAATTTGTTTGTTTTTTATTATTTATAAGACACTTTTATGATTCCAGAAATGTCTGTGTGTGTGAGAGAAATCTCAAAAAAGTGACAACATGTTATCTTATTTTGGTCATCACTTTATTGATGAAAATGAAAGAAAGTTCTGTGCTGAGCTAAGCATCGTAATGCATTAGTAAAGAATGGTGGGAGGCTTTGAAGGAAGCCGTCTGTGCCTGACAGCTCGAGAGTGTTGCTTGGAACATTTGGAAATGACATGGGATTGTGTATTCTTGCAGGTTTTTCCTTTACTCCATTTTGAGCGAGTCGGCTGCCATGCAGTCATTTCACTGGAGAGATTTAGAAAGAAATGACATCGATATTTTAGTTGAAAGTCCCTTATGAAGGTGAGCTGGGACAGTGAATGTGATGCGGTAAGTGCTGCTATCTTCTCATCTGCAAAAGAAGCCTTTGGTACTTACCTGCTGAGGTTCAATGGATAGTGACAGGAACAATAATGAGAAGCGATCTGAGCAAATACCCCTGTTTGCTTTTTTGTGGTTTTTTTTGGGGGGGGGGGGGTGCTTTTGTTTTCAGACAACTGGAAGGACAAAGCTGTTTCCCCCTCCTTTGTCTCCGTTGCTGAAGTAAAACTGTCCATCATAGTCTTTGAAGGTCTTATGGCATAACCTATCCATTAGAGAGAGCACTGAGCACTTACGTTGTGGTGAGTGTCCCCACGGGCCAAACCCGACCTTGCAGCGTTTTTGCTACTGGGCCTTGTGGGACAGAGGAACACTCAGAGGTGTGACATTGTCGATTTGGGCTTACTGCCTACAATTCCTGTGAGCTCAAGGAAATTAAAAACACAGACTGCAATTATGAGGAACTTATAATAACTTTGAGAGCAATTCATAATTTAGAACAAAGGCTGAGGAATTTAACCAGTTCCTGGAAAGTAAAATGCCTTGCCAGTTCAGTAAAACTTCTTACTGTTGACTGTGCCTGTTGGGAGCTTTTGATACCTGCGCAGGAATGTTGAGCGAATTTGATGGTAAACATTAAATAACTGCCAGGAAAGGACTGAAAAATATGAATGCTGAAGTTACTGTAACTACATATTTAAAAAAAAAAAAAAAAAGTGATAATGTGGTGTATTCTGATAAATAATGTTGAGGACATGCCTACCTATTTCTCATAATAATCTCAATCATCGTTGCCATCATCAGAGTTTTTGTTTATGATGGTGGGGGTTGGGAGATGACTCACCTTACCTGTCAACCTTAACTCCTCTTATCACAGAAGCTATACCAGGGCCTAATAAACATAGTCCACTGTTTGGCTTTTTTGCTCTTACATGCATGAAAATCATTGCATGGCCACTTGTTCTCACATGTCAGATGCGCCTGCAGGTTGCCGTGCATGACGCAGCATGCGTTTTCAATGAAAATACCATGAATATTGTATGGCATGCACTACCTGGCCTATTTTGAAGTTAGCAACAGGCTTTCATGCTGTAGGGGCACATAAGCTTTTGAGAAATGTATGCTGTTTTCTGTCAATTTTTGTTCAGTGAGACATATGACTGCACACGGTGAAGCAGGAAGTGGCCAATCTGAAAGGAAACCCCCTGCATGTGGTGTTTCTAATGCAGAGGCATGTGCACAGGCAGATGGGCCTGACCTCTGCCGAGGCCCTTACTGCACTGCACACCCAGCTGGCCTCAATACTGGAGCAGTTCAAGAGGAAGAGGAGGGCAGAGGACACCTGGCAGGCAAGGCTGGGGATCTGTGGGCCTGAAAGCAGGAGAAGCATAAACAATGCATGCTAAGGCAAACGCTCACAAAATACAACTTCGCAAGACGTACATTTACTCTTCGCCAAATGTGCAGGTGATCTTGGCACGGAGGGAGGAAGGCAGGGAGGAGAAAGCCAAAAGATAAAGAGAAGTGAAGGGCCATTGCTAATGTGTTCATGGGTCTTGTTTTCTCCCAGACTACATGGGGGAGGAGTTTCCTGCATCACTCTGTACGCTGGTCTAGCCTGCATTGGCCCAGTGCCCTGCTCATGCTGCTATGTGCTATAGCTCTGCTGGGCTGCCACACCCTGCTCCACCCACACAGGTAAACTGCCTTTCAACTCATCGCCCCAGGTAGCGACACGCCTATACACACACGGGCACGGCGGAGCAGTTAAAGTGGAGTTGATGTAAATACACCGGCGACGCAGTTACTCACGGCCCTAAACATTCGCAAACATCTACACACTGACATCCAGAAGCAGACAACAGCACCTCTGAGCACAAACATCACATTCAAATTGAAGGAAACAATGAAAATCATTGCATGCAGAGTATATGCTTACACAAAGTAAAGGCACTTCAATCAGATCAGTGCTGGTCCTTTGTGGCTTGGCCAGGAGGCTTTATTTTTTGCACAGTCACTGGGTGTCAACAGCGATTCGGATACAGACGTGAGCAGCTCAGGCCACAGAGAGAACAGGACATCCTGAGAAAGACAATAACACAATAGAGGGGTGAAACACAAAGCCATAACTGCTAGGAATACAGAAGACCATAACATGCACCCAAGTGCTTATATGACAATATTAGTCATAATCCAAATGGACAAAAAAGAACTATTGAGGGAAAGCTGTTGTGAGATGGTGATGAATATACAGTATTTGCTTGCATAGCTTAAAGCAGAAATATGATGATAAAAATGTCAAGCGGAAAATGAAGTACATTTCAAACATACTGTACATAGTCCAAATTAAGCATGTGGTCAGGAACAAGATGGACATCTCTCTTACTCGTCAATCTTTCCTGGTTAGATCTACATTGTCCTGTTTTGGAATTGAACATTTGTGGCAGAGAAGAATGTAAAAAATTAACCAAGAAATTGTTACATTGTTCATTGTTACAGTGGACTGATCCTTCACTTTACTTTCATCCACGTTCTATGGTTTGATGTGGTTTTTTGATTGGATCTTTTGTTATGGGAGTGTCTGTGCATCCTCCTTTTCCCTGCAGTGATGGGACCGCCCTGGTGGGGGGCTGCAGTCTTCTGCTTCTCCTGCTGGCGGGGCTGGTTGCCATGGCACAGTTCCAGTGGGTCAAGAGGGAGGAGATTCCCCGTAGACTGCAGGCCATCCTGTGCACCATTCAAGGTGAGCCTCCCACAGGGAACCCTCTCCAAGACCCAAACTTACAGACAGGGGAGGAGGTTGGATGTTAGAAAACCTCATCTAAATCAAATGTTCGACATTGAACACTTAAACATTATTTTTTCTGGTGCAAAAATTAAGGCGAATGCTGACTAAAAAAATCTGTCAAAAGGGTATAATGACCACATAAAGAGCAAGCAGAAAACCTGTCTATGGCCTGAATAAAAACTGATTGGTTAAAAAAGTGCTTTTAAAGTAAAAACTGATTTTTGTTTGCTAATAACTTTGTTTACACACATTTGCATCATTCTGAAAACATGCCATGCCATTTATTTAGTATGTTTTAACAGCATATAGGGGACAGATACCTGATATATCGCACACCTCTTGTGTTTCAGACTACCTGCGGCATCCCCAGTCAGGCTGGACACAGGGCTGTGTGGAGCTGTTCTGCCAGCCCTCCCCAGCCGTCTCTCTGCAGTGGACCTATCGAGATGGCAACCTAGTCAACCTGCCTGTGATTCTACTGGTGGAGGGCGATATTATCGCCCTGCGTCCTGGGGCAGAAGCCCCCACAGAGCTCAGAGGCATCCAGGTGAAAGTGGAGCACTGCTCACTGTGGGAATCAGCATCAGGAGCACAATACAACATACTAATGCACATCCAGAGCACTATACAAAATAGTAATGCACATCCTGAGCACTATACAACATACTAATGCACATCCTGAGCACTATACAACATACAAATGCACATCCTGAGCACTATACAACATACTAATGCACATCCTGAGCACTGTACAACATACTAATGCACATCCTGAGCACTGTACAACATACTAATGCACATGCTGAGCACTATACAACATACTAATGCACATCCTGAGCACTATACAACATACTAATGCACATCCTGAGCACTGTACAACATACTAATGCACATCCTGAGCACTATACAACATACTAATGCACAGCCTGAGCACTATACAACATAGTAATGCACATCCTGAGCACTGTACAACATAGAAATGCACATCCTGAGCACTATACAACATACAAATGCACATCTTGAGCAATATACAACATACTAATGCACATTCTGAGCACTATACAACATACTAATGCACATCCTGAGCACTGTACAACATAGAAATGCACATCCTGAGCACTATACAACATACAAATGCACATCTTGAGCAATATACAACATACAAATGCACATCTTGAGCACTGTACAACATACTAATGCACATCCTGAGCACTATACAACATACGAATGCACATTCTGAGCACTGTACAACATACTAATGCATGTATTGAGCACTATACAACATACTTATGCACATCCTGAGCACTATACAACATACAAAGGCACATCCTGAGCACTATACAACATACGAATGCACATCCTGAGCACTGTACAACATACTAATGCACATTCTGAGCACTGTACAACATACTAATGCACATCTTGAGCACTATACAACATACAAATGCACATCCTGAGCACCATACAACATAGTAATGCACATCCTGATCACTATACAACATACTAATGCACATCCTGAGCACTATACAACATACGAATGCACATTCGGAGCACTATACATATGTTACTATACTAATACTAATATACTAATGTTACAAGAGGAGAGAATTCATGCTGGTTTATGCGTGATTAAATCAAAAAAGGAAAAACACAAATTAACTGAAAGTTTATTTGTTTACATGCTAAGGAAAAAGGATAATTGAAACCATGCCTTGTATACAAGTCTTAAAATGTAGTTGTCGCGGGTGCGGAAGTATGCAATGTGAAGAAAAAGGGACTCACACATAGCTGGAGATAAAGGGGGAACATCCTTTTATTTTGGAGGGGGAGGTTCCCCCTTTTTAATCCAAAGGTCTGCGAGTCTCTTTTCCTTCACGTTGCATGTTAAAGACCCAGGCCTGCCTCTTTGTGAAATCTGTATTATAAACAGGAGGAGGATCATGTGGTCCTCTCCCGCAGCGATGTCTTCAGCCACCTCTCCTCTCCGCCTCCCCTGTTGGACAGTGACAGGCCCCGCCTACACCATCTGCTCCAACCACAGCTCTTCAGGGTGACTAAGACTCCAGCAGTGGACTCTGTGCTGTGAGTTTCAGTCAGTTCAAGAGAGCGTGGGTTTGCGTGTGTATTTGTGTGTTTTTGTGTGCGTGGCTGGCAGTGTAGAATAACAGTTAGGGAACTGGGCTTATAAATCAAAGTTTTCAGGCTCAATCCCCAGCTGGCATACTGCCATTGTACATTTGAGTAAGGTAATTAACCTGAATTGCCCCAGTATATATCAACCTGTATAAATGGAGAGTATGTAAAAGTAAGTCGCTCTGCATAAGATCATCTGCTAAATATTATATAATTAAATGTGTGTGTGTGTGTGTGTGTGTGTGTGTGTGTGTGTGTTATGCATGGGTTTTTGGATGTGTGGTCAGGTCATTGCATCTAAGCTTTGTGTATCTCTATTCAGACAATGTTTAGAGTTGGGGGAGCAGCGTCCTGTTACAGTTCTAGACAATGAGCGCTTTACTGTACAGAGTCTGCTGGAGAGAGGGCTGGCCCCACTGGTTCTGGTGAGCCTATCTACCTACCTTAAGTCTACACAACACACTAGTTTACATGTTTCCATAAATATATTAGCATTGATCACATGAGCAGATGAGGATGATCAATATCTCTGAGATTCAAGTATGTGTAAAAGGCCAAAACTAAAAAAGAATGCATATATTAATCCAGTATCTGCTAATATAATGATAATCAAACTGAGCAGTGGTTTGGAATATTATGATTTAAAAAAAATGCTTTAATGTTAAAGGATGGTCCCTGTGCTGTCTGATACACTAGTGAAGTTTCCTAAGGAGTGCCAGACCATAGTTCCCTTGCTGTCCTGTGCAGGTGGTGTTGTTTTTGCTGAACCTGGCACGGTATCTCCTGGGAGCCCCAGGTGTGGGACCCTGGCCTGTCACGCTGCTGCAGCTGCCAGTGAGTCTCCCACAAACACACACACACACACACACACACACACACACACACTGTGTGCAGCACAGATAGAATCAGACACTCGCCATAAATGCTTAATGCTTTGAAATGCCCTGGTGATCAGCAGAAAGGCAGGCGACCGAGATAAAGATTCATGCTGTCGTCCCTCTCTGTTCACAGGTGAATGGGGTTCTGCCCCTGTTGCCCATGGCTTTCCCCCTGCTCTGGCTGCAGGTCAGTTTGTACGGTGAGGTGTGGGTGCTGAATCAACTGGGAGCCCAACCTCAAGGCTGGAGGGTGAGTCACAGTTACAGTAAAAATGGCTCTGATGTACCTCACCAGCTGGACAAGTGTGCTCGGGCAGGTCCCCTCTCACTGCGATGTCACTGTGTCACAGGAGGTCTGGAGTTTGACCTGCCGCACATTCATAGCGGTGCTGTGTGGAAGGTCCCCTGCGCTCTGCCACACGGCCAGCCTCCTACACAGCCTGGGTTCAGTCACGGTGAGGCTAGGCAGACTTTACACTGTGTGGTTGTTATGCTTGCATTGTAGCTATTAAACAAACACTCTTATCTAGAGTGACTCGCATAGCTTTCGTTTTTTACGCACAAAGTTTTTACACAGCTGGATATTTACTGAAGCAATTCAGGTTAAGTACATTGCTCAAGAGTACAGCGACGGTGCCCGACTAACCGTTGTGCTACACCGTCGTCCAAGTTGTTGCAATAAGTCTTTATTCTCATTACGTTCCAGTTGCTTCTAGAGTCTTCACTTGCTATGTGTGTTTGTTTATGTATGTTTGTGTGCGCGTGGGTGTATGTGCTGTGTGGTATCTCAGGTGTTGTGCTGTGTGGACAAGCAGGGTGTTCTTTCCTGGCCCAGTCCAAACCCAGAAAAGGTCCTGTTCTTCAGCAGGTCCTTGAAACACAGAAGCAGTGGGAAGCAAGCTGGAATGGATCCTGAACAACTCGCTCAACAGGTGAGCGTTGTAGCGTTGACAGAGCAAGTGTCCAACTGATGCTGGACTGCTTTCCCTGTGCAGTGACAGAACGTTTCCACATCTCGCAGCCTTCATCTCCATCCCAGGGTGCCGGTGTGCTGGAGCTGCTGAGCCTGTCACTGGGCAGGGGGACGGACACACGGGTAGAGTTCGATGACTCCCACTGGCACCGCCACAAGAGCTCACTGCGCCCCCTAAGCCTGGCCCTCCAGCTGGCAACGTGCGACCCCAGGGTTGTGGCCATGCTGTGGCGCCAGTCCGACCACCTGACCCACGCAGCGCTGCTGAAGAGCCGCCCACAGTGCCAGCCCGTGTGCCTGCCTTGGGGGCTTTATGAACTGGCCAGGGCCCTGGGTAATGCGCAGACCTGGACTCCATATCAAACAACCCTTCAATACCTGGCCAAACTAGTACCCTTGACAACACCTTGTGGCGCTCAGGGGTGGATTCACTAAGAATTAATTATGCCTTTATGTGATTCAACTGAGTCTGCAATAAGCTAGAAAGTATGTCCCAGTCACTAAATTAGTTATTACACTATAAAGGCAATTATGCAATCCACCAAAAGAAAAAAAATGTATTCGAGCTGACTGCAATTAGCGAAAAGACTAGCCTATAAAAACTGAGTTATAACCAAAAACATAATGACTGCTGATGCCCAAAAGGAAAAGGACATGGTATTATAACATTACTCACAGGACACACAATGGCAAGATGGCACAAAGCCAAAAGGCATATGCAAAAACAAAACCAAAAGGTTCAAAACGTAAATATGCCACAGACTATTCTCTGCAACCATCATGCACGAGTAGGACGCTTAGCGATAAAGAGATATAATTGAAAGGCATAGAAATGGCTGTAACATTTAATAATTTGTTTTCAAGTCAGCCAGAAAGTGACATATCCTTTTTGGATACAACCCCACATTGCATCACAGTTTCATACAGGCAACCAACTTTGTTACTAACAGCTTTTTGGCTCTCTTGTTTTTTGTTGGCTACTAGTGCTGCATAATTAACATAGACATGTATTAATTAGCAAAAATATGCCTACTTAATAAACCTAATTTTCCCAATCTCCTTATTCTTGTGTAAAAATGTCATAAATCCACATTTATAGTAACATATGTACCGATGACACAGGGACACTATGCTGTGAATGGCCATTAATTGTTAACTTTGTCCTATTCTGACAATAAACCACATTATATTTTTCATAGCATTGATATGGTCCAATGGAAGAGGCTGTTAAAAGTGCTCTCATTTGGAGAATGCCAGTGCAGCAGCAGTAGTGAATTTACATTTAGGGCTGTGATAGGTCATATTAGGTGAGAAACCTCACAGATGGAAGGAAAGGGTAGTGAGTAAGCGGGGTTGTATTTTTTTTTTGGTAGCCTAAAATGAACTCGGATGTTCCTCAGGGTAATGGACAGGTGCTTCCTGATGATTAGAAGTTTTAATCTTACCGGAATTCTGATTCAGATTGAACTATTCCCACAAACAAAGTGACTCATAACAATGGCTGTGTGTTCTTTCTGAGTTGGCCATTGTAGCTTTTCTTCAGTCATGATTGGTAATTTTTTTCTCCTTGGATTGTACTGAAAGTGAAAATAGCTATAATCAGCATTTCCAGTTATGGGCATCGTCTTGAACCAGTGACTTATTGTAACCAGAGGCGGCAGTTGATTAATCATAAGCTTGCTCAATCACTTGCCTCCTTGGATTTCCATGTTCCTGTCTGTGCGTGATGAGGGCTGTGATATGTGAAGAAACATATAAACAAAACTGCTGAAAGCCTGTCTCTGTAATGTTATACTTGTAGCCCACTTTGATAAGATTACAGTGATAATTTGTATAAATCACTTTTTTTGCTTTAGGGCATTATCCACAGTGTCATACATAACTTTTGCACAGTATAGTACATCTACACAGCAGGATATGTCCTGAAGCAATTAATTTCCCTGCTCATGGGAACAGTACAGCGCCTCTCTGGATTCAATCCTACAACATCTTTGTCAGGCCAGCTCCTCAGCGACCACTGCGTCCCTAATGGCGACTCCCTGTGGTGATGTCCCACCATCTGTTTTTTCTCTCTCTCTCTGTTTTGCTATGTATGATGCAGGATTCAGGTCTTCTGCCCAGGAGCCCTATCAGCAGAGGATGAGTGTAGCCACTTACGCCCTGCCCACCATGCCCTGTGCTCAGGACGTTGCCCTCTGGCATTCACAGCCTGTATCCATGAGGAGACAGCCCTTCTCCCACACCATGGGTCTCCTGGTGCAGGACAACCACTCAGGTGTGTTCAGTCTCACTGTCAGCTGGATGTGAATATGTCTCTGAACATCGCTAGGACAACTGCCATCTGTTCTGTATATTCTCTTCACAGATATTTTTCTGTGAAATAAACCAACTGGGGAACTTTAACATGGCTGTTTGTGGAGATTTTGCATGAGATAAATCTGCCTCAGCAGTTACAAAATCCGTGTGGTCCTTCCCTTTCAGTCAAATCACAAATTTTTGTTTTAAACATTTGTTTCAGATTTTTCCCATTTTGGTAGCCAATTGCACCTCTATGTAATTCAATTCCCGTAGCGACCGCTTGAGAATTAGCCGCTACAACTCCTTCAGCCGGTTATGAGAGGAAGGGCACCGCGTTCAGGGTGCAACCCTTCTGAGCTCCTGACCGTGATTCCAGCTCACCCGAATGCATTGTCACACATTGTCAGTGGTTGGGGCCGGATTGTGTGTGCAGCAGGATGTTTACTATGCGCGGTCAATATGTGTTTGCTCATTCCGCAGGACTGCTGCAGCTCTTCTCCTATGGCTCTGCTGACATAGTCCTGGGAGCATGTACTGAATTCTGGGATGGCGAAGACCTCCAGTCTCTCACAGATTCCGACAGGTGTACAACCTAATTTCCTTTCATACACATCTTCAGTGCTTCCGGTCTTACTAAGTGAGGTTTCATTAACTTATTATTTTATCCACCTGTAGAAAAAAGGTCCTGGATTTTTACCAGCGGTCCTGCATGGCGGGTCACTGCCTGGCCCTGTCGTTCAAACCCGTTCTTGACTCCCAGAACCCAGAAATCTATGGCAAGTGTGTAGAACTGGCACATAACCCACATCTTGAAACCACAGAATCAACAGGTAAGACTGCTGGGGTAGATATTAGGTGAATATTGATCCATATCTGGTTCCATACTGCACACCACTTCCTTCCTTTGAAACAGGGGAGAATGAGTGAAACTGTAATGTAGTGTTGACAGTGCTGCATGGCAGTAAGGCTGGGTGCTCTATTATGTGCAGGTGAGGACAAAGAAGAGCACCATACAGGCCCTCAGGATCTCCTACTCTCCTTGAGACAACACATTTTTCTTGGCCTGGTGTCCTCCCACTACCAGGCCCGGCCTGACATGGTTCAGCTCATCGCTGGCCTGGACAGTGCTTGCATCCGCTTCGTATATTTTTCTGCAGAGGAAGAGGTCAAAAGCAAGGTGAGGCCCTGTGAAAATGGACAGGACTGGAATTGATTTCTTCCCTTGAAGAGAAAGCTGTAAAGCGTCCAGTCTCTTCATAAGAAACCAAAGTTAAGCAGCTCTCTGTTGTAAAAGGACTTTGCTGCCCCCATATGGTTAATTATAGAAAGGACAAAACAATGAAAATTGAACAGCTCATTCATTCATATGGGCTCATGTTGAGAAGTTATTTTACTCATATTACCTTGAGTCATTTATATACACAAATCTGTTACAGCACAAATAGTTATGGGTGAAGGAGATATTTTGGAGGTTTGGTTTAGGAGTACAGAGCTGGGTTCAGTGCTTCAAGTGATCCTGTAGTGTTCAGATCTCCTGTGTGGCTGGGTTTAGGTATTTGCTGAGCAGATGGGTCTGGAGACAGGCTGGAACTGCCACATCTCTCTGCAGTCAGACCAGTTCTTCCTGGACCCTGAGAGTCTGGAGGAGAATGAGACACAGAAGGGCAGAGACCAGGGTGGAGGTGAGTCTATGGAGAGACCATTCACTGAAGAGTGAACCTCGCGAGTTTGAGAGGGTGGAGGATCATTGAATGGTTGTCGCGCGTTTTTTTTTTTTTTTTTTTTTTTTTTTTTGTTGTTTGTTTTGTTTTTTTTTGGTGGAAATAAGAATTAGAGAAGCACTTGCGCTGGCTTGGGGGGGTTTCGGGGGGGGGGTGTAGAGTAATAAAAAAAAAAAAAAAAAAAAAAAAAAAAGCGGCCAAAGTTAGCTAGCATTTAAAGCTGTGTGGTGGTGCGTGTGGTGTGGAGAGCTGCTAAAACTAAACTAAAACTAAACTAAACTAAACTAAACTAAACTAAACTTACAATCAAATCAATCACAGCATCGACACCGAGGGGAGGGGAGACGAGGAGAGGAGAACCTGAACCCGTGACGGTGCGTGAATTGAAAAAAACAAACTGTTTTATTTTAGAGAGTTGAGCTGGGTTTCAGTTGGGGGGTTTTTTTTTTTTTTTTTTTTTGACTTTTGACAAACAAAACAAGACTGAGAGATTTGTGAGAGAAGATGAAAGAAAGCGAGAAAAGCCTCCAAGCGAAAAAAAAAAAAAAATGTATGCAAAAAAAGGAAAAAAAAAAAAAACAAAAAAAAGAAAAAAATCTCTCAGAAAATTCTCTTAAATTGACAAATTGTTTGTTTCGTTCTTTCCAAATAAACTAGATACTCTCAGTCGCAGTCAGCGACGACTGTGTGCGACGTCAGTCGCGACGAGAAATGGATGCTGGAGAGAGGAGGGGAAGAGAGAGGAAAGAAGGAGAGGGAGGATGAGGAAAGAGAAAAGAAAGTAAAAATTAGCCAAGAATTGAGGTCAAAAGTCAGGATACAAGACAATAACCTATAAAGTATAGTATGTAAGTCTTCTAGTTATACTCAAGAAATTCTTTTTTCTTCAGCAATTTTATCAGGACTATTTTACATCAAAAAATAAACAAACTTCATACACTTAGAGCATACATTCAAGCATGCAGCTACAGCACAGCACTCATCAGATGAATGATAAATGAACAGACTCACAGGATAAAGGTTAGGTAGTTATGCAGTTATGCTAGATGCTGGTTGTGATATTTGAGATTAATCTGTTAACTGGAAATTTCTAATTGTTATTCATTTGTTCTCATTTCAATCTGTGTTATCTAGCTATCTATGTATCTCAACTTAGAAGACAGAGAGCTATAAGAGCTATAGATATAAGAGTTTTTACTTATCTTCTTGTGTGTGCCTAATAAGTTGTGTTTATTGTGGTCTCCTCTCTGTCTTTTCTATTTCTCTTGCTCCTCTTCTCTATTTTTTATAATTGTTGCTTATGCTAATGATTTGCTCTGCTGTGTTATGATGATGCTTAATATATTCAACAAGTAATCATATAATAAATAAATAAAAAACTATCAATCAAAATTTATAAATAACATTGAATTATTTTAATTGAAACAAAGATAAAGAATTGTTTTTTTGTTTTTAAATATTTAGGCAAGGAAAATTGGATTTTTATATATATAAGGAAAAAACTCATTAAAATAAGGAAAGATAGTAAGGAACCCAAGAGGTGGGAAAACATCTGTCATGGGTGGTCAATAAACATGGATGGGGTCCAAAAAAAAAAAAATGTAAAATCTGTCATCATAAAAAAAATGGTAAAAAAAATAATGTAGTAATAAATATCATAAATCATCATCTCTATAACTATCTGGTACAAGTGGATAGATTATGAATTTCCCACCTGGATTCTCGAAAAGTTTTGGAAAAAAAATTCTGTTAAAGAACAACAGTGCTGCAGAAACAAAACTTGCTGCTCAACTAGAAAAGTGAACAAAGCTAGGCACTCTCTCAAGGTGCACTCTCTAGAACAGAAGACTATTCTGGGAGAAGAAGCTGATGCAGTCTAGTGATCATAAACAGTAAGCACACAGTACACAATCTCAAAAATTCATTTTTTGTCATAACATATTACATAACACAAACAATACCATATCACCAGAATAACTGAATAAACCAATTATTACACCAGAAAACAAAACCAAACAAAAACAAAAAAAAAATAAATTTTTAATAAACTTCAATCAAAAAAAAAAAAAAAAAAAAAAAAAAAAAACATTTGAAAAAAAAAAAAGAAAAAAAAATTATAAAAAAAAAGAAAAAAGAGTTGTTTAAATTTTCTTTGTTTGATTGTTTGTTGTTGTATTTTTTTATTTGATGGTTTTTTTTTTAGTTTTTTTTTTTTTTTTGGATTTTGATTTTTTGATTTTTTTTTTGGGGGGGTTTTTTTTTTTTTTTTTTTTTTTTTTATTTTTTTTTTTTTTTTTTTTTTTAATTTTTTTTTTTTTTTTATTTTTTTTTTTTTTTTTTAATTTATTTTTTACTTTATATTTTTTTTTTTATTTTTTTTTTTTTTATTTTATATTTTTTATTTTAATGTTTTATTGTATTTTTTTTTTTTTGTGTATTTTTGTGTTATTTTTATTTTTGTTATTGTATTAATTTAATTATTTTTTTTAAATAAAGTTTGTAATTGGGAAAATATTTTTAAATTAAAAAAATAAAGTACCTGTGTATACTCTGAAATTAAAGCTCAATTAAGTAACAGTGGATGTCGAGTCAGCAGTTGTGATAACGATAAAACATTGTGGTATTAATTATAACCATCTCCAGAGGAGTGTCACCTTGGTGAAGAGACAAGGCAGGTGGAGTGGACAGCCTCCAGAGCCCTGGACAGTGAGGGGGCCTGTCTGCTTGGAGATTTGAACAGGGTGAGAAAGATCTGACTAAAGGCAGAGGCATGTTTTACTGTGCACAATGGCTCTTGTATTCACTACTCTCACTCTCAGCACAGCTACATTGGTGAGTGCCCAAATCCTGAGAACCTCACAGTCAGAGGTGTAAAATCCAGGTTCAGAAAGTAAAAGTCCTCCCCAGTATTTTGTTCCAAACACCTGGATTTGCTAATTAGCACACTTCTTCAGCCAGGAGGTAGAACTAATTAATTAAATCAGCTGGCTGAGTTTATGGGTGGAAGAAAAACATGGCAGGACTTTTATTTTCTGACCCCTGGATTTTACACCTCTGCTTACAGTGCATAGCTCACTGCAATGCAGCCGCATGTCTAATGACGAAATTCATGTTGTGTACCCCTTTCAAGGGTCTAGTAACAGTTTTGAACCTACAACCACTGCTCTACCCCACTGCATAATACTGTGTGTACCCTGTGTTTACAGGCAAATCTTCCCAAGGGAATTGAAAATGTACGCCTTCACCTGAAGAACATTGACAATGTACCTCTTCTCGTCCCACTCTTCACTGACTGCACATCTCAGAGTGAGGATGATTCATAGAGTCCCTGTCTCATGCACAGGAGGTCTATCACATGTATATCTCTGTGTCTGTCCACGTACCCGCATTGATTCAATATTTTTGAATGTGTGCAGCCATGTGTGAGATGGTGCAGGTCATGCAGGAGTATGGAGAGGTGGTCTGCTGTCTGGGAAGCTGCCAGAACATTAACAACAATGCTGTGTTCCTGCAGAGTGATGTCAGGTAGCAGAAGATAACCTTCATCAATGATGAGCATGTAGATTTTTTTTGTTCTGCTTACTTGACATTGTGTCAATGACAATAGTAAAAGAACACACATTGTTAGCACGATGCTACTGGTGTACTGATTGGCTTCTCTTCTCTGCAGTATTGCCCTTGAGCCTCTCCTCCCTTCCTGCTGCTGGACCAGTCCAGATAAACCTGCTCCTCTGGCATCACAATCCCAGTGCACCTCCTTTTCCCCAGCCCACCTCTCCAGTGCTCTCTGTGGGCTGCCCTGTACAGTCCACCTAGGCCCACAGAACAACACTGCCATTATCCGGCTTATCGAACAGGTTAGAGCCACCTCCACACACACATACACACACACACACACACACACACACACACATTCTCTGTCTTATTCTCTCAGGCTCGCCATACAACAGCTGGCATCAGGAGATGCTTCCTATTCCTGCTGCAGTGCCAGCTGTCCCTGGTCCTCATCCAGGTATGACACACATTATCACTTTTTTAATGAGTTTTTATGACTCTCAAAGAATGCTACCCTCTTATCTTAAATGTAAATCTTTAACGTGCATTGCATTTGTGTGAAATAGTTATGTCAGATTTTTATGAGCATATTTGACATTAAGGCATAAAAAAATAATAGTGTGTAACATAAGCATCTGCAGCTGATCAATATATTTATTTCCATCACGCAGTGAAGTTAGCAAAGGCCTGTAACTGCGATGAGTTAAGTTTATCTCTGTACAGATCCTCTCCTGTGTTGAATTGAATTGGTGTCTGCACAGGTCCTTGCCTGTGTGTGTCAGCTCCCTCCTCCCCTTGGCACAAGTGATGTTCTATTTCTTTCCTGCCTATACTTCCCATTAATCAGGTAGGATTCACACACTGAATGGCATGCAATGCAAACTCTTTATTATTGTATCCCATATTGTTCAGAAACATCCGGAACAAGTGTGAATGAGAGGTAGGAAGTATGACTGTTCTTCATTCTCCACCACACCCCTGCCCAACTACTTAATGCTTCTTTATGGCTAATTATAACATTAATTATACTGCCATTTCAACCATATAGTATAGCTTCTATTACATACATTATTGATTGAATCTCTGCCAGCCTCTAGTGATTACTATAAAATTGTGGTATATATGTATAATTGTGGCTTCCAGTTTAGTAAATATTTTGTTCTGATTTCATGTGTCTCATACACTTGAGTATGCATCACTATGTCTCTGTGACCATAATTCCCCTCTTCTCCTCTTCCTTCCTGAAAATTCCTCATCCCTGCTTAACTTCCTGTCTTTATAGTGTGTCCCTTCTGGGCAAACCTTCAGATAGCACCATTATGAAGGTGCCAACAGGAAAAAATCTGCACTTCCTACCAAAGAAGGTAATGTATCATTCACCGAGAGGGAGTACATTTTGCTGACATATAATAGCTATCCTTTGACAACTTGTAGCTGTCCTTTGATAGCCCTGTTCATAGAAAAAGTATTTAGCAAACAGTAAATTATAATGGAAGGCTAAGTGTAATTTAAATAGATAAAATAGAAATATATCATGTTAACAGTTGATAAGCAGGTTGATGTAAATACTTAATATTCCCTGTATTCCTTACCAGACTCAGCGTTTCTTTGTACTTTACTTCCTGGTGAAGTTTGGCCTGACTGTCTGCACCTACCTGGCCTGTTTTGGCTTCATCCTTCACTGCTTCTGTCTGGAGATTAACCACAAAAATGACTCACTGTGTCACCCAGTGCCCCTGCTAATGTGAGTTGTGGCCGTGTGAGGAAGAGTGAATGAGGGCATTATACAGTACACATACATTACCTGTGCTGTGCAGTATGAAGTCTGTGACACACGGTTGCAGGCAGCAGCCGTTCCTCAGAGAACGAGCACCCAGTGATAGGCCATTGTCTGTGCTTCAGGAACTCCAGTGACTCCTCTCCTGACTGGTTTGGAAAGCACTCCGATGGTCTCGCTCTGGCCCAGAAGGTCATTGCCTTCTTCACTTTGCTGAATGCCAGTGAGTGAGAGTGGTCCTACATACAGCTTTGACCAACCGTCAGTCATAATCCTTGGGTTTCTTCTAAAGAATAATAAGTTACTTCTGTTTTCCAGTCTCATTTTTGTCTTTATTGCTTGCTCGCATGTCTGCGTGTGTATTCCATGGTCCACTTCTTCCTCTGTGGATTAATGCGTGTTTTGTGTTAACAGTGTGCACATCCATGAGCCATGTGCACTGCTCAGTCCCCATGTGGAAGCAGAGCCCATTCAGTAATCGCTGCTGGTGTGCCGTACTCATCACTGTGTAGGTCACCTGGTGTGCCGTACTCATCACTGTGTAGGTCACCTGGTGTGCCGTACTCATCACTGTGTAGGTCACCCTGTCACTCACTTACTTCACACCAGAAGGCATAACTTTGCAGTTCCAATATCCCAATAATAATTCTGTTTCTGGAGCAGAGGTGTGCATGTGTTTGTTTGATTTGTCATCTGCATCACCACTATAGTCCTATGCAGTAGCGAGGAGAAATGCTAGGGGAATGCTCACGTGCTGTAAATAAAATATAAGAATTCATCACACTAATAAAAAAACACTAATCAGCATGTAAGTGCCTGAACCCTATGGCCAAAGGTTTATGTGCACGAAAAAACTGTTCTCTCTTTTCCTCTCAGGCCCATTCTCAATGTTTCTATAGCAATGGGATCTCGCCTCCTGTGGCACGACCCCACTCTCCACCGCATTTTTTTCATCACGGATATCACTGTCGCCACGTGGCTTCTAGGTTTCCTCTGGCTGCTGCCATTGATTTGCATCAATGAGGGTATAAAACTTCATGAGATCAGGTGAGTGTTAATCGCTTTTCATCAGACAAAAGGGGTAATTAATCCAACGTCACAAATGCTACAGAAGTTGGTGTATTCTGCAGAAAAAAGGTGAAGTCAAACTGTTGCATATTGATCATTTAATACAGGGATGTCCTAATCTTAATCCAAAAAGGGCCGATGTTGATGCAAGTTTTTGTTTTAGCCCAGCACTGACACCTGATTCAACGAATTAACTAATCGCAGTCTTCAGTCAAGACCTTGATAAGTAGAATCAGGTGTCAGTTCTGGGCTAAAACAAAATCGCACACCCACATCAGATAAGATTGGACAGTCCTGATTGAATAAAATTTGAGCGAATAGTGATTACTACTAGCAAGAGTGAGAATCTGCTCCCCTGTATTACTTACTCTGTATTATAACTTTATTTACCACCGATGACATGCTCTGTTTCAGGATGAAGGTAAGATACCAGAAGAGACAAAAGTTGCAGTTTGACACCAAGTTAGGAATGAATTCCCCTTTCTGAGATATGATTCTGTAGATACACCTTGAAGATTACATGATCACGAAGAGCAAAAACAAAAAACGTGTTCTCATCTTTGGTGGGTTTATGAAGACAAGGACATTAATGAACACAACAGCAATGACTATATTCCTTAAACAATTAGGTATATGTTCCCATGTTCCATTAGAAACAACAGCTTAAACAGTTAGGTATATGTTCCCATGTTCCATTAGAAACAACAGCTTAAACAGTTAGGTATATGTTCCCATGTTCCATTAGAAACAACAGCTTAAACAGTTAGGTATATGTTCCCATGTTCCATTAGAAACAACAGCTTAAACAGTTAGGTATATGTTCCCATGTTCCATTAGAAACAACAGCTTAAACAGTTAGGTATATGTTCCCATGTTCCATTAGAAACAACAGCTTAAACAGTTAGGTATATGTTCCCATGTTCCATTAGAAACAACAGCTTAAACATTTATAATTGAACCCTTATGGCAGTGGTGTACAACTCAGTTTTCAGAAGGCTGTGTGTGTGCTGGTTATTGTTCTAATTATTCTGCCATCATTTTCTAAGCAGGTGCATAAGTCAATGATGGTCACTCATGTGACCATCTGCCTTCATAATACTTCAAATACAATACAAAAGTGTAACGTGTTACACGTTAAGGAAACAAAATACTTAAGATACCACAATGTTGCAGTGTTTGTTAGGGGTGTTCCACTTTCAACAGATGATTTCAGACCCCCTGCTTTGTGGAGACTGACAGGAATAGACACCATGAGACAGAAGCCATGAGACAGATCAAATAAATGACTGGGCTAATTAAAAATATGAACTGGCATAAAATCCTAATACATATGAGCCCCATTGTGCACCAATGTGCCGTGGCTTAAAGGGAGAGTTCACTTGAGGTTTTTGTTTTAGCTTTAGACCATGAACCCAAATGCTTCTAGAGACTACCAGCCATTGTAAAGTTGGCTTGTCATCAGAAACTACTGTAAGTATCTAAATATCCTTCATTGCATAAAACACTGTATGCACTAAAGGAAAACATACAATAATACTGAACATTTTTTTTATTTTTTAAACCCAGAAAGTGAATTATTCTTTTAATGTTAATTTAAATGACAGAATGTGAATAATTGTACTCTGTCAACACTAAGTTTTGGTGGTGCCCCTTGTCAAAATCCTGGTAAAATCATTGATGGTTCTGCTTTGCAGGTACCGTAGCTTTCTCATCCAAAAGCTGAAGCAGAAAAAATTTAAATTAAACTCAATAAAGTCTTTTTCTAGCCTTTATAATAGCTTCACCATCACACCCCGCATATGAATAAGCAAACTGCACGTGCATGTATATCACTATTCAGCACATGGTGACATTTCAAAGCCACTAGGTGGAGAAATGTACAAACTCAAAGGTTTCAGGGACAAAGGGAGCTCTTACTATTGACTGCTGGGACACATAAACAGCCTCTCTCTCTCTCTCCAGAGAGTGAGGTCCTGTTGCAAGACATTGCAGAGACTGCTTTTTGTGTTCTCTATCTTTTCACATAGTAATGGATGACTGCTCATTGTACCTACCATAGTGAACTGAGCATGAACCTATTGATCAGCTTTTGTAAGCAGGAGATTATTTTATTTCTGTTTTGTTTATGAAGTAAAAGTTATCTTACGCTGCAATCATTTATTAGCAATAGATTTTACTGTTCTCCTTGGGGATATTGTAGCGAATGTGCAACATACAATAATATTGTAATCCTGCTTGATAAGTGTCTCAGTAAAAATCAGAATTTAGGCTCAATGTCAGGATTCTAACTCAGCATTCTTTAAAAAATGTCCACTGAATTACAGTCTTTGTTCCCAATCAATCTTATAATTGTCTGTGCCAAGAGCAAAAACCAAAATGGGAAAACATGGTTTCAGCTATAATGCTCCATGGTCATAGAACACCATACAAAAATAAATGAAGATACAGAATCTGGTATCTGTAAAATTAAATCACAGCATTTAGCAGATGCTCTTATCCAGAGAAACTTCCACATATTACATTTTTAGTATAGAAAAAAATCACCATTAATTTATACAACTGGAAACTTTCATTGAGGCAATTCATATTAAGTACCTTGCCTAAGAGTACACCAGCTGGGAATCAAAGCCAAACCGTTTGAGCAGCAAGCCCAGTTCTGGAACCATTATACCACACTGCTGCCCCAGTCTGTTAGATTAAAAATATATAAATACTCACTTCTTAATTTCAATGGCTGTTTCAGATTGTCTAGTCTACGTGTGTTGGCATACATTGCACATTTTTCATTCGATTTGTATGGATTGTTGTTTGATGTGTTACACATTTGTGTAATTTACTTGCTCTGCTGCCATTTCACATTTCTCTGACATGAGAGATTATTAAACTGTTAAACATCTTAAAATAAATTAAGACTATACCAGAAATTGAGCCTCAAAAGAAAAAAAATACTTTTATTTGACTTCATAATACTTCACATGCAAATAATACAGTGTTGCAAGTTAAAGAAACAAAATACTTACGGTACCACAATTATTTGCAGTGTTTGTTAGGGGTGTTCCACTTTCAACAGATGATTTCAGACCCCCTGCTTTGTGGAGACTTACAGGAATAGAAGCCATGAGACAGATCAAATAAATGACTGGGCTAATTTAAAAAATGAAGAGGAACTGGCATGCAATCCTATATTGCCATGTCACAGCAGGCTAACGTGATATAATTTTAACATGGAGCCTACACCAAGTTTATGCTTACATGGGGAAGTTCAAAATGCAGAGTATATGTAAAATAATTATTATTTTGGGTACAATATGATGCTATGGGATATGTGGTCCGAAATAAATAATCTTAAATAAACTATAAGGGCATGTGCATGTTAAAGTCAGATATACTGGTAATTTCCGAAGATGGAAGAAAGGATTGCTGCATCGGCCAGTCAGTCAGTCCTAGTCACACCCTTCGTCCGCCAGCCGCTTCTCTGAGTGGTGTATCTCTGTGTCCGCCATGTTAGCTTATGGGTGTCACGCACGGACACAAACGTTACATCAAAATAGATCCCAGGTAGCTGCACGTTTTTATAAGTAATTGGACTCTAACTTGCCTATTCTACACGGTCTTCGTCGCCAGAAACTATAACTTAAACAGCGTTTACCCCGGGAAGGAAAAACAAGCCACTCATTCAAAAACTCTAGAAATGGTAAGTCATTGTTTTGATTTGTAACACCGCTACATCTCCATCACAGGCGCTAGCTAACGTTAAAGTTAACCAACGTACGTTCGCTAGAATAACGTTACCAAGCTACCGGGTATCTAACTTTTAACTTTAGTTAGCGTCAGTTAGAAAAGCTGCAGCGGCCTATTGAGCGTCCGAGTGAACGTGAAGACAGGACACTCGGGTCTTTACAAAGAAAATATTTTTAAAAACTAAAGGTTGCTATTTATATCTCATCTATGTCATGCGAGTTTTATTTTGATCAACCAGAGTATTGTGGCTTAACGGACCGTTAGCTAGCTGGCCAGCCAGCTACGGGTATTGGATAAACCAGTGCCTAACTTGGTATAGATGGTTGCCGTTTCATCATAGGTTAATATTTTGTGAAAACGTACACTTAGTTGAGTCTTTTACTTCATATTTTTTCAGTGGTTTCGGGTTTATGTTAGAAATGCAATAGCAGACATATGGCCTGGGTTGTGCAACGTTTTCCTCTCTAAGCCAAGAAAGTGTTGCCAAAAGTGTCTGGCAGGCTAGATGCCTGCTAACGTTACCGCGATGGCATGTTATCGCTGGTTAGCGCCGAAGCATAGGAGAAGTTTTCTAAGTGGAGTTAGGATGGCTAGTATAGTAAAGTCTGTGCTGTGTTAGCTCTTAGCTGCTAACGTTAGGCAAATTGCGTTTGCTAGATAACGGAGACGCCGGAGAGCAAATGAGCGTAGAACAGTGGCTGGGTTACTTGCTGGCTAATGATTGGTTTTAAAAGTGATCAAATGTAGAATAGAATCTCTAAAATACTAAATGAAGGAATTAGGAATATTATTTGGCTAGATAATGCAAGTAAACCCCCTTATGTGATGCATATCAGAAAATAATTACGTTGGCCAGCTGTTTAGGCAGCAGTAATGAATAGCTAGCTATTTAATAGGCTAGCTTGCCTGTCCGGCTAGTAGCTAGTCATTAATAAAGTGGTCCACTGAAATTCAAACGGGTGCAAAGTAACGGTGTCTTCAAATGTAAGATGAGGGGGCAGACAATGTATAAAAAATGCTGTAATTTCTACATGGTAAAGCCAAAATGTAAAAAAAAAAAAAAAAAACTTTAATATAAGGTCAGAATCTGCACACCACATGCGAATTGTTTGATTACACATCTAAAATTGTGGAGGACAGAGCCAAATCAAGAAAAAATATGTCTGTCCCGAACATTATGGAGGACACTATGTTCTGCACTGTATGATTTCTTCCAAATGCGCAAATGGCGCTAGTGAAAAATTCTGCACATTGCTAGACAACCTAAAGCAGTTACAACGGATACAATAGACGAGTCTTCGCCCGTAGCCTTCAGTAATTGCCCCTCAGTAGAGGCATCGCACCTTTGCATCGGCTCTTCTGGAGCTGCATAATTTAATTTATACCGCACACCAATGCACAGATACACTGGTGTGATTCAAGGGACTTGTCAGTGCGTGCCATCAACTCCAGTCAGCGCAAAGCCGCATAATCTGCGGATTGGCACCATACTAGTGCATTATCCTCTGTTGATTTGTGTTGCGGCATGATCTGCGTTACATAAATATTAGGCTATTCATTATGGTATACTGGCCATTTAATTTTTCTGTTTTTATTCTGATAGACCTAGTTGTTTTAGATAACGTTTGCCAGTAGCTTTATTTATTTCATATTTGTGTTTTAAGCAGGAGGATGTGGATTATATTGGGAAAAGTTATATATTTTTTGGTTATTTCTGTCTGATAAAATTATTTTACTTATTGGGATGGCTTTAAGAGGCTGGAGCGTCTTATTGGTACTGTAGCAATCAAAGCACTTGCTGTGTTTTGTTGTTTTGTGAATGGTTAGTCATAGAATGATTCATCTTGACAGGAACCTTCATACTGTCAAGCAAAGGAAATGATAAGGCTGCATGAAGCTAATGTTATGCTCTCTTTGTGTTTCCATTCAGCTTTTGAGCCTGCAGTGCTACATTTTTCCTGTTGGGGTGTTGATGACAATCTAAATACTTTTTGTCTTCACCAAGACAAGACTGGTGAATAATTTTTATTGTTATGAACTGTTCTCAAAAAGTAACAATGCAGGGCTTACTTCTTAGCATGGAGCAGGTTCATCAAATCTAATACTTAACTGTTTGTTATTTACATATGTGTTTGTTGGAAAGCAGGAAGTGATCCGGACAAACATTCTTTGAGTTGTATTCGGTGGGTATGTTGCCCAATCACCGTCTTGATTTCAACACTGGGAACTTGGATGCCTCAACATAGCTGGGCTCTTTGATCATCATATATTGCAACGTGGATTCTCTAAATATGGTGGCACTCTACGGCTACCTTCCTGTGGTGTGCGGATCATAACGTAAATGCCTCGTGTGTGAAGGATACTAAGCCCTCCGTGTGAGAGGAGTTGTCTAAATTTTTGAATAGGTGATTAAGGCAACAGACATTTCATGAGCCCCACTGTATTATTTTATTTAAGCAAATACAATCTCAGGGAATGGGGGAGACATGTTTGAGAGTTCTCCACAAGATCAGGAATTGCGTTTCTGTGACTCTTCTGCCGGTGATGGACTCCCAAGAGTTCAGTTCAAGTTCTGCCGTGATTTTCCATGGTGTTTTTGTCTGATAATCCATTACACCTGATAAGTGAATGCGAGCCATTGGGGCTGAGGTTAAGCTCTTTCCTGGCCCCGTTGTTTCATAAGATGAACGAGCATGCTTCACTGATACATTACCTTCTTTGCTGATGTTAATGAGGTGCAGTGGAAATATGTCCAGTCATTTGTCCAGGCTGATGTCCAGTCATTTGTCCAGGCTGTGTTTCCTGCCTGGCAGAATGTCAGGTCACTCATTTGTTTGGTTTATCTTTTGCATTGAGTAATTAGGAAGTTGCATTTTGCGAGAGCTGTTATGTTTCAGTATAAAATATCACTACATGGGGACTTGGGAAGTAGACTCATGGCCCCAGCAGGTTAACTGAAACCCCAGTCTTTATCCTTCTGTGGAATACCCAAAAGCACCCTGTTGTCATGCCCACACACCAAGACACCGGATGCGTAGCTAGCTAACCTTTGGTAACTTTAAGTTTGCTTTATTGGCGTCAACCTGTTTTACGTCCAGTCAACCGGTTACACCGAAGATATTTTCTGCCAGAGCTCAGGCTGAAAGTGGGGAAAAAAGTTTTGATCTGATGCAATACCTTTTTAATAGAAAAGATGACGATACGATTTCATGAGCAGCACCTTTCTAGTTAAGGAAGTTTTTTTATTTAGAGAATGACTACTTCAATCTAAAAATATCTTTCACAAGGCCTATGTCACACAGTATCTTTTTCACAATAGCCATTCAACCAGTCTTATTTTTCATAGTGCTGTGCTAAATTGTTGTACTGCTAAATCTTTTTGTGTCATATTTTCTGAGTTGTTGATATTGTGAGCTATGTAAGAAGTGTGTTCTTGTACATTTTCTGATGTTTCTGAAGTGTCAATGAAAGCTGCTTGTGTATGTTTTCTGATATTATGAGTTACAATATACTTGTAAAAGATGTCTATTTAACTCAGCCAGTGGTTTGCTCTACCTTTCTCATTTGTTTCCTTCTTCACTGTCTAACACTTTGGTTTTATGTTCCAGGTAATGGAGGAACTAACTGTGCTGAATATCCTCTATGTGTTGACATGGTTTTGACATGCACTGCTCTGCTGGCCCCCAGAGGACAGGTATTGACAGGCAAAGCCTGTGAACAAAAGCACTGTGACATTTCATAAAAGCAATTTTAATTTGACCTTTATTTAAAAAATCTTTATTTTTTAAAACAAACAAAAAAAACTATACACTGAACTAGTCTTTACCTTCTAGCAAGTTAGCACACAAACCGCTAACATGCCCAGTTCTGCGATTCGGCGTCAGGTGAAAAACATTGTGAATAATTACTCTGAGGCGGAGAAAAAGGTGAGAGAGGCCACCTCCAATGACTCCTGGGGACCATCCAGCTCGCTGATGTCAGAGATCGCTGACCTCACCTACAATGTGGTGGCCTTCTCTGAGATCATGAGCATGATTTGGAGGCGCCTCAATGACCACGGCAAGAACTGGCGCCACGTTTACAAGGCCCTCGCGCTGCTGGACTACCTGATCAAGACGGGCTCGGAGCGCGTGGCACTGCAGTGCAAGGAGAACATCTTCACCATCCAGACGCTGAAGGACTTCCAGCACATCGACCGCGACAGCAAGGACCAGGGCGTCAACGTCAGGGAGAAGTCCAAGCAGCTGGTGGTCCTGCTGAAGGACGACGAGCGGCTGAAGGGCGAGCGCTCGCTGGCCCTGAAGACCAAGGAGCGCATGGCGCAAGTGGCCACCGGCGTCGGCAGCACCAACCAGATCAACTTTGGCCGAGGCTCCAGCCAGCCCAACCTGTCCACAAGCTACTCGGAGGAGTATGGCAAATCCGGGGGTTCGCCTGCATCCTACCATGGGTGTAAGTACACAGTATGACTTCACCCAGTGCAGAGAGAGTCCCATGCAGCCACCTAGGTTATACTAAATAAATAATGTTTTTGTATCAAGCTAGTTGGACTCTTATAAATTCAACAGATTGTATGTATTTATATGGGCATATATGGGCTATCATAAAACAGTTTTTTACAGCAGCACAGTAGCTTTCTTCTTTGTCGTCATCGCCTTGTCCCCGAGGTACGTTAGTGTTTACGCTATAGCGCCACTCTGTAGTAGTGCCGCTGTTGCATGTTCATAAGATAGTAATCCACTATGCACTTTTGGAATAGGCTTTACTAGTGCCGACACCTGTCAAAAGTTTTGTCACGGCGGCGTGGAAAGTAATCAAAATGACCTCTGTGCACTGGAGAATTACTTGTATTCCATACCAGTGGTTCCCAGACCTTCTGAGCCCATGACCCACTTAAGTAGCCAAACCTTTTCTGTGACTGACTTCTTATTAAAATATAGCTTGACATGTGTTCAAATACAGAAGTTTTAAAATAACTTATTTATTTTAAAAGAAATTATATTACATGTACACTGTAGTGCCGTGGTGCTGCAGGAAAAACCCTGATTACTTTATTTCATTAACGCCAGACATATTATATTACATTTTTTTGCATAGTCCAGATGGGTCCCCCATTGAGTCTGCACGAATAGTAAAATTGGCACTCTGCAAATATGAGTTTATAATTGCTTCCTCATTTTTTAAATTGTAGACTACAACTGTTATTTTCAAATGGGACATGAATTTGAATAATTCTAAATTAGCAAATGATTGTTTAATTAGAGTACCTTTATCATGTAGCAAGTAGCTGTGAGCGGGGAATGCTAGTGTTGTTAAATTCTGCTGTGGGTGGTGAGGAGAGAGGTCTCGGGCTTGGCTGTTGCCTGCCGGGCTGGGCACAGTGGGGTGCCCATCTCTGTGGATTAGTGTGTGTTCTGTGCGCAACGCGTTCATCAGGAAACGCACAGATGTAACTGAAGCTGCATGGGCTAATCCCTTAATCGGCAGTCCAGGGAACCGCATTTCAGCAGCACCAGGTCCGCTGTTCCGTCCTCATAAAATCTGCCGTAGTCTCTGTTTCGCACCAGTGGCGATTTCTGCGAGTGCCCCCCCCCCCACCTAACCCCACCCATATGTCTCTTAAAGCCAAATTCCACTGGTCCTCAGGAATGCCTCCACTCTATGTAAGTGTGTTAGCAGGAGGAAGTGGGCTGTATTTCTCTTCCTCCACCTCCCTCACACACGATGGAGAAAAAAGAAAAATGGTAATCTTCCCAAAGGCATCTGACATCCTTTGAATTCTTCCACAAGCAGTGGTGAGAGAAAAATGCAACAAACATAATGACATGAACCCAGTCCCAAGAAGTTACACCGTTATTGTTGCTCACCGGCTATTCAATAAACTATTGAAAAGTGCGCTGCCCTCATACCCCAGTTGTCATTTTGAGACTTGGGAGCGTGGGCCAGAGCAAGGGAGGATGGAAATGTAAAGAAAAGAATAATGCGTACCGTACCTGCGTTCAGTTCTGCGGCCCACGCAGGCCTGCATTTGTGAAACGGCCGGATTGTATCGAGAGCCTTGCATTCCCCAGCTAGCGGTTTCGATGGGCTCAGTGGTAATGCTGTCATACACAGTGCTGTTCTGACATTTGCGCAATACACGACTTCCCTTTGTTGTGATGATCAGTCATCATTACAGGCAGCAGGAGTGAGTAACACTTCCCACAGATTACGTCTCTTCCATGGCAAGTCTCCATAGTTTTTATTAGCAAGACGAGGCTGTGTCTGCTTTGTGCCTTTAATCCCTCAAAGTAAACGCTAAGTAAAATCTAAATGTCTTCTTGGGAAAATGTTCCTGTCATTTGTTCTAATAATTCGTTTGTGATTGAGTACTTGTAAAATGGTGCATAAGTGTTATTTGACGGGAGCTGACCGTAGGGGTTTACTATTTTAGTCCATGTGTTTCTCAGAAAGAGATGTAATGTGGTTATAGCGGATGTGCAAACGGTTGAATCATTTCCAAAGGAAGAAGAATGAATGAAGAGGAAAACGTTTTTCTGCATTTATTCTGCTCTGCGTTTGTAAATCCATCTGGACAAGACTTAATGTGCGATCAGAGTTTTAACAAGGGCATTTTTTAAATTCCTGTGGAAGTTTCCCATCATTGTTCATACAGGAAAATGCAAATTTCATTTCACTTCACTTAGCCTTTACCCTGGGCTGTGCTCTTACATTCTGCAGAGAACAGACACACCAGCTGATGGAAAAACTGAGCTTGCACATTTCTGATGACAGTGCAGTTTCTAATTCTGAAGTCGCTCATACCAAAAAACACTCGCCACACGGTCTGTGAAAGCAATTTTTCTTATCTTATGAAAACAATGAAAAGACATCGCATTTATCCATAATGTGAAAATGGTGATAGAAGAGAATGTAAAATGTATGTAGAAAAGAGTTTACAATAATCTCTCAGCGATATGAGAATGTAAGCTGAATGTAGAAAGAGCCTAGAATGATCTCTAATAATGATTTGACTGTTGACTGAATTAATTTCAAAATATTTTGTCTGTACAGATCATTGCAGCCTATAATAGTTAAATGCATTATGAGTGTATAAGGCACGGCAGTTCCAGGCACACTAAGCAGAGCCTTCTCAAGCACGGTAGGAGAATGCGAATGACAGGATAGGCGAGGGTGCTTGTGGGCAGTCGCCACAGACGGCAGGAGCTGATTATAAGCTTGTGTCGGTTAAACCCATGGAGAGCCACTTCCTCTGGGACTTATTGGATTAAGGGCAGCCGTGTGCTGGCAGTCTCTGAAATAAATGGTAACTGCTGGAGCATAACCAACCGCTAACACGCTGACTGCTGAAGAGGCAGCGAGGAAGAGTGAGCAGCTGTGGATTAATTTTTTTACCTTTGTAGGATAGGGACAGATGGCAGGAAAAATATGGCTAGCCCATTTACATCGGCCACTATGAGTTATTTTTCCACCTGAGATTTTTCTCCACTGAGTAGTCATGATCAAAACTTGGACTTTAATTACAGGGCAATTCCACCCAAAAAAAAGTTATTTGAATATAAAGTTGAAAATTCGGTAGAGGTATATGTCATTTTGACGTATACCTCTATCACTTCCTAGTTTTTGAAAGACTACAGTGTTTTCAAGTGGGTGTGTAAATTACATAGCAAGTAGGCGGAGCCAGCGAGGGAAGTATTACTGCCTGCATCTCACTGTTCTGAATAGGAACCACAGAATTCTGTGGTAGGGACACAACATAGATCAAGCTAGCTAACATTGCTATTTTATTATAATGTCAGAAAATGACGTTGATAGGCTATGTTATTTCCTAAAGATGTTTTGGCAAACTAAACCAAACAGGACTCGAGTGCTGGCAGTTACAGAGTGGAGCTCCTCCGATATTCCCTGTAGCCTACATCTTCCTCTGCCTTATTGAATCACCCGGTAAGGAACCATGTCAACTAACGTTACATTATGATCCATAACCATTAAGTAGACTAACTTAGCTAGCTTACCATAAGGGAACGGTTTCGCTTTGAGCATTCGATTACAGAAGCAATGTTGTTAGCAATGGGTTTCTTGGCTTAAAACAAATAGGTTTTAAAATATGTTTGCCATGGAATAGGCTACAGTAGCTAACCTTTATTAGTTAATGGAAGGAGGTCGGATATCGGGATGATAAATGTGTACTTTGCATGTTTTTACTGACATCAGTGCATTTGAGTTGCATTGGGAAAGTTTTGGCTTTGCTAGCAAACATAGCTAAAACGGCTAACAAGTAGCCTACAACAATGAAGTTTTAATTGTATATGTTTAATATTCTGTATTGGCATGTTGGTCGATACAAAAGCATTTCATGCTGAAAAACTGAAGGTCGGGGTTGATTTTCCGACATGGAACTGGGGTGCGTAGCCTAACTAAGTGTTACAGACTTCTGGCTAGGCTGGCTAATGTTTTCACGATACCAAATGTAGATAAATTAAGGGCTGTATTTTCCCTGTTTTTCTGGAGACTGAACTAATGATGGTGGTTTTTTTCAGTATAACTGTTACATTAGTGGCTAACTTGCCAGTGAGTTACGTGGCCTCTCAAATCTCTAAAAAATGCAGCAGACAGGCATTACACTAGCATGTGCAGCCCCTTGGCCTCCGCTTCTGTAACGTCATTCAGTGGGTGTGGCAACCTATTGTCTGTGCCTTGGCCGTTGTAGTTGGTCGTAAATCATGTAGTTTGGGGCTATATCTCTGCTCTCACTACAGGTAGAAAGTTGGCTGAGATCTCATTTTAATCAGGAGGAAAGCTACCTTTTACCATCTTTTACCTACCATTTTTGGGTGTAATTACCCTTTAAAAAACAATGGTTATGCTTAGGAGTCAGATTACCTGTATTTTCTGCTTTATCAGCATTCCAGTTAATTCTCAGTTTTTTACTTTTATTCTATACCAGTGGTTCCCAAATATTCTGAGCCTGTGACCCACTTAATTAGTCAAAGCATTTTTGTGACTGACTTCTTATTAAATATAGCTTGACAGATGACATATGCAGGCTTATCAAATGCAGGCTTTATGCTGAGATTATACTACATGTACGCTGTAGCAAGTTTTATTTGACTGGTGTGAATGTTAGTGAAAAGCGTATTATGTACAGCAAATTATGTTTTCGTATGTAATTTTTCAACCTGTCTGAACCTCTCAGCCCACCAGTGGGTCCCAAATCCGATCCACAGTTTGGGACACACCGTTCCACATAATGGACAGAAAATGGCTTACTAATTGCATAGGTAAATCGTAATGATGAATTATACATTTCTAAATCTCTTGTGTGCTGAATTTAATAACCAGCAGTATACGAGCTACATGTAGGGCCTGATTTACGAAGACCTTTAGCACGTGCAAAACCTTTCAGCGCACGCAAAACTAATAACTCAACCAATGATTTGTGCAAAACAAATACTGTGACCAATCATTGATCATGACATTGGTTTTGCGTGTGCTGAAATGTTTTGCACGTGCTAAAGGTCTTTGTAAATCAGGCCCTACATGTAGCTCTTAGACTGCTGGTTATTCAGTAGTCTTAGTAGTAAATCCTTATTTTTTTCTTAGGTCCTGCTGAAGAAAAAAACAAAAAACACTTGGGGATTTTCAGGGTCTGCTGAGCTTAAAAAGCTCTTCAATCTTGGACCTTGTAAAGGTCAACCAAAGATTAAAAAGGGATCTTGACCATAAGAAGCACCCGTCATGTGTAGCGCTTTATTCAACTACTGATGAATAGGCCTTTTATTAAAATAACAGGAGACCCAAGCTCACTTTTGGCAAGCTGACAGAATAGTGACACTGTATTTGACATGACTAATTGGATCTTCAGTCCTAATCTCTATCTTGCAGGGGATGCAGGGACTAAAAACCATAGAATACACATACTGAAGAAAAGGGGCTTGGTGTTGGAAATGCCCCTTTTTGATTTATGCGGTGTGAAATGGCCAGTGAATATAATGAAAAATATAGTTCCTCTACTCCTATCTCTGTTGCCCTCCCACGTCTGGAACGAATATGCATAATGTCAAAGTAAATGGAAAAAAAGAAGGTACTTTTCTCTCAGGCTTCAGTATAGCCTCTTTAATTCTCAAGAAGCCCTAGATACATTCATAACTTCATACATTCCAACATATGATGTTATGACTAATATCACGCATGAGATATTGTAAACTGGAATGTACTTAAAAGCCCAACTGCAGAGTGTGAGCATACGGTACGTGTGGTGTGTATTGGTGATATTGTGCGTGTGTCTTTCAGCCACATCTCCACACGAATCCTCAGCGCTGGAGCAGGCCCGGCCTCAGACAAGCGGAGAGGAGGAGCTGCAGTTGCAGCTGGCCTTGGCCATGAGCAGAGAGGCAGCTGAACAGGTACTGCTCCAACTGCCTTTTAAACCAGTCACATCATCAGATGATTCTCTTTTTATGGCCAGCCAGCATATTTTGGTCTCATCTTTAGGTATGCAGCCAGGTAATGCCTCCCACCTGCTGGGTAAAGTGTGTTTTACCCTTGGTTTTATGGTTTTACAGTGGCCATTGAATGTAATAAATTTTACTTGAAAAAAACTACTGCATATCTGGCAGCAGAGTGATGGTTTAAGGCTTGTTTGATACGTCAGACCCTTGATGATGACTTGGCCATTTAGCCAACATGTTGTGTTCCATTCTGTTCCAATTTAAATTTAAAAGCTAAATCTACCCCCCCCCCCCCCAGCCCATTCCAGATCATTTCAATGCAGAGGAGTATCTATATGCTTAGTAGAGTAAAAGAAGAGAAAGAAAGATCTTTTTTTATTGTTTTTTTGTGAGACATCAGAGAGTCATGGAAATGCATGCAAAGGATATGCGACCAAATATTGAAAATGATTACTTTATTGTACATTATGATAAACTGTCCAATATCTTTTGATCCCTGAAAATGGGGGGGGGGGGGGGGGGGAGACAGAGACTATGTACAAAAGGTTCTATAATTTCTAAACGGTTCATCCGATATGGATGAAAATGTATTCTTTCAAACTCAAAGTGCTAGAGTACAGATCCAAAATAACAAAAAATGTCATTGTCCAATGAATTATGGTGCTCACTGTATATAGATAGATCTACCAAATGAGGGAATATCTTTTGGAAGAATGGTGTTCCATCCCTCCAGTACAGTTCCAGAGACTAGAATCTATGCTAGACTAGAAGTAGAATCTATGCCAACTGCCAAGGCGCATTGAAGCTGTTATGGTGGCTCGTGGTGCCCCAACACTTTACTAAGACACCTTATGTTGGTTTTTCCTTTAATTTGTCACCTGTCTATATAATATATATATATAATTTCAAGTATAGGCTGTACAATGAGAAAATTGTGTGAAAATAAATATTTGCTCAGTATTGCTAAATTATGCAGAGCATTTAAGTCTGAGAGCTCTAAAACCTGTAAATCAATAGTGGCAATCGTGGAGCTGGTAAGTCATCATAAAATCTCCCGGCAGTGGGGTGCTGAAAGTTTAAAGCTTATATAGAGGGCATGCTTATGACTACAATGTAGAAGTGCATTTGTGTAGTTAGGTGCAATGTGGCAGGCAGTGGGTTGTGTTTTGTGTAGCCTAGGCGGAGGCACAGGATATAAGGCATTGTGAAGGTTCTTACTCAGCAGTATTTCCACAGACGCCCAGTTGGGATTGCCTGTCTATTTGCTCGTTCAGTTACATTTCTGGCATAATCTATATAATTCTAGCTTTATTGAGGCAGTTAACATTTTTTACTTGGTGATTTAATCCCTTAACTAGCGAAGTGGTTTCGTTTATCTGCATTCATTGAGTTTTTTTACAGTGAAATTTCAATCAAACTGGTCATGCAATATACTGTTTGGAAGTGTTAAAGCTCATGATTCTATCTCTATAAACTATTTTACGATCCCATTGTTACAGCGGCAACCGTTCCTTATTTTGTAACATGACACAAAACAGGCTCGATCAAAACAACCACTCAATACATTTTTGTTCTGGAAAAATCACAGGCACAACACAAATAAAAAAAAGTAATATCTTTATCTTATAAAAAAAAAAAAATAAAAAAAAAAAAATTTAAGGAGAGAAAAAAAAAAACTGTGTTTTGTGTGAGAGCTTTTGTTACTTTGTTTCATTAATACTTAAAGTAATTTTTACTTTTGGAAAACAAACTCCTAAGGGTTCAAAAACTGTAACCGTTTTATTTTTGGGCTTGTGTTCCAAAAGGTGGTGTTTGAGAAGGGGTTAATTCACTGTTATTTTACTGTTGGCATCCACAATTATCTACCTGCCCATTGCCCTTGACTGTTCTTGTTTTTGTTTCTGATATTTCTGTGTGGTTACATCTACAGTACATCTACACTTCTGAAGACATTAAAAGTGTTGCTTCCCTGTTGTGACAAAGTAGTACCAACCACAATGGCACAATATCTGGCAACAGGGTGATGGTTTGGGGCTCGTTCGATAGCTCAGATGACTTACAGCCATTTAGCCAGCCGTGTGTTCCATACTGTACCAGTGTAATATACAGCTGAATCTAGTCTCACCCCCCAATTCCCATAGAGATCCATTCAAATGCAGAGAGCTTATAGTATCGCTTGTACCAGTACCTGGAAATAAGATATTGAGAGTCTTTTGATGTTGATGGGTCACAGACTTCAGGAGGTAACAGCATGCAAAGGATATGTGACCAAAAATTAAATATGATACTTTAAAAATATGTTAAAGCAAAGGGTATGAATACTTATGTAAATGAGAGATTTCAGTTTTTGATTTCTAATACATTTGCAAAAATTTCTAAAAACATGTTTTCACTTTGTCATTATGGCTATTTTGTGTAGAATTTTGAGACAAAAAATGAACTCAATCTATTGTAGAATATGTCTGTAATGTAATAAAACGTGGAGAAGGTGAAAGGGGTGTGCAGACTTTCCAGCTTGGCTGTATGTGAACCATGCAGGGTGAACCAACAACATAAATGTGAACAGCATTTTTATGTTGGTATCCACCAAATTGAAGGCTGAGGTGATTCTCACAGATAATGAGCAGCCTTGAATCATCAGGCAGTAGCCCTCATTGTCATCCACACAAGTGCTCATTGCAAGTTGCAGAGCCAAGCACAGGATGTAGCCTAAGGGCTGAATTGTTCCTATAATAAGTTTTCCAATGAAATCAGTCATAGCTCATTAACCATGGTTCTGCAGTACATGCATCTTCCAAAATGCAATTATTACTTGTCCTTGAAACCTAGTCTAATAGTGTTTGGTATGATAACGGTAATTACCTGGTCTGTAAAGAGCCAATCAAAGAGCCAGGCTAGATCAATTCAAACAAAGAGCTACCAATCATTAATTTAAGAGATTTAAGAGTAAATGGAAGAGATGAGAGAGAAAAATGTCCCCAAAGAAAAAAACGGCGCCTCATTAATGGGGTTTCCCGTGTAGCTTCAGTCTCAAAACGTAATGATAGGGAAATGGAACACACTGACATGCAGAGTAAATCCCTGCTTTGAATGATGGACCCACAGGTAGTGACGCTTATTATTCTGTATTTAAAGACCTGAGGCCTGTGTAAGCTGTTGACACATCTTTTCTTCTTCTTTAGTTAATCTGTGAAAATTACAGTTTTGATCAATTAATGTGTATAAGAAATGGGGGAGGACATAATGCTATGGCCACATGGGTTTATTTTTTTGTGAAATGCCTGTTCCAAGATGGCAGTGCAATGTTCTGTATAGAACTCGTTACCCAGTCTGGTTACCTGGAGGTGTGCGGTCACAACTTAAACTGACTAACCAATCTTGTGTGTTTGTGTGTGTGTGTGTGTGTGTGTCTGTCTGTCCTTCTGTATTTTTGCTGGAATTCAGGAGGACAGGATGCGGCGCGGGGATGACCTCCGGCTCCAGATGGCCCTTGAGGAGAGTCAGAAAGGAGCTGGCTCAGGGACAGCAGCCAAGAAGAAAAAAGAGGTGTGAACAACTTCTGTTAAATATCCAGTCACATTTATAACTGTGGATGTGCTTTTGATGCAGTGGGGACCTATTGGTGAAACCGTTAAGACTAACATTTGATAATTACAGATGGTCCACATGTAAAATCAATAAACAAAATTTGAATCATGCAATGAAGCCATCCTAAGATGGGCTAATGGCCTGTTACCTTTACTATATCCAGTAAAGCATTCCTAAAACAACCATGCATAAAAGTAAGAATTCCTTTTTACTCTCACAATGAGGGTCTCTCTTTATGTTTTTTTTTTTGTGTTGTTGTGCACACACATGTACTGTTTTTTTTTTTTTTTGTCATGGGTATTATAGTATGTGTTGTTTTTTTTTTTTTTTTTTTTTTTTTTTTTTTTTTTTGTTTTATTGTTTTTTGTTTTATAAAAATTAATATCCCTTAATACCCCCCATGTTTATTTTTTTTTTTTATATTATATATTTTATTTGTCAAATTCACTTTTTTTTTTTTTTTAAATGTTCAGTTGGTAATTCTTGATTATGACCCATAACCCTAGGAAGCTGCAAATTTAAATGAGGTGAAATTTTTATTTTGTTGTGGAGTGGACCCACATTAAGAACACATCACTGGGTTGGTCAGAAACTTGTGTCAAGTTATTTCAAATTCACCCTGTTGACAGACATGAAAAGGGAGTACTCATGACCTCTTCCATGGAGAGAAACTGGTCTCAATCTTGTCTTTGTTGGCTGAACTTAGGGAAATGATTGAGGGCAAAAGTAGCACAAACTGTCATGTTTCCTCAAATTCCCAGTGTGAAGTCCAGGGGACTGTTACTTTCCCATGCCGTCCCACACAGCCTGGCTGTGCACCGAGGCTTGTGAGTTTCCTGCTCACAAAAATGTCTTGTGGGAATAAAGTAGACTATTTCAGTACATGTCATTTCTTAGTTGTGTTGGTTTTGGCTGAATGACTGCCAATTCCCAGAGGTGCCTGTAGTTTGATTGTTCTGTGACTCCTGACTTTTATTTCATGAAAAAAAGGGGAAAGGTACAGCTTGTATTCCAGTCAGCCTTTTTTATTTTTTTTGTTTGCATTTGTCATTGGTTCTCCCTTGGGATGACCACTGAAGCATTTTGTATCTTAATATTTTCCAATCTGAATTAACATCTAAAGATCCCACTGCACTGGTTTTACATTAACAAAGCCTGACTCAACATCTCTGGGTTTTTGTGGACATGTAAGACAAGCTGTTACCCTTCTGGTCCTCATGCATGTGGCCATCTCGTCCCTTCCAGTCGGGGCTGATGAATCTGATGGACACAGCGCCTAAAGGCCCAGTGGATAAGGATTCAGACCCCTGGGGTGCAGCAGCTCCAGACCCCTGGCAGTTACCTGGTAAGACCCTCAGGACCCTATCGGCAGCACCTGAATGATAATGCAGCCCTGTGCCATATGAGCATAGCAGGCCCCACTGTCCAGCCCCATCAGCAGGCCCCACTGTCCAGCCCCATCATCTTCAGCTCTACCAGCTCTCCTGGCAAAAGTACATGGGACTCTGCTTATCTGATGCTGTTTGCGTCAGTCTAAGAATAGAAGCCTGCTCAGTGTTTGGTTACCCATCTCTATTTTATCCACTCCACTCATAACAGGACGTGTGCTGAACCAAAACATTGCCGTTGAAAATGATCCTGTCTGGATCAGTGGTGTTTTGATGTCAATTTTAAAAAAATGTTTATATATTTTGTGATATGGTGACATAGGCATGACTTAATTTTGGGGGGAGCTCTGCTAAGCATGATTTGCCCTTTTGATTTTTAGGATGGCTCACAGTTGCTTTCTTTATTCTGTAATATGTAACGCTGAAAAATGGTCCACTGACCACACCTCTGCACTCTTAGGCCTCGTACACACTAGGGTTTTAGTTTCTAAACGTTTCTGAAACGTTTTAGTTTTGAGGTTTTCGATACCTTGACCTGCTCGTACACATTACTTGCAGGCATTCTGTGGTTTTAGAATTCTCCGCGATGCACGTTTCCTTGACAACGGATTTGATATTTTGCGTTCCTTGGTATCCATATCGACAAAATAAACAACATGGATCATTTGCCGCAATCAAGTGGTGTAAATGTGTCTCCTCCTCCTTCCAAATTGAAACACGACTGACAGTCATAATATAGAGATAAAATAATATAATAATCATAAAATAAACACAAATGTTCAACTGTCAAATTAACTTTGTGCAGATGTTTGAAATTCCCACGGAATTCGCGAGCACCACCAATGGAACTGTACGTAATTTATTTATCACGCAAGCAAAATGATTCTAAAGGTAGGTTTCGACAACCGATTCTGTACACTCTGACGGCTGAAACCAGAGGGTTTTCAAAACGGTTTTCGATCCCAGCTCCGAGGGGTTTTAAATTAAAACGTTTTCGAAACCCCTGACAGTGTGGATTTGATGGTTAAGGAGCCAAAACGGTTTTTGAAACGGGTTTTAGTGCCAGTGTGTAAGAGGTCTTAGATTTGCTTGGCAGTCTCTCTAGGGCGGCACAGTGGTGCAGTGGTTAGCACTGTCGCCTCACAGCAAGAAGGCGAGTTCGAATCCCGTTTTGCATGGTCTCCCCGTGTCCGTGTGGGTTTCCTCCCACAGTCCAAAGACATGCACGTTAGGAGACTCTAAATTGGCCATAGGTATAAGTGGATTGGCGACCTGTCCAGGATGTATTCCTGCCTCTCGCTCAATGCATGCTGGGATAGGCTCCAACCCCACCCCACCCGTGACCCTGACCTGGAATAAGTGGGTTAGATAATGGATGGATGGATGGATGGATGGATGGCCTCTCTATCAATAACTGACTAAGATTCTGTTTATTGAATCTAGGAAATTTGATTCACCATCTTTCCACTGGGTTTGGATTGTCTGTATTTATTCTTTGTTAGTCTGAACTGTTTATTATCTTGAACTGTAGACGTTTCATCTTAATTGATGTATTTACTTATTTTATTTACTTGTTTATGGTAAATGATTGATTATTTTTGTTTTGCATTACTGGCAGCCTCTTTTACAAGGCATATTTAGTCTACATTATAGGCATATAGGCATTTAGCAGACGCTCTTATCCAGAGCGACTTACAACTTTTCTTATAATTCCATTCCTCCTATACATCTATTATATACTGAATCAGGTTAAGTTAAGTACCTTGCTCAAGGGTACAACGGCAGTCTATATTGTGCAAATTGTATATATGCCCTGCAGACATTAACTTCAGCTTTTCATTTGACTTTATGTTCTGTAGAGATATTTCTCTCTGTATACATTCCACCAGTGTAGTAGTTGGGCCTCACTTTTGTTGTTTTGGGGCAGCTCCACCTGTGGATCCATGGGGGCCATCTTGTTCCTCAGCAATGCCCATGATATGTGCCAAACCATGGGGGCCCTCTGCTGGTTCTGCACCCGTGGCACAAGCAGTCCCTGACCCCTGGGCATCTGGGACTGACACCTGCCCCAAGGCTTCTGCCTCTGGTGAGAATCACACTTTCCACAGGCGTGAGAGAGTATGAACCATGAGGTCATGGCATGCTAAGACTATTGTATAGTGCAGGGGTTTTCAACCTTTTCTAATCCAGCGAACCCCACCCAGGCTCAAAGGCATCCAGGGGACCCCTGTCATAAGTTATATATATTTATTTCTTTAAATCCCAAATCTATATATAGGCATTGTATATCAAATCTTGCCAGGGACCCCCTACAGTACCTTCAAGGACCCTCTGCTGAAAAACCCAGTGTATAGTGAGATTACCAAGGAGTGTGTCAAATGCACTTCTGGATTTAACAGATTTCGCCGCAGTTATTAGGCAGTGGAAAATACTCCCACGTGAACTTTATGTAAAGGTCTTTGAGTGCTAAAGGCCATGGGCACATAGGCCTGAAACCAGTTGATGGATATTTTCATGTTGCAGGTCTTGCGGTATACAGTGCAGCTGTGAGGCTGCAGTTATTGTTGTTTTAAAAGTAAGATTTCCCTTTACTTAATTGTCTGTGGTTTTACCTAAGCACGCTTTAACTCCAGTCTTCCGTATAAATCACAGCAACAACTTTCTGCTGATTTAGGTCCGATTCACAATGATTTGTGACTCAGTGTTTTTTGAGATGTCTTCTTTCAGTTCATGTGTAAGGAAGCAAAATAATCTTTAATTTCGACTTGTATTTCCCTGAAGGCAACATTGACCCCTTTAGTACACTGAATGGGAGCTCCCAGGATGGCTTCTCAGACTTTGACATCCTTCGATCCTCCACTATGTCAGGTGATCATCCCAGTATGGCTTCTTTATAGCTAATCTTTCTTTTGTTGGTCAGGGTTTGTCATTTCTTACATGCGCTGTGGTCAGAATGGGAACCAAGTGGTTTTCCTTCATGTAGATACTATCTTCAGATGGCCTCAGTAAAACCTGATGTTATCCATTTATAAACATTGTTTCCCCATTGCAGTTACTAGATACACATGAAGTATTGTGAGTCCACAGGGTTGTTCCCTACATCTTTTGTGCTTATTTTGTAAGATGGTCTAATTGAAACAGTTGTTGGTACCTGCCTGTAAGACCCAGGATTATGGTCCATGTTGCATTTATTGATGGAAGTGGATGACGTTCACAGGCGAAGCCAGAGGAAGCGCCACTTTGCCTTCGCGGCCCAGCACTTCCGCCAGCCCAGACTTGATGGATCTGAAGCAGGAAAGCTCCACCCATAATGGTACAGGCAGCAGTTTCCGAAAAACCCCAGAGTCTTTCCTAGGCCCCAATGTTGCACTGGTGAACTTGGAATCTCTGGTCAGCAAGCCAGCACAGCCTGCTCCCGTCTCCAACCCCTTCTTATCAGCAGGTAAGCCACTTCACTGTGTTAATGTTATCTGGCAGGAATCTGGGACTAATTAGCCATGTTTGAATCAGCATTCCAGATTTGAATGCCCCATGACTAAAGGGGCATTGGGTCATTGGGTTGTCCCTCATGATTTTATAACTTTGCCAGTTTAAAAATTGATTACATTTGGCACATAAAGAAGACACATAGGTTGTCCTCTTTATGTGCCATGTGCCAAATTGTAGTTCCAAGATGGAGTCCACTGACTATTTTTAATGTCTAATTTCACTATGCATTCTATGCATGTAGGTATCTTTCTTAGTTTCCCTGTTCAACATCAGTTGGATATTTGACACTGTTCGCTTAATTCCATAGTCTTATTTTTTAGTCTGGGCGTCTGCCCACTCACCCAAGCCTGCCTCATATTGATTATTTCCAGTCTGGTAGAGCACTGTGACTCACATTGCATCTGGGTTTTGTGCAATTTGGGTAAAATAAGGAGGAATGTGGTTGTGTAACACAGAATTTCTTTAGAGTGGTTGCTTCTGCCAGCACTGTCCACACACACACTATCTCACCAGCCTTCCTATGAGATTCCAAATGATGTAACAAGTTAACCGTTACTTCAGTTGGAACATCAGCCTGTTTTGGTCAGGATTTCAAAACTGACTCTAAACATAAATTAATTTAAAAATCCATAGTTGTTTTTTTCCCTCAGTGCATGGTTTATGTGAATCTTTGAACAAGGGTAGCCCATTAAAACTGAATGTTGTGGTTATGTATATGCATTGTGTGATTTGAGTCTGCTCTCCCTGCAGGTGCTGCTCCTTCACCCATAGCTCAGATCAACCCTTTCCAGGTGAACCAGCCTCAGCCTCCCACCCTCAATCAGATGAGGGTTAGCCTGGGCATCCCGGCCCCTGTGTCCATCCCGCAGCCCCCCGCAGCCACCACTGCACAAACTGGCAGTACAACCAACCCCTTCCTCTTGTGAAAAACTGCAACTTTACTAATGAGATGAGCGTCCCTACATAACCTGACTACACGGTGACCTTTTATATTTTCAAATTGGCGTGCTGTTTGAAGACTTGTTTGAGTGGCTGCTGTGTTTACAGATTTTAACTGGCAGACGATTCTCTCCCCTTTCCTTTCACTGGCTGTAGGTACCCTGCCATTTTAAATTAATTTAGCAAGTGCTGCGTGCTGCCCTTTCGCCATGAAAGATTGGCTGTCTCTTGATAAGCCAGCAGTTTAGGGGCACTGAGTTAACACCCTTTATATTTCTTTATTCTTATCAGGGTTTGAGAATGTGAATCGTGCTCCATTTTATTTTCTTATTTTATGTCGTTACAGCCATGTATTCACTGAAACTACCCTTTTTTTATGCATACATTATCCAACTGTTTTACATAGTTGCATAAACACTGTATTTATGACATGCCTAAAGTATACCCAGCCTAGGGAATTAATTCAGTTTAATTACAACATTTTTGTGCCCTAAACAGAAAGTTTGCACATGGCTCTAGTGTTTTGACTGTAGGTTCACCGTGGTCCTTAGCTAAAGAGAAGTATCTGCTGTTCTTAATGAGGCTACATCCGTAATAAGCATAACTACAGGACAATGTGTGCTGTTATTGCTGTAGGCCATTGAGAAGTGTGCACTTTGTCACTGGTTCCAATCTTGCCACATTAGAGAATGAACTTTGTGATTTCAGATGTTTTATTTTTATTTTGGGGAAGTGGTGCATCTTGGGACTTGATGTTTTTTATGGCTACTAGTCCAGAGAAATACTTTGGGGGGGAAAGTTCACTCCTTCAGGCCTATTATAGTGCTCTTTAGTGCACTCTTTGCACATCTCTCTTCTTATGATGACTGCATCGTATGGACAGACAGTACTGAACAGCGAAGCAGAACTACTCTGCCTTGTTGTCGTAGGTCAGACTGTTACAAAGAAATATCCGCCAATCTTACATTTTGTCTTATGGATCTTAATTATTTACATATGGCAAATTTATTAGATATCCAAAAAAGAACCACGGGAACCAGGGAATATAAATGTCACTTCAAATATTGCTGCTGCTGTATCGTGTTAACGGTATTATTATCACCAACAGTATTACTCTTCTTAGCTCTTGCTCCATAATTTTCTATGGATTTCAATCAATTTTAAAGCCTATAAGAAGTATTATTGCTTGCTTAGGATCTGTCCATGTATGCACATACGGTCACATCAAAACCAATATATGTACACAAAGTAGGTACTACATAGAGCTGTTTTAAAGACATGCCATTTCTTGTTCAGATACAGTGTGAAGGCATATCATGGGTTAGAATGGCTTATGATTTCATAGCCTTTTCAATGAGCAATGAGATGCTTTAAAGAACATGCCCCTGCCGTGAGTGACTGAAGCACTGCTGTGGCAGTGGTGTAGGTGGGAGATTCCACTGTGATGTTCAAACACTTAATTAATGCGGTCAGAACATTTCCGTCACAAGAAATTGTTTTGACAGCTTTTGGTGTAATCATAATGGCACAACAGCAGCTCTGTAGATGATAGACTGTAAAAGCACTCCCCCTATACTTTGACAGTACTCCACTCAACAACCTGGTTGCAGTGGTAACTTCACTATCGGGTGGGAACGAGGTTCTGTCTCCTTGCTAGTTTTATTCCTATCCCATGATTTTCATAAATACAGAATATACCTGTTACATGTATGGGTTAATTGTTTTTAAATTGTAGGATATTTTGGTAGATATGCCAGAGCTGGAATGGAATATCTTATGTTATAGGACAGTGTTTGGGGGGTTGCATGACTATTAGTTGTCAAAATAAGTCTAACTTCCAAATTATTGGAAAAAAACAGATGTGGAATTTAGACCTTGAGGGGAGTATGTTTGGGGAATATGAAATGATTTTGAAATATATTTTCAGAAATGTGATTACCAAAGTCTGTACAAGCATTCTATTCAAATGGGATTTGTGACATTAGACCGATTTGTATTACTATGTTGACTCAGACTTCTGTTGAGTGAAACACATGAAGCTCTGTTTAGTGATCATTTGAAATCGCTGCCAGTCTGCCATTTTTTACAATACAGTTGTTGGCTAGTGCCCTCTGCTGGACCTTTTGCAGAGCAGCGTGTATAGAGCTTTGTTACAAACCCTTGGTCTACTTTTGTAATAGTTATGATACCCACATAACCAAGGCATATACTCAGGCATAAATAGAGTGGGGTGGGGTGCTTTAAACGGTTTTATGAACTTTGATCTTATTTTAGGGATGGGGAAAACATGTTCCCGCATAAAACAGTATGGAGTGTTGCAGAAAAAATATATAAATATGCAGTTATAAATTGTAAGGTTTATGCTCAAAAGCAAAAGGTTTAACTACATACATTATCTAGCTCAACTTGTCAGTGTCTTTTTCACTGTTTGTACTTTTATTGCATTCTGTTCATGTACTCATTCATTTACTGTGGAGGTCTTAACGTTTTCATTGTGAAGCATAAACAAGTTTTTCACGTTATTGTATTTGTATATTTACAACATGGTTTCATATTATGGGAAGCAGGCTGCTTTTTATGGATATGTGCCCAACCTGTTGCCCAACATAATTGTATAATATAATTTATCATTTGTACTTTGTAAAACACTGTTCTGTACCTTATTTCTATGTAATGGGTTTTGCAGGAAATTGACAGGAAATCTCATCTTAACAGCAGCAAATGATAACAAGCCATTAGCTGCAATAGTTAAATTGTATTATACATTTTGCTTGCAGTTGTTTGTTAATGCGGTCAGTAATAACAAAGATTCAGATGTCAGCAAAAATAAATATGTATTGCAGAGCGGTGGATTTGTTAGAGCTGTAGTTGGATTGTTCTATGGGACTGTAATGTTATGCAGAACAGATTTGGATTTGGTGATGAGAGGAAATGTGTGTTATTGCATAAAAGGAACACACTGTTTATGAAAGTAATTTAATTGTAATAAATATCAAAAGTATATAAAAATGTATGTATTCTTGACTACAATAAAGGTACAAGCATATCTATATTTCAATCTGTATACAAACTGCCATAAGTCTGTCTGTGCACTAAGTTTTGTTTATAAGATTTTTGCAAGTCTTCCATAAACATGTGAAATGCAGAGCCAGCGTGTCGGGAGTATTCGTGCTGTTTGTTGTGCAGTGGGGCAAAGATCATAGAGTGTAGGTTGACTCTGTGACGAGGCCCGAGGGTTGCTGTGCCTCTGTTGATGAGGTATCGTAGCCCAGCTTCTTCAGGTCCTTGGTCACAATGTTGAAGGAGAGCGTGACGAAGCCTTGAGATCGCACCCTGGTGACTGGAAATAAACATCCAGAATTAACATCATTGTCAAACACGAATATTCACACTGAATATTTTATGTATCCCAAAATACGAGCAGTCTGGATAAAGATTAAAGTTGGGGCAAAAAAAGAAGGAAAAAAAACACAAAAAGGCCTTAAAGTGACTACCTGTGATCCAATAAAAAAACCTAATGGCAGCAATGATTAAAGTAAAACAATCCTGTATGTGCTGAGGTTGTGCCTGTTTATCGCTCTACTTTGTCTGCCACTTCTCTTGCATTTCCTTGAGGCTTCTGACAGTCTTCCCTGCATGACAAGCAGTCTTGTTCATCTTGGTCCTTTTACTTTCCCCCCCTCTGCCTATGCTGCCAATTTCCTGTGTGTGACATTTTGTCTTATCTCTCGTCTCCGTGGTATCAGTATCACCACCCCGACATCCACTGCAACTCATTTACTACCAAATCTGACCAGAAAGCTTCTATATATCGTCTGTGCTCTGCTCGTGGGCTAATATGAATAAATACTAGGGTGGGTGGATATGGATGCTTCAGTGATTCCGAACCATTAAGAACAATACCTGTCCTCATGGCTTCTAAATTCACTCTTCATCAGAGTACTGTCATGTGGCTGCTAATTAACAATGTCAAGAGTCTGCAGCTGCACAAACAACTGCCTATTTTCAAGAGGCTGAAAGTGGACTAATTTAGCAAGCTAATTTTGATTCTGAAAACAGCAATCACAAACACCCAAAAATGCCTTGCAGTATGTTTACATTTCTACTTTCCCTTCATGTATTTTCCCAGTATTTCTTTCATTACTTTTTTCATTACTTTAGCCAGGCGACATAGACAAGCAAATGTAAGCAAGATAATTATGCCATTAAATGCCTTTATGCAAATTAAGCTTTTAAATGACTATTCATTTCTGATTCGCAATAATCAAACTAACATGCGGTGATATCAAAACAAGCCAGGTTTTTCCAATACTGGAGCCGTGGTGAGCCGATATTTCAGTTGTGTGAATGCAGGTGGCCAATGACTTACCTTCCCTTCCTTCTCCCTGGGCAACAACCTTTGGATCTGTAAACTCTGGTCGCCTTCCCATCAACCAGCTGGAAAAAAAGCAGAGCCATTTTATAGGCTTGTGTCGGAGTCACACCCAGCCTAACAGCTGTATTTGCAAAGTAAAAAATTTGACTGACATAGGACAGTCTCACAGATATGTTCAGATGCAATGGACTATCCTGTCTGAATCAGACATTGATTTTCATTGTAATTTAGTGATATCTGGATTTAGGATTTTACTTGCATGTTTGTTTAATGTGCAGTACACCTTCAAAATATTTCAGGTATAATATTTTATTTACTTTTAATTGTTTCTCTTCTCCAGTGATTCAAAGGGCTGTCACCAAAGGGTACATAAAGTAAATATTATGGAAGAGGTGTAGGTTTTCACAGCAAATCAAAATCACTTTTATATGACGAAACCATAGACAACCTACATCCCCTTTCAACTATTTTTAAAAAGCCATTAGACTTTTGGTGGAAAGTAATGTTAAAAAGACCTAGAAATTGGGTCAGCTTTCAACGTGCAGTTGAAGTGGCTCTGGCATTCTCAGGTATTTGACATTCAAAGAGGTTACCTTGTGAATTTCTGTAGCCTTGAGGTGGATTCAGGAACAAACATAGGAACAGTTCTCTTGTGTCTGGAAGAAATAATGCTATCAGTTGTATTACGGGTTGATATTAAGAGTACTTAATATATGAACCTGGTGAGAGAAGGTACTCACTTTCCAGGGGTCAGAGGAATGTGAACAGCACCATATCCTCGCACTACGTCATTCCCAAAGGTGTCCGCACCATACACACACACTACTATTTGTGGCCCTGCAAAGAGCAGAAAACCATTCACACAGAACAGCACATGAGCAAATCTTTAAAGCCATAGTACTGTAAATTCCAAGTTGCAAGTAGCTTTGTTTGCATCAGGCCCAAAATTATTATTATAAAAGTACATTTAATGACCTTCTGTTCAAGGTCTTAAGTGATTGGCAAATAAATGGACATTAGTACTGCTCTTCATAGTTAGGTGAGGTATATGAAGTGTGACGAGAGCTAGGTCCTCACAGCCGAAGGGGTTTGTGCTCTTAAAGGTGATGTCCAGGGGGAAATTCCACACAATACTTTGCACAGAGCCTCTGCCCTTGGATGAGATCTGTGAGATCCCTTCCTCTAAGCCCTGCAGACAGAGTAGTAATATTAAATATCTCTCTCTCTCTCTCTCTCACACACACACACACACACACACACACAGGTCATGGACAATTCGTTAGACCCAACTGCTCTCTATTTAACATTAATATTTAAATAACTCAGTTGTATCCGAAGTAACCATATACATTGCACTACCTACTTATTTGGTTTTTAGGACGTGTTTCAAAATACAAATTATCCGATCTACATGATCCAACAATCACAAATATATGCCGTATTTAGCCTATTAATAAAACCCCAAATCAAGGTGGTCCTGTAGAGATTCCCAAATGCAATTCATAACGTTACTAATGTTAACCTTTACCTATAGATTCACTTCAGTGAGACGTGTTTGTCACTCACCGAAGTTGGAGCCCAGTCGTGTCCGTAAACAAAACAATACTTGCAGTACAGGTCATCATGTTCTGGAAACTAATTCAAAGGAGGGGGGATTATTTAAATGTAGTAAAACAAGATCATTATGCCTTCCCTAGCTAGCTAGCAAATTAATTTAATCTCCTAATCTGGCTGGCTACTCACGTTAGCTTCTTCTATTTGCCCGTTGATCATGAGAAGAAACACCGAGGGGTTGCTTGTAGCCATATCAGTGTGGTCTTAAAAAATAAAAAAGATATTGTGAGCTAACTAACAATATTTTCAATAAAAGTGTTTTACTAATGTACTTTTATCGTTGCTAACACCTCTATTGATGCTAGGGACGCCTTCTGTAGCTACGGCATCTTAAACGGACCAAATTACGAAAGGCGTTTTAAAAAATAAAATTAAAAAATAAATAAATAAACCACCGCCAGATGGTAGTAACTGACAATGGAAAACGAACACTTAGCCTACCATGCTAAAGAAACATGTGCTCTTGCCCAGCTCTTTCACATTTTGCTTAAAAAAGGTTTTCAGGTAGGCTATGCTGAGACAAGATAAAGGGTTGGACTGAAGGTAAAAAAGATACTTTGCCCTTGTATGAAATATAATGAAAACTATTCATTACAAATCAAATGATTATAGCATTTAACATGATCAGAAGATAATTTTACTGGTCAAATAATTTCACATTAGTCAGGTCACAAGTCAAATACAAAATAAAATTTTAGAAAAGTTAATTTTTATAATCACAAGACCCCCCCCCCCCCCCCCTCAACCAGCAAAGTGTCCCATTTCTGGTTGAGCTTGCATGGAACGACCTGTGTAAAACATTATACGGTGGCTGTGTGGATATAGTTAAGACTTAATTTGAAGATAGCCATTGTGTGCTTTTCTCCAGCCATTGTACTTGAGCAAAGTACTGAATTTGAACTGTACCCATGAATATCCAGCTGTATAAATGGATAATATGTAAAAATGAGAGAAGTAAGCCACCCTCCAAAATAGTGTCACAAATAAATAACACAAATGCAATCATTTTCCCTCACCTTTGATGGATAAATTATCTTCTATTGTTCACATGGTATCCATTGTCTATTGTTTGCATGGTAGCCATCATCTATTGCTCGCATGGTAGCCATCGTCTATTGTTTGCATGGTAGCCATCGTCTATTGTTCGCATGGTAGCCATCGTCCATTGTTCGCATTGGTAGCCATCGTCTATTGTTTGCATGGTAGTCATCGTCTATTGTTCGCATGGTAGCCATCGTCTATTGTTCGCATGGTAGCCATCGTCTATTGTTCACATGGTAGCCATCGTCTATTGTTCGCATGGTAGCCATCATCTATTGTTTGCATGGTAGCCATCATCTATTGTTCGCATGGTAGCCATCGTCTATTGTTCGCATTGGTAGCCATCGTCTATTGTTCGCATTGGTAGCCATCGTCTATTGTTTGCATGGTAGTCATCGTCTATTGTTCGCATGGTAGCCATCGTCTATTGTTCGCATGGTAGCCATCGTCTATTGTTCACATGGTAGCCATCGTCTATTGTTCGCATGGTAGCCATCATCTATTGTTTGCATGGTAGCCATCATCTATTGTTCGCATGGTAGTCATCGTCTATTGTTCGCATGGTAGCCATCGTCTATTGTTCGCATTGGTAGCCATCGTCTATTGTTTGCATGGTAGTCATCGTCTATTGTTTGCATGGTAGCCATCGTCTATTGTTCGCATGGTAGCCATCGTCTATTGTTCACATGGTAGCCATCGTCTATTGTTCGCATGGTAGCCATCGTCAAATGTTTGCATGGTAGCCATCGTCTATTATTCGCATGGTAGCCATCATCTATTGTTCGCATGGTAGCCATCGTCTATTGCTTCTCCAATGAATGATGATCTGTGATTTCAGCTGCTATCCCTTTTATTCTGATCTTGAGAACTGTGAAGATCAAGGAGAGATGAATGGTTCCTACTCCAGGGGTGGTGTAAGTCATGTCTGCGCATAAAAATTGGGTCAGTCCTGCCTGTGACTGTTTGTGTACCGGTATCATGGATTAGTGTCACCCCACTGCCTGTGAGAAAAGTGCATGGGGTTGATTAGGCTGAGAGATACATTTGTGACAGACGCTGACTACAGAGTACTACAGAAGGCAGACCAGAAGGAGAACAGAAGGGCTCTGTTCTGTGGTGGCTTGTCACAACCTTGTCCTCAGATCTAGTGCTGCTTCTTTGAACGGTCCCATGAACCTGCTGAAGCAGAACTGTTACAGCCCTGAGTGCACTTTAAAGACAGGGTCAGCCTCGGAGAACACTAGAAAGGGATGCTTGCGTGCTTAACGTAGATGTAGGTGTCTTGTGTTGTTATGTGAGTTGCTAAAGGGTGAATGTTCTTGCAGTCTCCACCATGACGTCATGCAATGATGAGGAAATTCCAATGTATATTTTGAGCTCCAAGCAGTAATCTGAGCTGATGGGAATGTTCGCTCTTCTTTTTGCACCCCTAGATAGTTCCTTGGTGTGTAATTATCTAGGTTTTCTCTAGACAGGGAGGCCAGGAGGTTGTTCTGTGGAGCTTTATCTTAATTAGCTGCAGGAAGTGATTCATAAACAAACCCCTCTATTGCCAGCTTGCTGCAAGTGTGCTCTAGGAAAAAGTAAAGTCAGTGAATAGAGTAAGCGCTCAGCATAGCTGTGCAAATGGATGCCTCAGCAGATGAAGAGTAGATGACCCACTACATCCCATTTTCGCATCCCTGCTTCCACATCTGTTCAGGCAGATGCTGAGGAACAGTATCAGATAAACCTTTTAGTGAGTCTGGAATCCATACTGACAAGCACAAAGGAAGCCCTTCTCCATCAAGCAAAATGTACAGTTTCAAAGTGTTCAGTTTGAAAAAACAACATATATATATATATACAGGTGCAGCTCAAAAAATTTGAATATCGTGAAAAAGTTCAATATTTTTTGTCACTCATTTCAGAAAGTGAAACTCATATATTATATAGATTCATTACACATAGAGTGAAATATTTCAAGCCTTTATTTCTTGTAATTTTGATGATTATGGCTTACCGCTAATGAAACCCAAAATTCAGTGTCTCAGAAAATTAGAATATTTTGCTTTAACATATTTTTAAAGTATCATATTTAATATTTGGTTGCATATCCTTTGCATGCTGTTACTTCCTGAAGTCTGTGACCAATTAACATCAAAAGACTCAATATCGTATTTTCAGGTACTGTTACAAGCGATACTATAACCTCTCTGCATTTGAACTGATCTCTATGAGAATTGGGGGGTAAGACTAGATTCAGCTGTAAATTACGCTGGTACAGTATGGAACACATGACTGGCGAAATGGCTGTACGTCATCAAGGGTCTAAGGTATCAAACGAGCCCCAAACCATCACTCTGCGGCCAGATATGGAGTAGATGTGGATGGATCCCTTTAAGGGTTGTTTCTCCTGACTTTTTTCCCCATAGAGTTCTATAGGAAAATGAGTCAGGAGAAATAACCCTTGCAGTGATCCATCTACATCTACTCCATATCTGGCAACAGAGTGATGGATTGGGGCTCGTTCGATAGCTCAGACCCTTGATGACTTACAGCCATTTAGCCAGCCATGTGTTCCATACTGTACCAGTGTAATTTACAGCTGAATCTAGTCTCACCCCCCAATTCCCATAGAGATCAGTTCAAATGCAGAGAGGTTATAGTATCGCTTGTAACAGTACCTGAAAATAAGATATCGAGAGTCTTTTGATGTTGATTGGTCACAGACTTCAGGAAGTAACAGCATGCAAAGGATATGCGACCAAATATTAAATATGATACTTTAAAAATATGTTAAAGCAAAATATTCTAATTTTCTGAGACACTGGGTTTCATTAGCTGTAAGCCATAATCATCAAAATTACAAGAAATAAAGGCTTGAAATATTTCACTCTATGTGTAATGAATCTATATAATATATGAGTTTCACTTTCTGAAATGAGTGACAAAAAATATTGAACTTTTTCACGTTATTCTAATTTTTTGAGCTGCACCTGTATATATACAGTCAAGCCGGAAAGTATGCACACCCCTTTCACCTTCTCCACGTTTTATTACATTACAGACATATACTACAATAGATTGAGTTCATTTTTTGTCTCAAAATCTACACAAAATAGCCCATAATGACTAAGTGAAAACATGTTTTTAGACATTTTTGCAAATGTATTAAAAATCGAAAACTGAAATTTCTCATTTACATAAGTATTCATACCCTTTGCTTTAAAATATTTTTAAAGTATCATATTTAATATTTGGTTGCATATTCTTTGCATGCTGTTACTTCCTGAAGTCTGTGACCCATCAACATCAAAAGTCTCTCGATATCTTATTTACAGGTACTGTTACAAGCGATAATATAAGCTCTCTGCATTTGAATGGATCTCTATGGGAATTGGGGGGTGAGACTAGATTCAGCTGTAAATTACACTGGTACAGTATGGAACACATGGCTGGCTAAATGGCTGTAAGTCTTCAAGGGTCTGAGTTATCCAACGAGCCCCAAACCATCACTCTGTTGCCAGATATGAAGTGGATGGATCACTGCAAGGGTTGTTTCTCCTGACCTTTTCAGACCCTTGATGACGTACAGCCATTTAGCCAGCCATGTGTTCCATACTGTACCAGTGTAATTTACAGCTGAATCTAGTCTCACCACCCAATTCTCATAGAGATCAGTTCAAATGCAGAGAGGTTATAGTATCGCTTGTAACAGTACCTGAAAATGAGATAGAGTCTTTTGATGTTGATGGGTCACAGACTTCAGGAAGTAACAGCATGCAAAGGATATGCGACCAAATATTAAATACGATACTTTAAAAATATGTTAAAGCAAAGGGTATGAATACTTATGTATAAAACCTTGAATAAAATGTGGAGAAGGTGAAAGGGGTGTGCATACTTTCCGGCTTGACTGTATATATTACTAGAATACATTACATTACATTATAGACATTTAGCAGACGCTCTTATCCAGAGCGACGTACATAGTGCATAGAATATAATTAGCAATGCATTCTTTCAATATAATAATGCTTCCCTGACAAATTGAATGTATTACATGAAAGTTGTATTTTATGTATTACTAGTTTATTTGCTCTAATCGTTCTAAGGACTGAAAATGATTCCTGCACTGTTGGGTCACCAACAGAAACCTTTTGCACTGAAAGACTGTAATACATTGCAGTGAAAAATGTTCAAATGTCCAGGGATTGTGCCAATGGACAATCCCACAATGAGTCCCACAATGCCAATGTAGGAGGGCAATGACTAGCTCTGTACATAGAGACAAGAGGCCATCAGTTCGGAGTTTTCTTTATTACCCAATGCACTACCAGATACATGTTTTGTGCATCAAAGTAACGGCTGCATGTCTGTCCATTAAACAACTGCAAAGATGGCCAAGCAAGCAGAGATAGTCAGACACCCCCCCCCCCATCCTCAGTAACTGTGTTGTTTCAGTGACACCTTACACTTGGCTACAGCATAAATTAAGAGGTAATGGGGGAAATTAATGATGGAGCAGTTTAGTGCATCCTGGCTTTGAACACAGCTCTCTGCAACACTTCTTAAAATCTTGAATTCTGACACAATGTATGCACAAGGAATCAATTCATTTGTCAGTTTGTCAAATTTTAAATCTGAGCAGTACACCAATGTAGCTTGTTTGAGAAACTCAATTTGGAATGTGCCCCAAGTGTCCTTTTAGCAGTTAAAATGGTGCCTATTGGGGAAAGGAAATATGTTGAGAGGACACTGAGGGCATTTATATACTGCTCAATCTGTCTCTCACCCAACTATTGTGTGGGTGTCAAGAGCAGAGTGGATTGTATGTAGGTGGTCCATGACTATGTGACAGAATGGAGCCCCAGGCCTGGCTAGCAGACCTTTTCAGTCAGCCACTATTTCTTTAACTAATGCCAGTGCCCCCATATATATTTTTTGTAAAACTGTTTTTTTTATTTTTATGTTTGCTGCCCAACCTGGGGCTGTATATGTCCAATTCCCACCCCAATCTGTAATGTCCATTCCATGCGTAAACCACCCTGCCAATTCAGGAGAGCTGGGACATCCGCGGTTTTCCTCCGAAACACATGCCCATGTTCAACAGTTGCTTCGTTCCACATCGCAGACCGCTGCTAAGCTCGCACCGAGCGGCGTTGGAGGAAGACCTTTAATATGGGGCTTTGACATGCAGTCTTACGAGCACCTTTATTGGCTAGTGGGGGGTCACCCAAGTGCGATGAAACACGGATTCCTGTCTGACTGAACCCTGTCATACCGTGGGTGACGCAGGCACAAATTGTGCTTTGCCCTGTGGAGCTGCCGGCCACAGTCTGGATTTTGATCCAAGCCCATGAGGCTCATTCATGCACCATAGTGTGGTGCCTTAACTGAATGAGCCATCCAGCAGCCCTTGGAAAGCTGTTCTAAAATGGAAATGGTGTGTACACAATAAAACATTGGAAAGTAGGTAGACAAAAAAAAAACATAATCAACAAAATTCACATCCCTGTGTTTTGGTTTCCAGAGAAAGGAAAATCAAGTCCATGCTACATACTTGTTTGTGTCTCGTAAATGTGTGAATCCTCTGATAATTTTAATGTGTGTTTAATTTACAGCAGCCAATCAAAGTGTAAAGGAGTTTGTGTAAGTGAAGTTAATTTCTTGGACAGAATCCCTCTTATAGTGTCATTATGTGCACTCATTATTGAACTTGAACTTTTGGATTAGTGTCCAAATTAACCTGTACCATTAACCTGCACCATTCATTGTAATTAGCTTGCAGGATACAGCAAGAAGCTGAAATATTGAGTTGACATTGTAAAGACCCTGTAGTTATGACTTGAAGTAATTGTAGTGAGGTTTGCCAATAGTCTGTACACTCAAACATCATATTTTATTAAGGAGCAATTTATAGTAAAAAGAGCAATTTATTGTATTTTGTATATTCTAGACAGCACACTTAAGGCACTGGTGGAAAATGTCTGATTTTGGCAGTTATGTTCCAGGTGTCCCTGAAGGCCCTGTAAAGGGGTAACATGGTGGTTTACCTTACTTTCTGGTGTTTTGTATGATATTGGTACATAGGGGCATTGTGGGAACACCACGGAACTATCAAATTTGTATTTTCTTTAAGTTTGAAGAAATAGACTATTTAATTTTGCGGTCCCATTTTCAGGTCATTTCTCGTGTGACGTCACACGAGAAATGGCCACTCCCCGGTGTCTCAAAACACTCCCTGGTGTCTATGGAACACTCCCCCATCCACGCCCACAAAAGAAAAAAGACAATTTGAACTTCACCAATTTGCAGTGACAAGCTAATGTAAGTTATTCGGTTTCATCTGATTGAATAACAACATTGATGGACGCATTCACTTTGATGTTACCTAAAGATAACTGGCATGTGTCACATTCAACCATCATGTTACCCCTTTAAGTTCAGCTACTGTTCGGCAATTGGCACAGACATGTGACTAATTATACAATTAGGAACTAATTGCAAATAAAATGTTCAAAAAAATTAAAAAAAAGATGCTATAATGGATGGATGAGTTTGGAGGATGCTAAACATGAATGCATTAAACATAAAGATGAGAAAGTATAACAGTATTCCACATGTTTATTGAATACCGTTGGATTTAATCTCTTTTACAAATTATTTTTAGACCTCAGGACAAACATTCCAATAGCTTGTCACTTAAATACACAAAAACACAACAAAATGACAGTCTGAGACAGACATACAGTGAGAACCATAATTAATTGGACAGTGACACATTATTTGTTATTCTGGTTCTGTACTGTAGCACTTTGAGTTTTAAAGGATACAATGACAATGAGGTTGAAGTGCAGACTGTCAGCTTTAATTTGGAAATGATAGAACCTTTTGTACATAGTCCCCATTTTTTATATTTGGTCGCATATCTTTTGCATGCCATGACTTCCTGATGTCTGTGACCCAACAACATCAAAAGACTCTTGATATCTTATTTTCTGGTACTCTTACAAGCGATACTATAATGTCTCAGTATTTGAATGGATCTCTATGGGAATTGGGGGGGATAAAAATGTCTGCCAAATAATTGTAATGTAATGTAATGTCTTTGGTTTTTTATGTATTGGGCCTATTTAAGGGGTCACTGCAAATACTTTTGCACACATTGGTAGGGAGAAAACCATGGGTTCAAGAAATGTTTAAAAAATGTTTAGCTTGTTTAACAAAAAACATTATATAAGGAAACATAAATGCTAAAATATACTTTAGTCTTTTCCTTTCATCAAAGACGGCAAATTAGACATGCCTATGTATTACGTATAACTTCATCTTTTGTCTAAAATAAGGTTAAACAAAATATTTTTACTTGACTTGCTTGACCTCAGCTAATTATGTATCTAAACCACACCTAGCTTCATCTGGACAATCCTCCTCAGATTCAACTTGTGTGGTGTCATCTTTGATAGGCACAAAGAATTTCAAGTTTGTCTGATTATCCACCAGTTTCTCAACTATTTAGTTGCACACTTTGCTGTGTGTTCCACCAAACAGGGACCAGTTCCGCTCTGATGTAGCTCATGTTGGAGGGATCTGGACACTAATTTAAGCAACAAGGCTACACACTTAAGAGTCCCTTCCCCCAGGTTACTGCCTTGATGTGTTTGGCTGCCTGCCAGATGGCATCAGCACTCCACAGCCCTCCCTTGCTGGAAAATGTATCCAAATTTATAAGAACTTTCCCCTGATCTAGATTAAGGTGCTGTGCAATGGCAGTGATGGTGCCATATGTGATGCGTGCTGGTAAAACGGTCCGCAAGTCACACTTCTGCAATTTACAATGGAGCGCAAAATAGGAAGGAAAACAAAAAAATGTGTCTTGATTTTTTTCATATAACGAAAGTTTAAGTGTTTCAGAAGTTGCTTAATACAATATACAATATATTTACGATCTCTAAATACCTGTAATAAGTAACAGAAATATGCTTGTTAAACCACGTTTGCCGGGGGCGGGCTTCAATATGAGGGAGGGAGGGCTGTCCATTAACACCTTCCCAGGTTCGATTGGCTCTGAGGTTCGGCATGCCTCATTCATAAAGAGCCTACTTCTCTGAATAATGTACCTGCCGGTAGAAGCATAGAAAACTGAGAATTCTGAGTTGAGAACGCACATGATTCACAGTAGCTACTTGCTCTATCTGGACCTCTGGCTGTCGATATGAAGATCTCCATATTACTCTATAGAAAAAAGTGAACGCTGTAACTTAAGAGCCGCTTTGTGGACCTGAACGAGTCGAGTTCAGTAATTTTGTAGTTTTTACCTATTCTAGCACTTGTCCTCTCCACAAATTGGTTCGCCTGTAATCCATACTTTAAACTAGCTATAACCAACAATTTCAATACAAACTAGTGACTTCTTCAATACTCCTCTGGCCAGCGGCATCAGTGCTGAGCGCATGTGTTTCATTGTCAAAGCAAAAAAGTCTGTGGGCCCATGTTAATTTTTCACAAGTTTGTACAGAAATTATCTCCTAAAAGTATGGATTACGGCTGAGATTAGTGGAGAGGACAAGTGCCAGAATATGTAAGAACTTTCAGAATTACGGAACTCGATTCCATTCTGCCGCAAAACGGCTAAGTTAAGATATTCATATCGAAAGCTAGAGGTCCAGATGGAGCAAAGTAGCTACTATCGTTTGCCGTGAAACCTGTCTGGTTTGTAACGTTACTCGAGTGAATTTGAGTTTCTGCTATGAATCTGTCTGTTAGTCGAGCTGTGTCCAAATCATAGACTGTATAGAAATCGTCTGAATCTACTGCGTCCTCCTGTGTAGCTGATAAGGTAAGCTCACGTTACTTCTTACAGCATAGCCTACTGTTTAATGACATACTTAGCCTATGCAAAAAATATCCTCAATACTATTATCAGAAAAAACCTAAGCATAATAAGTAGGCCTATATCATTTGCGGATTTAAAGTACACTACATTTAGATAACATTTTGTCCCTGATCACACCTGTGATGTGGGGGTTAGATCGGAGCGCAATAGCGAGGGGCTCATTGGCGACGGCATAGAGCATAGGGGACATCAGGCATCCCTGTCTCGTGCCCCTAAAGAGAGGGAAGTAGTCAGAGTGGTTGTTGTTCATTCTGACAGATGCAAGTGGAGAGGTGTACAACAAGCTGACTCAAGCAATGAACCTCCCGCCAAAGCCGAATTTCAGAAAAGATAACCCCACTCCACTCTGTCGAAAGCCTTCTCGGCATCTAAAGAGATTACAATTTCAGGGTCTTTTGAGTTTGAGGGGTTGTACTACATAACATTAAATAAGCGTCTAACATTCGTAAAAGCGTGTCTGTTTTTAATAAAGCCTGTCTGGTCAAGGGAAATTACAGATGCCAGGACCGTTTCCAAACACATAGCCAGTAGCTAAGCTAATATTTTATAGTCCACGTTAAGTAATGAAATTTGGCGGTAGGATCCGCAGGAAAGGGGGTCTTTATTCTTTTTTAGTATTAATGAAATGTACATTTTCTGGTGGGAAGTATATTCCAAATTATGTGTTTACATAACTCAATAGTTCATATTTACACTATATACTTGTATATGTAATTTGGCAGCGATTACCTCTTTGTTTCTTTTAGAGAGCAATAATTACTAGAAACCAACAAGACACATAATTAGTAAATTTTAAGTACGGCACGACTTTGCGCATACTATGTCTGTCAGTGAAGTGTACCCAAAGTAATAGCAGTGGAAGAGTTTTTCTACACCAGAAGCAAACTGTAACGTTCTGAGAAGGACCCAAACGCAGACCACAGGTAGCAGGCAAAAAGGTAGTTTATTCACAGTCCAAGATCAGTAGCCAGGTAAGCAGAGTTTAGATGGTACAAAATTGTAATCCAAAAAAGTAGTAATAATAAACGTAGCAAGAGTCAAAAAACCAGAAAGACACGGCAAACAAAACAGAAGGAGAAGGCAGGCTCGAAGTCGTACAGAAGGGTTGTCTCAAGAATCTCAAATAACACAGGCTTACAAAAGATCGGCACAGTGAATTGATCAACATTCTGACAGAGATTACAAGTGGAAGGCAGACTATATACACCAGGGAAGTAATGACACGAAAAGGAATCAAGTGTGGGTGGGAGGAGTAAGGAGCTAGACCAGACATGGGCAAACTACGGCCCGCGGGCCATATACGGCCCGTTGGGCTTTTTAATCCGGCCCGCCGAACTTGTCCAAATTATATTATTAAATTAAATTATATTATAATTAAACCTCATTCATTTGACCTTTTCCCTGCAATGCCTGCGTTTCCCCAATAGATGGCGCACTACAGAAACATTGACCTTTATTGGAGTGTGGTGTAGGCCTATTACTCGACTTCACTTTTGTGCTTTGCCTTTTGAGCCCTTCTGTAAAAATGAGCGGACCAAAGAAAAGAAAAGTGGACAGTGAGTGCCGAGTGTTTAAAAATGAGTGGACAACAAAATATTTTTTCACCGAAGTCCGATCAACGGCTGTATGCCTGATATGCCAAGAAACTGTTGCGGTTTTCAAAGAATACAATATCAGCCGTCACTTCGCCACGAAGCATGCTAACTACGCTAGCAAGCAGTCAACGCAAGAACGGGCGACTACGGCTCAGAGGTTGACGGCTAATTTACAGACTCAGCAACAATTTTTTCACCGACAAACCGCAATTCAAGAGTCAAGTACCAAGGCAAGTTTTTTGCTGGCATTCAAATTAGCAAAGGCTAGCAAGCCTTTCTCCGAAGGCGAGTTTTTTAAAGAATGCATGGTAGAGACAGCAGGTCTCCTGTGTCCGGAGAGCAAAGGCAAGTTTGAAAAAATCAGTTTATCACGCAGGACTGTGACTCGCCGTGTGGAACTTATTGACGAATATATAGCCAGCCAATTAAACAAAAAGGCCGAGTCCTTTACGTTATATTCACTAGCGCTGGATGAAAGTAACGACATAAAAGACACGGCTCAGCTCCTAATTTTTATCCGAGGGATTAATGACAGTTTTGAGATTACGGAGGAGTTTTTGACCATGGAGTCCCTGAAAGGAAAAACGCGGGGAGAAGACTTGTATAACCAGGTGTCTGCTGCCATCGAGAGAATGAAGCTACCTTGGAGTAAACTTACCAATGTCACCACGGATGGATCGCCAAATTTAACTGGTAAAAATGTTGGGCTGCTGAAAAGGATCCAGGATAAAGTGAAAGAGGAAAACCCTGACCAGAATGTTATTTTTCTTCACTGCATCATTCATCAGGAATCTCTGTGTAAATCTATATTACAGCTTAATCATGTCGTGAATCCAGTTGTAAAACTTGTTAACTTTATACGAGCAAGGGGACTTCAGCATCGTCAGTTTATTACGTTCCTGGAGGAAACCGATGCGGATCACCAGGACTTACTTTATCACTCTCGTGTCCGCTGGTTAAGTTTGGGCAAAGTGTTTCAACGAGTGTGGGAGCTCAACGAGGAGATTAGGGCATTTTTGGAGTTAATGGGGAAATCCGCCGAATTTCCTGAGCTAAGCGACAAGAACTGGCTTTGCGACTTTGCGTTTGCTGTGGACATATTTTCACACATTAATGAGCTGAACGTGAAGATCAGTTTGTGCATGATATGTACACAAATGTTAGAGCCTTCAAATCCAAGCTGACTTTATTCTCCAGACAAATTTCAAACAAATCTTTCGCTCATTTTCCCACACTAGCCGTGCAGAAAGAAGCGACCCAAAACGCGAAGAAATACAGCAAATCACTGGACGACCTGCACGGAGAATTCTGCCGTCGGTTCTCCGACTTTGAAAAAATTGAAAAGTCACTTCAGCTGGTGTCCTGTCCCCTGTCACAAGACCCTGAAACAGCACCACAGGAGCTGCAATTGGAACTGATAGATCTTCAGTCTGACTCCGTCTTAAAGGAGAAGTTCAATTCTCTTAAACTGAATGACTTTTATGCTTCACTTAACGAAGCCACGTTTCCAAACCTCTTGAGGACGGCACAGAAGATGCTGACGTTGTTTGGCTCGACCTACGTATGTGAGCAGACATTCAGCGTCATGAACATCAACAAAGATCGTCACAGATCCAAGTTAACTGACCAACACCTCGGATCTATCCTGAGAATTGCCACAACAAAAATAACTCCAGACTTTGATGCACTGGCAAAAAAGGGAGATCAACAACACTGTTCCCACTGAAACTGAACGTGAGTTTCTCTACTGTGTTATGAAATTAATGCATTTGGAAAACAATTTGTACAATGAGCCTTGCATATTCATGCTTTGCTACCTGTTAAAGGCCAAATCATTTCATGTAATGGCTTTTACATGTAATTTATATTAGTTCACACAAACACTCCATCCATCTGTTCCTGGCCCATTGTGGCCCGCGAGTCAAAAAGTTTGCCCACCCCTGAGCTAGACAAAGGTGAACACAATAGGAAACAATAATTCAATAACGAGGGGGAACAGAAGACACGGACTGGAATGCACGCAAACACATAGATAAAACACGGCCTGGGATTAGCAGGTAAACGAGTGCACAGCACGAGGGGTGGATTCTTAAAGTGGATACAGCTGAAGAGAGTTTAAGGAATAACAACGAATAGAGCAGAGCTAGAAAAGCTAAGGGAGAACTCAGGACTGGATTTTTCGAGGAGCATGTACAGTAGCCTAACTTAGTTATCCTTCAGTTGCCACCAGAAATATATATGTGTGTGCGTGTGTGCGTGTGTGTGTGTTAAAACGGTCTCTGGTGATAGATGTGATCTTTTGCGTGCATATTCAGTGTGCAAGAAAACTCCTTAACTTTATTTCGGTGATCTCAGACAAAAAAAAAATATTGAACTGAATTAGATTCAACTACTTTACGTGATGTCGTAATAAACCTACATGTAGTTCAACCTTTTCATACTGATCTGTCAGCTAGTCATCATCACATGTTCAAGAAGACCAACCAGAGTAATCTCTGATGAGTAAAACAACAACTAGCTTTGTATCGTGTCAAGTATAATCACGCATTGATTATTATTCTTATATGTACTGTGGATATACCTGGTTTTAATATATGACTGTTAACCTTTTAGTTTTGGTAGAAAAAGGCAGGGGTTTCTAAATTATAGCCCAAGCGGAAATTGAGAGGTGCAGTGCACTGGAAGCCATATTGGTTGCTGTAACTTCGGCAATAGAAGCAAGCAGTTAAGTCCGTTCAATATCATAGAGTTCAGTGTATTGCCCACTTTTTTTGGTGTCTATCTCTCTGAGTGCCATTCTAGTTTTGATTTGTAAATTATCTTCTTTTAACAGTAGGGTCGTGGGAGATATGGCAGGACATGGAGGAGGCGGAAATGGGTTTTTGGGATTTTGAGGTATCAGAGGAAATGGCCAGTTCTGAGACTGGTGAAGACTGCTCCCAAATTTTGAAGACACGTCCGTCGGGAGACCACAATAATAAGTGATCAGTGGCGTTGCCACTGCCGGATACACACATTTCATTGTTAACCACAGCAGGAGCTTTATTGATCCTAACAGTGGGGGACATACACAAAATATAGAGAGGGCTAAGGGGATTTATAAAAATCAGATATGGCGACTGAGAGGAAATGGGAGTGAGGTCCTTTTGAATGTCCTAATAAATTGTGTTCCACATGTATAATTAATAAAACATTGATGCTCTATTTAGATGACTTTTGACTGGTTTATTTTAATATTAGGTTTTCAAGGGTGCAGAAATCATTGAGCTATTTATTAAGTAATAGTGATGTGATGATGGGGTAATCATTACTATATGAAGAATCGTGTGTGACTTTACTTGAAGGGTCACAATTCATTGAACTCATAATTAAGTAATGATTAACTCATGGTTAACACATGCTTGCCTCCTATCAATCTACATTAAGTAATCATTTACAAATTAGTATCATGCCATGACTTTACTTAGAGGGACACAAGTCAGCCAAGTACTTAGGAAGTAATGGTGATCGCATGTGTGAAATAATGATTCAATCTAATGATAAATGGTGAACTCCTTACAATTTACACTCAGTATCTACTGTATTAGGAATACCTACCTAGTATTATCTAATCTTCTGCTGCTGCAGCCCATCCCTTTCATGGTTCAACACATGCATTCAGTGATAATACTCTGATAATACAGTGATAATACTCTGCGCTCACCACTGTTGTTAATTTTTATTTTTTGGCCTTTCTGTTAGCTTGAATGTGTCTGACCATTCTCCTCTGACCTATCATTAACAAGGTTGTTTCTGCTCTCAGAACTGCCACTTACTGGATGTTTTTGGGGTATCGCACTCAACCCTGACCCAATTTTTTTCAACAAATAGCGTATATATTAACCTTGAGTATTGGTAACTATATCATTGAAAAATAAGTACAAAGTACTCATTCTCTAAAACAGATGAATGGCTGTCATAATCCACACATTGACTCCATGTTAATTACAAAGACCACCATCAAATCTATTAAGCGTGATTTTCTTATGAAATATTAGAGTGACTGAATATTGGCAAATATAGGCTATCATTGAACATAACTACTAATTAAGCACTTTCTAAGATAAATTAACATAACATAAAACATTTGATATTACTGTCACCATTTGCACAAGGGAAAAAGCCTTTCCACAGGTAAATGATAGGAGGGGGGAGGGGGCTTAGAAGCCACACTGGCAGAATTTTCCTTTAAGCGAACAGCTTTGTCAGCATGCTGTCAGGAGGAGTTTTGGTGGCCCCAAAATGGATAAATCCACCATTGATGGTCTGAGAAGCTTTTGTCTACCTAACTGGTTTGCAGCTACTTTGATGACATGTTACTTAATGTATAACTTAACTATGAGTTAATGTTCATTAATTGATGATGCATTAAGTACAGTAATCACATTAATTAATAATGGCTTGATCGTTTATTAATATTGAGCCGCACAGAGTTCATGATACATCATCCATTAATTCATGCATTAAATCATGATGAGTCATGCATTAGTTCAGGCATGAGGTGTGTTCCCTTATTGTAAAGTGTTACCCATTATTGGACTTGTTGTTCAAAGTTTGGGTTGTTACTGGGGTGATTTGTCCTTTCAAGATAATATGTTTATGATGATTAAACAGCTTTTTACTAAATCAGACTCGTTTCAGTTATTAGGCATGCATACAGAGAACACTACTTGTGTGCTAGACAAAAGCAAATTTCCAATGGATGTGTTCCAGCAACGTGTTCTTCTGCCTCAGCAATATAAAGTTCATGAGATCACCAGATGAGCTATGCCAATATTTCCTGAACATCTATTCTTGCTTACAATTCTACGGCATATCCTACACATAAATCTATCTTTCCATTCAACTGAAGGTCCTCTCTCTCTTCTGTATGAAATTGAAATGAAAGCAAACAAATACACAGTGTTTTTCTGCAGAAGTTATTCCTGCCCAACATGTACAGAACTACTTTTGTCACTGGATGAGTCACAATGTGTTGACCACACCCACACACGGCACACTAGGCTGATAGTAACACGGAATATTGTTAATGAGCCAACTCCTACCTCAAACATGCAATGTGTGTTTCATTAATTCAATTATTTTCCATGCCTTTCCAATATTCTATGCCAATAATGTCAAATTTGGCAAGAAAAAAAGCAGATAGTCAAATTGCACTTGCACTGTTCTGTGGAATGTCAGCAGGGAGACGGACGGCCGCACTGCTTCCACAGACAGAACCACGCAGCTCTCTGACTGAGACCACCAACTGCATCGACTCAGCCTACAGCAAACACAACACAGCAATTAAGAGGAGATGAGGCAGTAGATGCACTATAGATGCGCTCTTTAATAATTAAAGACTTGTTTGTTATTACTTCCTGAGCAACCGGCCTTGTGTAGTTTATTCATATGACTCATGCTGCAGCCTGCTCGGTTCTGGAGGCCAAGTCTCTCAATGTCATAGAACAGCAACTGTCACTGCACAACCTCACTGTGTCCTAGTTTGAGCTGTCCCCAATTGTGCTGTTTGTCCCTCTGTGGGACTGGGTCTCCAACTCAGCCCCTATTAATAGGCATCAACTTGTCTGCACTACTTTTAAAACCTTCCGTGGGATTTAACATATACCTTTCAGAAATTAGATCTTGACTGCTCCAGTTGTGTCCACCCCTGATATCTGCTGGTCACTGTTTCTGGAAAGTATCTATTTAGCTTCTTGTGCGGAGTTTTTGTGTCATGAATTAATGCACCTTCCGTAGCATAGTCTGTCTAAGCATTTTTTTTTTCATCACATTGACATCTATTGACATTTACCAGCGTCATCTCTAGATCATTTACCAACTGTCCTCTCCATGAATAAATGTCAGGAATATGTCATGTGCCTGTGGCTGCCCCCTGTGTTTTGTGTGTGGTGGTTGGGTAGCTTTTCCTTTCATCTGATATGGCAGCACGGTCTGATTGCTCCTGCCATGCAGCTCAGTCATTATTTTTCATCCAGAGGCTACAAGGCCAGGGTCAGCTCTCGGCATAAGCAGGTTTGGCTGTCACTTAGGACTCTGCCACTTAGGACTCTGCCACTTAGGACTCTGTCACTTAGGACTCTGTCACTTAGGACTCTGCCACTTAGGACTCTGTCACTTAGGACTCTGTCACTTAGGACTCTGTCACTGAGGACTCTGCCACTTAGGACTCTGTCACTTAGGACTCTGTCACTTAGGATTCTGTCACTTAGGACTCTGCCACTTAGGACTCTGCCACTTAGGACTCTGTCACTTAGGACTCTGCCACTTAGGACTCTGTCACTTAGGACTCTGTCACTTAGGACTCTGCCACTTAGGACTCTGCCACTGAGGACTCTGTCACTTAGGACTCTGTCACTTAGGACTCTGTCACTTAGGACTCTGTCACTTAGGACTCTGTCACTTAGGACTCTGCCACTTAGGACTCTGCCACTTAGGACTCTGTCACTTAGGACTCTGTCACTTAGGACTCTGCCACTTAGGACTCTGCCACTTAGGACTCTGTCACTTAGGACTCTGTCACTTAGGACTCTGTCACTTAGGACTCTGCCACTTAGGACTCTGTCACTTAGGACTCTGCCACTTAGGACTCTGCCACTTAGGACTCTGTCACTTAGGACTCTGTCACTGAGGACTCTGCCACTTAGGACTCTGTCACTTAGGACTCTGTCACTTAGGACTCTGCCACTTAGGACTCTGCCACTTAGGACTCTGTCACTTAGGATTCTGTCACTTAGGACTCTGTCACTTAGGACTCTGTCACTTAGGACTCTGCCACTTAGGACTCTGCCACTTAGGACTCTGTCACTGAGGACTCTGCCACTTAGGACTCTGTCACTTAGGACTCTGTCACTTAGGACTCTGCCACTTAGGACTCTGCCACTTAGGACTCTGTCACTTAGGACTCTGCCACTTAGGACTCTGCCACTTAGGACTCTGTCACTTAGGACTCTGCCACTGAGGACTCTGCCACTTAGGACTCTGTCACTTAGGACTCTGCCACTTAGGACTCTGTCACTTAGGACTCTGTCACTTAGGACTCTGTCACTTAGGACTCTGCCACTTAGGACTCTGCCACTGAGGACTCTGTCACTTAGGACTCTGCCACTTAGGACTCTGCCACTTAGGACTCTGTCACTTAGGACTCTGCCACTTAGGACTCTGCCACTTAGGACTCTGTCACTTAGGACTCTGCCACTGAGGACTCTGCCACTTAGGACTCTGTCACTTAGGACTCTGCCACTTAGGACTCTGTCACTTAGGACTCTGCCACTTAGGACTCTGCCACTGAGGACTCTGTCACTTAGGACTCTGCCACTTAGGACTCTGTCACTTAGGACTCTGTCACTTAGGACTCTGCCACTTAGGACTCTGCCACTTAGGACTCTGTCACTTAGGACTCTGCCACTTAGGACTCTGTCACTTAGGACTCTGCCACTTAGGACTCTGTCACTTAGGATTCTGTCACTTAGGACTCTGCCACTTAGGACTCTGTCACTTAGGACTCTGCCACTTAGGATTCTGTCACTTAGGACTCTGTCACTTAGGACTCTGTCACTTAGGACTCTGCCACTTAGGATTCTGTCACTTAGGACTCTGTCACTGAGGACTCTGCCGCTTTGGACTCTGCCTCCAGGGAAGAGTCTTATGATTTCATGTATGTACAGAACCAGTTTTCATGCTTATTGGTTATATGTGAGAGGAAAGCGTGTTGCTTTCAGTAATATTCTTATCCTCTCTGCTTTGTATAACATCTTTGTTTAGTCTATGTTATGTCCACATTTTCACTTTATTTGCACTTTGTAGCCTTGTGTCACTACACATAATAAACATGTGTATAGCCTAACTGATCAGTGCATTCTTTAATTTGGCGATAATGTATAGTAAAATGAACTATCTTAAAATGTTTAACTAAGCCATATTTATGACTTCACTTGGATGAAAGGGAAGAATATGCTCAGTTTGGAGTGATTTCTTCTAGCATAGTAAAATGACTTATGTTAATTTATAAAAAATAATTAGGGCCCAGAGAAATAACTGAGCACGTGACCATCTGGATTGTCAACCTGAATTTCAGCAGTTATCCTCCAGGTGCCCCTGTAGGTACTCTGAGTTCAGCAATAATTTGGCAGTCAGCAAAGACATGTGACTAATTATGCAATTAGGGACGCTTTATGAGGCACTCATCAGTGCAAAACAATAAAATCAGGCTGTTACAGAGAAGTGTGCACAGATAAGTTCAACAATATTCTATTGGTGCACTGCGTACCAGCAGATGTAATGTATTTTGCACATCTTGCAACTTGTCGAGACCACTGGACAAAGATTTCAATAAAACAGACACACACACACACACACACACACAGTCTGAAACAGACACATGTGAGGGTGAAACATTTGTCAGAAAGCAAAGAGAGCAGTGAGAAGCAGCATAATGTAAATTGTGATTTAATGGATGCAGTAGTTCATGTGATTATTTTTATTGAGAAATTTTATCACCAAAAATAAGTGCATTTTATTAAGAAGCCTGTGCTAAACACTGTGAAACATTGTCAAAGCAGGAAATGTAGGTACACTGAACATCAGAACAGGTTCAAAGGAGGAAATGTAGGTACACTGAACATCGGAACAGGTTCAAAGGAGGAAATGTAGGTACACTGAACATCGGAACAGGTTCAAAGGAGGAAATGTAGGTACACTGAACATCGGAACAGGTTCAAAGGAGGAAATGTAGGTACACTGAACATCGGAACAGGTTCAAAGGAGGAAATGTAGGTACACTGAACATCGGAACAGGTTCAAAGGAGGAAATGTAGGTACACTGAACATCGGAACAGGTTCAAAGGAGGAAATGTAGGTACACTGAACATCGGAACAGGTTCAAAGGAGGAAATGTAGGTACACTGAACATCGGAACAGGTTCAAAGGAGGAAATGTAGGTACACTGAACATCGGAACAGGTTCAAAGGAGGAAATGTAGGTACACTGAACATCGGAACAGGTTCAAAGGAGGAAATGTAGGTACACTGAACATCGGAACAGGTTCAAAGGAGGAAATGTAGGTACACTGAACATCGGAACAGGTTCAAAGGAGGAAATGTAGGTACAATGAACATCAGAACGGGTTCACAGCACAGAAAGAGAAATAAACCATCAATGTATGAATACATTCAACAAAGTATACATCAGGCTTGGGCTTAAATTTGAGGCCAAATTAAAGCCATCTAATCTAAATCAAAAACAAGAATACTCAACTTCAAATGATTGGTTCTTATTAGCTCAGTAATAGGTTCTTATAAGCTATACCTTATGGAAAACAAGAGACTTTGTTTCCTTGGAGATTTATACATGAAAATAAAATAAAGTACAAAGAACAAAAGGGGTGATGAGGAAAGGAAAGGAGTGAGAAAATAAAAAGATTATTATTTAAAGGGAATTATTAATAATGAAAACCTAAATGGATAATTATAAATTAATGAGAATTATAAAAAATAAAGGGACTTATGTGGCCGTTCCTGGTAATGGTACTGCAGCAATTGAGTTTAATCAGGCAGGTGCCAAATACCCAGCTCCAGATCCTTATGGGTTACATATGTGTCATAAAATGCATAACATAGGCATGAGCGGTATGCCAATGCCATTGCTTTGATTCCGAGTCTCAGTAATTAAGCACCCTGTCCCATTAAATCTTGTTCTTACTCTCCTGTCCATAGTCCGCAGTCCCTAGAGAAAAAGCGTAGCCAAAACCAAATGGAGCACCAGCCAGTGCTGCTAATGCCTGAAGTTTTCAATCAAATGTGAAAGAATGCATTTGTGCAGGGGGCTTTACTTCATTAGTGGCACTGAAGCATTAAAGCCAGGATTCAATCCCTAAGGCATGGCAATATGTCCTGAACACAGACTTATACATTTTAAAAAATAAACCATTCCTTTCCAAGTCACATACTAAAAACCGAATTTTGAGTCTGAACCCATATGCAAAAGGTCAGTAAAAATCATATGATCATACTTGGAAAGTTTTATAAAAAAAGCATATATGTTTATTAGTATTGTATGATATATTCGTATTTGACACGTACAATTTGTATACAATCTCTCAATGTTTTTATAGGGAGTACCATGTATGTTAGAGAGCTATTTAATTTTAGTCTGAAATAGTTCTATACCACATATTTTTATAAGGTTTGTATATGGCATATTTTTATAGGATTTTTACAGACTTTTTGCATATGGGAAATGTGACATGCTACATTTATTATATGCATCATATACAAACCACCATGCAATAAGACTGGAAGCTAAATCACGAATATTTAAGCACGGCAGACTGTATTGCTTTAGAAACGGCTGAGAGTTTGACCTTCGAGGCTTCTTCCAAAAGTGGACTGTCTTGTTTGGTGATAGTGTGGCAGCCCCAGCCTCCGCTAACACCTGTGCTGTCACACCTACGTACCCCAGGGGACTCGAGCTGCACTGTCACTCAGAGGATTAAGAGGAGGCTGTTATTTAACGGTTATACGGTAAACTAATGAGGCTGAAATGAATCCCATTTATTTCTCTGCCTGCCCGTGGCAAGCTGATTGGCGATTCCTCCCTTTAAGCATGCATAATAACAGGGAGAAGTTTGAACAATTCTTATCACCTCTTTAGGGAGCGGTGGCACAGAGCTGACACGCTGCTGACATTAATGATGGAGGTCTACTCAGCATGGTGCAAGTGGTGTATAATTTAACAGTTATATCATCTGTGTTGCGATCACACAGAGATGACTGTGTTTACTGCATGACATAGATGACCTGATCCAAGTGTCATATAAACTCTCATAAACTGTTCTCATGGAGTCTCTTCTGTACTGTGTGTTTTGTCTCTGTTTAATTTATTTTTAATTAGTCTTCATGAGACACCATCAGAAGCTTTTGATGTAACCCTACAAGACATTTGTAAATATTTTATATATTAGAAATGTAATAATTGTAGCAGAATTGCATTTTTCCACTTCTGAGTTTGATATGCACTGTAGCTTCTCAGTCTCATAAATATTCATAAATGTGCAGCACATCAAAAAATGAAACAGAACAGAACATGTGATGAATTGTATGGTTAGAACCAGATTTTTTTTTAAACTTATTTTTCTGAAATTGCTGTTTTGTACTAAAATCACTTCAGGTGCAAATGCAATTAAATGTTCAAGTATGCTGAAAAATAGTCATACTTCGTTTCACAAAGTCACACAAGGAACACACATACACTCCTCAAAAAAAGTTCGGAAACGTTATTTCGGTCGATTATTCCCCCCCTATAAATATATTCCATTTTGTATTTTTTTTTATTATGGTGGGAAAAGCCTGATCCACACCTTTACAACAACGTACAACTTGTAATGTGATCGTGCATGATGAGCAACAACGCACAACGTGGTGGGGGCCCAAAAAAAAAAAAAAATGCCAAAATCCCCCCTTCTCAAAATCCTTCATTCTCCCACTGCTTTTTTTGTTGGTTTTGGACTGGATGATGCAGTTGTTTGAGTTGCTTGGACACACATAACATGCAAAACAAAACAGTAATTTACACATTTTTTTTTTACACATCTTTGGAATATTGTTATTACATCATACCATACTCAGTAGCCTCCTCCTCCTCCCCAGCTTGGCACAGCCCCACTCATGTGGGTCACAGCCTGGGTTGGTGGCCCTGTGGGATGGCAAACCAGCCTTGGCAACATGGTTCATGGGTTGCATTTGGATGGGTCACACTGGCACGCACGCCCAAGCTGAAGCCACAATGGCCATGTTCACACAATTTGAGGTCTGGGGCCCTCACATCCAGCCCCACACCTCTCACTCCACAAATACTCAGGTACTCTGTGGGTTGTCCTGGACTGTGGGGGGGAGAGCGGGGTCATCTGGGTGCATGGTTAGGCTCCATACACCTGCCTTGATTGAAGCTCAAAACCGAGAGTGAATTTGGGTAGAAGGAATAGGGGATTTTGGATTTTTTTTTACACGGTTAGCCCAAACGGTTAGCTGTGTTGCATTCTCCAAATGCATGATGGCTAGTGTACCTCGTATGCATGATCACTAATCAGGCTATCCAAACGATATAAAATACAATACCAATTGGTATTATTAAAGGGATTAAAATAAGGAATAATATACCGAAATAAAAAACTTTTTTTTTTTTTTTATTTAACATGACTGAACTTGCCAATGTTAATAAAATAGCAGTACATGCCTTGCACTATTTATTTGACCGAAGCTTGTTTCTAGGGCAATTTACAGATAAGGTTACATCATCATCTTAAACCAATGCACCAGGCATCTATTGCTAAAAGCAAAATATTAATGAACACATTAATTAACATAATACAGTAAGGATGCAACAAGCACTTAAAATGACTGTTTTCTATAGGCAAGGTTATCACAAGACTTAGCAGTAATGTTGTACAAGCATTGTATAAACATTTTCTGTTCCAGCACATTTTTGGTGATTATGTGTTGTAATTATCCTACCTACTTTTGTTATTGTTTGCATTATTTATTTAAAGCAGAAGGTTGTTGCACATTCATAGATCAACCAGAGCAACAGGGAACACTGAGTTCTTGTTATTAGAATGAAAACTCAAAGGAATGTCCTAAATTGAATGAAACACAGTCTCATTAAGACGTTGTTGACAGCATGGTCATGATCAGAGAGCCTGTGTCCTTTCACATTGTACATTCTGGCAGCACTTTACAATGGCAAATTAATGGACAGGTCTTTGCAGAGAGGGGGTTTGTGGTAATGATTGTTGAAGAACTCCTGTAATCTGTCAAATGAAGTTTAGGTCTAATTTGGTTGTAAATTGCTCCATGAAATTGAAATCAAGAGCGTACCTGTATTAGCTCTTCATGAAGTACAGCAATATGTCAATTGTGGTCACTAGCCAGTAGAACACACTGGATTTGAACTGCTTCCTTGAGGAACACCATGTCCTTCACTCTATTGTGTAGACACACTCTAGAAGCTGTAGTTTCCCCCAATTCTTTCAATAGTTTTGTGTAGAGTAAGTGGCTCCTCTAAGACTTTTATTAAAGATTTTCATTAGATGTATAATAAAGATTATCCATATGACCTTTGTATAGATGTTAATGTTATTGGCAGGGAATGAAATCCCAGTTTGGATAAAAGCTGGTAAAGCTGAGCGTCTTTGCCATGAGTTAAATGAGAGGTTAATCCCACCCCCCACCCCTTTCTCTCTCCAGTCTTGATTTGTGTTTTTAAAACGAGGATTTATAACTGATCAAAAGTGAGGAAAGGCAAGCACAAAGACTTTGAAGATTGGTTTGAAGACTTTGTTCGTTTTAGACTGAGAAGAAAGGTGAAAGGTCTGGATAAAGTATCTTTGAATAAATTAAGAATGTTAGTCAGTTTCCATACTGTTGAGCCACTGAGTGAGTAGGAGCCCGACACACAAGGCATTTTCCTCAGTTGTTTTATCTGCTAAGGCATCATACTTTCAAACCAAAAATGAAGCCACTACAAACAACCCACATAATCTCTTTGCTATTTTCTCCTCTCTTCTCTCCTCTAAGCTCCCCCCTCCATCTCCCTCCAACCTTACAGCAGTCAACTTTTCTTCCTACTTTATAATAATAATAATAATAACTTTATTTGTATAGCACCTTTCTAATGCAAGGATACAAGGTGCTTTGACAGGCAAAGGAAAAATGACAAAATATATAACAAACAGAAGAACAAGAACAATAAGTATACAGAAATACAAGATAATAAAAAAGAGAGAAGAATAAATTAATAAATAAATAAAATAATACTTTTAAGTAAAAGCTAGTTTATAAAGGTGAGTTTTCAGGTTATTTTTGAAAGTGCATACTGAGTTTGCAGTTCTTAAGTTGAGTGGGAGGCTGTTCCAGAGTCTAGGCGCAACCACTGAGAAGGCACAGTCACCCTTCGTCTTTAGCCTAGAATCTGGAACAACCAACAGATTCTGATTAGCAGATCTGAGTGTCCGGTTTGGTAAGTAAGGGGTAAGAAGCTCAACTATATAGGCAGGTGCTAAACCATTTAATGCTTTAAAAGTAATTAGTAAAATTTTAAAATCAACTCTAAAAGCAACTGGGAGCCAGTGTAAGGATGCTAGAATAGGGGTAATATGTTCTCTCCTATTTGTCCCAGTTAATAGCCTGGCGGCTGCATTCTGCACCACTTGGAGCCGGACCATAGTTTTACTTTCACTCCAAAATCACTGATATCTGTAACTCTATACCATCATATCCCATGTCCACACAACCACTGCTCTGGCTGGGAATCTTCCCAGCATATCTCAAACATTTTCCATGGTTTCCAATGCTGATCTTAAATTCATCGATCTGTCTGTTTTAACCCATCCTCTCTAGGCTTCTGCAATGCTCTGCACTGGCACTTCTACATTTCATCTCTGTCATGGTCAACTGATTACTAGTTGCATCCCCAGTGAATTCAAGTAGGCCAGAGTAACACTCTGACTAAAAAACAACAACCTTGGACCCAGCTGCAGTCCAAAGCTATTGACCAGTATCCCTTCTTCCTTTTCTATCTAAAACCATTGAAATGGTTTCATCTTTTCAGATTACATGTTACATAGCTAAGAACAGCTTCTATGACCTGAATCAGTCTGGCTTCAAAGCCAACCACTCAACAGATACAGCTCTCCTCTCTGTCACAGAACCACTCAACAGATACAGCTCTCCTCTATGTCACAGAACCACTCAACAGATACAGCTCTCCTCTCAGATCTGCAAAACCACTACCAGTGGTTACCCAAATAAAATATAACGCTCTTATGGTGTAGCAAGAGGAATGGCACCGATTACCTGTAATCAGTTATCAAATCTTACACTCCTTCTAGACCACTCCACTCTCCATCTGCTGTTCACCTTAGTATGCCTTCCATAAGGTCCCTCCACACGGTCATGACTTTTACTAGCCCCATGTATGCTACATCTAAAACTACATCCTCAAACCCATTTGCTACTTGAAGCACTACATTCTCAGGCTCCGTCTTACACTTACTAGAGCACTTACTGCACTGGGCAGTCTGGCCAAAAAGAAAATTGCCCTAGGTTACTATTGAGTGTTAGTTAATGCAAGAATTGAGTATTCAGCTCAACCAAATTACTGAGATAAATGTCACAGTTTCACTTGTGGTTGTTTCCAGGGACAGGGAGACTGTGTTCAGTACTGATGTACTTTTGGGTGCATATAATTCATTTATTTTTTCTGAAATACAGAAATTATTCAGCTAGAATTCTGCCATATGCTACATTTCTGTTTAAGTGCACATTTATAAATTCAGCCTCTTTGATATGTCACAGTCTGCAGTTTTTCCCCCCAAGATTTCAGAAAATTTGTTAAATTACACGTGAATGGTTTGATGTGTTTATGGGGGAATTACTTGACTGCTGGATTGTTGCCATTTACCTTTATTGTACTGCCTAGAAAGACTTCTGAACTACAGCATCTGAGACACTGGCTTCCTGTTTCTTGTCTTGAACAACCCCTCTTTTGTCACTGGTTTTTAAGGATGGTTATTCTCAATGTTTAGTTTTTTAGTAGAGTCTCCTGCCATTGCACCTTCTTATCAGAGTCAGTGGGAGGTGGATACAGTGAATACATTCAGGCCTCAAAGCCATTCCTGGGGGGTTATCTCAACAGCCTGTTCAGCTTCTGGGCCTCTGATTTAAATGAATGTGCAGCAGTATATCTGTCCACAGGCACAGTAGGTCCGTATGTCCTCCTGGAGCTTGCTTAATGAAATCAATCAAATGAACTTTACAAGAATTATATCTCGACTGAGCCCAAATGCCCCCATCCTTTTTATAAATTGATTATTCAATCCCAATTCCTTTAGACCCAAATGTGTTTGTTTTATATAATACATGGCTTTGTACATGTAGCTGAGCTAGTATGAGAATGAGAAGGAATGCCATTGTGTCATAATATTATTCAAGGAATTAAAAAAATAGGTAACTGTATGTATGCCTGCCTGCCATATGTTGAATTGAATAATTGATTCCCCTCATGGGGAAACTTCTCGCATCTCTCTACAAAAAAAAGGACCATTGGTATGCCATGAGCAAAAGAACCCAGTGCTTACCAGTTTGGTAATATTTCCCTCTATTTTGTAATATTTTCCTACCATAGCAAAATATGACATGCATGGTATTTGAAAATGTATAGCTTGACACATTTTGGTACCTTTGTAATGCACACGCAAGAGAAGATACCTGAATAATCCAGTAGGGGACCTCAGTGATATAGACCACAAGTTAGGCAATCAATCAATTTTTAATACAGTAGGTTTCCTTTGATACATATACAGAACCAGGCTTTTACTGCTAAACCTTCCATACATGCAATTAGAATAAAAAAGTCAAAGCAACCAAAATCTGTACAATATCCAACACCCCACACAAGAATAAATATCAATATTATAAGACCAAACAGTGAATGTATTTCACAGCAAATAAGTGACTTGACATATTAACCAATTAGACTTTTATCTTAAATTGGAGGGGATTGATAACAAGCCAGGATAAGCTATTGGCAGTTTAATAGCCTACATTAAATACATTCATAAAATATAACCCATTAAACTCATCACACATAACCCATTACACTACCCCTCATCTCCCAACAACCCCCAAAAATCCAAACGACGCACTTAAATCCCTGCTCACTCAGTGTAAAAGAAATTAAAACTTTACCTCCCATTATACCTTAGCTACGTTTTGCTTCTCATGGACATTTTCCACTTAGTCAAAACTCCTTAGTGATGGTATGGTAAAATGTACCATGTAATGTAACCATGTAATGGTTAGGTTAGTTTGGGACAGTGATAGCAGAGAGTTACACTACAATTTAAAAGTTTGGAATCACTAAGGAATTTTTATGTTTTTGAAAGAAGGTGGCATTAAACTGATCAAAAAGTACAGTCACAACATTAATAATGTTACAAATTACTATTACTATTTGAAATAACGGTTACTTAATTCAATCTTTGCATATGATTGCAAAGACTGATTTTCAGCAGCCATTACTCCTGTGTACTAACAACACCACACTGTGTTACCTCATCCATAAGTAATCATGCTAATGTGCTAATTTGGTAGCCTACTTGAGAAAACTTTCCCATTATATTAAAGGGAACATGAAGCACTCGGTAAAGTGTCTCTGTTAGCTTTTTACCTTAAATTAGATATGACACGCGTTCAAGTCTCAAATCGACTTTTTAAAAAAAAAATTTACACTAGGGCGCAGCCATTTTGGACCAATTGCGGTTGTGACGTCACTAGGTTGCTTGGTCTTGGCTGCTCAATGTATTACTATATGGAAAATAGCTGATTTTCGGTGAGTTCAACGATGTATCGTGAGGAAAAAATAAAACTAAAAACACGCAGATGGTCCTTTTGTATTGCCCCGAGATTCTGAAATGAGTATTACCGAACAAAACTTAATTTCCACAAACTGCTTCTGACCATGCCTAATGCTGTGGCCTCTGATGAGCCGGCAACTGCTGCGCCGCTGCATTGCAACAGCCTGCATATATATATACCTACCACAACCTAGCATCACAAGCTAACCCTTATTTTCTGTAGGCAATATTAGGTAGACACGACTTTAGCTCCCAAACCGTTTATCAAGGCAAGTCAGCAGCGCAGCAAATACAGGTTGGTTTGAGATTTGAACGCACGGTCATATCTAATTTAAGGTAAAAAGCTAACGAACCAGAACCACTTTACTGAGTGCTTTCATGTCCCCTTTAACCATTTAATTCCCATTATAAAATTTACAACGCACTCTGCCTGCACAGAACAAAAAGGTGTCTTCTCCAGAAATCCAGTACTCTGATTGGCTTTAAGAATTTATATAAAATTGAAAGTTCAATAGAGGCCTGTCACATCGAACTAGAACTGTCGTTACTAATGGTGACAGGGACGCGCCGCCATGTTGGAGGACCAACCCTAACAGAGACGCTTAATATGGAGGTAGATTTCTATCAAAAATAAACAAGCACAAAAGTTTAATCCACAATTGTATTTACCATCCACACACACACCTCTCTCAATTTGTGTTCGTAGATATAATCCACAATTGTATTTACCATCCACACACACACACCTCTCAATTTGTGTTTCGTAAAAATAATCCACAAGTATGTGTTTTCCATCCACACACAAACACCTCTCAACTTGTGTTTCGTAAATCATCATTTGGATGAATGCAAAAATTCTATTCTCAAATGCAAATAACATTTACAGATATGTTTCCAATGTTCACATGTACAAATCAAAAGCTTGGCTTGCGAACTGGCGAATCTACATTTGCCGATCGAAGGACACGCTTGATCTGCTTGGATTTACGGACAGAATTTTGAGACAAATATTCCGCTGTTTTTCACCGTGTCGATTCACGCTCGCTTAATTTGCGATTCGTAAACTAAACTTCTTCTTCTTTGGTGCTACATAACACGGCGGTGTGTGTGTCGGCTCATCAGCGCCACTTTTAGAACAAGTGGCCAAAATGGCACATTATCTTTAAGAAGTGGATTCATGGTAAATTTAATTAAAACAACCGAGTTTTTAGTTTATTTAGGTTGTAAAGTTAACCCCACGATAATCTTGCGATGGCAAGTTTTTTAAACAGTCATTGCACAAAACTCCTATCAGATTGCATGGAGCTAGCTAGCTAGATTACATTACACAGGGGTAGCGAGTTCATGCTAACGCTACTATGATTGCTGTCCTACAATGACCGACTTCTGCACTGCGTACGAATAAAGCTGGGAAAAGGCAGAAATGTCCTTTTACATGATAATCTGAGTACTCACCATAGTAGCTAAACCACCAGGCAGGGTGAACAAACAAAATTTTACAACCGAAAGAAGAGACTGGTGAAAGCAGTGAGGAGTGAGCTGGATTTAGACAGCAACCAGGCTTGGATCATTAATGGTAAATTAAGTTTTATGAACAAATTATAAAGTTAGCCAGTTAATATATACATAACTAGCTGGCCTAATGTACATTTATGTGCATTATTTTAATGTTAGAAAGTTACAAGTTAATCACTAGGTTTAGCTAACGTTAGTAGCTATATCATTTGTGTGAACGACTGCTACGCCTGCAAAACATTAATGTTAACCTAATGCGATACGTCAAGCATATTGTGAACATCAAAACAGTGTTCGTTTGAACTATTATTACATTGCTGGGGGTGCTACATTGTACGATGTCTCACAAATAGATTGGATAAACTGTAAACATTAGCTACCTGTGCTGGCCAGGCAGGGTGCGAGCAATATGAGAGAATCCAGAAGAGGGCGAAAAGAAAATGTAACGTGTACGATATTAAGCACCAAATAACAATGCACTTGAAAGTAATAATGAAAGTAACGGTAAATGTACTTTATGTGTTGAACTGATTGGCCTTTTATGGTGTCTCCAACTGAAGTTCCCTATCGGGAAAATAAAATTATTCTATTCTATCCATCGAGCTAAAATATGTTTTATTGCTGAAGTAGGCTACTGTAGCCTACCGTTAATACGTTAACATGTAACGTATCACTTTGCTCCCATATTAACTGCACAAGCACTTTACTTACCAAGGTGGTATACTACGAAGCAGGATTATTGAGTTAGTACTAGCTGGATAACTCAATAAAACCCAGAACAGTTCTTTTTACTTCAGTCCATGCATGTTCCAGATTTGGGAGGGTTCCGGTTTTTACTCAGTAATTAATCCTGCTTTGTACGTATACCCCCCGATGATGGCCATAAAAGAAAATCAAGCAACCTCCTGATTAAATGTGATAGCCTATAAGTTTGGTTTGCATAACGTTATGGAACACCAGCATTTGGTCCTCCAAGATGGCGGTTGGCGTAAAAAGTGGGCGTGTCTGGTCAAATTGTGACGTAGGTGACAGGCCTCTATTGAGTCCTCAAGTGAGTACGTCAGACGTGGGCAGAGTCTGGTTTCGGAAGTAAATTCCCTACGACAGAATGGGCTTTGGAGTGTGCCCTGTGTCCTATCGACTATTTCTTGAAATATGATTTATAGAATGAGCCGAAACGTTCCTAGACTAGTCTGTGTGGTATAAGGATATAGACCATATATTGCCTGTTCCAATTTTAATTTTTTAAAGTAACGGATTAATGGTTCAAGTTTGACGTGTAGTCCACTTTAACAGACTACATAGCCAATACTGCATCGCACGGGTGGTTCTCGACCAATCATATGTCATCATCTCGTCTGGACATTTTTGGCTGCGCTGCCACTGAAGACGAGCTAACGTTAGCTTGCTTAATTGATAAGCCCGCCTGACAAGGTCAGAAACTATGCTATGGTTAACCACATAAAGCTATTTTAGCTTTTAGTCCTTCAAGCTAGCTAGCTAACGTTAGAAAAAAGTGTTTAAAAAAGCTATTATATGACAACGTTTGGAGACAACGCTACGGTCCTCCGGAGGGAATTATGGGACATCGAGTTTTTAAACAGTGGCAGCGCTGGTATATTCACAAAAAAATACTAAAACGTAAAATATACTCAAAGCTGGTCGAGAAAAACGACATATTTTGTGAACAGGTGTTATATTGAACAATCCAGGAAATTGATGGTAAGACATAATCACTAGAAATGGTTTAAAAGTAAGTTTTAGTTAATGTCTACGCTCTAAATTAATGGGGAATTTATTTCCGAAACCAGTGCGACGTAGTCACTTGAGTACTGTATTGCCGCCAACTATTGCAAGTTGAAACGACCACTCAAAAGACCACTCCAGACCTTCTTGTGGATGATAAGATACTGTAGGCTACACGTAAGCAAGAAACATGACTCAATCAACCATAAAAGCCTTGAAGTTAGCTTCCAAACTGATCTGACTAGATATCGAACATACTGACTTTAACCACACAAGATTGCTTAATTTGGCTGATTTGATATTGCAGAACTACCACCAACATAGTAAAAAAGCCAAACAACTTTTTAGAGGGAATCAAAGCATAGCTAGCCCCAAAAGCATACTTTGCCTACATGCTCAAAGATATAAAGCCCAGCCATAAAAATCTCTGGTTTTAATGATAAGCGCTTCCAAATTGTAGGGAGGAGCCCAGTTGTTCCTCCCTCTGAATGTTGTAATACAGCAAATCACAATTAGAAGCTTAGGGTTCAGCGTTAAGTTTTTTCACACTTGCTTAGTCAGTAAGAAACGTATTGCTCAAACCAAATTTATATTTGGCCTGATATGGCAAAGTTTAATGCAACCTATCCATGAAGTGTTTTTAAAAAATCCAAAGCCTATCATTTCACTTATTATATATTGGTTATCATCAGATATTTAATAAATATTTTTAAAAATCATTAGATGAAGCTTTAGGTGAAGGTTCATTTTAGATTAAGCGTTTGATTTTGGTATTGAATCTCCTACATTCATTTTTAACCCTGGGGCAATACATTCAGAACTGGTATGCCAGTAGTCAGTGTCCAACAAAGAACATTGTTTCTGAGAACATGAATCGATTGGAGGTTTGAGCTGCAATACTGTAGTTCCACAACTGTCCCTTGTAACAAGTGTAACAAGGATTGAATTACCACTCAATGGCATTTTATGCATAGGAGGAACCTAACCACACAATGGGTTCTCAATAGCCTATAGGGACAACTTTGTGCAAGAAAATGGCATGCTAATAAAATGTGACTTGGATTACATTAGCGAACATGTTTCAGCAAGATTGCTTTAATGTTTATCACAAGAGGTAAGAGAAAAGTGAAACCATAATTATTTTATTAGACCACTGTTTCAATTTCAGCACTCATTCCTATCAAACAGTGAAGAAAAACTGTGGAACACTTCCCTTCATTGCTTGTTTGCCCTGCTGCAATCTTCATGTCAGTATCTCCAAATTCATCTCTGAAGATCCTTTTGTATTCACGCACTTCACTTGATCTTCAATGAATGATTTTTCGATTTGATAATTATCAAAAAGGTACATTCTCAGCCTCCTCTGTTTGAAGCGCCATCTGCCACTGTCGGATGTGCAGCACCGTTGGACAGTATATGATTTATTCATCAAAAAGTAGCATTTTGAAAGAGATTTACAATGGGATACATAAAATATACTTCATTTGTATATAATAGAACATAGGTAGTGCTCATAGATAGGGCTGGGATTTAAAGTGGTACACCACTGTTGATTTTAACCCTTGGGTTGTCGATCACTTAAAACTATGTGTAACATACATAAGTGTTAGTATAATAAATATTAGTACAAACAACTATGTACAAATTATTAAACCACAGGCTTACGAATATCAGTGTCTAGGATACCTTTGTGAAAATATATTATGAAGGCTTTAATGCTAACCCTGCAAGGCTTCAGTTGAGATCACATACCCCCCACCTACCCAGAGAGGACTTCATATTAAGACTGAGGTAAAGGTCATTCATAATGATTGATGATTGTATTCTGGGAACTGGAAATGTCAGTCCATTTGTCAGCTGTTTCAGCCCCATAAGGGCAGTACAAAGAAACCAATGACAGTTGATCGCACAGACATCAGCCCACTGTTGGCCTCCCTCCTGTCCTGCCCAAGAAGAGAGCCCTAGGAACCACAGAGGCAAGTCAACAAGCCATCATTCTATGGCTGCTTTAAATGCCTCATTAACTACATCCAGAAAACATTGTCATTGTTGATTGTTTAACAGCTAGCTCATCCCTGTTCTGTGGTTTTGTTTAAGTTAAGTGTAAATCCACTTTTCGATCGTGTAATATTTAGACAACTAATGAGCACAATTGGATGTTTTTTTCAAGCCTGCTTTTTCACCCTTGCCCTAACATTTGACTGATCTCTTGAGAAAAGACACTAAAATACGACCAAAGGCTTCGTCTATATCTTCGAGAATAAAAACACTGCTCATGTCCCAAATGGCTTCTCAATTTTGTTGTTATTAGAGGTGGCAAAGTGTAATTCTGACCAATTAAAATGTGTAATTTAGCTTGATAATTTGTGAAGATTCCAAGCTAAATACAGCAACTTCCATTTAACACTATTTGTGAAAAAACTCTGCAAACGTTGCAAATGATTGAAATAAGTTTTAAAAGTGTGTCAAATGCAGCCACAGATAAAATGCCATTATTCTTCATTCCATGGAATTAAATTCATTTCAGATAAAAATACAGCCGAGAGAGAGGTGATAGATGGCACATTCCAACATCAACATATTTTTAGATAATGGCTTACAGACGCCTTCATGAAAAAATAACTGAGAGATTACTTTTGACTAATTAGGTCTTTGGTTATCGATCCAGGGAGGGATATAATTTTGAGTAGCTGCAGAACAGATCAAGGCACAAACTCGGACCAATGGGACATTAGCCCGTAGTGTAGGTTTAGAGTTTCTTTATGCTACTGCATTTTCTTGTATTTTAAAAGCTGTAGTTTTTACATGAAAATACTTTTTCATAAAATGTAATGTCTACCAACCAAATATCTTTTATATATGATTCTGTGAAGCTTTTGTGATTGGTACCGAGAAAGGCTTGAGCTCATAACACTGAGCAATTTTTGAAATTACTTTTTTAGTGACAAAGTTTTAGATGTAAACTACAAAGGAAACTAAAACTAACGGAGCTGTTATCACAATCTTCAGTAGGACACTCAATTCAATCCCTGATATTTGAAAATGTGTGAAGATTACCAAACAGATACATCTTTAATTTGGAAAAATTATTGTTGATTATGTGAATAGATTAAATATATTATAGATTCAAAAATGAGAAATGCAATAATGATTTTTCATTGTCTGACTCACTATGGAGATTTCTAAATGTGTAAAACTGCATAATACACTATCAAAAAGGCAAAACCAGCTCCAGGTCACACCACATTCTTCCAGGAACATGTATTTCCCTTGAAGCCATAGAAACTGAGCCCTTTGATGATAGTTTCAGTGTAAGAAATCCTTGCAGAAATCTAATCTGCAATGCCTATTATCAGAGACACACAGGCAGAGAGATGGAGTCCCAGCTGTGAGGACTGGTTTTCACTCCAAAAACAGCAGCAATGTACAGTAGGAGGTGTGCCAATAAAAAAAGTTCATAAGACAGGGAAACTGCCTGAGGATAAACTTTATTAGAAAAAAAAAATCACTGCAGAACAATTGAAACAACCAAGGTCAATACGGGGGAACTGCATAATATGAAATGCGGTAGGCAGCATCCCATAGGCAATAAAATCTATATTTCAAGGGCTGCAGCACATGCATTGAACGTGGCCTGCATTCTTTGAAGCCTGGGTACTGGAAGATGGAAGGATCTGTCTTCTTTGAAAGGGTTACAGTGGTGGAGAAATCTTTCTACTACTTTCTCTGCCGAGGTTTTTTTTTTCCCCCCATCAGAAATCCTTTTACACCCTGTGTCCTATGTTGCACAGTTATGGAAGCAGCAGTTGGAAATGTGTTTCTCTGTAATGAAAGCTGCTATTTTCCTCCTGGTGCATTTGTTCTCCCTGGGTTATACCATCCCAATTTCAAAAACTGCAACTGCAGTCACATCGATTGTGTTGTTAATCTATACAAGGTATTGTGCATTGAGAGGGAGAATGAGAGAGAGAGAGAGAACAAGACAAAGAAAGGGTGTGAGAAAAAGACTATAGGCTAAAAATGAGTGTGAGAGAGAGAGAAATGGGCAGATGATAAATTGATTCCATGCATGCGATTTGACTAGCTAATGAAATGAATGAAAAATTAACAAATTAGCCAGTGAAGGGATGCAGTGTAGATATAAGGAACCATGGGGTGCTGCATGTTTCACAGTTTTAATCTGTCTGACGAGCAGGAGGGGGAGACAGGTGGAGCTAGCTGTGGTGCAAGGAGACTTCCTACAAAAACACACGGTGCAGAGAGAGTGAGATGAGATTCACATCATTCAATAAAAAGTCCTGCTGGAAATTTTGCAGGAATAATACTGTGACATATAATTTTTGTATTGTTGGATATGTTTTCGTAATGGTAAACAATAAAATATTGAAGAGGCTAGGTGGGTACCCCATACCTGGTCAGACTGAAGGATTCCCTCTCTGAAGGTGAAATTATCATGTGAAAAGTGATGTTGCTCAGAAAAACAAATAAGAAAAATGCTGTGATCCTGGGACTTAAATGTACTGCCATAGACATTATGTATTTGTTTTCATTTGTGTGCATGAGCCTGTGTGTGCGTGTGTGTGTGCGTGTGCATGTGCGTGTGTGTGTATGTGTGTGCGTTTATTCTGTTAGTAGTGAAGGAATCAGCAAGATTGTCTTCAGTGAGAACATTCCTCTGAAGCAGCATGAGTGTTGCAGTTTCTTTTCTCATAGATGCTGAGTTTCACACTGGTTCAATAAACAGAAACCTTAAAAGCTTCCCAAACAAGAAAACAATTACTTCTCTGGCAACCCCCACAGTGCCCATCACTCAATATTACTCCCTCTACACAAAGATACACAACATCTGTTCTTCTCTCAACACAAGCATATAGTATATTACAACATTTCAACAAAAATGACATTTAGTAATCTGAGCCATGAGTAACATCAAAAAGCATGCATCATATTACACAACACATTTCACTATATTTTTTAGTAACACATTAGGATGCACAAACTGGTCATATTGAGAACACCAGAAAACAATGATATTTGATCATTATATCACATAAATACAGTAAATTGATAGCAGAACGGATAAAATGTGCAACAATGGAAAAGGACACGTGTGAGGAACATGACTTTTACAAACAGAGACTGAAAGTAGGACAGTTACATAATATGTTCATTTCAGACAGGCAGCTGAAGGTCAACCATGTGAAAAGACTACTGCTCAGGTAAAAAAGGAAATGGAAAACGATAGGAGAGTGACGTAACTATGGTCTGATTTATTTCCTGTGCAATCTGTATTGTGATCAAGGTCTAATTGGTATGCTTACCTTGTGTGAGAGTTTATGATTCTCCAATATGTTGACTGTTTCATTAGCAAGTGTATATCTGTTCGTCATGTTGAATTAATGATTGTAATTACATTGTATCTGGGTTTTTATCTCAGTCAGGAGTGAATTGATAGGATACGATACTGAGGTGGCACTCCCAGAGATGTTGCTGTATTTGTATAGGGCAGAATGGGGTTTCTTGAAGAAGAACTTTTCTAATGTCTTATCTGTCTCATAACTACTTTACAAGATTCAAGTGTTATAATTAAATGTGATTTTGAAAACTTAATTGTATTTAATCTTTCTGAGAACATTTTGCAACTAAACTCCTCAAAAAAAGTTTGGAAACGTTATTTCGGTCGATTATTCCCCCCCCCCTTAAATACAATAATTGTATTTTTTATTTATATGGAAAGCCTCCTGAGTCACCCTACAACGAGGTACACACTTGTAAGGATCTGCATTTCGTGAATGAGCACAGCACAGCTAACCGACCGTGGTGGCCCAAAAAAAAAAAAAAAAAAAAAAAAATCAATATTCTTCTGTTGGTTCTGTCTCTTTTTGATGGCATGGATCAAGTATGGAGACGGGGAGGAGAACGCTATGCAGATTGCTGCACAGATGCACGTGCCACCTTTCAATGGGTGTCATGGGGTGGGGTGGGGCGGGGGTGCTCTCGGTCTTCACAGCAAAAAACAAACAGAACAGATCAATCTTGAATCTCAATGCAGTGAGATATGAGATGATTCTCTGGAGCCAGATCCAATATCAGAATCCCATACCTAAACTCCTAACATCCTCCATCCTCCAGGATGACGCCGCCCACCCCACCAGACAGAGCACAGAGTACCTCCAGAATTTGGGAGTGGAGAGGATGAAAAGGGAATGGAATGGCCCCCCCCTCAACCCAATGAACACTTGTGGGATCGGATTTTGGTGCCAGGTACTGTGCGCTGTACCAACGCAACCAAATGTTGGCTGACTTGCGGACAAAATTTGCGACAGGAATGGATGCCAGATGCCACAGCAGTGCCACAGCAGTGTGGTGACCAGACCAGCAGGAGGTGAGGAGGAGGTTGTGGCTGCTTATGGATCTGTCACACACTACTGAACGCTGATGATGTATGTAAAAATAAAAAAAAAAAAAAATAAAAATGTTGTGTTTGTTTTTGTTTTTTCCTGTAGAGAGTGCAAGAGTGCAGTCAACCAGTCAGTGAAAAAAAACAAGAGAGAATACCAACAGAAGAATATTTTTTTTTTTTTTTTTTTTTTTTTTTTTTTGCTACCCACACGGGTAGTTACACGAATGCACCCACCATGCACGATCCACACAATTTGTACACTCGTTGTAAAGTGGACTAATCTAACTTTCCAAAACGTATATAAAATAATACAATACCATTTAATATTAAAAGGGAGGAATAATCGGAAGAATAAGTTTTTGAACTTTTTTTTTTTTGTTATATTTAAGGATGTATACCTGCGAAATGAGAAACTGGATAAATACGGATCTGAATACAGCCTCAACAGTGTCAATCATTAGGTAGAACTATGAATGATACTGATTGGTCAGCCATGTGCACTCTTGTATGAAGGATTCTGCTCATTAGTAGACAAAAACTACAGCCTGTGAAACATAAATGTATTGGTAAGTCAGTAAATGTGTCTATGTTATGGGTTCACCCAGAGGCTCCATCTTGTTCTATTCCATTTGATATCACTGACCTGGAAAATATTATATTGATCACATATAGTACATTCTGCATGGGGGAAGGCCTATGTTAGTTAATTTTTTTCATCTCCAGTTGGATGCTCCTTTCATGAATAATGTGCTTGGATGCTGTTTGAAATTATGTTTAATGGCTAACGAGCTATGTTTTCCACATAGTGTGGTTATCTCAATGAAATTATGTTTAATGGCTAACGAGCTATGTTTTCCACATAGTGTGGTTATCTCAATGAAATTATGTTTAATGGCTAACGAGCTATGTTTTCCACATAGTGTGGTTATCTCAATGAAATTATGTTTAATGGCTAACGAGCTATGTTTTCCACATAGTGTGGTTATCTCAATGTTTTATGCTGTAAGATTTTATTCTGCCAGATTGTAGGACATGGAAGATGTTAATGCTTCCAAACAGCCATGCCTGGTTGCATAGCAACTAACTTATCACACTGCCCCCACCTCTCAGCCTTCCACATACTGTTTGAACTACAACAAATCAAGATTAATTTAAGGCGAACAAATTGAATGGCAGTCAATTCCATAACCTCTGAAATAGTCATTTTAACTTTGCAACAGCTGTTTCTTTTTCTCTGAGTGCACCAAATCTCACTTCAAAGATAGACTTGATAAATGCCCCAGAATCCTCTTGTTGGTTTGTTCAGTGTTATTATAACAAAAAAAGTACTGCAAATACTACATGTCAGTTTTCAGAGTCTATAATTTTTTAAATGTATTTTTTAAGTGGTTATTTGTTTTCAGGTGTAGTGAAGCGATCAACAATACAAGTACAGTATACAACATTTCACCCTCACAGGCATTGTTGTAGTATTTATTTATCTGCTCTACTCAAATAGGTAACAGTGTACCCCAAAGGCAAAGGGGGTGCAGGAGTTAGGCTGGTCACGGGGGTTGAGGTCAGTGTGTATGTTGGTGAGGGAAGGGGGTGAGGGGTGGGGGCTGATGAGGTAGCTCAGGTAGCTTCTCATAAACATACACACTATACTCTCTCTCTCTCACAAAGACGATTGGTCCAGATTCATTTGCATCAATTACCTTCATTGTGCAAGTGATTGGCAGGGTGCTGTACAGAATTTAATTATACTTTATTGGTCCAAATACATGGAAATTCGTCTTGCAACCAATTCTCCAATTAATATACAGTCAAGGATCATGCACCCAACAGAACATATACAGTCAAGCCGGAAAGTCTGCACACCCCTTTCACCTTCTCCACGTTTTATTACGTTACAGACTTATACTACAAATAGATTGAGTTCATTTTTTGCCTCAAACATCTACACACAATAGCCAATAATGACGAAGTGAAAACAGGCTTTTAGAAAATATGCTATTTAGGGGTTACATATCTGTACACACACTTAGCCTAATACTTGGTTGCTGCACCTTTGGCAGCGATTACAGCTTCAAGGCGTCTTGGGAAAGAAGCTACGAGCTTGGCACGCTTGTTTCTGGACATTTTTGCCCATTCCTCTTGGCAAATCCTTGCAAGCTTCGTCAGGTTGGATGGGGAGCGTCGGTACACAGCCATTTTCAGCTCTTTCCACAGACGTTCAATTGGATTCAGGTCTGGGCTCTGGCTGAGCCACTCAAGGACATGCATAGACTTTCTCCGAAGCCACTCCTTTGTTCTCTTGGCGGTGTGCTTCGGGTCGTTGCCATGTTGGAAGGTAAACCTTTGCCCCAGTCTGAGGTCCAGAGCACTCTGGAGCAAGTTTTCTTCAAGGATCTCGGAGTACTTAGCTGCATTCATCTTTCCCTCTATCAGGACTAGTCGCCCCGTTCCTGCTGCTGAAAAACATCCCCACATCATGATGCTGCCACCACCATGCTTCACTTTCCTCCAGACATGACACTTGGTATTCAGGCCAAAAAGTTCAATTTTGGTTTCATCAGACCAGACAATCTTGATTCTCATGGTTTGAGAGTTCTCTAGGTGCCTTTGGCAAACTCCAAGCGGGCTGTGATGTGTCTTTTACTAAGGAGGGGCATCCGTCTGGCCACTCTACCATAAAGGCCTGATTGGTAGAGTGCTGCCTGGATGGTTGATCTTCTGAAAAGTTCTCCCATCTCCACAAGGATACGCTGGAGCTCTGTCAGAGTGACCCTCGGGTTCCTGCTCACCTCCCTGGTCAAGGCCCGTCTTCCCCGATTGCTCTGTTTGGCCGGGCGGCCAGGTCTAGGAGATTCTTGGTGGTTCCAAACTACTTCCATTTACGAATGATGGTGGCCACTGTGCTCTTTGGGACCTGTAAGGCTGCAGAGATTTTTCCATAACCTTCTCCAGATCTATGCCTTGACACAATCCTGTTTCTGATGTCTGCAGATAATTCCTTTGACCCCATGGCTTGGAGTTTGCTCTGAGAAGGTGAAAGGGGTGTTCAGACTTTCCGGCTTGACTTTAGTTCACTACAAATATAATGTCGTATTGCTCAGCTGACTAATATAAGACTAAAAATCATTTAAGTGTCATTAAAAACATCCCACATTGTATGCCAGCATAGCCCCATCTACAATTTAAACAGGAGGGCTAAACACATTTAACAAAAACTTTGCAAGAACAAAAAACGTTCCTGTTCATAGGTTGACCAGTATAGTTGTATGTCTGTGATTATGGAAATTGTATGCGTTCCTAAATATGCACGTACATTTATGTACGAAACGAGTTGGTATGAAAAATTATCGCCGGATTCATCAAACCGTGTGGGAAAGGCTGATTTTTTCGTATTCACGTAATTTTGTGATTAGCATAAATCCACGCCCATGAATTGCCTTATATGGAGGTTGTCACTTCCATTTAAAGCTCCATACGAAGTGAAAATGGCCCAGAAAAAGCAAAAAAAAAAAAAGAAAGTGTCTGTTCCGGTGTCATAAAGTAAATAGTACAGTAGCCTAGTCCAGGGGTTTCAAAGTGGGGGCCGCCAGGAGGCGCCAGGTGGGCCAATTGGAAGGGAGAGGAAAATGCAAAAAAAAAATAAATAAATAAAATAAAATAAAATATATTTATTAAAAAAATTAATTTCAATTAAATTCATAACATTACTGTGCCGGTTTAAAATAAGATATAAATTGTTATAAATCCTTTCATATTGAAATTAGGTCTTTGCCATGCCCTTCTTTCAATCGCAGCCTGTCAGTCAAAGCGTTACGTTGAGCTGCTAACGGCCCGATTATGGAATCAAAATAGGGTGAAAAGTATTGTGTTTTGTATTAAGAAGCTGTATGTTAGATTTTTTTATATTTGCCAGTGTAATTTAAAAGTTTTTTTTTAAAGCCATTTAGCAATAGGGGGGCCCCAGCCAGAGGCTACGACTATTTGGGGGTCCTTGGCATGGAAAAGTTTGGGAACCCCTGGCCTAGTCTACATGGTAAAGTATATAACATGCAGGAAATGCAGAATCTCCCATTACACGAAAAAGTTAAAGTGCAAGCCTATCTGCATCGGACAAACGCATTGCCTCTATGCCAAGCAGTAGGCTGCGGTCTTTCTCGCGCCATGGAAATAAATGCATTTATAAATTTTGTCATTTTGTTGGTGTTTTGTGAGTGCGAGTGGTGGTTTGAATTCCCGATCCCCTAGTGATGGAAAGAGGTAGGCTTACTTACTGTCTGACACAGTCAATTTGACGTAGCCAATAAGCCACTAAAGCCAGCCAGCTGAAGCTGTTGTGGGTCCCACCCGTCTATGGTCCCACCAGGCAATCGAGCCAGGACGTTGAGCAATACATTTCACATGACATGAGCTGAACAGATGTGACAGCCCTTTCTATTCATGTTTTGCAAACGTATCTTTGGATGGAGCCTTGACTGAGGCTACGTTTGTGCAGTAGATACAGTTATGCCACCAATAACATTGCTGTTAAAACCCGAAAACGACTAACCAGCCATATATCACTCTCAGCCATCAAGTAGATAGCTTTTGCGCAATCTTAAAGATGCATTAGTTTCTCTCCTAAGCAGCCAACTCCTCCAACAGGCCAGCCATTGCAACGCTGGCTACAGACCTGTAGGCAATTTAAAGCAAATTTCGTTCATTGGTCAAATGTGTGTTTTAAATAGCATATTTAACATCATATAAGTGATTGGCAGGGTCATATGAATGAAGCCCAATGAGCGTATTGTCTGTGCCCATAGGGTAAAGGTGAATTTTTGCCTTTTCCCATGGTCACTGACCAGTCTAACTGAAAAAAGTTTTTAAATCTTTTGCCCTGAAATGCCTACCTAAGGGAAATAACTTATAGTCCTCATGAAGGACATGAGCAGTGTAAAGATTGAACAGCTAACACAGCTTGATTGGGTTTGTTGTCATGGAAGACTGGGTGTTGTTTACTGCTACTAGTTGTCACCCATTGGTTAGAAAGGATCTGAACCAGTGCATAAGATGAGGCTTCATCTGTTACTCGTGCATTTTGGATACGAGAATGTCTGACTGAATTATATTTGCATATGCTCTAGGATCCTCTATATGCTGTGTAACCAAGTGCATAAGTGTAGCCACTGCATCTTCAATGCTTTGCCTGTGCCTGTATGCAAATTAATGCATGTGATCTTGAGTCGCCGCTGCTATTCTACCGGGCACAATTTTTTCCAGTGCCTTCATCAGGACAGATGTAAGAGTCACTGGACGGATGTCACCACGGTCCCTTGGGCTTGTTTTCTTGGGAATTGGTTTAATGTGGGAAATTTTCCGGGCTTTAGGGATAGTATATGTACCTAGTGACTCCTGGAAAATAGACTGCCATATGGGTGCCAGCTCATGACCGTATAGTTTCACGATATAGAGACTTATATTATCTGGACTGGAAGCCTTGCGTGCATTAAGATGTTGAAATGGATTGGCTATCTCAGTCGCTGTGATCTTCTTCTGAACCGCACCCTCCAGTGTGATTGACTCCAGCACCTGGTTACATCTTGTTATGGTGACCTCATTCTCAAAATATGTAAATAAACGTGTTGAGTTCATTAGCAAAGTCGTTTTCATTGTCAGTCACAATAGGTTTGTGAAAGGAGAATTAATATTTGTTTTGTTGCATGAGTAAGGTCATAGAGAAGGCTTAGATGCACCCCTGTTTGAATATGAACACTGTAACACTATTAGTTGGTTATGGTCTTTCCTGTTAGATAGTTAGCATGCAGAGGAGTCTGTGTGCACGTGCCCTTACCAGGTTTTCTGGAGCTCTCTCATGCTTCAAGCTGCTGTTTGTACAGAATACAAAGCTGAGGAATGTTGTGGGGGTGAAATGTATGTGTATGATTGTGTGTGTGTGTGTGTGTGTGTGTGTGTGTGTGGGAGGGGGGCTGTTGGGAGAGACCTTTTCTTTACAGTGTGAAATGTGGCACAGCAGATCCTCTGTGACATGCATGTGCATGCGCTTTACTGCCAGTTCCCAAGGACACAGGCTGATTCACCTCATCTGCTAACTCCATTTGTTCACAGTCCAGAACACACTCATATAGGAAGATACCTAGAGGCAGTGGTGGAATCATACAATGTAGCTACGCTTTGGTATTGTTTCCCCAGAATGGAGGACAATTTAAAAAATGACCAGTCATACTGGGAAATGGGTAGCCAATTTTATCCTACGAAGCGTGAATGATCGATTTAAAATTGGTAGCCCAAGGTAAAGCAGGCAAGGTCACAGCTTAGAGCCAGCAACAGAACAGCAGTTTGTTCTTGTAAAAAGCAAGGTCCTGGCAGGGGTTAATGACATACCAGTTTCCATTTTTCAAGCAATTCCTGTTCAAAACCTTAAAACTACCAGTAAAACTAAATTTAAAATAATTTCTTAAACCATTCCCTGTTGTATTTCACAAGGTAGCTACCCTGTGACATAAACATGAAAATTAGGGTGCTGCCGCCTGTCTGGGTGCTTGCGGCTGCTGAAGAACAGAGAAAGTAACAACTTCCATTTAAGTATAATTTGTAATTCATTGATTTGTTTTGTCCACTAACAGGATACAAACTCATGAAGTTGTGTAAGATCACCATTTTGTTTATTTCCAATGGCAACGCAAAACAAAGACTGGTCAAAGCCCAGAAAAAGGTCATACACAAAATTGGTTCCTCAGCCAAAAAAATAATCATTCACACGATAGTTAAAGGTTGCAAACAAAACTCTGACGGCTGGTATAGGCTCCTGTTATCCTTCCTTGATGATGCAGCAAGGGCATTCAAGTGTGCTCAACGAGGGGTGTGGCGATGAAAATGGGAAGGGATGGAACCAACGGTGTGGAAAATACCTGCCTTCCAGCACCATTCCCCTCACTGTGCCACAATACATAATTTTTTAACATAAGGTAAAAAATCTACCAATTCTGTACATGCAGTCATGCTTAGTTGTGAGCAATCATAGAAAGAACTGTTGTGGGAGAAATCCAGCACAATACACTGGGCCTCATTCATGCCAAAAAAGTGCACTTCGCGGGTGCGGCAGCCTGTCAATGGCATGCAAGTGTGAGGGCACGCTCTGTGGTAAGCGGGGAGTAGTGTGATGTTGCAGTCTGCCCAAGTGGTGGCCTAACCGCTCCACTAAAGGTGAATTCATCTTTAGTGCAGTGTTTAGCGCAACTGCCTCTCCAACTGGAGACCAGAATTCGAGCCTCCCCAGATCCCTGCAGTTACAATATCATCTATCTTCCCTCTGCTTTCAATCACCTGACAAAAGAGTCCAGGCACTGGTCAGACTCAGTTAAAATGTTTTCAATAAGCCAACATTAACTATTCAAGCCGTCCACATAGCTTTAAGTTAGCTAGATAGCTACTCTAATCACGGTTGTAGACAGGGAATGCTAGCTAACTAACTTGTGTTAATATTTCCACTGTGTTTTTGTGTTGACTGGCAACCATTCCGTTAAATGTTTGTTATAGAACTATATTACTCGGTGGAATAATGCTATTATATTTTTTATTAATAAATGATTGCATGTATTGAATATTGGTGTCTTTTTTATTCGGCTATAACGATATGACCGCCATTTTATAAAATACATGAAAAGCTATCACTATTGTTCCGTTATGTCATGTCATGTCATTCAATGACACGTTTAAGCCAGTAGATGGCAGGTTTGGGTATCGTTGACCCTGTGAAAATGCTTAAAAGGGAAGTTGTGGGTTTTAATGTTGTGAAAAGCTGTGTAAACCAAAGATACCATGTCGCTGTTTTTTCCATTGTCGTGATTTGTTCTCTCTCTGCTGTTTTTTTTGTTCTGCAGGATGTATACTGAAATGTGTGTATAAGCTTTTGTTTGTTCTATGTGTCACGTTTGTGCAAACATAGCAGGCTATTAATAACAAATAACTATGTTTTAAGTGTGAAGTTTGGCTTGGGCAAAAGCTGCAAAAGACAGGAAATTCAAATGAGCACCATGAAACCAAACTTCAGTTCTCTACACTTTCAAGGATTTCCAGTGTTAATATTGACTGCTATACAGTTCTGTAGCTATGTTAGTCTACTGTATTTCAAACAAGATGTACTTATCACTGGGCAGATTGGTTCAAACATTAGTCATTTGCAATCATATAAGTTAACTGAGCTAATGTTATATTGGCACACGTTATCTTAAAACTATCACTCTTCAACCACAGTTGTAAGTATAGGATTTAGTCTAACATTACATCTCTGCCAAAACTATAGTCAGCCAAATATCTGGCTATTTTAAAGACGAACCAACATAACATTAACATTAATTGTCCTGCATTAACTTTACTTGGCACTCTTATGGGTTCCATGACAGGAGCTTGTACTGTTACTAGCTGATAGCTCACGCAGTGTGGTGCTTGTAGCTTCATTAACTTACTGAAATACTGTGGACATGTCTTAAAGGAGTAGCGTTAGCTAACATAAGTTTGTTTTTATCTAGCTGAAGTTAGATAGTAGCTGTAACATTATTTTTGCTAGCTTTGTAACTAGCTAGCGGTAGCAGTTAAGTGCCGTTTGGTGGAACTGCTGTTATGTGGAACTGCTGATCACTGACCTGGCAAAATATCTTTTAAGCAGATTATCCACTTTTCTCTCTCAAATTGATTTGCCCACACTTGTTGTGATTCAGAAAAATGTCACACCATACCGTACAATTCTAAACTCATTTTGAACTTTAGGTTAAAATAGGTAAGTTACATTAGTATGGCTGGTTTCTGTGCTGTGGAAGTTTAATGAGAGTGAGTGAAATTCGACTCTCACATGAAGGAGACTGTTGTTCAATGGCTAATTAATTTCCGGTATCGTAGAATTATAAAGGTTTATTTAAAAACTTTGCAATAAACAGAAATGTCACCCATCAAAAGCATTAGTCCATGCCATGCCCGAACTATCGCTATGTCTACTTTAGCGATTAGAGTTGTAGAATTTGAGCTATGTTTATTGTACAAAAAAGTCTTAATCTAAATGCAAATTTTTTAATGTACTTAACTATAGGAAAAGGGCTGAACAAATCTTTCCCATATTTGTTTTATGTTGAAATATTGATGAGATGTGTTGATCTGCCAAGTGGCTTGGTAATTGGTGTTAAAATTGACGGGCAGAATTTGGGTTTTAACATGCAAGTTGCAACCAAAACCAAACTTATTATAAATCTGTGTTTTTCGTTGATATATGATCCTGATTTGTGTGTCTGTGGTATTTGTGTAATAGAAAAATAGTTTCAAGTCCATTCAAAATAATTAAACAAACAAATAAAGCAAGTAATAATAAAATAATAGTGACGTCATAGTTGTTTTGGCAGCACCCCCTGTTCAAATTATCTTTAGTAATGTCATTTATAACATTTTTTCTGAGCTGTTTCCGAATTCTTCAGAAGCAGACATTTTTAACGGTATACTGTTTCTTGAAAGCTAGTGTGGAGACAACTGCCCAAGCCTGCTATACTTGTGAGGGAGTGGGTGTGGAGGGCCACACATGACTGACAGGGGTTTCTTAAAGTCTTCCACAGGAGTGGAGAGACCACAAAAGGGGGAGTGGAGAACTAAAAAAGGTCAAAAAACCTTCCCGGCAAACTCTGCTGAAACAAAACAAAAAAAACCTAAATAAATAGGGCAAAACACACACGAAAAGGCAAGAGAAGGCGAACTAGAAAAGGCAAAGAAAAGGGAAAAGGAACCAAGCTCAATTCTAATGAAGTTCCTGTGTTGTTTACAAAAAGTAAGCAAAGCAGTCTCCAGAGCGTATAACTGTACCTATACCGGGATTAGAGTGTAGCAATAACGATACTCAAGCCCCGGAAACAGGAAGAGCCGGGCTTAAGTAGAGCCAGACACCTGACACAGGTGAAAAGGATAATAACCGGGCGAGAGGGAAAACCCGACCAGGACGCTATCCCGGCGCAAAAATACGGAACCTCCATAGAAAACAAGATGGCGACCTGAAAAACCGTGACAGGACCCCCCCTCTAAGGGACGGCCCCAGACGATCCCCCAGGACTAGCTCTGCAGGAGGAGCTGATGAGTCCTGGGTCCAAAATGTTTCTAGAGGGAACCCAGCAATGTTCTTCAGGGCCGTAGCCCTCCCAATCTACAAGAAACTGGATCCCTTTACCCACGCGTCTCTCCGCCAAAATGCCCCGGACTGTATATACCAGGCCACTATCCATGAACCAGGGAGGAGGCGGTGGTGTCAATCGAGAGACGTAGAAAGTGGGATGAATACGCATGGAGTGTGGCAACTGCAGATGCACCGTGACCAGGTTAATTTTCTTAAATGGGCCCACGAAGCGTGGGGCGAGTTTCCAAGACTTCACGCGCAACGGGCGGTCCCGCGTGGAGAGCTAAACCCACTGTCCCACCCGATAGGAAGGAGCTGGGCAACGACGCCTGTCGGCCAAAGTTTTTTGTCTTGCCGAAAAACGCGAAAGAGAGGACCCAACCTGCCTCCAAACAGATTGGCAGTTCCGGACAAATGAGCCCGCAGAAGGCACCTTCAACATCCCTCTCAAATTTGGGAAACAGTGGAGGTTGATACCCCACCTGCACCTCGAATGGAGAGAAACCAGTAGACGCATTACGCATGGGCATACTCCGCCCAAGCGAGGTGGCGACCTCAGGACGTTGGGTTAGAGGCGGCTAAGCACCGAAAAGTGCTCTCTAATGTTTGGTTAGTCTGTTCAGTCTGTCCATTGGTTTCTGGATGAAATCCAGAGGACAGGCTGACAGACGCCCCTAACTGCATGCAGAAGGAATGCCAGACCCATGCAGCGAACTGAGGGCCACGATCTGAAACAACGTCTTGGGGAAGCCCATGCACCCTAAAAATGTGGTCTACTACCAGTCGGGCGGTCTCCGTAGCTGACGGTAGTTTAGGGAGGGCGATGAAGTGCGCCGCCTTGGAAAACCTGTCCACAACCACAAGAATTACCATGTTGCCGTGGGAAACAGGTAGACCGGTGATAAAGTCCAAGGCGACGTGTCTCCAAGGATGTGTGGAGATGGGCAAGGGACGCAACAGACCCGAGGGTGGGAGCTGCGAGTTCTTGTTATGCGCACAGACCGGACATGCAGAAACAAATTCACGAACATCCCTCTCCATACCCTGCCACCAAAAATGTCTGGATAGGAACTCTCTCATCCTATGAATGTAAGGTGAGCCACCAGCTGTGAGGAATGACCCCATTGGAGAACCTGGGACCTTACCCTAAAGGGGACGAAGAGACAATGAGGAGGACCCCCCCCCCCCTCCATACTCGGCCACCAAAAATGTCTGCATAGGAACTCCCTCATCCTATGAATGCTAGGGTGAGCTACCAGCTGCAAGGAATGACCCCATTGGAGAACCTGGGACCTTACCCTTGAGGGGACGAAGAGACAATGAGGAGGACCCCCCCGGGACCCAGGTTGAGATGCAATGCCCTCTGTACTACGGCCTCGATCTCCCACATAACCAGGGTCAAAATCTGGGAATTTGGTAAAATGGGCTCCAGAGCAGGATCCTTGTCCGTCTGGTCAAAAATGCAAGAAAGCGCATCTGGCTTCACGTTTTTAGAGCCGGAACGGCAAGTTTGAAACGGGCAAAGAGCAACGCCCACCGGGCTTGTCGAGAGTTGCGTCTTTTAGCCTGCTGGACATATTCCAAGTTTTTGTGATCCGTTCATACGGTAAACAGATGTTCAGCCCCTTCCAGCCAATGATGCCACTTCTCTAATGCCGACTTCACAGCTAACAGTTTCCGGTCTCCTACGTCATAATTTTTCTCGGCTGATGTAAGAGCATGAGAGAAATAAGTACACGGGTGCATTTTCCAATCCAGCAGTGAGTGCTGGGACAAGATCGCTCCTACCCCCAACTCTGAAGCATCCACCTCTACCACAAAGAGAGGGAAGGATTGGGAGTAATAAGGATGGGTTCGGAGGTAAATCTCTTTTTAAGTTCAACAAAGGCAGCCTCCGCCTTAGGATTCCACAGGAACCACGATTGAGCTGCTTTTTTAGTTAGAGCCGTGATGGGCGCGGCTACTGCACTAAAATTACAGATAAAACGTTGATAAAAGTTTGCGAACCCTAAGAACTGTTGGACCTGTTTTACCGACTGTGAAACGGGCCAGTTCCTCACAGCTGAAACTTTTTCAGGGTCCATCTGGACCTCTCCCTCTTCTATAATGAATCCCAAGAAGGCAACAGTGTCTGAATGAAAGGAACACTTCTCAGCTTTGACAAACAGTTGAGCTTTGAGAAGCACCTCCAGTGGCCAGATCAGTGGAAAAAATGTAAATATCGTCGAGGTAGACAAATACAAATTTTTCGAGCATCTCCCGCAGCACATTAGTGCCTGAAAAACAGAGGGGGCGCTAGTGAGCCCGAACGGTATGACAAGATACTCGTAGTGTCGGTTGTGGGTATTAAATGCAGTTTTCTACTCGTCTCCCTCACGCATGCGCACTAAGTTATAAGCGTTCCGGAGGTTGAGTTTAGTGAATATAGACACCCACTGGAGGTGCTCGAATGTGAAATTCATGAGAGGGAGTGGGTACCGGTTTTTATAGTGATGTCATTGAGCCCACGGTAATCTATACATGGCCTCAATCTATCTTTCTTTTAATCAAAGAAGAAGCTGGCCCCGGCCGGTGAAGTAGACGGTCTGATAAATCTATTAGCTAAGGATTCCTCGATGTATTCCTTCATAGCGAGACTCTCTGGGGCCGATAACGAATACAAAGACCACCTGGGGGGTATGGTGCCTGGATAAAGGTTGTAAATGGCGCAGTCGTACGTTCAATGAGGTGGCAGGGTTGTAACTCGTTGTTTACTAAACGTTTCAGCGAGATCCGAATATTCGAGAGGAACATTAGAAGGCAAAGAAAACTCGAGCGCCCCCACAGCCCCAAAGCTCTCCAAGCTGGGAGGTGCATCGGACATAGACTCCCACGCAAACTCAGAATCAGAGAGCTCGTCATGAGAAGCACCATCCCAAAGGGAGTGACCGTCAGCTGTGGGTCCCATGCCAAACTCTCCTCTCTGTCCGCAGTGAAAGAGGCGAGGCTGTTCTGATCTGACAGGAAATCCCTCTCCTCTGAGTCACTGTCTGGGTCAAACTCCGACTGATAACCACACCCCGTAGAAGAGGGGAAGCCCTTTGTTAACAGTGTGATCCGCACTGAGGACTCCATCGAGGAATGGTGGTTTTGTCTCCTCTTCAATTAATGTGGGGGCCGTGTCGCACGAGCCAAGAATGACCTAACACGAGAGGATAAGTGGGAGAGTCGATCAGGAAAAACTGAAGAGGCTCAGAATGGCCCTTGTGCGAGATACGCATATTAATAGAACCCGTTGTCTCTTTAATTGTCGCCATTACCTTAGGGGCGGCTATCAAAAACTGTAATGACCCGGAGCCGAATGAGATGGTGAATGGGAATCTTGTGTTCCCTGGCCCATTTGGCATCTATAAACGACTCCACAGCTCTGGAGTCAATAAACGCATCGACCCTAGTCGAACGCTGATCTCATTGCAAACGGACTGGTAAAAGGGTTCTACGGATTGTACTGAAACGTCTCGCTAGGGTCCCTGGTTCCACTAACGAGACCCCCCGTTTCCCTCCGAGCTCTCGTGTGCCCCTTGCAGCACTCCTCCCGCGACTTGACCAACAGAGATTCACGCAGAGCTGTCCACCTGCATGGGAGTGGGTAGAGGCGGAGTCTGAAAAAGAGATAGTGAGATGGGCAGTCCCTCTTAGCACTTCTCTCTTTCTCTGATCCGGTTATCAACACGGATAGCTGTGGTAACCAGGGCGTCGAAGGCGGCAGGTGGTTTGAGCATGGAACAGTCTTTAATAGAATCAGACAGGGCTTTAAAAAACAGAGAGATGAGCGGAGCCTCAGACCACCCTGTCTCCCCTGCCAATGCTCGGAACACGATGGAGAAGCCTGCCACGGTGTCGGTGCCCTGGCGGAGACGGGTTAGTTTCATCGTGGCTTCTTAGCCCGAGATGTCATGGTCAAAAACTAACGCCATCTCCTGCATCAGTTTATCCACTTTGTTCATAACGGGCGCGTTAGCCCGAATAAGGGGGTTAGCCCATGCGAGGGTGGTCCTGGTTAACAGAGATAAAATAAATGCTACCCGGGACTCCTGGTTAACAAAACGGAGTGACTGGGCTTTAAAAAAAATCTAACATTGGGCAAGAAAGCCCCGACACTTCCCCACCTCTCTGTTGTAACAGACAGGAAGCTGAAGCTTGGGTTCCCTTATAGCTAGAGGAACAGGCAATTGGGGGGGATTCTGAAGGGGTGGTGCTTATGGAACTGGGGCCTGTGGAGCCGATGGTCTAACTGAGACTGCCAGTAACTGAAGGGTGCCTGTGAGCTCCCGCAGGCAGGCCTCCTGGCGGTGCAGCTGCTTCATTAATTGGCTCTGCTGGGCATGCATAGCCTGTTGCTGGATATGGAGGGCGCGAATGCCCTCTTCATATGAGGCTAAAGCCGCACGCTGAGATTCCAGCTCTCGCTCAAACCCCTGTGGGGTCGCTGGAACCTCCTCCATGGCTTGAGTATACTGTGAGGGAGTGGGTGTGGAGGACCACATGTGACTGACAGAGGTTTTTTAAAGTCTTCCACAGGAATGGAGAGACCACAAAAGGGGGAGAGGAGAACTAAAAAAGTAAGGAGACCAAACTCTGCTGAAACAAAAAAAAAAAACCCTGAAATAAATAGGGCAAAACGCTCACAGACTGGAGCAGAAAAGAGAATAAAAACACCTCAACTCTGTAGACTGTCTTAGTAAGCTCTGTAAACTGTCTCAGAACAGCTTCAATGCACCTTGGCATAGATTCTACCTCTACTCTAGCATAGATTCTAGTCTCTGAAACTCTACTGGAGGGATGCAACACCCTTATTCCTAAATATATTTAATTTGATGTTTTGATGATGGTGGTGGAGAGCGCTGTCTAACATGTTGGTCCAAGATCTTCCATAGATGTTCAATTGGGTTAAGATCTGGTGACTGCTTGATTTGTCCGACTGTATGTCTATCTGGCTGTAAGTCCATTTCTGCTTTCTTTCATTCTCCTTTCTTTCTTCTGTTCTTTTTGGTTTCTTTTGTGTTATTTTGGTTTGTCTTGGTGTTTCTTCCCTCCCTCAGAGAGGACAAAAAAAAAATTAAAATAAAATAAAGATCTGGTGACTGCGAAGGCTATAGCATATGATTAACATAATTGTTATACTCATCAAACCATGCAGTGACCCCCTTGTACCCTGTGGATGGGGGAATTGTCATCCTGGAAGAGACCCTTCCCTGTAAGTGAGCGAACAAGTGGACCCAAACCATTCCAGTAAAATGCCCCCCACAGCATAACAAAGCCACCGGACACTGTAGGGACTTTTTTTAAAAAATTGTCACCTGTCTATATGTGTATCCATTCAATTTTTTTTCATTTAAGCTGCATTCAAGTGGCTTCATGTCACATGTAAATTCAACAGCATCATCATGGAATCATGTTACCACATGATACTGATTACCACAAGCTCTCCTGACTAATTGGAAAAATCTTACATCTGGCTTAAAGCTCTGTTCTACAGTGGATGTAATATTAAGCCAAGCATACGTCCAGCTGGAGCGTCAAAGTAAACACAAACACTGCCAAAATGACATTTATATATTATTCTGACGGCCTTCAAACGATGGTCATTTTCTTCTTTGTTGTTCATCTCCATGAGAAATGAATCCCTGTAGAGAAATTCTAAATATATGGAGTTTGCACTATTGAGATCTCATCTGTGCAGTATTCACGCAGATATATTGCTGCACATTATCTGGATGGGTTCATCTCATTTTCTGTACACAGTGTCCTCTCATTCACATAATGTACAGATAAGGGAATCTCCATAGATTCAGAGAGTGGACTCTTGAACAAATCTGATAGCGCCATGAAAAATATCCTGAAGTCACAGGCCTTCTATGTGAATTTGAAATATAGATGAGTACCCATCTGGAATGCATTTTCAAATCAGGGTTGTAATTTGTTATCAGTTGTTATAGTTTACAAATATTATTATTTGAGGGTTGCTGGTTGCCTTGTCCTGCTAAAACACTTCATGACACTTCCCCCAGACTGGTATCAAATTCTAGCCATGCCCGTCTTAATTGTCCCCTATAAGGTGACATATAATTGAATGTAGTGTTGCTCAGGGAAGGAGACAATCAGTCAGCAGGATTTCACTCTTGTCAATGTGCACCAGTGACCTCCTTTGGTCAGCTGGGTGTACTCCTCTTATGCAAACTCTCCTGTATTTTCAGCAATGAGACAACAGTGTTTAGATATGACTGGGATAAAAGTGTATTTTTACATCTATATCAATATCAAAATTTATGTCTTTGCAATATTCACAGTATAAATATGCAACATATTTCTAACTCTTGTAGTCCCATCGGAGGATTATGAATAAAGAGATCAACAATACAAGTGCAGTATTAAAATTTTCATGCTTGGGATGCAGCACTTTGATAATTGTATGTGCAATATGCTTTCTGCTGTGTTTCACAGCACATTGCATGGCTTGGATTGCCCCACAGTCTAATATACTCTTCCCAGCTGTAGGATATTTTTAACCACAATTGATTTGTATTGTCATATTGAATCCGATCAATATATATGCCTGTTTAGAGGAAGGGACAGAGTGAATCATCAATACCACAAGTAAAGCAGAGATGAAAAATATTGAGGATTTAGTTAGTGCTGCAGGCTTTTGAATTCAGTGTTTTCCCCCCGGGAAACATGTTTCCCTATGTATAGTACAGCAAACAAAAACCGCTGCTTAAAACGCTGACAATTAATCAGCAGAACATTTTTTCCAGTGAACAGTATGATAAGATCTCGCCAGCTCTCAAAAGGACAGCCAAGAAAAATAGCATTAAAAATGTCCTTTCTGCTTACGGCTCTGAAATTTTTATTAGGTTAAATGAAACTTAATACATAAAGTGGTCCCTTTTGTCATCTGCACAGTCCCCTCCCCCCACCCTTCTTTAAAACAGACATTTCTCCATGCTCCCTCGGGTACGGTGAGCTCTGTGTTTGTTTCCGAATCTAGTCCCCCAGGATTTTTTCTTTAAAACCAGGGAGCCACCTCTGCTCCTGTGTGACTGAATCACAATGGTGTGGAACTACTTCCCTTCTTCATTAACCACGCTGCAGTCTCACGCAGGCTGTGCCCTGTGCTTGAAGGAATTCAGAAAGAAAAGGGAACAGGAATAACCTCTGTTTGTATAAGAGGGAAGAGCGGTGTTTTGTTGCTGTGTTACAGATCCTGTGGAGCTGTTTGTATGAGAATTTTAATGAGGGCTTTTTGAAATTGACATGCGGACATTTTTTTTCTTCAGTTTTTTTGCCCTTTTCATTTCAGTTCCATCAATGTGAATACTCTGCCTGGAAGAGTGGGGGAGGGGGGAAGCCCGTCAGTGCAGCCGCACTTGTGAGCCTCTGGACCCCAGTACGCCCACACATTGTCTTGTCACATATGATGAGAGATGGCTTGGCTTGTTATGATAAAAATCCACACTGATATCTCTCTCCAGTCTGCCCACAAGGGGAAGTCTGCAAATAAAGCCAGGAGCTAAAGCCATAATGAAAACAGAATTGTTTGATTAGCGATGTGCAATCAAGGTGATTTGTAAAGCATGAACAGAGGTTAGGCAGAGAGGCTGCTGTTTTGCCCGTAGTAATGGTTCGGCAGGATCGGCAGAGCAGTACAGCTTCAATTATGTATTCAATTTGGGTTATTTTTTTAAATAAAAGATGAGTACTGTTGAGTGCAGGGCAAGCATAAACTGCAGATGAGTGCAAAATCTTCACATGATTGCCCTGGACCTGCCATGTGTTTTTTCATTTTTTTTTCTTTTTGCTTATGTTGCTAAAAAGCACCTATTAGTGACTTGTCCTGCGGGAGAGATGCAGAAAGGAGGGCTTTTGCTGCCAGTGTGGGTCCTCTGAAAAGGAATACAGATGCAGCGCGTCTGCTGGACCGGGCTAATATTATGAGCTGAGAGAAGTGAAGGGTGAAGGGAGAGCGTCAAATGGCGGAAAATAACAAACTCATTTTAGCCTTACATAAGAACTGATCGTCTTCCTTGTGCTGTTTTATTTTTCTTTTGTCGTGAACCATTTTGTCCCAGCTTTATACCCTTTAAGAGATGGACACAGAAGACCGTCTATTACAGTGTAATTGGCAATGCTATGAGAAAAATGCTGGAAAGAAAATGCCGTTAGAACACATGGCGAGCAGCGGTCATTGTTCTGTTGACTGTCAGTTCAGTCAGGGTGGGTATCGCAGGTCATCTCAACATGAATAGAAGCACGCATGGAGCTCCACGCATGGAGCTCCTACTTAACATCTGCTATTGATGATTTCTCATCTGCCTTACCTGTAGGTTTACTGTAATGGGAATTCATCCTGAGCGTAAGATCATAATTTGTAGCTAGTCAGATGAACTGCAGCATAGGTTACATTAATCTGCACTAGCAGATTAATGCACCAGGACAGTCATTTAATTTTTCAGATTTTCTACTGTCAATGACCCTTCTCTCTTTTTCTTTATGGCAAAGTTGATAGCTGATTACTATTTCTCTACGATGAATTACAGCAACAACGGGGTCAGACCAGTATTACCAGGTTGCATTTCTGCATGCTTACTGGTGAGCAGAAACAGCTTTTAAAGTAGTGGGAAACACAAATGCAGTAAAACAGTCCCGTTACACAAATGAGCCACCAGCATTACAGCATGTAGGATTAGTAAAAGTACTTGCATTAAGAATTAAGAACAACAATAAAAAGTATTATATTTTCTGTTACATTTAAAAAAATTGTACAGAACAGGATCTTGGGGGAGAACCAGGACAGGATCATCCAGAAGAGTCATTGGTCCCCCCATCCCCCTCACGCCAATACAGCACTCTGTCTATCCACAGTGCATGAGTCCTGGATGAACAATAAGAACATGTGGCGAACACATTTGACAATACATTTTGCGTGTTGCTATACCATTCGACAGATTTTTCTGACTACTGCCAAACGTGACTCGTCATGTTGAAATATGGCAGCTCTCCAATTGGACAAAACTCAAAGCTTAGTGTGACTTAAGCATGACTCTGGGCCTCAGCCTCATTGAGGTCCATGACTGGACCAGGGCTGCATTCTACACTATTGGTGGTGGTGTGGGAGTTTCCCCCCAGGGCAAAGGCCTGCTGTCTCAGTGAGCATCCCCCGGTTTGGCACTTCCCAGGGAGAGTGTTTCATCATAAGCCTCGCAATACACTCACAGGGCCTTTTGTTGGCAAATAATCCCTGTCAAGTAAATATTGATGCAATTTATCTTGCCTCCCTTGAGTTTCTCCACAAGGAAAGGCTAAATTAAATTGGTACGTTGACACACTGGCGAATTTCTAAAGACAGCAAGCTCTGAAAATCCTAAGCTAAAGCAACAATGGTCTCCAATTTAACCACAAAACCCTACTAATCCAGTATTGTAATATAAATTTTATTTAAAATTGTGCATTATTTTACAATTGCAAATGATTTCTGGCCAGGTCTTCTGCAAAAAATTAGTTACATTTTTGTAAGACATTAACATTGATAACGCTTTTTGGAAGCGACCATTCATCCCATCCTGCAGGCATCCATTTTTGAGCAAATATCACACTTGCTTTCCCAGAATTACTCTCAACAGTTTATAAGACATTAAATAGTTCCTTTTAATGCATTAGTCTTTGTACAAACTTCAGAACTGTCCTTGTTTCCTGAGAAGAAATGAATAAACATAAAGTTTAGGCATTACTCACTGTCACAGTGACACCTGACCCAAGGTGCTGAGACTCTTTAATAGTGTGAATGCGTGACTCCCCATTTTAATGGAGACATTACAATGCAGATCAGCAGTCCTGCTGTCACCCTGAAGATCTGCCCTCTTCTTTTTCACACGCAAACTTGGGCATTGTTTGCATACTAATAACTGTAAAGATATCAGCACATGAAGTTGTGCGTGAGCAATCTAACGGATGATGCAGAAGCTGAAATGACAATCATTCAAGGCTCCTGATGAATAACTTATCTGCAAAGCAGCACCGAGACGTGGGGGTTACCATTGAAGGAGTGAGACCATTTTGGGAGGGTGGCTGGTCTCCTGTGAAAAAAGGGAGTTCTGCACTGTGCAGTGCTAGGCTGTTTAGAGGCGGGGTAGCTGAGGCAAATTGATGTACTGCATGCTGCCACAGAGGTAGAGAAAAAACTGGATAGCTTCATCCATTTTACAGTTTATGAATGTATTTTTTCATGTCTTAGATAATTAATGGGGCAGGAGGCTGTTCATCCAACGTGTAAAGCCTGTCCTTATACGAAAGTATGGTCCAGGACATTAAACACAATTTGGTGAACAAATAATGCTTAAGTACTCGATACCCATTGAACTGAAACACTTCATTCATGTCCATACAGTACTATGAAATGTTAGAAAAAGGCAGGCTTTCAAGTGGCAGGGTGATGTGCATGAGTAAGCACTGCATTAAGTGATCAACATTAAAAGAGCTTCTCCACAGACCTGAATACAGTAAATAAGGCTAATGGATGGTACATGATAAATATGCTGGGCTCTGCAGCTCTTAGCCAAGGCGAGTCTGTTGTCCTCTCCCATGAGGTAATATGAACCGTCAAGGTTAAATGACAGGTAGCCTAGTTTTTTTGATACTAACACCGCTGCCCTATCCCAGTCACTCATCATTACTTCAGAGGTAATAAGTGTCTCCTTCTAGCATGATGTGTACCTGACCTTGGGTCACTTCTGGCCTGCCAGCTTTATTACCTAAAGAGGGGTTGGTTGAAGGTGTGTGTGTGTGTGTGTGTGTGTGTGTATGCATGTGTGTGTATCTTAGGCAGTGGTTAACAAGCAACTGGTGCTGTCACAAGCACTGGCATAAACAAAGAAAGGCACGTTTTACAAAAGTAGCTCTTACAGTTTGTGTTGTACTTGTGCCTGCTTCTCAAATTTATATTAGTACACTCAAATATACCATGTACAGTCAAGCCGGAAAGTCTGAACACCCCTTTCACTTTCTCCATGTTTTATTACATTACAGACATATTCTACAATAGATTGAGTTCATTTTTTGTCTCAAAATTCTACACAAAATAGCCCATAATGACAAAGTAAAAACATGTTTTTAGAAATTTTTGCAAATGTATTAAAAATCTAAAACTGAAATCTTCCATTTACATGTAAGTATTCATACCCTTTCAACATCAAAAGACTCTCGATATCTTATTTCCAGGTACTGTTACAAGCGATACTATAAGCTCTCTGAATTTGAATGGATCTCTATGGGAATTGGGGGGTGAGACTAGATTCAGCTGTAAATTACACTGGTACAGTATGGAACACATGGCTGGCTAAATGGCCTAAATGTGTTGTCCTGTGTAGCCTTCTAATGTGTTAGTTGCATATACTATAATTGGTGTAATATAATCAGTGAATCCATTTAAAGTGCAGCCTATTTATTTTAATTAATTTAGTACATTTCAATTAGTGATTTCAAAGCCAGTGGAACACTATGTAACTTCATTGTCAAATATATTCTCACCATCCCATTGTATCAAATTGTGTGCATGTTCAAAGTCGTAGTTCACAGGCTACAGCTGATGACAGTAACTACCACAATAGCTGTCTGTAATAGCCCTAAATGTGTTAAAAGGCAATGTAAATGAGGCCTAATAGATGATGAATAATGAATATGGACATAGTATTTAAATATGCAATTACTTTTAAAAACCCCATGGTAGGTTATGTAATGCCCCGCTGTTGTAGCTAACTGAATGAACCAATTTGGCTTTTAAGATTGAAAAATGAAAATCTCAGACAAGGATTTTAACCAGCTACCTATACATTACGAGGCAGACGCCTTACCCACTAGACCGCAGATCAGCACAAGTGAACATGTCGATTTCAACTTTTTACCCTATTTAGAACGTGCAAGTTTTTATTATCTCGGGCTATTGATTTGCCGAGGTTGGTAACTCACGTGCCTAGTGCAGCTACCTACTGAATTTGCGACTGACTTGGCTGGTCACTCACATGCCTACGCCTTACCGACTAGTTTTTATTATCTCGTGAGCATGAGATAATTTGCCTATCAAAAAATTAATATATTAAAAGGATACCTTGCGCACAAGATAATTATCAAATTTTTTTTTTGTTGCATGTTCTTTTAGGGGCTCCGTAGTTATTTGCAATTGAATGCAATATTTAATTACTGCCATTTTTAGCTACTGCTGAATGCTAGCATTTATTGTGCTGAACTATTGTAAAACTATGTAGAACTAAAAACTATGTCAATAATTTATGTGATGTGATAATTTAAGTATGTGATAATATATATATTTTTTGCACATCACAGTTAGAATGGTCATGTGTGGCAGCTGCTTCTCTTTTCTCTATGAGAGAAGCCCGAGAATCACTGTAAACATTCTTCAGCTCAACTGACACAGGCACGGGAGGCATGCAGGCTGTGGGGGCTGCAGGAATTCCTTGTTTACATCTTCATATTAAATGTTGCCCGGATGCTCCACCCCCAGTCCCATTCCCACCCCCCTGTTCCTAAAGCCATTCCTCAGATGCCTGGTCCTACTGTTATATCTGACTCAAGCACAAAGCATGAGCTGATTTGGTGGGCGACTTTACTGCTGAGTACTAAGTTAACATGCCCTAACTCTGAAACAGCCCTTCAGATACTTACCATCCTTCTTCCGAGAGTTCAAAAACCTGGAGACTCTCAGGGTGAACCAGAGTATTTCATGGGCTTTAAATGAGGACCTGCACATCTCATTAAAGCATTTTCTGCTAAACCGAGAAGCGGTTTTCAGACACCGGCCCGACGCTCTCCATTTTCCAGTTCACCTTCAAGGCGACCGACCGTCAGCATTAAAAATACTTTTTTCCCCCCCACATTCTCAAGCCTGTCATAGGGTAGCACTAAATTTAATCAGGGCACAGAGCTACAGATACTGGCAGTCCAAATGTCGGGACATTTTTTTTCCCCTTTGAGCTGAATCTTGTGTCTGGAGTTAGCACCCACTAACAGCCGCTATTCGCTATTTCTTCCCAAAACTTCAAAAGAACTCAAGTGGATGTGAATTTGGGGAAAAATGGCCACTTTGCCCTGTGTGGAAGGATAAAATGGAATATGACTACAGCACATGGAAAGGGTAATAGCTCTGACCTCTACAGTCATAAATCAACAACAGTAGGATTTTGAGTTTGAATCTCATTGTTCTGATCAGACATAAATGCTTCATTTCCCACAGGATTGGCAGGATATGATTATGCTTCCAATCCTGCCATGTATTTAGAAGCTTGAGTGAAGAGCGGTGTTGTTTGGTCTCTCTTCTCAATTAATGTGTAGAGCAAACGAGGAATTATTTTCCTTCTTATTGCATTTGTTCATTGTATCTACTGCTCGTGAGTCTTTTCTTTTAGCAAGCCACCGGCTGGCCTTGAATCACTGTTCTGTCTGGGACGAGGTGAACACCTGAAAGGTCTCTTTTATGTCAGACTTGCATTAAATATTTTGATTTGCTGCCAACAAAAGTTTTTGTACGACGATGGAAGGTGAGTGCATAATATTTCCATAAAAATGCGGGCAATTAGCATTGGCATTAAAAATAGGACACGCGTAAGACAGGATAGCGAATGCATCTAAACTGCATCAATAAATGTCGATCATACGGTTAACGGTGCACAATGGCACCACTCCAACTCTGGATGTAGTTCCAGGTGTCAGAGATCATAATGTATGTCATAAAATGTATGCAGTAGCGACCGGCAGAGAGGAAAAGTACCCCAGGGGGAAGGAAAGCAAAACTGATTATTCAAAATTGTTAATGGCAAAGAGTGTGGCCCCACCGGTAATGGTACTCCCTTTTAAATGTCAGTTTGCCGACCTTTATTCCACTTGAACTGGTAAAACTCAGCTCTGGCAAAACTCAAGGTGCCTTGTGTTAAGACATCCAGAGGAGGACCTGAAAATACCCAAGCACTCTGCTTTATCTCATGTACTCTGTGTCATACGATGTGTGTGCTTTCTGGAAACTCAACGGTGTGCTCTTAAGAACTACAGTACCCACAAAATGGAGGCGCATAGGGTCAGTATCACCTGTCGTGTTACATCTCAATAGCTGGCGTACAAGCAGGTGTGCTGTCTCCTCTCACAGCTGTAGCTGTCCCTGGACTTGTCACAGCTCATGAGAGATTAAGATAAATGCAAGACTGCAACCCAGCTCTGTTTAGCGAGATAACACAGAAAGCAAAAGGCATCCTGCATCATCATTACTCTGCACCATGCAAATTTATATCAGATGCCAACCGTCACAGCTTTCAGCAATTGTGTTGTGTGAGCCAAACGGCATGTTTTATTTGTTGAATGAAAAACAAGGGGGATTTGAAGTGTAATTGAGATTTGAAATATAACATAATAAAATGCAGGGTGAGAAATATGCCCTTGGAGAGCGTTTGCTGAAATAGGAGCTTCTATGCCTTGTGACTAGGTTTCATGCTCTGATATCTCATGGAAGGCCATTTCTGGAGGCAATGACAAACTGCAGTAAGTGGGGTCAATCCAAGGCTGTTCAGATACCCAACATATCAAGCAAAATACTGAGTGGCTTGTTGCTGCAAGCCAAATGGATGTAAGCATTTTAGATCAGGCCATACACTGTGCTTCTTTGGCTTTTAATCACAGGTCAGTAATATGGAAGAGCAGAACAGTAGCTGCTATTTTTCATTACATTTCCTTCAGCCAAGATGGCACACCCTTAGGGAGCCTGCCCGTGCTGAACTTCTTGTTGCATTCTGACCTTCAGACAGTCACACGTACAGCCAGTCTTTTCTTTTTTCCTCAGTCTCTCCCATTGCCTGTCACATCTCCGAGGAGCACCCTGGCATTTCTTGTCATAATTCCTGAGTCTCTCACTCTGTCTCTCTCTCTCTCCCTCAATAAAAATAGGCACGCTGGGTACATTACATTTAAATGACATCCAAAACTGCCCTTAGATCATTGTACCATCGCCCTGTTGTATTGCGCATGCTTTTATTACTAACCATTTAGACTACAGCAATGCTTTGTCTGCAGTCTACCAAAGAATTCAGCAGAACAACTGCAACTTTGCTGTATGGAATTCAACACTGGATGCGGACAATTGTTCAAACATACAGTGCTGTGGGTCACGTTACATGAAATAATTTAGGAAACATTGGGTAGCATTGCTTTGGAGTTTTGCTTGTTTGATTTGTGTGAGCTAAGATACCCAGTATTGTTTGTTGTAACTTGGCCTCATTTTGATATCAATACATTTAATGGCAGGCCTAGACTTTACTAGTTTTATTATACGTGGTGCTTTGTACTGTATATGTGACTTGGCATTTTTGTACGTTGAAAATGTTCTTCATGTCAGGAAAGAGGTTGAGTTCTTGTAGCTGCAGACAAATTAGCAATGTTTCAAGTTATAGTACATTATGCTTGCAATCAGAGCCATGCATTGCATCTGAGTTGGAGGCCCAATACCAGGCATACCCACCTGGGCCTACACCTGTGCTATTTTTCTGGCTTCAAGCAAATCATTGGAGTGGTTTTTTCCAGAGACGCATAGCTGATTAAGTGGTACAAATACTGAAATGCTGTATTTCTAGTGCATGTTGTAACAAGATTTCTCAATAATGATTAATCTCTAGAGTGGCATTATGAATTTATTTGAGCAGTAAGGATGAACTTTTCACCACTATAGTTGTAGTCTATAGTGATGAAAACAGAGAGAGAGAGAGAGAGAGAGAGAGAGGAGAGAAAAGGCAATAGCCACCATCAAAGATAATTTGAAACTGAGCTGTACTCCTGCTGTGATATACCAAAATGATTTATAATGTGTCATTTTTCATTAAAAAACCACATCCCTCAACTCTGCACTAAAAACAGTTGTTGATGCACCTGAAAGACAGTCCATATAAAAACATGTTCTTGCACACTTCTGATCAGATTAAATGTTGTGCTATGGGCTAAATCCATTTGTTTTCTGTAGCATGTTAATTCAGTCTTGCAGTGGCAATATATTGCCATCAATCATTAAAGCAATCATATTTCAGGTTACCTGAATAACTTCAATAGGTCATTTAATTAATACCTATACATTTTATGACCAGTTGCGCCTGAACTTACAGAGCATTGCCCATGGCACGTCTTTTATATTTTATTCAACAGTAGCCTATTCACAATGTTACAATAATACATTAACGTATTACTAATGGAAACAGATTATTATTTTTCAGCTAAAGACTTTAAATAATTCAGTATTCAGTCTGTAATTCAGTATCACAATACTTTGTTGGATTATAAAAAATGTATTATTCTCTGTAGAATTAATTAATCATGGTTTATCGCAAACCATTATCTTGATATGTAGTTTGCAATGGCGGGTATAGACATGCGATGGATTTAATCTGAACTCCAGGCTACACAATTAATAAAAATTAATAAAACAAACATATTTTATATATAAGCCATATTTTAGAAATTAATTAGTTCAGAATCCAACCAACCATCACATGCTTTTAAAAATAATTATTTTAATAAAGTCACCTTTTTATGATGTTTGAAATATCCATTAGGTTTCAGGCTCCTCAACACACAACATGTGATGCAAACATTAGCGATGATGTGGCAGCAGGATTAAAAAGAACAGGTGGTGAGGTGAGAGTGCCCCCCCCCCCCCCACTTTCTGCCTTTACAAATTGAGCCCAGCCCCAAATCCATAGCATAATATTCGGCACCTGTGTATTTTTATGAAAACTATATGGTGTAGGGCTCATTGCCTTTTTTCAGGAATTGGGTTTGAGTGGTAACATAGTTTCATCAGTGACGCTCCTGTCCAGGGGAACATCTGTTATTTTCTCACGCATAAGCTTCAGGTCAGGGGAGAGGTCTGACAGCGAAATAGAATGCTTCAGAGAGAATGCTAGTCGAAGGCCAGGCAGTGTAAATGCACTCATCAGCAGCAAATTAGTGCAGTGACAAATGGCTGTGCTTTCATGCGGGTTTAAAAGAGACACATGGTCTCTGTCAGATAGAAAATGAAACCAGCTTTCTCCTGCAGCTCAAGCCAAAAGGCTTCCCTGTTTTATCGCTACCTTTACAAGACTAATGGTTCAGCCTAATCCAAGATGGTTAACCAAAGTTATTACTATTTCATATCTTTTCACACATGATTCATAGGTGGCAACGAAATATAGCATTTAATATAGTCTGAGGCAGAGGCCTAGGGCTGCGGATTGATTCACTGTATGTGTGACCTATTTCTGAGGCATTGATGGAGCAGGAAGAGAGCGTGAACCCGCTCCGGCCTCATTTAGAAACAATGGGATAGAGGTGTCATAGTTTTCGGTCTCGTTGCAGTGTAATGGAGCATCTCTGATGGCACAGAGACAAATGTGAGGCTGAGCTCGGGGATGAGGGTTGGATGCGTGGCATAACAGGTTCTGGAGTAGTGCAGCTGACAGTGCTCCTGTTTGAGAGATGGAGAAGAGGAGAAGACTGCACTCCTTCAATAGTTCCTTAATTTTCTAAGTTCCTGATTAGAAACTACTCAATAGTCAAGTGCAGATCAAAGAGGAGTTCATGAAGGTTTATGTGCTCCTCAGGATACTGGTGTGAATTGTAAGCCAATAATGCACCAATTCTAAGATACATACTGTGTTACTGCATAATTAGACGGGTTGCCAGTAATTGCTAATGTCTCTCATGTTATGTTTTACTCTCACAAATGAAATTATATGCAGTGCATCGTCCCACTGAGTGGCCATGTTGCTGTGATTTCTGCCAGGGAAAATATTACATTAGTGTTCCTGAACTCGGTGTTGACGAAATAGGTGTATAAAACATAATCAAGCCACAGGAGGCTGACGTAATTGCACTTGCAATAAAACCACACAATTTATCAGGCTGCCATCCTTTTTGGGCTTTCATTCCATGAACTTTTAGGGAGGAGGGAATAAGGCTCATTGATGACAGATTTTTTTGTTGAAAACCTTTTCCCCAATGTACAGTATCGAGAGAAATGACCACTTAATTTCTGTACCTCACCCCCCTGCAGTATCTTCATTTTAAATGAGCCCAGTGGAGTGGAAAGGTGTATGAGCCCCATCTGCCATAGGCTGTAAATCACTCATGCCACTATGGATTGGGAAAGAAACAGATCCCTGTACGTGATCTCACAGGGTTCATATTGGACTTGTTGATGGTAGTAATTTGACTATTAGTTAACAGAGCAGAGCATGATGCTGCCTTTCTAAGCCCTCAGACCAATTCTGACAAGTGGATATACTGTAACAGGGTTTCTCCTGGCTCAGAATTGGGCCGGTGGTATCTCAACCAAAATTGTGCAGGGGTTAAACCCCTGCCACAATTCCTAAGGCAAATGCATTGTATGAAAGACATCTGATTCATATAGTAGACATTCTGAGGAACCCATTTCACCATAGTTTTACAGAGTTCAATTCCTTTGCAGGGGTACAAACGTTTTATTGCTGAGCTGGTCTCGCTTGGTGTTTTTAAAACTACGTTTAAGGATCTAGAGGCAGCCTCATTGACTTGTCTATGTTTTGGTTAGATTTGGTGCCATGTACCATATTTATGATCTTTATTTTAACTCATTTTGCTGAATTTTGATGTATGTTTTCTGGCTGTAACTTTCTGTATTTGACTTGCTGTTGCCTGTAAATACGTAAATAAGGATGGAAGTATGGTAGCTACACCCCAGCCACAATTCCTTGAAACAATGTGTAAAGAATTCAATTCAATTCAATTCAATTTTATTTGTATAGCGCAAAGACGCTGTACAGGGAAACAGAAGAAAAATATAACAAAAAACCAGGCCTTAGCCCCCACCAGCAAAACGAGATAAAAAACTCCCTGGTCAGGGAGAAAAAACACACAACAGTGGCGAGAAAAAACTCCCCAGTGGTAAGAAATCTCGGAAAGAACCTGGCTAGAGAGGGGGTGCCCATCCTTCGCTGGCTGGCTTGGTAAGTTTCAGACGAATGCCCGGTTCTGAAGCCAGACTGATGAGGATCAAACAGGTGGTTCTGATGGACAAATGATGGTAATTGGTTAGGCACTGCTTTATCAAGGGTTTTGGACAGAAAGGGATACAAAAGCTAAAGAAGATGCAGGTCAATATTCCCTGACATCAGGGGGGTCTAAGATAGGTTTCTTAATTTAGTTTAACAGCAGTAATCCACCGTTTTAGGAACACAGTTTGTAAGTCCCATCAGTGGATACACTCAGAATTCTATATCCCATAAATGTACTGTAAAGCATTAGCAGTGGTCAGAATTCTAATCTCTTAAACAATGCAACAAGAACATACTTTTGTTTTGGTAGATAAGTTCCCATGGAGCTTTACCATGGGCATGCACATTTTCCTATATACGCTCTATGAGCTTCATGGCAGCACAGTAGCTTTCATCATGGCCTTGTCCACGAGGTGCATTAGTATTGATTCCGCTACAGCGCCACTCTGGAGGCGTTGTTAAATGCTAGTAGTCCACTGTGCACAAAGCTTTCAAATAGGCTTTATTATTGCCGACACAGGTAACATTTTTGGAAAGGCAGCGCGGAATAAAAGGAGCCGCCTTGGAAAACATGTGTAAACAGCAGAATGGGGATTCCTTACACTAGCTGAAGTCGCAGTTGCAGTGCAGATGCCTTACAAGTACCATTCTCCTTCAATTTTATGGTGCTTTACGATTTCACTGAAGTCTAGTTCTCAGTATGTCTGTTGCCATGACCCTACTTGTATATATCTGATTTCAAGGGCTGTTAATTGCAATTCATTTACTATTCATTATATTCATGCTCAAAAGTGCATCCATAATTCTCATGGAAAAACTGGGACACACTAAAAAGAATTATAAAATGGTCTCAGGAGCACTGAATGTAGTACATGCACATGTGTGCACACACACACACTCACACACACCCACACACACATGCACCCCCCAAAACATGCTCACACACGTGTGCGCAGACACTGATGCATCTATGCACACATGCAGAGAGGGGCACACACACAGAAACCCGCATACACACACACAAACATGACCTAAACTTCTTTCAGTTGACTGGAAGGCCTCTTGATCTCTCCTTATTACTGTGTGGACTCTGGGACTGAAAAATAAATCAGTCTGATTATCTGTTACCATATGAAGACCTGACAAACAAAAAATTGGCTCCAAAGGGGTTTAAAGGGATGTGCGGTATAGTGTCTCATCACACACACGCCTGACATACTTCTGTGATGAACCTCAGACATCACTCAGTGTCGCCGTGCGCATCACAGTTGCAAATGGGCCTTATTCCCCTGCAGAAACCTCCGCTGTGTTCAGGTACAGAAGGGCCATAATTGTAAGCGGCAAACAACAAAGGACATAGCAGCAGTGAGGTAACACTAAATATCTAACTCCATAAAAATTGATTTGGAGTGCCGTTCGAGAGGTTCAAAAGCATTACACTGCGGCAAAACAATTACCGCTAACAACAAGGGCAAAAGAGTTATTGCACATCTCGGCACTTCCCAGTTCTACCTGCTGGCAGAACCCCTCAATGTCCAATGCACTGTAAGCATATTGTAGAAAAATAAATATGGGCACTGATGACTGCGGTTTGCCTAGCGGTTTGCAGACGTTCTTGATCCAAACTTTAATGATAAAAAATCCCCTTAACCCTTCAACCAAGTGGTATCATTTTTCTATGGCTTTTTGTTAGTGTACCTAAGGTTAATGCCTGTTAATGCCCAAAATTGTACAGCTAGACATACATCACACTTATATCCCCGCTGTACCCCACTAAACATATAGCTAATCTGTACCCCACTACACTTGTAGCTCATCTGTACCCCACTACACTTACAGCTAATCTGTACCCCACTACACTTACAGCTCATCCGTACCCCACTACACTTATAGCTAATCTGTACCCCACTACACTTACAGCTCATCTGTACCCCACTACACTTACAGCTCATCTGTACCCCACTACACTTACAGCTCATCTGTAGCCCACTACACTTATAGCTAATCTGTACCCCACTACATTTACAGATAATCTGTACCCCACTACACTTACAGCTCATCCGTACCCCACTACATTTATAGCTAATCTGTACCCCACTACACTTACAGCTAATCTCTACCCCACTACACTTACAGCTCATCCGTACCCCACTACACTTATAGCTAATCTGTACCCCACTACACTTACAGCTCATCCGTACCCCAATACACTTATAGCTAATCTGTACCCCACTACACTTACAGCTAATCTGTACCCCACTACACTTACAGCTCATCCGTACCCCACTACACTTATAGCTAATATGTACCCCACTACACTTACAGCTCATCCGTACCCCAATACACTTATAGCTCATCTGTACCCCACTACACTTACAGCTCGTCTGTACCCCACTACACTTACAGCTCGTCTGTAGCCCACTACACTTACAGCTCATCTGTACCCCACTACACGTATAGCTCATTCATACCCCACTACACTTATAGCTAATCTGTACCCCACTACACTTATAGCTCATCTGTACCCCAATACACTTATAGCTCATCTGTACCCCACTACATTTATAGCTCATCTGTAGCCCACTACACTTACAGCTCATCTGTAGCCCACTACACTTACAGCTCATCTGTACCCCACTACACGTATAGCTCATTCGTACCCCACTACACTTATAGCTCATCTGTACCCCAATACATTTATAGCTCATCTGTAGCCCACTACACTTATAGCTAATCTGTACCCCACTACATTTATAGCTCATCTGTAGCCCACTACACTTATAGCTAATCTGTACCCCACTACACTTATAGCTCATCTGTACCCCACTACACTTACAGCTCATCCGTACCCCACTACACTTATAGCTAATCTGTACCCCACTACATTTACAGCTCATCCGTACCCCAATACACTTATAGCTCGTCTGTACCCCACTACACTTACAGCTCGTCCGTACCCCACTACACTTATAGCTAATCTGTACCCCACTACACTTACAGATAATCTGTACCCCACTACACTTACAGCTCATCCGTACCCCACTACATTTATAGCTAATCTGTACCCCACTACACTTACAGCTAATCTGTACCCCACTACACTTACAGCTCATCCGTACCCCACTACACTTATAGCTAATCTGTACCCCACTACACTTACAGCTCATCCGTACCCCACTACACTTATAGCTAATCTGTACCCCACTACACTTACAGCTAATCTGTACCCCACTACACTTACAGCTCATCCGTACCCCACTACACTTACAGCTCATCCGTACCCCAATACACTTATAGCTCATCTGTACCCCACTACACTTACAGCTCGTCTGTACCCCACTACACTTACAGCTCGTCTGTAGCCCACTACACTTACAGCTCATCTGTACCCCACTACACGTATAGCTCATTCGTACCCCACTACACTTATAGCTAATCTGTACCCCACTACACTTATAGCTCATCTGTACCCCAATACACTTATAGCTCATCTGTACCCCACTACATTTATAGCTCATCTGTAGCCCACTACACTTACAGCTCATCTGTAGCCCACTACACTTACAGCTCATCTGTACCCCACTACACGTATAGCTCATTCGTACCCCACTACACTTATAGCTCATCTGTACCCCAATACACTTATAGCTCATCTGTACCCCACTACATTTATAGCTCATCTGTAGCCCACTACACTTATAGCTAATCTGTACCCCACTACACTTATAGCTCATCTGTACCCCACTACACTTACAGCTAATCTGTACCCCACTACACTTACAGCTCATCCGTACCCCACTACACTTATAGCTAATCTGTACCCCACTACATTTACAGCTCATCCGTACCCCAATACACTTATAGCTCATCTGTACCCCACTACACTTACAGCTCGTCTGTACCCCACTACACTTACAGCTCGTCCGTACCCCACTACACTTATAGCTAATCTGTAGCCCATGACACTACATCCCATGTACTGTACAACAGGCTCTCCCATCCTCCACCTCTCCTTGTCCAGCACTAATCTCCCGAGGGTGTTATTCCGCAGCCCTCAAACCATTCTTCTTATTTCCCCATGAGCTGCATCTACTGGGGCGATGAAAGTGGCTGTGCTTTAATTACAGCACTGCAGCAGTGCTGGGACATGGCCCTGCCCCACTCTCTTGACAAAAAAAACCTGGCCTGACCTGTTGTTGACCTCTGCTTTATGTGATCCATATAAGGTAATCACATTACCACATATATGTGACATTACCACATGTGGCAGGAGCTGTGAATTTTGCTCATGGCAACATTTCCAGGTGACTGGTTTTAGAATGACTGCCATAGAATGGCGGCATTTGATGCAGTTCTGTTGTAACATGGAAGGTAGCTGACATTTTTTAAGGCATATCCTTTATTGCTTTGTAACAACCTTCAGAAAATACACCTGTGTAAAACTGATTCTCACTTAGCACCACAAGCGTGATAATGTGTCATAGACGTATACACTGTAGCCTATATAAAGAATGTTTTTTTTAAAAGATATCAGCATTTTCTAATCTGTATGGGCTGTTTGCTGTGCCCTTTCAAACTGCATTTTAATGGGACTGATCATGTAAAGAACTGCATACCAAGCTGTAAAAGATATAAAAAGGTTAAATGAATAAAAAAAGGTAAAAAAATACCTTAAATGAAATCTTCTTCAATGGCAAATTAAAGTCACAACACTGCTAGACAGTGACACCAAAAATCATATGAGAGATACCGTTTTCCCAATATCGTGAGTAAATTTCCAATAGTATGTGCATATTTTGGTAGATTGGATACTGCATGATAAAACACCCTCTCTGTCTTTTAATAATTCCACATGCATAATGTGCATAAAGTGTATGAGCACTGTGTGTCTGTGTGTGTGCATGTGCGTTATTCCAGGCTATTGCAGGGCAAGTAAATGAACCAGACTAGAGCAGGGACAAAGTAACATTACTCATACTCATTCTATGTCAGGCAAAAGATCATCATCTCCATTATCATTTGGCAGAATTTATTTCTGTGCACTGGCCTGATGACTTCATGTGTGTGTGGAGTAATGGAATTACGCAGGAGGCGGAACTCCCGTTCTGGCAAAAGCAGGGGGTTTTGCATGGAAAGAGCAGTCACCCTGTCATTATTTCCCCCAGAGAGGCCATAGGACACCTCGGAATTTTCTCTTACCCTCCCCTCTTTACACTTTAGATTGCTTTGGCAGGGATTCCCAGTTTCAATTTGCTTGTTTGTTTGGAGACCTAATAAAATGCTTTCTCGTAGATTATGTGCTTTAATTGGTCACTATGGCAACGCACTCTAGGCAGTGCATCATTCATGGATAAAATAATGTAGATAGCCTAGTTTTTCACAGCTCATGAATAAAACAACGGGACAAGTCCAATGCCCAAGATCTCGCACCTTCAGACATTTAGTGTATAAAACCGCTTTCTCAAGAGGATAATAAAATCGGCTGTGAAGTAATACTAATGAAATCTATTTAATATTAAAGACCACACAGACAGTCTACCAGTCTGCTTGCACATTGGGTATATATTTTGATACAATAGGAAAGAGAATATGTTCAGATGGTTATTGCACAGCCAGTGAAGTAAAAGAGCTGTAATGTAGAAAATGGCCCCCACCCCCATCCTAACGGGTTACACTGGCAGGCAGAGGCATGGACAGAGGCCAGTGGTGGATAACGCATTCAGGAAAGAAGTGATCCATTACATTTCTTGAGTGGAGGTTCCACTCATCAGCCTCATAATATCACAGAAAACCAGTTGGAATCTGTGGACAACCACAGAGAAGAGTAATGTTCCTCTCAGGAACACAAGAAATATACTGGCAGCCTAAAATAAAGAAATCCACTGCGAGCACCAAACTGCATAGCGCTGTCCTTATAAGGGTGAAAAAGAATATGAAACCTTGGATTTTGTTTCATAAAGAGTTTTAATACACAAATCAGTCACGTTTTCTGGCAAGGAGCTGAAAGATTTGTTCCAGCACTGTTAAGGGAGAGTGTGGGATTTAAGTGAATGTATATATAATGGTATGTTGGTGTTAATCGTTACGAAAGACCCCTTCTGAAAGTCTTTGTGTAGTCCATCAACCCAAGGCCAATATAGCTCTTTCATGAGCTGAGTCTGAGCCTTTCCAGACCTTATATGGAACATCACCAAACAACCTTCTGCCATTGTCATTTAATCAGCTTGACCTGACACCAGTGTATTCATGAAGACATCCAGATTTATTTGCTGCACAAGTAATATTGTATGTTCTTTTTTCAACATAAAACACGTGTACCAACCTGTGACAGAATTCTATACTCTATTTGCCAGCAATTAATTGCTAAGCCAATCATAATCGTACAGTGCCCACCAGCATTATTGGCAACCTCAATTAATATGAAAAGTGCAGGATTAAATTCAGTGTACTGTTTATCAAATGTTTTCTATGCTCAGAAAAATGAGAAAATTGCATATTTTGATACTGTTGATCAGAAGTAAAACAAATCTTCAATGCAAAATAGTTTTTATATTGAAGATGTGTGTCACAATTATTGGCATCTCTGTATATTGTCCTGCTTGAAGATCCAACCACAGAGGCAGCGAGGCTTTGGTCTAAAAACTCCTAGTATTTGATGCCATGTATCCTAACAAGTTTCCCAGGCCCTTTGGAGTAAAAACAGCCCCACAACATCACAGATCCACCACCATATTTCACATTGAGGATAAGGCTCTTTTCTGCATAACTATGTCTCTTATTACAACAAACCCATCATAGGTATTTATTGTCAAAAAGCTACATTTTTGTCTCATCTGACCATAGCACCTGGTTCCAATCTAAATTCTGCTAACATTTTCCAAACTCCAGGCACTTATGTTGCAGGTATGATGACAGTAGTCTTCTGACAAGCCTTCAACTTGTTGGCACAGAGGTGGCGTCTAACTGTACTTTTGCAGACTTGTTCACCCCAGGATGCAACCAACTTCTGCTATTCTCAAACTGTGATCCTTTTTGCCTCTCAAACCATTCCCCTCACTGTGTATGAGGGCAAACTACACCTCTTCCAGCCAGGTTAATCACAGCTCCAGTTGCTTTAAACTTCTTAATCATTGCCCTAATGGTGGAAATAGGTTTGAAGCTATTTGTCTATATACATTCAATAACTATGATGGCCACTGTATCTGCATAATCAAATACATCCAAGATGTGCACATCTCGTAAGATCAGTGAGCATTATATGAGATGCCGGGAGGAGTGCCTTCAACATTGGCATGGACAGGACGCCAAGTAGACACCAGCTACTGACCATCAGACAAGATACCATATTACTAGCTTGCATCAGGCTTGGCAATATCAGCAGAAAGAGGTGCCTTGCACAATCCAGAGAGGTAGTTAGTGTAGTAAGATGAGTCATACAGGGAATGTGAGGGCACAGGCCTTAAAGCTGCTTTGCAGATTGAAATGCACAGTTGTTTCAGTGAGTGTATGGTTGACTACAATAATGTAATAATGGAATTAATTGTTATTTTATGTTAAGATTGCTGGTATTTTGGGTAGGTCACTGTAAAATGTTATTTTGTTTTTGTGTTTGACCCCAAAAGGCCACAGACTTTTGAAAACTGCTACTCCACTTAAATGACAAGCTGTGTTATTTCAGAAATGTCAACAGTGCTCTCTATGAGCTGGTTTAGAAAGCAAGATTGTTCTACTTTGTCTATATAATTTCACAATATTGTGTAGTGGATGAAGAAATGTAGACTAAAAATGGAATTAAAGAGAGAAAAGCACCATGCATTTACAATATCTGTTAGGATATATGTTTATATATGAGTTAAATATTTAAGTTAATAAAATTATATGCTGCCCAGTATTATAAAATATTTAACATTCATCATATACAGTTATTAGTTTACTTAAATATTTTGTTGAATTTAGTTTACTCATTTTGGGAAATGATAAACAGTGAATGTAAAAAAAGGATATTACAATTATTTACCTGAAAATCAAATTAAATGAAGACTCCCACAGTCAATGATCTATAAAACATCAATGTCCAAATAAACTATAATATTTTGGAACATATTTTGGATTTTGTTAGATATAATTTTAGACAGAATGAGAAGAATGAACCACATGATGCCTCCCCCAACACTTATTTAATAAACCATATTTGCACAGAAGACAAAGGCATAAATTATAAAATGCATGATTGACACAAAAGGTTGCTTATGATCTTTGATGTGCTTCTTCTGCTGGTACAGTGTACTGCAGTAGTTGTTCTGCAGATATTAAGGATTCTCAAGAAAGCAAAAATCAATGAAAATAAAAACACTGATCTAGTGGTTTACCTCAGCTAAAGCATCTCAGATAGATACGGTACTGGCTGGATCTGTGACACCTTCAAGTTCCCCGGCTGGATTGGTTGTTTGTTTATTACTATTTAGCAAGAACGGTCTTCCTTATCCTTGTATTGTGTATATACCAAGTTGTTTCACAGACGAAAGTCATTTAAATAATTTAGGAAAGACTACAGAGCCAACACACAGAGAGGAAGAGAAGAGATAGTTTGGCAAACAGGATATGTGAGAATTAGGGCAGAGGACTATGCCTGACAAGCTGTCTCTGACGCCTGCTGGAATTTGCATGTCCTTGTTTATAGAACACAGTCCTTGATATTTTCGGCTATGCTGATGACAAAAGTGCCACGTCGTCATGGCAAAACTAATAAACCCCAGCATGGATTATTCCACAATTACAGAATTATGTTGTGCCCCCAACATAATTACAAATAAATTAAAATAAAAAACAACAACATTTTTACGTATTTTGGCACATTGCTTATGCTGGCCTTGATTAGGTTTGCTGTTGGGATTGTGATTGGGTGTTTCCCAGGCTTTGCATAAGTTAGCCTCCAAAGCGAAGGACAGGTAGCACTTGAGGAAGACCAAACATAGCCCAGAAACATGACGAAGGCAGCAAGAAATTTTGTTTTTCCGTGCTTTGCCGGGGGAATTGAAATGCATTATTCAAGGTGCCAAAGTGCATGTGGACCAAGGAAAGAAGTCAGGGGATTGGGTTATGTTTCTACTGGAATGGAAAATAAAATCTTCAGTATCATTGGTTTAAAATACTTTATTTTCTCCAAAGCCATTGGTCTGCCAGCAGAAAAGAGTGATTGCAAGGTATATTGTTCAATCTATTATCATATATTAAAATGAGGCCTTACCATAGCAGAAACTGATTATATGAATAGGTAAATAATCCCCTATAAGAGACTATGGCTGTTGCAATCTTTTGATCCTACAGCCCAGCACTTTATACAATGATAATGTAGAATTCAGCACTATTCAAAATATATTGTAAGAGATTATTTATTTTTAATCACCATTTATTACTTCAAAGCATGTTAGTTTTGAGTTGTCCAAGTCAAATATATTTTCTGATTGTACACTGTATATATCTTAAATTGACCTCAATATTACATGTTCACAGGACCTCAATGGCAGTATAATTAGTTGCATTGTGATATTGCGTTTTCTTCTTAATGTTCTTCCCGGTCATGTTAAAATAGTTCCATTGCATGAAGGAGAATAAGTATCCACCCCCTTTGAAACCCCAGTGCTCAGCCTCTATAATAGATTAGGTTATTCATATTTCAACACCATTGTCTGCTGCATGAATGGTTACTACATTAATCTGGGAAAACCCCACACAAATCTAGCAGATCTTTATTTAATTTGCCAAAACTGTTAGCAAAAATCTATGCCAGTGAAAGTCTACAGATCGAAGCAAACTATTGATTTATTGTGAGTAGTTTGATCAGGGATTCAGATGCTGTTGACTTGGTAACCAAATCTCTTGAAAATAGGAATGTCATGGCTGCTACAACTACAGTTTGCACTTTAATCTTGCATGAATTTGTCATGTAGAGCATAAATAATTCTGCATTTTGAGTTCATTTCCCGTTTACTGTTCAGAGCCCCGCATCAGCATGGCACTTGTGTTTTTTTTTCTTATTCTGTAAAATGCAATCTATTTATTGCATATTATGGAGAATGGGGAAAACTGAAGAGCCCTGTCGATAATGTGCTTCTGTGTCACGTGGCAGGAGGATGATTCCCGCTGACCCTTCCAAGAGCATGACAGCATACATGAGATGTGATGGGGGCTGCATTGTCACTGACAAGAGCTGTGGGGAAGGTCAAATGTCAAACATGGACCACTAACTTTCATGTCATTTGTCAATTGTGACCTGTGGAATACATGGGCAGGAAGACCTGTCCACACAACATATATTTACTTGTCTAGCATGAAGCATAAAAACGTGGCGCTTCAGCAGCTGAGAAGGCACCCCTTTAAAAAGAAGGTCCGAGTCTAGAACAAGATGTGAGATGGGTGACTGCGTGACTTGGGTGGCAGGGTTTCAGTGGGTGCTTACAGTAATGGCTAACAACCTACAATTGGAAAATTATTTTCTTTATGCACAACTACATATTTTTAACATAGATTCAATTGCTTAGCCTAGAATGGATATATGATAGAATGCTTAGAAAATACAATGTTTTTTATTATTTTTATTATAATAAAATACAAGCGTAAATACCAAAATAATGAGTGTGCTGCAGTAAATTGGTATATCACAGACCAAAGAAGAGTAGACACAACTGTGCATTACTGTGTAGGCAATACAATAAGACTGCAATTACCTCCCTTCGCTGTATATTTTTAACATAAATGTCAATTAAGACTTAGCTATAGCTTTAAAACGAAAATAAATGACAGAAAAAGTGACTGGATTTAACAAGCTGCCTCGGTAATTAAATATTAATCAACTTTTGTTTCCACGTAAGCGTGCCTAATTCGCTGTTGATGTCAATATAGAGCTACTCTGCTGCAACTTGGCTTCGTCTCGAGAACCGGGGGCGTATGCAATCCAGAGAGAAGAAATCCAGCGAGTCTCGGTGGCAAAGCTAGAACATTCTTCAAAAAAACAACAACACATCGCACAGTGCCCTGTCAGCCAAATAGTTATTATTTTACTTATACCCAAAACGAAACCTAGATCGTACTGTTTATTTTAGCCGTTCTGCATCTCTAATCCTTTGACGCACAACCGCTTAGAAACTGAATTGAAACTCCGTGCCAGTGCAGAGCTGTATAGCCTAAGTCCATGGGCAGGAACCACAGTGTACTGCAAACGCACAACGTCCATTGGTTTGCGGATCATAGGCTACTGGAAATAATTAGTGAAGATTTAAAACATTAAACGTTATAGTTAAAACATTATAAACCCAAACGCAGAAATATAGGCATTTTATATTTTGGAAACTAAATATTGAAAAAAGAAACATGAATGACACAACTAGCCTATTAAATGTTTAATCACGCTCCCCTTTAATTAATACAGTTTTCTCATCATAAAAAACAAGTTGTTTGCTTGTTTAATGCGATGTAAGCCTGTGCATTAAATATGCGGTTATTTCACGTGTCGTTTATTTCAGCGCTTTTTAGAAAGTATATGAGTACTACCAAAGAGATTCGGATACGTCAAATTATGTATGTTCTCCATTCTCTCAAATCAAAGACAAATAAGCGGAAAAATAACTCACCAATGTGGCTATTATACAAACCTCAACTGTGCGCTTAAGGCTATGCTTTGGATGCCGTTTCCTCTTGTGCTTGTATTCAGTGAAAGTCTTGTCGAAATAAATAGGTTTTGGTTACATTAAGAGCAATTTAAATGTTTTTGATAAAAGAAGCGGTGGAACCTATCCAGCGCCGCGAGGCGATCGAGTTACACAAAGCTTTCGGTGCTGATGCAGGGAACTCCAAGCGTCTTCTTGGTCTCAGACTTAGCATCACGTGTTACTGAGCTCCCGGTAAACCAGAAGTTTGGCGCTTCAGAACTACACAGATCCTCGACCAAAGCAGGCGCATTTCTGTCGCTACCGGCTGTTTGTATTCTGGTATTAATGTTCATATTTTAAATAAGTCCCATGACGCTTGCATGAAAAATGCATTTTATATTTAGAGTTTGTTTTTTTTCTGAATAATTAACTTCATTATCAATACTGCTGGATTTGTCAAGAGAATTTATACTGGAAGTACGCTGATGGATTGGACTAAAAGCATGTTTAGCTCTATGAAGAAATTGTCAATTGCAAATTGGAAGTAGAGGAGATGCTTATGGGAGCTAATTCCGCAACTATAAGGTATTGTAGTCTATGTAATTTTATCAATGTTTCCTTTATTTTACAATCTATTATACGCATCTGAGTAAAACATTTATGAGTGTTTATTCACATAATGTACATAGGCCTATATGCTATTGCGAACCTCTTGTTCCGATGTGTAGCCTATATTAGCTATGTTTAAACGATTTCTTTGTGTGCATCAAAATGTAGTTAGGCTACATTAAACGTGGTTCTGGTTAATTTAGCCAACAGCAAAACCAAGACAGAAATGTTTGCGATAAGCCCGTCAAATGGTTTGAGTAGGCTCATTTTAACGTAATTATTAATACAACAGTTAAACATGTTACACGTTTTCTCCACTATTTTCTGCTTCGTTCAGTGCCGGGTTTCACCTAAAGTTAGCCTCACTTCTGCTGCTTTCTGCAGGGTCCCGTTGCCAGTCGCGCTATCATGACTGATGGCGAGGGAAGAGAGCACTTTCACTGCCCGGAGAGCGAGGAGGTGAGGGTACCGATATCGGGTGAGGGCGAGGACCCCGGAGATGAGGATGAGGGAGGTAGCACCGTAAACCCAACTCAGGGGAGTACTGAATCACGGGACTCCAGTGGTCGTGATCCAGCTCCGGACCTGACCTCAGATGACGAGGAACAGCCTCCGTACCCGGCTCTTGCGCCCGTAGTCTTTTTCTGCCTCAAGCAGACAACTCGTCCTCGTAACTGGTGTCTCAGGCTGGTTTGTAACCCATATCCTTTACGCAGTCCACTAAAACACCCATCTCCTATCTTTGTATAGTTTATACTCTTGATAAAACACGTGCTACAATATTTCAATGCTGTGCTTGATATACAACGTAAGTTTGCTCTCCGTGCATGGGATGGTTTTAAAGGTTAAATGTGGAAATCTGCAATTGCTTAATAGAACTAGCCTAACTACTGCAGCTCCATTCGTGTACAGTCCTAGGCCTATATCACTTCGCAATATTTCTTAATGATCATTCGGTGAGGCTCAATACATTAATGACACGGATCAGTCATTATAAGTTTTAAAATGGTTTGACAGTAATGAGCAAGTTTTTGAAAAAAAGAGAAATGTACTGAGTAAAAATAAGAGAATCCCATCGCAGACCTTCACTCTTGAAGTGCGTGAAAACGTTTGAGCTGAACCGTGACACACCATGTCACACATTTGACTGTCGCTTCCCCTTTCTGCCCTCTCTTTCTATTCCTCTTCCTGTCCAGGAGATTATGTTTTTCTGCCTCAAGCTAAGGTTGCAATTGAGTAGTTTATAAATAATTTCATATTTGGGCAACTGCGGATGTGTGCTGATTCCTTTATAACTGCAGCTATAGTGGCTGTCAGTGTTGCTTGAATTGTAAAGATTATTTGAATGATAATAATTTGCAATTGAGTGGTTGTTTAAATCGGTTAATTTCTTGCCAAATATGTTGGAGCTAAAGAGTTACCCAATCTTTTTTTTCTGAAAGGTGCTTGATTTTGCCATTGATCTTTGCTAAATTTACTATTTTTTATGCTTGATCGAAGCATATTTCTTATTTGTTCTTATAATTTGGCTTTATTCCTGTAAAGTAAATTTTTTTTTTTGTTGCAATAGTCAGGAATATTTGGAAGAGATATAGTATGTGAATATTTGATTTAATCATGATTAAAAAAATGGAATGATTCAGACTGTGTCCATCGGCACCTGTGGATAAAGAATTGATAAATACTCTTGGATTCCTTTTTATCTGTATTAGGGTGCACCACTAAATGTGTGATGTTTACTGACGGGCTATTATAATGATACTGAGCATGTTTTTACTCCACTGTTGGTGGTCTGGATGTGGTCTGAATAAATATTTGGTGTTGTGTAAATTTCGATCCGTTTAAAATAGCTGTACCTTCTTGTATTTGTATGCATACTTCGGGACCATAATATTTATGAGGTATATATTTTCCACCAATGCCAGTGTCATTGAAAGGAGTGGCTGTATCAGCATTTGAAAGTATTAGCGCTGGTTCTAGTATTCTCTCATAAAAATCACTTTTATTGTACTCATGGAGCCATATTCAAACTGACAGGTTTCAGCTCCCTTGCATTTGCTTTCTGAGTAGCAAGATGGTTCCTCCTGTGAGCCAGAGAGGCTCATGTTGCCTTGAAGGTACTTTAAGGCCTTTTTAATGTTGTGATTACTTTGCGCAAAGTTGCATCTTCTCAGTAATTGAATTGCTCAGCTGTTTTTCATTGTGTGGTGAAGACTCTCCTCTTTTTCCAGTGGCACCTCTGGATCCGCTGCTTGTTTAGGGTAAGAATGTTTAGCTGGCTGGATCCACAAGTAACGGCCTCCTATTTAAACAGAATAAAAGGCGATTGTTACCAGTCACAATTATTCTATGGAGAGAACACTCTTTCTATGGGGCTCAGCAGATGGATGCATGGTCTGAATTGTACGATACACATTAAGGGAATCTGAGTTATCCCATGAGCTATTTTCCATGCTCTTATACAGTGGGTTGAAAAAGTATTGAGCCCCCTTAGACTTTTTCATATTTTGCTGCATACGAACATTTGATAAAAATTGATTTAATCAGGCTTTTTTGCTGGTATTCAACACAACCAACTCTATGATGTCAATGTGAGAAGTAAAATCTACAATTTGTTCCAAATTATTTATAAATATAAAACTGAAAACAAATCAATTCCTTAAGTATTCAGCCCCCTTTCTTTATTGTACTTTAACAGCCATACAGGCAAAACTTTGTTCAAAATTGCACATCATAAAGTTCCCAGACATCATGTTTAGATTGTATTTAAGAACGTTGAACAATATTTTCTTTTAAAGTGTGTTAATATTGTCTTTCTTGGTAACAAAGCCAAGACCAAGTTCCTTCAATATATTTGAAGGGATTTTAGGAAGTACAATTAACTTTACATTGCAATACTCAAACAGAGTTTATATGATATTGTTCATTCATGGATGGCATTTGAGATCAGTCCCTGGGGGTTCAAAGAAAACATAAATCATCACCTCTCCATCACTTTATGGGAAAATGTAGAAGGTGCAAATTCAGTCATCTTTTCTTATCTGGTTTCACTATGGAAGACAATGGAGAAAGTTACTGAATTTGCACCTTCTACATTTTTGCATAAAGTGATGGAGAGGTGATGATTTATGTTTTCTTTGAACCCCCAGGGACTGGTCTCAAATGCCATCCATGAATGAACAATATCAGATAAACTGTTTGAGTATTGCGATTTTGATATTGATATTGTTCAACGTCCTTAAATACAATCTAAACATGATGTCTGGGCACGTTATGATGTGCAATTTTGATGTGAAATTTTGAGTTTTGCCTAAAGTACATTGCAGCAAGGGGGCTGAATACTTACGGAATTGATTGTTTTCGGTTTTATATTTAGAAATAATTTGGAACAAATTGTAGACTTTACTTCTCACATTGACATTGTTGAGTTGTTTGTGTTGAATACCAGCAAAAAAGCCTGATTAAATCAATTTTTTATCAAATGTTCGTATGCAGCAACATATGAAAAAGTCTAAGGGGGCTGAATACTTTTTTAACCCACTGTAAGTACAATACATTCATGCTCATTAAATACTGGCATTACAGTACATTAGCCAGGCAGGAACTGTATTACAAACAAGAATATGGCTCGTCATTATAATATCATGGACTCAGTCTAGAATGCACTAATGATTAGCGTACATTTTCAAACTTTCTGTAATTGCAGCTATTTTGCAGGATGTCTGGATAACTGATTTGAGCTCATTTGCATTTATGTACAAACATTGGCTCAAGCATCCAAGTTGCCCTCAATATCATTTTGATGACAGCAGTGATACGGAGATGAGAACTTAAACCCAAATAACATTTGTGCTCACATATTTCCCAAAAATACTAGTAATTTATGTTTGACCTTTGACTTGAGTTCACTTGGAAGCAGCTTGTGATCAGAACCTTTATTTATATTTTATGAATTTCGGCCCACTGTGACATGGGTATTTCAGAGGAAATGCTGGTGAAAATATGATATACATGTTGCACAAAGCTTTCTTACCACAAATCTGATCAACTTCTCTCCACTTTCAGGGGATTCATGAAATAATCATTGCACTACATAATGATTATGTATCTTGTGTAAGTAGAGTTTTATGATGATGTTGAACTTAAAGTTCAAACTGAAAAGCATCAAGAGGAGGTCTTTGGATTTGAAACCAAAACATGGAAATGCAGGAAACTACCATAGAGCTGTTCGAAGGGGTTCCCCATCTCATTAAGGGTCTGTTGTAAAAGAAGCCAGCCTGGTATTCTTGCCCATACAAGCAAGCAGTACTGCAGGTGTGCACGTGAATTTCATTGATTTGTAGAATGTTCAGGTTTTGTGTGATGTTTTATTTCTTTATCATCAAAATCCACATGCTGTCTTCCACAGATACATGCCACTTACAGTAGGTGTACTAGTGACTGGAACTGCGGTATATATGTATATACATATTTATTATAAGTAAGATATAAACAATGACATGACGTATATATACAAGAACATATGGCATGACAGGGGTGGCAGACTGGAGTGCCATATATTCTGTATATACACTAGCATGGAGTGGTTTATATCTCTTATACCATGGTTACCAACAATGATTATATATATTTATTTTAATATATTTTTATCGACTTAATCAGCTGAAATTGAAATATCATTCCGCGGCCCTTTTCACATGTTTTTGCGTTGCCAAGCAGAACTCTGGTTGGTAGTTCTATTTTGAACCGATAACATGTCGTTACCAGTTGTATTTCTCGTCGTTAGTTATTTTTTATAAGGAAAAAATAGTTCCTTCTTGGTCTTATTTGGTTATTATTGTCAGTACATTATTTAAGAAAATTGTGTGAAACCATAACTCAATCAAATGTAACGTTACCTGGCTCTCTTTCGCTGTCTTTCTTTTTAAAAATGATTTGGTCACGCAGACGATTCAGTGTAGTCCATTTAAATAGCCTAACGTGCAGGCTAGTGAGGCAAGCTAAGGAAATAGTTAGCCTACATTTCAGATTCGCATCATGATATGCATGGGAACATCTGAAAAATACTACGGAGGTTGTTAGATAGTTAGTTAGTAACTTATCTTAGAAATTTAGACGGATGAAAAGTTTTCTATAGCCTATACAGATTAACGTGCTTTGTGAAGTGACTTGCATTCACAAGCCGTCTGCATGTTGCTTACGTTAATTTAGCCTACATGATAAATTCATATTTCCAAACTGAATAAATACTGCACCTCCAACCACAAAAATGTTTTGCTAGATTAAAGTTGTTGTAACTAAGACTCTCGAATACAAACTTTTTTTTAAAATCCGCAGATTAATGTTATTTACCGGTTTTATAAATCAGCTGTATGCTGTTGCTAGGGTAGCCTAATTTATAGAAGAGCCTAGTCTAATGTTATGGCTCGCAGTAAAAAAAGATTAAACACCAAACTGCTTTGCTAACTCCGTGATAATGCAACTATGCCTAGATACGTTAGTTACCTAACCACGTATTGCATTTGCATTATCTTAAAAACAATGACAAAAGTTAATCTTAGCCAGCTATGCAATTCCCTAAATTAAAGTTACTATTTGTAGTCTACGAGGCGGAGTAGCCGTCTGCCGTCCAATTTAATAACGTTAGTCACTGAGGAAAGGAAAGTAGGGTACATTCTGCTTATTTTACTGTATCAATTCACTTTATTTATTCCACTTATTTTATTGAACGTTTTGGACTCTGAATTTGCCGGTTATGGTGCAATAGCTTGCCATAATTCCCATCCATAGGCATAGGTTGTGTAGCTGGCCAGGCAGCGCATGAATTTAGAATGGTGATTAAACCTGTGACCCGGATGACCGTTCATATACAAGCATTTAAACCACGGCTGTCAACCAATCAGAATCGAGTATTTATACAAGCCATGGTATAAATATATAATATAGTGCAGTCTTTAAGTATTTGGACAGTGACAGAATTTTGTTGTTTTGGTTCTGTACTCCAGCACATTTGATTTGAAATGAAACAAAGGCTATGCTGTTAAAGTGCAGACTGTCAGCTTTAATTTGAGGGTATTTACAGTACATATATCAGGTGATCCGTATAGGAATTACAACAATTTTTATACATAGTCCCCCATTTCAGGGGACCAAAATAAGTGGACAAATTAACATAATTTTAAATAGCGTTGTCATATTTAGTACAAATCCTTTACATTCTGTGACGTTGGGTATCTACAGACCAGACGTTGAGTATCTTCCCTGGTGATGCTCTGCCAGACCTGCACTGCAGGCAGCCATCTTCAGTTCCTGTTTCTTTTGGGGGATTTTTGCCTTCAGTCTTGTCTTCAGCAAGTGAAATGTATGCCCTGATTCCCCTATAATGTTGTTCAGCCCTGATGGAATGCACCAAAAAAACCCTGAAAAGACTTGTCATGATATTGGTGCGGTCAGCTTCGGTCGGATAGCGTAGCAGGCAGTCTGCAATTTATATTTGCGTTCAAATGTTTGTTCACTCTGTATATATATATATTCACAACTTGATCACAAGGAGAGGATGAATTCATACATTAAATTAAACTGTGTAACCTATGCCACATTTTAATTAAGGCTCCACAATTGCATACAGAACATCTTTAACAATGGTATAAACTTCAGTGACAAAGAAGCTTTTTTAGAACATTCAATAAAATATATCAATATTAGATCAAATTCAATTTGGGTTACATTGGACTGTATTCAATTAAAGTACCAGGGAGATGTTGGGCTCATTTATTTCTTAAACATTGCTACTAGGGGAAAAAAATAGGGACACCTGGCATTACTTGGCAGCTTTAGTTAGGTCTTAATGCACCTTGCGTATTAATGATAACACCCTTTGACCTTTGCAAAATATCAGCACATCACAGGAGAAAAAATTGAAATATTTGGTTGTCCATCCCTTACGTTAGGGGAAATCATCCTTGGGCATGCAATCTCACAACATTGATAGCTAATGTTCACTACCTCACTATGCGAGGCAGTACCCATGTGACGCTAGTTGATTATTAAAATAAAGTTGATGCAATAATATTACGTTGGATTATGGAGGTAATGTTGTGTTCAACCATATCGATACAATGATCATGAACATGCAGTTGTCAGGGTGCAGTATGGACACAAGCTCAAACAGGACTAGAAAAATAAACCAAAGTTTATTAGTGGCAAAAGTCACAAGGAGAAGGCAGAAACGAAGTCAGGAACAGGCAGTAGTCAAAACCAGGTGATCACGGAAAAAGTACAAAAACACAATCTAACAAGCGAAGTCAAGAAACAAAATCAAAAAGTCAGGAAAACAGAAATCAGGCACACAAAGAAACTAGCCAAACACAGGTCAGGAAAGGCTTGTAGCGAAACAGAACAAAGCAGGCAACTGTGACAAACTCACAACAAACACAAGACAGAGAGTGGAACTTAAATACATTGACTAACGAGCAATCGAGAAACAGGTGAACAGCAGGGCAGGTGAAACACATGGGTAATCAGGAGCTGAGATACAGAAGGCGGGGCTGACACAATGGGGAATGAAAACACAAACACATGGATGGGAGACGGAAAATGAAAACAAAAACACACAAACAAAACCGAACATAACCGAAACATACAATACATGACAGACTGAAATACTGACAGCAGTAGTATTAGGTTGTAGTATTGGCAGTACAAAACAAGAGACACAGTGTCATTGTGTTTCCACAAGAAAATATTAAATATCAGAAACTTTCACTTTGAGAAGCCTTGGAGAAGAATCAATGAAGATTGAAAAAAGCCAGCATGTCTTCACTCCACTCTACTCTACTCTACTTACCCACACCCCATATGCTTGCGACCCGCCCCGCAGTAACAGAAAGGACTCTGACACAAGTGGCACTTTCATCGCGTCAAGTTTCCCAGGCAACAACACAGAAGATGACTCACATTTCGGAACAGCACCGCATAGCGGCTCCCGAGCACAAATGATTGTTGATTTCCGAATGAATAAGTACCCTATTTGGCATTATTCCAGCGTAATTTACAGCCTAATCTAGTCCCCCCCCCAATTCCCATAGAGATCCATTCAAATGCAGAAAGGTTATAGTATCGCTTGTAAGAGTACCTGAAAATAAGATATCAAGAGTCTTTTGATGTTGTTGGGTCACAGACATCAGGAAGTCATTGCATGCAAAAGGATATGAAAAAAAAATATTAAATATGATGATTTTTTTATTATTTTATTATTTTTTTTTTTTATATAATAATATATTATACATCAGTCAGGCCGGAGTCTCCCTCTCACTTTTTTTACGTTTATAACATTTTTTTCATTTTTTACAATTCATTTTTTTTTTTTTTTTTCTCTTAAAAAAAAAAAATAAATAGACAAAAAAAAAAAAAAAATTTTTTTTTTTTTTTTTAAAATTTTTTTTTTAAAAAAAAATTAAAAAAAAAAAATATCAAACACAAGTGCACACCACACACTGACACACACCCACAAGTGAGAGCTGAGTGCCATTTGTTTCCATTTTTACTGAGCTGAGAGTTTTTTCTATATTGGAGAGAGCACCTGTGATAAATTCAATTGATTGGACATGATTGGGGATTGCCAACACCTGCCTATATAAGGTCCCACAGTTGACAGTGAATGTCAGAGCAAAAAATGAACTCAATCTATTGTAGTATAAGTCTGTAACGTAATAAAATGTGGAGAAGGTGAATGGGGTGTGCAGACTTTCCGGCTTGACTGTATATATATATTTGAAGTTCCCTTGCGGGAAAATAAAAGTTATTCTATTCTATATATATATATATATATATAGAATAGAATAACTTTATATACCATATATATGGAGAGAGAAAGAGCACAGAATAATTTAAATCTCTTCAATCTTGATATTTTTTAATATTATATCAGTCTTGATATCAGCCATCAAGATTTGAAGAGATTGAAATTATTCAGTGCTTTGCTAGCAATGGGCCTGCAGACTAAACAGCCGGTAGTATATTTTGAGGGCATGTTCTCGCTGAATAAGAAATTACTCTCCGTAAAAGCTTAATTGATAGCATGTTGTTTCCACATATCCTGAGGGAAGCTCTCAACTGAGACCTGATAAGGCTGTTTTGTCAGATCAAGTGGAGCAATTGGTTCAGAATAGCTTGCATAGCATTATTGTGACTATTTTTCTTCTGAGATTGTGGTCTTTATCGCAGCTGAGAGACCTGTTAAAATGCTGCCGTCAAAAGGCTGTGTACGAATAGGATTTTCCCCTGCACAGGCTGAATCAGGCATCCAGCCACATCCAGCCTTACTCAGACTACAAAAATGCTGTAAAGTCTGAAGTCAAATTTATCACAGTATTCTGCTGCCTTGCTGAACACCATATCCTCCAGAGCCACAGATGCAGCTTAACTATAATTTGACTGCGTCAAAATATGCAGTCCTTCTGCCTCCTTATCTTTGTGGCAAATATCCACTATTTGTCCTGAGTGGGGTCCCATATGCGCTCACTCTTCACACTTTGTGTGAAACCCCAAGGACAGTGTGGCTGGAGGTGTTATTGGAAACAAAACGGATTGGAATTAATAGACGAACAGGGACGTTGAGCATGCCCCTTGTCAGTGGTGCTTGTTCTTCGTCGTTAGTTGGCGTGAGCATAATGTGATCTGTGTCTGTGGGAGTGGCAGATGGAATTCAGTCTGTCAGCACTGCGTATGTTTGTGTGCCTGTAGGCGCTGGGTGTGTTTGTGTGCCAGTCAGCACTGGACATGTTTGTGTGTCTGTCAGCACTGGGTGTGTTTGAGTGCCTGTCAGCACTGGGTGTGTTTGTGTGCCTGTCAACACTGGGTGTGTTTGTGTACTTGTCAGCACTGGGTGTGTTTGTGTGCCTGTCAACACTGGGTGTGTTTGTGTGCCTGTCAGCACTGGGTGTGTTTGTGTGCCTGTAGGCGCTGAGTGTGTTTGTGTGCCTGTCAGCACTGGGTGTGTTTGTGTGCCTGTAGGCGCTGGGTGTGTTTGTGTGCTTGTCAGCACTGGGTGTGTTTGTGTGCCTGTAGGCGCTGGGTGTGTTTGTGTGCCAGTCAGCACTGGGTGTGTTTGTGTGCCTGTCAGCACTGGGTGTGTTTGTGTGCCTGTCAGCACTGGGTGTGTGTGATTCCCAATCGTGACGGCAGGACGATAGCCACAAAAGAAAAGAAAACAAACAGCCACGAACCACTACACATTTTTAGCAACATGCATTGTTCTATATGGATGGTAACAGTAGGCAGTGCTATAACAATGAAATAAACACTTTTTAAATCATTTTGAGGTTTTCTGCTCCCCTACCACATGGATGCCTGCTTCTGCCTCATCGTCAACTTACTGCCGTCTCTGACGAGTGCAGTTGTAATTAGGGATTATATTGTTGCAACTTAAATGTTGCCAGTGGTTTTAACCCAAATGCAAGTGTTATTTTGTCACAGTGTGTGAAATGCACTCAAAATGCGAAGATAATAATATCCTACTGGAGAAGACGGTGATCGAGTGGAAAAACTAACGTACATATGTAGCCAGCGAGAAGAACCGCATATTATAAGCAGTACTACTTTCATATCGAGGATGAAAGACTCCCATCAGCGAATGCGTTTTCTGTAGCTGTTTGTGTCATACTACATTGATAAAATGAAAAATTATGTTACGATGGGCTGTAATTTACTGTTCAAAGCACCCAATAACAAATTTCGAACACTGTTGAGAAGGATATACTGTCATCTATCGGATAAAACAGTTAAACCGGAATAAAACCGGAATGACGTGAAATATTTCAGAGCTGTAGGTAGGGCATATGGGGTTCTTCATGCAGACGTTCCACATTGTGTTATAACGTGCTAAACTGGTGTGTATTTCTCAAATAGATTGTCCAAGACAATAAATGACCACTGCATTTTGAAAGGAACAGCTCAATGTGTATTTAGTAGCAGATACTGTTAGTAGAATGACGAGGTATAATGACACAATAATTTCACATGTTTATTTTGAGCTGGGCTTTTAACAGCTTTTTTGGCATACAATCAGGCTATTGTTGGGTTTATCTTGTTGTTATGACGGAATTCTAATTTTATATGATGAATAAATATATTCTCACACATAGATGCTATTGTCCACTATGCCACGCATGGGTAGGTATAGTTGCAGGCGAGACTGGGTGGGGGTTGGTTGTTAAATGGACTTGCTATGAGAAAATAGTGACACTTAGAAACTCCGTATTTGGCATGAATCATATACCAATAAAGAAAAAACAATAAAATCGTATACCAATAAAGAGTTTGTGGTTTCCACTCATAGTTTGGCTGCTGGAGCAACGAATATCTCAGTTGAGCAAAATCTTGCCGCTGGCGCCATGGCCACTATGTAGTGGTTCGTGGCTTTTTGTTTTCTTTTCTTTTGCGGCTATCGTCCTGCCGTCACGATTGGGAATCAATCAGATTTTTTCCATGTTCCATTTCGTGGTTTGCAGCCTTCATTATTGTTTTCACCTGCACTTCTGCCTGCGGGGTATTTAAGTTTCTCACTTCCGCTTTTCCGGTGCTTGTTTGTCTCACGACATTGCATTCGAGCCAGGTATAGCCAGGAACTAGTGACCTCCTGATATTAAACTCTGTTGCTATAGCTACTTAATTGGGTATAGGATTGTTTTCTACCTGGTAGCATTTTGTGCTATCTATTTTGTTTCTTTGCTGTTCTCTCTGAGATAGATGCACCGAAATGAAAATTCTTGGCCGAAACCGAAAACCAAAAATGAGAAACCAAGGCCGAAAACCGAAAACCGAAACATCGAAAGAAATTATTGTCAATTATTAGAACCATTGCATTTATGGCTATGACTGTGTACTAACCTCACTAAAATCAAAGCATTGCAATTCAAGAATAAATCAATTACAAAAGTATGAAAATATTTATTTAGCACTGCAGCAATGCACAATATAAATTAAAATTCAAAACAAAATGTTTAACTTGACCCCGCTCATGTGTACATTAAATAATAATGTACAGGCCTATAACTGACTGGCCTGCTGAAAGATTGTAAAATTAAATATGTTCTCTCATAAAAACACAAAGTGCATTTAACTCACAGTGCCACGGAATTCTGGAACACTGTGCCCCTTGAGTGCCAAGCCAATATGGCCGCACAACATTCTAAATGCTCAAATTCAGTTTTTGACTCTGCAAACTTACAATAAAACATTTTTAAACACGTCTTATGGTTTCTAACTTCAGATATGAGTATAAATATTTTTGTAAGACTTACACCTGCAAGAGGACAAACACTAGAAATGACTTCAAATAATATTACTGGCCAGCTGATTCACAACAAAGACTGTTGATGGTAAACTGACTTGAAAAATTAAAACCTGAGATAAAATATCAGTTTAAACATTTATTTTCAATTTAGAAAAGGGAAATAAATGACCATAAATGGATGCTATTTTTATATATTGAGCCTTTTATTACAGTTAATTGTATTTTACTACATTGTATAATATTTATTTATTTCATTAGGCCTAAATTTATTTTCATTTCTTGTATTTCATTTCTATCATGTTGTAGCCTACAGCACTTTATAACCCAGTGTTTCAAAAAGAGCTATACAAAATAGTTATTGTTGTTTTTCATTATTATTACTTGCATTTTTGGTCAACTTTGGAGCTTAACAGCCATATCTTTCTAATAAAGAAGCATTTAGCAAAGAATATGCCAAATATTTCACTTAAGGTTCTCTTTTTGTCTTTAGTCAATGCACAACTAAAGATGCTCCCCCATTTGTGAAATAACTCCTGACTCTGAATCCAATTCCTCAACCTCATGATTTTGTTAACGTTAACTAATATAACGTGTGCTCTCCCGTTGAGAGACTTGACGCAATGATGTGACAAAGTCGGATCGATAATGATTGGCAACCTAACGTTAGCATTTACCTACACAACTTTTGTCAACTGCCAGAATGTCATCCAGGACAATTAACGTTTGCTAGCCAACTTTGACTTCACACATACGTTTGTTAACTTTTTAAGTTCACTTATGTGTCTGCAATATCGGGCGAATCGCGGCAGCTTGTTCGTTTCACCTCGTAAACTAACTTAACGTTATTCGTTTTTTTAAATTGTCGGTCTGGGCAAGTTAAGCTGTATTATGCTTGTCTGACAACTTTTTTGACAATCGGACAAGAGTTAATGTCGAGCACTGCTCCTCATCTTCCTCTCCACTATCGCTATTAAAGTTAAACACAAATACGCACTCGTCACCGTTCGCCATTCTGATATCGCCTCTCGCTACTTTTTTTTCAAGTTGCCAGCTCGTATTTCTAACTGCACACAAAGACCGCTAATTTACATAGTAATTGTTTTAACCAATAAGATCGTCCATCTATTACTGCTGACTAATATTTGCCCAGTAACAACATGTATTTGTTGTATTTAACTTATTTAATTGGCTAAAAAAAAAAGAGGATGTAAAATACGAGTTCAGGGCGCCTTAAGGCGCCCCTGGCACTCTGGAACATTCGTAGTTGGGGCGCTTTAAAGCGCCTCTGGCACTGAGTGAGTTAAGTCACCCGACGTGGAGAAACTCTTTGCAGATGCACCCCCTCTTGAAATTTCAGCACTGCATTTTTTGCAAATCGCTATCCGTGGGTCTTTCTCCGAGATATTGAAATAACTCCACACCGCCGACATGCTGGCTCTTATCCAGATAACCGTGTGCTGGCTGCGCTTTTTGTTTGCGTCATTACAATTCTGTTTCGGCCGTGTTGTTTCGGTGATTTAGGTCTTTCGGCCGAAAACCGAAAATGCACTTTTGGGCCATTTTCGGCCGAAAATGTTCGGTGGCCGAATTTTCGGTGCATCCCTAGTTTTTCTTCGTTCTTTCATTTTGGTTTTGCACTCTTCCGGCTTTGAGCTATTATTAGCCAAGAGTGTTTTTTTGTTTTACGAAGTTTCCCATTATTAGCTCATTATGTGAGCTCGGGAGATTTAGTTTCTATTCTACTAGTTTTAGTAGTGCACCCGGTTTTGTGGGTAGATTTTCGTTTTGGCTGTTAGCCTTAAGGAATTAGGTTCCTGTCTTTTCTTTCTTCCTTTATTATTTTCTTCCCCTAATTATTGGTCCTCACTGTTGTGAGCTGACTTGTTCTGATCTCCCCACCTTTGCGTTTGAATCTCCGAACACTCAATAAACCCCTTACACACTAGGCATCTGCGCAAAGGGGTTAAGGCAAAAGAACGCTATTTATGTTATTAATCAATATTAGAATGAACTTAATATGAACTTCGGATGAAGCTTGAGATTCACTAGCCAAAATTGTGATCTGTCCGCTGTGAGAACAGTCTCATGGAATTGATGTTTGACAATGCTTCCTTGTATAATCAAATTAAATTAGTTAAACAAAGAGGCTAATTTGGCATTTTATAAACTGAGAGAAGTCAAGTTCTGTAGCTTATGCTTAGCTGCTGCTGGTGTTATAATGAAATTAAACCGCATATATTTAGTAAAATAACAGCACTGATGTAAGCCAATAGAAAAAAGTTTTCTGGTTTATATTATATTTCTGGGAAATAGTTTGGTCGGGAATTACCAGGAACCCATGCTGGTGTTAAACCCTATTGTGAAAGATTATAATTCTGTATATCAAAACACGTCATAAGGGTATAGCCTATTCCTTGCTTGCATGCTTTAAGTACGTGCACAAGCATGTCTGTTTCGCAGCTGTAAATTGCTGTTTTCACCATCCTATTAGAAATCATCCAAGGTGCAAACGCAGGTGGCATTTTATAGGGAATGGGATCAACATTTTGATTGGTTTACTGCATGTTACTCTCACGACACACCTATCAGTATCCCTATAAACTTTGCCCCTAGTGGTTGAGACATATCCATCTCAATTAGATTATTCATGTTTGTCTGAAGTTAAAAACTATACAGCTTTAAGGAAACCTCGTAAATTTTGACGCAGTATTTTTTAAAAGGGTAGCCGCTTGCGAAAACTAGCCAGCTTCTCCTATTACACTGCACTGCCATAAAATAGGAGGGTGTTAACAATAGCCCAAAGCATTTATGACCCTCCTCTCGCCACAGTCACAGACTGTAAAATGCATAAAATGCACCGTTTATACACGCTAAAATTTATACACGAAAATCATGTTCACGTATAGAAACAATGATACTTTTTAAAACGTTGTACAAATGAGCATTCGCCGTTTCCCCTTGCTTACTGTACTATATACAGTACCTGATGCACTTTCGGTTTAGAAGACACCTCATTTTTTTTCTCCAAAATCTCTCGTATAAATATGTTTAGGAAACCAAGTACTTACCAGTATATTCAGCTACAGCTGTTTTCTGATTAACCCTAAAGAGTTTATTTTGTTACATTTTGTCAAAGTCCTGTACAGTAAACATTTCCACAACGACCACCCGTCGCTGAAATATGTTGCTGTTCTTGTGTAAATACACATGTGCTTTTGTACGTTTTTAAAAATGTATTTAAATACATTTGGCGACGTATGTTATGGTTATTATATATATACTGTATATCACTATTCTGAAATAAATGTATTCTGTTGCAAATGTCTAAATGATACAGCTTCTTCTTAAATTCGAACTTTAAACCATGGATGTGCAAGGAATATTTTTGGAGATATTGACATTTAAATAAAACTAGTAAAAACTAGGTGGAAATTGCCTCTGGAGGGCCAAAGTAAATAGGATTAATGAAGACTAAGTTCAGCCCATTTGCACCTTGCGCTGTACTTTGCACTCAAATAACACTCCGTCTAACTTGCAAAAGTGTACTTGGACACTCCCTAAATGCACTTACGCCATGCGTTTTAGACCAGGCACTAAGATCGTCAAGATAGAGCCCCATTCACACCAAGGGCAAGCACAGGTTTTACCCGGGTCATTGCTTTGATGTGAAAGAGGTATAATACACACACACACACACATTCACACACACACTCACGGAAAAGTTAGTTCACGAAAACACACGCGCGCACACACACATACACAGAAAGTTTATTTGCATAGCCTATGCATATGAAATCACAACAACCGCACAAACTCACATAGTTGGTGCTACAGGCTCTTACAATGCCAAGAGTGAATGGTAAATGGGACTCTCTTGGGTTTTGTTTAGTACAAAGGAATATGCATTAAGCAGCATGCCAAATTTCATGTTTCTTGAAAAAGGGAAGCATCCAAAATATAAAATATATACTGCAACCGTTGCTGCAGGCTCATACCATATTCAACTAAGATGGCATTGTATCAGGTCTTGTTCAGCACATAAAAATATGCCAATTGTATGCCAAAAAAGTGTATTCTACTGTAAACATGGGTCTACTATAGATTTGAATCATTGACCTATAGCTGGAATTTCAGGCTCCTACATTGGTCAGGTAACATCGCATTGTATCATTTGTTTAGCGCATAGAAATGTCCCTGTATGCCCATTTTCAGGCTTCCAGTGTAAGCATAGGGGTCTACTGTACATCTACTGTATATTTAGTGTAACTAATGACCAATAGGTGGCCCTACAGGCTCCTACAATTCCCAGATCAAATGGTGCAGCATCAACTTGTATTCAGCAGAGAATAGCATGCAAGTAGGGCAATTTTTAGGCTTCAACTCAAAACATCAGGGTCTACTAGACATCTACCGTATATCTATTATACCTGCTTGCCTATAGGCGGCTCTACGGGCCCCTACAATGCCCAGCTAAAATAGTACTTTATCAGGTTGTGTTCAGCAGAAAAAAGCTGCAAGTAGAATTTACATGCCAAAAAAATGTATAACATCCTTTAGGTAGTGGTATTTCATCTGGTCATATTGACCCGTAACAGCACCTTAACAACACAAATGGCAGTAAAATGCTAACATAATCAGAAGGTTAAATAGTTATGCAGCCAATATCTTATCTCAATTGATTGTATAGGACCTGAGTCAGCCTAATAACTGTAGTTTTACAGCATGCTCTGTTCTGGTACATGTAGTAATCAGGCTAGTTATTTGTTATATTTGTTAATTATTTTTATATTGGCCATGGAAGTGGTATTGAACAGAAGTATCTGCCACATAAATGCATGTAATATAATGAAAATGCATGTGCTGTCTATTTGTGATGTGATGGCTGAACAGGCTATGGTTTCTACCATGGAGTTAGCATTCTCAGTCGCTAATTCCAGTTTCTCAATGACATGATAAAGAGTCATTGGAACAGAATCTGTGTTAACCCGATCCACGTTGGCCCCCTAGTGGTAGGCGTATCCGTCCCAATTACAGTATTCATGTTTGTCTGAAATTATAAACTACAGCTTTAAGAAAACCCCGTACATTTTGATGCAGGATTGTGTAAAAGGGTAGCCGCTTCTGAAAACCTCAGCCTTTCCAGTTGCACTGCAGGGCAATACAATAGGAGGGTGCTATTAATAGCCCAAAGCACTTACAACCCTCCTCTTACCACAGCCACAGACTGTAAAATGCTAAGAAAATCATGTTCAGATATAGAAACAATATTTTTTAACTCTAGAATGCACAACATGTTGAATACCATGTTGGACCAGTATTACTTTTCTATGGAATTTGATGCATAGCTGAGAGTTTTTGTTACCTCTTTTTAATTAATTAATCTACTCAGTTTATATTCAAGGTATTCATTAATTAACTTGTTTTGGATGACCACAAATCTGTTAGGACGGGGGGGGGGGGGGACCAGTCACACACAGGAGTACAAAAAAAAAAAAAAAAAATGACAGGGCAACAAAAACAAAAAAAAAAAAGTGGGACACAGGACAGGAAGAAGTCGAAAAAGGAAAACACAAGAGGTACAAAAAAGTCAAAAAAAAAAAAAAGGCGAAAAAAAAAAAAAAAAAAAAAAAAAAAAAAAAAAAAAAAAAATAGGAACTCAAAAAAAAATGGAAAAACTGGGGGGGGGATAAAACAGGGAGAGAGACAGACATAATGATAATGAGGGGGGAGGGGGGGGGGGAGGGGGGGGGGCTCACAGGTGGGGACACAAGGACAAACAACAAAAAACAAAACAAAAACAGAAAAAAAAACAACACAACAACACGTAAACACAGTAATAACAATAGACCCGGAGTTAACAGGTAACACGTGCACAGCTCGAAGGAGAGGAACGCGGAAGTGGACACATGCAGAGAATGCGAAATCACAGATAGATACAGGGATAGGATAACGAGGGAGAATGACAGCTGCAGGTAGAAACTCAAGATAAATTAGTAATTAGTAATGTTAGTTGAGAATTCTAATGTTAGTAAGTTAGTTGTTTAGTATTATGTACATGTTAGTTTGTTAGTAGGTTAGTATTAAATCTAATCTAACAGTTAGTACGATTAACATGTTAGTATAATATATAAAGGAAGAAAACGAGATACGAAATACAGAGGAAACCCGAATGTACCAAAATCACCCGAATAGTGCAATGACAAAGACAGGGAGTGGAATCTCGGGGAACACGAAACGAAGACAGACAGAGACTCGGACAACCTATGAACAGAGGGGGATGCAATGATTATAAGGAAAATAATAAATACATGAATGAAAAAATAAAAATACAGAACAGACAGAACTCAGAACATAACAAAATCATCATATTTATTTTTCCTTTCTTAGATTTTGAATAAAAATTATATTTGTATTATTACCCCAAATTTGAGGACATGGGTCATAAAGGGCCTGTATTAATTTCCAATGTTATTTGTTGTATGGCTGATTGTTTTTTTGCTATGTCCCTGAGATACATTTTTGTCATTATGTAATGATACAGAAATTCATTAAATATCTTGTTTTGATGATTAAAAGTACTTTTTCCCATTTTCCCAACAAGTTAATTAATGAATACCTTGAATATCAAATGTAGATAAATGAATTAAAAAGAGTTAACAAAGAGACCCTCAGCTATGCATCAAATTCCATAAGAAATTACTACGGGTCCATTTGGACCCATGTTGTGAATTTTAGAGGTCATACAAAAAACTTCTTATTCTAAAAGTAAAAACTTAAAAATTAAAATAATGGCATCCTGAATGATAAAATTAGTCTATTTTAAAAATACAGCAAAAAAACTACCCCAGATCCATTTGGACCCATCCTAGGGTTAAATATGTTGTGCATCCTAGGGTTAAATAAGTTGTACAAATAAGCAGTCAACGTTTTCCCTTGCTTACTGTACTATATACAGTACCTGAGGCACTTTCGGTTTAGAGACACCTAATATTTTTTCCAAAATCTTTTTTTGTATAATTTTGTACAATTTTGTATAAATATGTTTAGGAAACCAAGTATATTACTTGTATATGAAACTACAACTTTTCTGATTAACCCTGAAGAGTTTATGTAAAGTCAGCATTTCCACCTATCGCACTTAGGGCTGCAATACTTTGCTGTTGTTGCGTAAAAACACACGTGCTTTCGTATGTTTTTTTTCAACGTATTTAAATATATTAGGCAACTTATTTTATGGGTATTATGTCTGTATGTGAATATTCTTAAATACATGTATTGTGTTGCAAATTACTGAATGAAACAGCCTCTTCTTCAATTCAAACTTTAAACTATGGATGTGCAGTGAATATTTTTTGAGATATTGACACGTAAATAAGACTAGTAAAAACTAGGTGGAAATGGCCTCTGTAAGGCCAAAGTTAATAGGGTTAAGTTACAAAGTCATTTGGTGAGATTGCCATCTGGGTGAAGATCAGAGAAGCTATGTAATGTCACAATAATGTGTCAGCAGGCTGGGTAGCACTGTAGTCAAATCCTGCCTCACAAAGGGACCTTCTTACCGGTCCAGGCAAGGCTGGGCTTGTGTTTGCAGATCCAAGGAAAAGGATTGTACACTGTGACATTACAGTGTTCTCCTGTAAAGCAGCTGCTGCAGGGTTCTTGTCAAATGGGGGCTGCTCCACCATGTTCTGGGCTGATTCTGTACAACTGTACTGCTTCACACAGAGGTTAGAATCTTCACACTTCATTTTAAAGGAAAATGGAATTGTGTGCACTCAACATTGATCGGCCATTTTAAATTTCAGATTCTGTGTTGGATTAGTTTAACCATTTGCAGTGATGTATAAAAGAGGCTGTGTCTGATCTTAAATAATGAAATTCTGTCTCTGTAAAATGTGCCTGATGCAGGAACATGGAGATGGTAGGAGATGGTATTTTTATGGACACATTTATATCAGCTATATTTATTTAAAAAAATGAATTCCATAGAATACTGACAAAACACCATGTAATCATAAAATGAATTTTACTTTACAGTCATAAAATCTTTATAAATATAAAATATTTATAAAATAGAAATTAACAGAAACATCCCCCGACTCTACCCACCCCCAGAGAAAATAGTCACTCTGGTTCACCTTACAAAAAGGAGTAACCTTAATCCTATTTTAAATAGTATTCTCCACAGACTAACCTTTACTCCTCCCACATAGACTACTGCAAAACTCAAGTATTGATTGAAAGAAGGTAATCAATGTAAGGGTCACGTATCTTTTCAAATTTTAATGGAATTCATCTGACATTATATGTGGTATTTCCTGTTGTGCAGTGTGATATTGCTTCATTTAACTATAGTTTTGGTCAGGAGAGCACTCTCATGTTCAGTTTAAAAGGATCTGTTTTTTGCCAGCAATACCCAAGAGTAGAACTTTTATTGGTAAAACTGAGTAACAATGTATTTCCAAGATGTGTACTCAAGGATCACATGGGATTTGGGTTTCAGTCATCTCAGTTAATGTGATAATGCTTCCCTTTAAAACAGGGAAGTGGTAATTATGTTAGAATTCACAAAGATGCCCTTGGTTTTTCCACATATTTTCTAGGTATTCAAATATTTACTTTGTATTAGTGATGGGACAGTGAGTCGCAATAGGTGGATTTATGTAATGTATAAATGTAAGCATGTTGGTATAATTTATGTTAAACTTAAATGTTTTCTTAAATGAGTTTGCTAAAGATTATACTTTAATGTATGGATATTAGCATTTTGAAATCTACATAATGATGTTTATAATAAACTTTTAAAAATATAAAACATAATAGGGATAGTGATGTGAGGGTTAGAGTAGGGTTCGGAGAACAAAGCGCGACTGATAAAGATTTTAAAAGCGTATCTCGAAAGATAGGCCACAAAAGCGGAAGAAACCGCACCGGGAAGGGGTGAAACTAAAAAACTTCCCTAGCACAAGGCAAATCGAAACAACCTCAAAACGGAGGCGTATCTCGATAAACAGCGAGAATTCATAACAAAAAAACCTCACGCACTAAATAATTAGGCGTAACAAGAGGTTGAAAAAAACCAAAAGAAAACCCAAGAAAACGGGTGAAGGAAGAAATTGAAAATCAAACCTGTTACCTAAGCTCTAGTAAGAAAAGAGCTGAACACAAAAGGTAAACAGGTCGAGAGGGTTAGGATAAACGAAAGATCAGAAAGAAATTTAAAAAACAATCTAATCCTATAACTAACCGGACTTGCTGTGTTTCTTATTTATACAAACCAGAAATGCAGTGACCGAATTCCTAAACCTTTACCGACTTCGTTTTGTCAAGAAGCTTAGACAATATCGAAGTGTAGGAAGGCAGAAGACCTGAGCTATTTATAATGAACAGGAAATCCGAAACAGGTGAAAAGGATAATTGCCGGGCGAGATTCAAATACTGAGGGCGGAAAAAATCAGATAGAACGTCCCAACGACGCCAAACAGAAATGAGAACGCAGAAACAGCAGAGGCTGCTAAAAACCATGACAAGTGAGGCACCATTTTCACAATGTATCTTCTGTTGAAACCTTTGACAATTCCATATATATAGTATATAGCCCTTAATTTGTTTGAAATAACCCAATATACTATTTTGTTTTTATATTACTTTCATTGTTTGTTTTTCATCATTTGTTTTTTTGTCTTTCTCCATGTATTTTTGTTATGTTTTTAATGTAATGTCAGTAATGTAATGTTTTAATTATCACAAAAATTATCTTAACTATAAGATGCTTTTGGGAAACGGGGCCCTGTTTCTTTAACTGTGGACACACAGCAGAGTTCACAAATATGCTTCAAGTCATCAAGCAATTTATGTAATATCAATGCAATATAATGTACTGAACACAATTAATTTGAATTAATTCCAATTCCATGTTCAGCAATGGCTTTGAAAATAGATAAACAGTTGCAAGTAATAGCAATCCACTTATTGTTAAAATGACACTGCACTCATTACAAACACTTGGGTATACTTATATAGTCACACTATTGGTCAGTATGGTCACAATTTTCTCCAATTATAGCTATATATTTACATTGTAATTACGTACTGTATGTAATTATGCTTAAGTGCTATGTTAGTGTAAATTATACAGTAAGTAATTGCATAAATGGTTAGGGTTAGGTTTGGGTTCGAGGTACAAGGATAGTGTGTGGTAGGTTGTGGAATTAAGCATAGGATTCTGGATATTGCTCTGAGCATTGAATACTTATTATTATGGTCATTTCATTGCTTCAAAGACTTTTTTCGATGGCTTCAGAAATGTTTGGATGACAAGTCCTGAGTGAAAATCATACTGAAAGATTACATTAAATATAGATAAAATTGTGGTTCACACAACAATATAATTTATAATATATAATATAATTTGGCGATTTACATTTAGTAGTAGATACACATTTTACATACAATTTTAATTACCAAAAGTTTTATATTTATTTATATTTGGAAGCTACTTATTTTCCAAATTTTGTTTAACAACGCAACACCATTGTTGTTTTTTTCAGCCAATTACTTTTCAATTTAATGCACTCATGAGACATCAGCTGTCAAATCTGTGGTATTTCTATCAAGGTTCTTGCAGTTACCTGGTTTCAGCTCCTGACAAAGCAGTGTAGATTCCACCATCAAAAATATCTGTTTTAACTGTTGTGTTTGGTTTAAATTGACCTTTTTGAACTTTTAGTAAAGGAGGATTGGCAATTTGAGAGATTTATTTCATAACCAGTGAGGAAACCAGTGTAAATCTGGTTCTTGATTTGTGTTTCCATTTGTTGTGTCTATTTCATCATCTGTATTTGCTTTATGTCTTTTTGCCTGTTTGGTTTCTTTGAATATAATACGATAAAGATGAAAACTAATTGAGAATGTCAGTTCAGAACAATACAATAATAATCGACTGCATGCAAATATTGTTTCATTAGAATGATTTATGCCCCCCATGCCTTCATTATACTGGATTAATATAAATCACATCGTTATCACAAAAAATGAAGGACACTTTCATTGTTAAATGTGATCTAGTAGAGGTAAATGACATTGACCATATTGTTTAGAATTGCGATTGAGATTATATAGAGGCTGATATATATATATATTTGACCCAGGCTAAGAGCTTCACATGTACTCATAAGTAAACAGAACACAAGGGTTAATTTCACTGGGAGGTTTATAGGGAATCAAATTATCATTTTGATATTTTATCAGCATTGTCATTTGAAATGTTGATGTCAAGTGATCATGCAATTTCTAAATGTTATTAGTTTCAAGATGGAAACAGATATGACGTGTGACCCTGAGTTTGCAAAATTATCTCCAGTTCCTGTTTCACAAAATATATATATTTTGTTATGAGTAACTGCTTGAACATGGTTGGTTTCATGTGAAACAAAGTTGTGCTGAATATATGGCATAACTGAAAGAAAATGAGAAATTTAAACCACATAGTAGTTTATTAAATATGATTAGCAGCACCAGTCAAAAACACATATACTGTTACATTTAGTGTATTTTATGTTTATTTTTATTCTGCCATACATATTGCTCCATCATAAGCTTCTCTGTAAAGCTGTACCACCATAATGCATTCTCAAAATGATGTAGCCTGACAACCACATTCTAAATGAGTGAACAAAGTATTATCATCCATTATATAAATTCATTAACTTGGCATGCACCATAATCCGCTTTGTTTTGCAATGATTCTGCAATTACTGAGTAAATGCGTGATCAAGGGGAATCATTTGTAAAAACACATTATGTGAATTTCTCCTCTCTTTGCCTGTTTGCTGTATGATCAGGAAAATAATGAGTGGACCTTGATGTGAGTGCATAACTCTATGCTTGTGGCATATGCAACTGCTGCAGTGGACCTTGTGAGTCATGTGACTTTGACTCCTCAATTAAACAGTGGCCCCCCTGGGTCACCCACGCAGAAGGAGATTGTGGTATGTTTAGGTGGAGGAGTCTGCTTTGAGCTTCATATTCACACTCCTGGCTCTAATTTCCATCAGGCAGGGGGAGGGAACGGGGAGTCTTACTTTGTGGAATACCTAACTCCTCTTCTGCCTTAGTGGGCGGCTGTGTGATATTTATTGAGAGAGTTCTCTGCTCAAACAGTGTGGAGAACTGATGATTGCACATTTATTATGCACACAAAAAGACAGTGGGGTTTGATTTCATCCTTAGTGGATTATTCCTCTCAGTTTTAGGCCCACAGGTTAGAGATACACAAAGGAGCTGTCCAATATTTGAGTTTTCTTTTTTATCAGCTGTGCACTCATAATCTTTGGCATTTAACGCGAGTCCTCTTTCACGTGGAGATGTGACAGAACTAATGTTGTTACTCCAGAATTTGTAAAGATTATGTTTGAGGCCTGCAATTTTATAGCCATTTTATCTCCACTTTCCCACCCCCCAAACTTTCCGACACGTACACAGATACCCTGCAACTCTCTCCCGGTCAATCAATTTTGGAAAATATGGGGAATTTTTTTTTTCTTGTGGCCATAGCTGCTGTCACTAATGAATCTCCAGGGTTACTGTTGCTTGTCATTGCAGCATCTCGGGGTACCAGCAGTAGTTGCCTTGGCAACAGGAGTCACTAATACCCAGGCCGGCTGCACCCACGTAACCCCTGGTGTAGCTCCTCATTAGCCACACTTCTTCATTTATCACAGTGAGTGACGGTCACTGATTAAAGACAGAGGATTCTCCGCTGTATCTCGCCCTCAGTTTCAAATGTGGATCTGCTCGATTCAGGTTACTCATAATTACAGAATGAAGTTGCTGATTGGACCACAAGGATCATGTGCTACTTGTGCCCTGTAAATAAATAAGCAGACTAGCATCGAGCTTCACTTTTAATTCTGGACATTGTTAATGCAACCATAATGACATGTGACTGCTCTGAAAATACAGAATTGAATGGCAGACAGCAGAATGCGGGCATGCACGTGCATGTATGCACACACAAACAATCAGAGTGATCTGGATCCACTTGTTCAGTTGAATTATGTATTTTAAATAAATGCTATAGTTATATTATAATAAAGGAACATCAGCAATGGATTTTTTTGTCAAGTACCCCCACCTATCCATGCCTCGACGGTGCACTTATGCCTGTAATGGCAGTTTACATACATAGCGTGACTGATTATGTACTGTAATTGTTTCCTCTGCTACAGCATACCTGTTTTGACAGTGCCACTGGGTCCATGTCAGAGGTCAGGTAGCTGGCCAGACACGTGTCTGGGAACGTGTCTATTATTTAAGACAAAGCCACTTGTTTGGAGCCATTAAACCTCATCAACAGTAATGCTTTGTTCATGAGCTGTCTCTTTTATTTCCTGCACTTGATTTCTTTATTTCCATTTGTCTTTAGGGGAAGCACAAATCACTAAGCAATTTCCCTTTGCAACTGGGATTAGTGCTTCCATAATACAGCGGGCTGTTTCTGCCTGTTGAGCTGTTGAGCTCAAATGTTTTTCTGATTCATTGTAGATTTGCAGCAGTCTCTCTACATTGCCAGAGCGGCTAATTCTATAAACATTTAGTAAGAGTTGAGTCCTGTTTGTACAATTCTGAGAGAAACTGTTCTTGAAGGTCAGTCAAACAATAGGGCCCACAGAGAGGTGAAAAGCAGCCTTGAGCTGTGGTGATCTATGCTGACTTGAATATGAAAGCAGTGAGGTTAAAACACAATCATTTCAGACATCAGGTGTTTGAAGCTATTAATGCTTGAGCAATTTGCCTGATTTATTTGTGTGTTCTTGTTCATATTTTTCATTCAATATTACATTTCATTCCAGCAGTTTATTTTATTTCCATCTAACATAGTCCTTCTTCAGAGTTTCAGATAGGCTTGGTCTGGTCACATGAGCTTGGCTGTCTGGATTAAAATAATTGATTTTGGAGGTAATTAAATATTTCCTTTTTGCCTGCTGTGAGGTGATATATTTCTGACATATCCAGAGCAGAAACTCCCATGCTATTTTCATTTCAGGTATATATTATTTGGGCCATGTTCTGTGTGGTAAAACTGGCGCAACTTTTTCTCGGCTGTCATTGATAAACAGAAATACAGAGAAACTAAAAACTGAAAAATTATGTGGGCATCACTTAGTTTACACAGGCATCTGTACCCCTCCCCAACCAGCTTCAGATAATGGTCTTCTGTAGCTGGGCTGTATGAAGTTCCCTGGGGGGGTCTGAGTACAAAGGATGGCATTTCCATTCTCAGCAGGAGAGGGGGGGGTGTGCGCTTGGGACGGACTTCCCCTGGTGTGCAGCGGGGTGTCCCAGCTGAGCGGCAGAGATATAGGAAAGGAGCTGCATGGGAAGATGCACTGAGCTCTAGTAGGAAGCTACAGGAGAACAGCTTTAGAGAGTAAGTAGAGTGATTTAACCTTGTCTGTTCTCCGCAATGTTAAGCCCTTTGATAATTGTTTCAGGGGTTCTGTTTGGTACTGTTGCGACGTCATACATAATGGGAAGGGCTTCAAAATAAACGTGTGCATTCATTCGTGTTACATTCCTTCCAATTTCTTTAGTTTAAATATTTAAATATGTTTATTAATAAGTGGCTGACATTGATACCAAATGATTGAATTGTCACTCATTCGCATTGCCTTCTATATTATTGGTGATGCCTTGTCTATGCCTTTGATTTTCGTACTGAATATGAGTAGGCCAGTGAGTGCATGTCATTGCAATGAATTGAGGCCTTCGCCGCTGCGATAGCGTCACGATAGAGTGGTATCATTAAGTTTTTTATGTTTGGCTACTGTGTAAGTTATCTCAGTGGATTTGTTCGTACTAACAATGCTGATTCTTATCTCTCATTGTGGATAATGTTGACGTTACCATCCTTTTATAAATGTTTTAATTTGGCGGCCAACACGGGGCCGTCTATATCCAATTCCAACCCCAATTTGGAATGTCCAATTGTCTCCCCAAACCGTGCTCATGAAACAACCTCACTGCACTGGACACACGGGTATCTTACCTCTTACCGCTTTCCTTCGAAACACGTGGCTCAACCACTTGTTTCTCCCTATGCACCATCGCCAAACTCGCACAGAGCGGAATCGAAGGAAGACCAGCCTAGTAACCATCCGTTTATGTTCAAGTCAATTGTGATATGTGACATGGAGTTTACAAAGCCTACACGTATATTTAAATGTTGCAAGTGGAGCATCATGATCACGTAGCCAATTGTCTTTGCTTGAATGCTGAAAAAACAAAGATGGCAGCACCACAAAACAGTATTATTTTTGCAGTGTTTAGTGAATAATTTTGATCACTGGTGAGTTTACTCGTCATGTGATACACTGTAAATTGTAATTGCTATTAGATTGTCAGCTCATTTTGACAACTCGGCTAGCAGTCTAACATTAGCTAACTGTATAGCCTAGTATATTATTCCGTCTAAACTGAAAAAGTGTGAATGTTTACATAAAGAAATAAATGCTCATATCGAGGACATAAAGACTGGCGTTGTAACTGGAGTTTATTTGGTCCAATGTTATTGTGGAACATTTGTATTTAGTCCTAGAAAGAACAAGGTTTAACCCAAACACTTATTGTTGTGTCATTCGTAAATTTACGTTCTAATCACATGCCAGCAAAAAATGCCACTCAATTGAGTTTATTGCAAAAAGTGCCCACTTGTTCACAGGTCATATATAAACCAAAAAAATAAAATACCTCACTATTCATGGGGAAGTGCAAGGAATGTCAGCTTTGGTTTTGTTATATAATGTGGCTAACTTATCTAAACTTCGGTAAATTGGCTAGCAAAGTCAATGTTAATACACTCACCTTTATATGTGTTCTTAGATTTGTGTTTGACGTCTTTGCGGTAGAGAGTGTATTTACTCTCGGCTTGCATAGCTCACAAGTAAAAACGTAGGTTTTGTTGGTGGAGCTAGTCAGTGTCATGTCTTTTCTTAAGTATGGCCATGGTGATTCTTCCTCAGGCTGAGATTCGGGAGGTTTATCCATGATGACGCTGTCACTGTTTGAGTACTGAGCAATGCCCGCCCTTTTGCACTACACAAAGGTCAAGTGTGTGGTGGTGGCTGCCTGATAAATGCATTGCCTGGGCATGCCTTCACAGCGGTCAGGATAAAAGAAAAAGGGGGCGGGGCTAGTCAAAGGGGGTTCAATTACAGTAAAGAAGCAATGGTAAAATAAAAAATAAAAAATAAAAAAGATTCCTTTCCTTTTATGGCCCAAAATTGTTTGTAGTTTCAGTAGTTAACTACACAAAAAAAGTTGAACTACCAGTGAGCTACTGCAAAATGTAGTTAAACTACTAGTTTAATTACATGTCGTTCACTACTCCCGAACACTGCATAGACCATACATGCTTTACGTAAAGTAAGATAGACAACTAACATTAAGCCACTGTTGGCAATCCTGGTTTTGATACTTACAAAACTCTAAATAAAGTGTACAAAGTGTAAATAAAGTTATATTATTATTGTAAAAGTGCTGTGCCTTTCTTTATCGAGGATATCACAAAAACTCGGATATACTGTTGGATATACTGAACAACATGGGATCAGTGAGATCCAATAGTGTATCCAATGTTGTATCTGTGTGAGTGTGTGTGTGTGTGTGTGTGTGTGTGCTTGTGTGTGTGCGTGTATTCTCAACTTGAAAGAAAAATATGTTTGTACACCACTGGATATCTAAACTTAATTTTATTTCAAAACACGAGGTTATTTAGCCCCCAGTGTGCATCGCTGCATTGTTATTCTCCTATTTGGGGATGTGAAACAACTTCTATAAAGTATGAACAATCGTGTCCTAAAAAAATTACTCTTACATTACTTTTGTATTACTGGGGGGGTTTCTAGTGAGTTATTGCCATGGATACAATATGAGATTTTCAAATTATTTACATAATTCCCATTGATTTTCTGTAAAATTGTCTTCTTTCTTGCCGTTTGAGCTTAGAAAACCTACTAGAACATTCAGCTGTTCATCTAAAAAGAATAAAGAAAATATTTGACCTGAATATACTGTATATAAGCACATTACTGTGATCTGGGGATTCAGAAGTGTATTTTGTTATGTTTCAGAAAATAAGTGGCTCAAGATTCTTTTAGTATCAGGTTCTGGTAATTTAGACAAGTGAAGATTTACTCAAATATATGTGTTGAGATGAAGTGATGTGCATAATTTGTACTTTCTACACATGAATTATGATGAGCTTCACATGGACTCACACGTACATCACACTCTAGTAGTTTTTGACTGTAGTGATGCATTTTGACAGTGAGTCTGCAACTGACAGAACATTGTGAGGCAAGTGCACAGTGGGCCTAACAGTTCCACTGTACCATCAATTCATCACTTTAAATTATTTAAAGTCACAATCAATGTGCAAAGCAGAATGCTGATTCAATGTCATCCAATGTCAGTCAAAATGTGACATATGAATATTGTTCTGTTACGATGGCGATTGTCTTTGTGTTTTGACTTTGACCTTTTCAATGAACATTTTTATGTCAAAGAGACTAAAAATGGCAATATTACCCACAAAGAATGTGCCCACTATGATCAGTATAGCAGTAATCAGCATTAGCAAATGTATTTCCTTTTTTCACTTTAGTTATATAACATTATATCAAATGAATAGTAATGGGCTGGTATTATCCCCCATATCTTGCTGTAACCCAAATGTTGATCTACAGTATGTGCTGAATATACTGGTAGCCAACACCAATACTCACACTAGCTGCAGTGTTGAGCATAAGACTGGGATGAGATAGCAGGAGACAAACAATCAGCAGCAGTGAGCAAACTCTTTAAACAAACATTTAAAGTGCCTCATCTGAATTAAAACTATAAAACTCCTGATGCAGAGGCATTCGTTTGAATAATATTTGTAATGACTGTGATGACAACAACTGTTGTTTCTCTGTCTGTCCAGCTTGTTGTATCCATTTTTACATAAGAATTTCTATGTCATTATGGAGGATGGATTCCATACATATACAATGACAAAATAGTTATGCACACAATACTACTAGCCTGCCGTATGAAATGATTTCAGTGAGAGGCTACCACATAAAGTAGGTTAGCCTGTCCCTATTGTAGCTTCTCAAACACAATCCAGTTGTATTGAGCTAAACAGATACTGTATATTACGAAATGATAAATGACATGTAACCGAAGTGCAGCATTATTATATGCAGATTTTTAGGGGCACAATATGAACATTACAATATAACAGGTTTAACTGATATAGTTAAAGGGTATTAGTACAGAATCAGATACGTAACTAGAAAGGAAAATCAGTGTTTATCAGCATCCCTGATAAAGCATTCTGGTTGTTTTTACAACTGGAACATGCACTGCAAGATCCCTTTCTGGTTTTCACATATTTTATTTCCAAATAATTAAAACCATATCTTAGAGATAGAAGTTTAATGGTGAAAAAAAAGAATAAGTGTAAAAATGTCAGCCAACTCTGATGTCCTCACCAATGTTTGTCAGGGACTCAAAGTAGTGCAGCCAGCGCATCAGATCATGTTTAGTGCTGCAAACATGCAGAGCACACCAAAGCACTCCAGGCCCCTCCTGTGACTCCATGCTGTCGATGCTACTCTTCCCAGTAAAGAATTATGGATTCTGAAAACATTTTTCATCAAGCGGCATCCTCACGAGCAGGAATACATTTCCCCGCGAGGAAATTATATAACCCAATTAATGCCGACTGTTATGGAGGGCAGAGCTTTAGAGCCATTAGACCTTAACGCATGAACTAGTCGCTTACCAGTAATTCACCGGTTCCATAGAACTACATTGTATCCTGAGAGTTTTCCACTGAGATGTGTAAAGGTAATGTGTTTCCAAAATATTTGTCACTTCAATAGTTGGCAAGGGTCATATATTGAGAAGGCAAAATATCAGTGGAACACATTTATTTTTCGTACATCCAGGTGTATTTTTTTAAATTGTAGACCCATTTCTGAAAAAGCAAGTCACTTTAGTTGTCATTCTGACGTAGACATCGGTTTTTCGAAACTAAAATACACAAAGTTTATTTTCAAAATGTTCTAAAACCCTTATTTCAATCAGACCAATGAACACAAACAGGGAAAAAAACAACCCCGCACAAGCAGCATGTAGCATTTTTGGAGTGCCCAAAATGCTTTACATGATAAAAAGCACATATTCTCCTGATGCATTTGTGTACAAGGCTTCGTGCAGTAATGCTTGTGCCTCTTTACAGAGACTCGTTCTGAGAGAGGCGATGCGGTCGCGTTGATCCAGGTGGTGATGCAGGCCCTGCAGACTTGCTCACGTCACAAACGAGCACGAGCGTTTTCTTTCAGATCAGGTGATAAGAGTTAATAACGGGGTGCCAGAGTGAAGGCGGAGACAAAGCTTTGATGATAGCAGCTCTTTGCAGTTTGTAATCATGGTTGGTCTTGTGTCAGCCTGATGTATATCCTGGGTGCCTAGTCTCGTTTGTTTGCGTGAACGTGACTACTTTCCTTCTGGGTGGGCCCCCACAGATAATCTTCTGTGTCATTCACTGCTCTTTTGGAACAAAAGCGTGTACATTTTACACTGGTTAATTTTCGCGAGTATAATGCACTGACAGGGTGAGGTCATAGACTATACTAATAATAAACACAAGAATACAAACGGCTGTAGTATGAAAATGCTGTTTATGATGCGTGTGACTGAATAAGATGAGCAGTTTCAGATGAAAAAAAGTGTGGTTGATTTGGCAATATCACAGAGTTATGCAACTATAAATATAGAATTAATTTATGTGATAAAGGTCAAAAGCAATTGTATTAAAGATTACTGAAGCTCTAATCACTGTAACTTTAATGGGCCACATGGTGCACAAAATACAATATTCATCTTGTTGTGTAACAAAGCCCCCATGCAATGTGCTAACATGGATTCAATAGCAGACTCTCGCAGGATCATTTTCTTAGTAGAAGGCTGGCGTACCTCTACTGGGGTTTTTGCTCTGTTCTACAGCCACAATGTACAGTGCAGCGCACTGGGCCCCTCCCCCAACCCACTGCCTAAGAAGCTACCTCATAATGAATACATATGTTACTGAATAAATAAAAAACTGCATGAGCAAAAGACTACGATAGCTTTTTGTCAGCTAGTAGGGGAGGTTGTCATGGCAATGCCGATGTTGGCCCTATTCAAAACTGTAGGTGCTCCACATATAGGTGTAACTGTAGGTGCATCAGCCATACATTTGCAGGCGCTTTGTGTGATATCTGGCCATCCTCACCTTCAAGGAAAATATAGGGAACCGTAGAAGCAGTGCAGAGGCTGCAGCTGTATATTAATCAGTTACAATCACATTTTCTCTTTTGGCATTTGGTACAGCAGGAACCCAGTCACCCTTAACTAACCATAATTATGAAGTTGAATTTATTCATATACATATTGAGTAAGGTTACCATTCTATATGTGCGCTCAGTTGGATTTGCACAGAGCTATTGGACATGTTAAAAAGGATGAAATCCAGCATTCAGACATGTGGAAATATGGCCGGTAATCACGGATTCTTGTAGTAAATTAAAGAGTGAGGGGATTTCTCTGAGGAAAGGCACTTACAAGGAACCACCTGGTTGCCAGGCAACAGACTTGTGAAAACCCCTCACTTTTTGCTGGAGAGTAGAGACCAGTCATCTCCCGAGCATGCTTTTGCCAAGTCAATACTATTCATTATTCATCCACTACGTGATGAGGTCATGTATTTGTGGGGCAAAGGGGGATTGGGGCGTGGTGTAACCTTGATGAACTGCTTTTATTATAATTTTGTCATCCTCCAGATTGATCTAGTGATGGGACTTAGGAAGGCTTTGTCTTGGATACCTATGTCAGAGCTTTAGCCCTCAGCTATGCTAACACTGTGGGATTTGAAGACATCTTATGAGCTATGAAAGCTGGACAATCCAGTTGGTTTCTGTGTATTTGCGTTGAAACCAGAATTTGTCTCCATATTTTTCTAGTCTGGCATCTTATAGAGTCTGTGCAATAATGGCATGTGTCTTTTGTGATGGGAATAACACTATATTTAAAGCAGGAATCTGAGCATAGCCATGGAGTTGTCATAATAGATTTTTACCGTACTGATGATAGAGTTTATGGTAAGGACTTTTATCATATAAGATACACATTGAATAGACCATATGGACATACTATATACATAGTATAGTATACTGTATATTTGCATTTTCATTTTAAAAATGTTGATTCCCTCTTCAGTGGTGGTTTTTGCTCATCTTAGTTAAGCCAGGCAAAGGCCGCAGTATCATGACAATAAGAAAGGCCCCTGTTTTCAGTTGTGCTCTCTTGGTACATTTGCGTATCCCTTGGCTGAGATTATTCTCCGCCATTTCGAAATCAATTAACACATTATATATAAACATGAAATACTTTCTTTAAATACTGTGCATGGTAGTGATTCTTCAGAGTTGTAATCACAGATAATAGTAGGCTTAATTGCCTGGGTCAGTGATTCTACAATGTTTTTCTTAATCACTTAATCACTTTAAATTCTGAAACAGATAATCACATTCATCATTGTCAAAGTGACAATGGAATGCTAATGCAAAACCCTTGCTCTTCTGTTTGATGGATATTTATTATCACTCAATTAAAAAGCTTGTACAACTCTTCACCCTATATGTTACACACTGAAAGTTTTTAATACCATTTTTAAATCATAGGCCCAAAGAGCATATATCACTTACTTTGATAAATAGGCATATTTTACAGTATCCTCCACCTCCTTCTCCATATTAAGTACTTTTGTAGCCACTCACAATTCAATTAAAATATCTATAAAAAAGAGCCCAAAGACCATAGAAGTAATGTAACTGGTACCACAGATGGTACATTAGCACATTGTTCACACAGCAAACATCAGGCCACTCTAGTGCGCTCTGCTTTGAGCTCATTCGTTCCAGCCCATATCCCTGAAATCAATTCAATATGAAGCAATCAAAATCTGGACCCCGACTAGCATATTTCTGCTCACTTCAGCCAAAGCCTCAATTACCTGCTCTGCTCTTAACAACTGAGATGAATGCCAGCCTTTGCCCTCATAGTGAGATCACCTTTTTCAGTGGCCAGAAGGCCGTTTGTGGACACTGTGGAATTTATGGCTTCTTAAATCCACTGTCTTGGATGACGAGCAGATGTTAGAGATGTATTGACTATGAATAGAAATTTTGCAGACTAAAATGGATGAAAAATAATGCAGTTAGAGTACACTTCTCCGCTGGTGAGAGCGACACTAATTCCTGCTAAAGTCCTGCGTCATTGTAAGAGTGAGGGGATCTGACTTAACTTTATTACGGTATACAGAATAAAGAAAACTATTTAAAGATTGCTAGGGAAACTTTACAAGTCATATTCAGGGCAGGCTGTGCTAATGGACGTGCCCCCATTCTTCTGCCTCAGGGCATCTGTAACCTTATGCTCTTCACATTAGCGGTGCACCAGTCTGTGTTGTGTTACTGGACAGCATATAGTACTGTATTTGGCTCTCCTGAGCTGTGCTGTGTTACTCTACAGCATGTAGCACTGTATTTGGCTCTCCTGGGCTGTGCTGTGTTAAGGTACAGCATGTAGCACTGTATTTGGCTCTCCTGGGCTGTGCTGTGTTACTGTACAGCATATAGTACTGTATTTGGCTCTCCTGAGCTGTGCTGTGTTACTCTACAGCATGTAGCACTGTATTTGGCTCTCCTGGGCTGTGCTGTGTTACTGTACAGCGTGTAGCACTGTATTTGGCTCTCCTGGGCTGTGCTGTGTTACTGTACAGCATGTAGCACTGTATTTGGCTCTCCTGGGCTGTGCTATGTTACTGTACAGCATGTAGCACTGTATTTGGCTCTCCTGGGCTGTGCTGTGTTACTGTACAGCATGTAGCACTGTATTTGGCTCTCCTGGGCTGTGCTGTGTTACTGTACAGCATGTAGCACTGTATTTGGCTCTCCTGGGCTGTGCTGTGTTAATGTACAGCATGTAGCACTGCATTTGGCTCTCCTGTGCTGTGCTGTGTTACTGTACAGCATGTAGCACTGTATTTGGCTCTCCTGGGCTGTGCTGTGTTACTGTACAGCATGTAGCACTGTATTTGGCTCTCCTGGGCTGTGCTGTGTTACTGTACAGCATGTAGCACTGTATTTGGCTCTACTGGGCTGTGCTGTGTTACTGTACAGCATGTAGCACTGTATTTGGCTCTCCTGGGCTGTGCTGTGTTACTGTACAGCATGTAGCACTGTATTTGGCTCTCCTGGGCTGTGCTGTGTTACTGTACAGCATGTAGCACTGTATTTGGCTCTCCTGGGCTGTGCTGTGTTACTGTACAGCATGTAGCACTGTATTTGGCTCTCCTGGGCTGTGCTGTGTTACTGTACAGCATGTAGTACTGTATTTGGCTCTCCTGGGCTGTGCTGTGTTACTGTACAGCGTGTAGCACTGTATTTGGCTCTCCTGAGCTGTGCTGTGTTACTGTACAGCATGTAGCACTGTATTTGGCTCTCCTGGGCTGTGCTGTGTTACTGTACAGCATGTAGCACTGTATTTGGCTCTCCTGGGCTGTGCTGTGTTACTGTACAGCATGTAGCACTGTATTTGGCTCTCCTGGGCTGTGCTGTGTTACTGTACAGCATGTAGTACTGTATTTGGCTCTCCTGGGCTGTGCTGTGTTACTGTACAGCATGTAGCACTGTATTTGGCTCTCCTGGGCTGTGCTGTGTTACTGTACAGCATGTAGCACTGTATTTGGCTCTCCTGGGCTGTGCTGTGTTACTGTACAGCATGTAGCACTGTATTTGGCTCTCCTGTGCTGTGCTGTGTTACTGTACAGCATGTAGCACTGTATTTGGCTCTCCTGTGCTGTGCTGTGTTACTGTACAGCATGTAGTACTGTATTTGGCTCTCCTGGGCTGTGCTGTGTTACTGTACAGCATGTAGCACTGTATTTGGCTCTCATGAGCTGTGCTGTGTTACTGTACAGCATGTAGCACTGTATTTGGCTCTCCTGGGCTGTGCTGTGTTACTGTACAGCATGTAGCACTGTATTTGGCTCTCCTGGGCTGTACTGTGTTACTGTACAGCAATGTAGCACTGTATTTGGCTCTCCTGGGCTGTGCTGTGTTACTGTACAGCATGTAGCACTGTATTTGGCTCTCCTGTGCTGTGCTGTGTTACTGTACAGCATGTAGCACTGTATTTGGCTCTCCTGGGCTGTGCTATGTTACTGTACAGCATGTAGCACTGTATTTGGCTCTCCTGGGCTGTGCTGTGTTACTGTACAGCATGTAGCACTGTATTTGGCTCTCCTGGGCTGTGCTGTGTTAATGTACAGCATGTAGCACTGCATTTGGCTCTCCTGGGCTGTGCTGTGTTACTGTACAGCATGTAGCACTGTATTTGGCTCTCCTGAGCTGTGCTGTGTTACTGTACAGCATGTAGCACTGTATTTGGCTCTACTGGGCTCTGCTGTGTTACTGTACAGCATGTAGCACTGTATTTGGCTCTCCTGGGCTGTGCTGTGTTACTGTACAGCATGTAGCACTGTATTTGGCTCTCCTGGGCTGTGCTGTGTTACTGTACAGCATGTAGCACTGTATTTGGCTCTCCTGTGCTGTGCTGTGTTACTGTACAGCATGTAGTACTGTATTTGGCTCTCCTGGGCTGTGCTGTGTTACTGTACAGCATGTAGCACTGTATTTGGCTCTCCTGAGCTGTGCTGTGTTACTGTACAGCATGTAGCACTGTATTTGGCTCTCCTGGGCTGTGCTGTGTTACTGTACAGCATGTAGCACTGTATTTGGCTCTCCTGGGCTGTGCTGTGTTACTGTACAGCATGTAGCACTGTATTTGGCTCTCCTGGGCTGTGCTGTGTTACTGTACAGCATGTAGTACTGTATTTGGCTCTCCTGGGCTGTGCTGTGTTACTGTACAGCATGTAGCACTGTATTTGGCTCTCCTGGGCTGTGCTGTGTTACTGTACAGCATGTAGCACTGTATTTGGCTCTCCTGGGCTGTGCTGTGTTACTGTACAGCATGTAGCACTGTATTTGGCTCTCCTGTGCTGTGCTGTGTTACTGTACAGCATGTAGCACTGTATTTGGCTCTCCTGGGCTGTGCTGTGTTACTGTACAGCATGTAGTACTGTATTTGGCTCTCCTGGGCTGTGCTGTGTTACTGTACAGCATGTAGTACTGTATCTGGCTCTCCTGGGCTGTGCTGTGTGTGATTGTGTTTTGCCACGCTGTTTTTGTGCATCCTCTGCTATGATTGTGTGTGTGTGCGTGAGCTCTGCTGTACTTAGCAGTGTGGCTTAGTGGTTAGGCATGTTGAATACTTCTTTCCTAATAGAGGGAAGTAGTTAACTTGAATCGCTTTGGTACTGTACATATTCACCAGTCTACATGTATATAAAACATGCACACATGCATTGTAAGCAATGCTAGATTAAAAAATCTATTGGTAAAGCAAATTAATTATTTGAATGAATCATTAAAAAAATAATTTTAACAAATATTTAAATAAGATTAGCTTTTCTAAAGTGTGTTCGCTGCCTGAATATGCTACTCCCAATAAGAGGGGTATAATTGCATAATAGCAAAAGGGCTGAAAGGGAAATTGTAAAACAGCAGACACACACGTTGATATGTTTGATAATGAAGGGTCTTAATTTGATGTAATGTCCAAGTTGATATGGTGTGACTGCAACTAATGAATGAACAGGAAGTGTCTAATGGAGGGGAATCAATCAGCTGCTCCTTCGAGGAGCCTTGTGCTTTGGAAAGGAGACTGGAGGAGAGGCACATTAGCCTGCGCTACTAACATGTACCCAGACGAGAGTGTAATGTGGTGTGTTTTGTCTGTACACTAGAAGTAGCACCAAATTCCCATAAAAGGCTGTTTCATCGTGTAGCTTAATTTGTTCAGTCTGCAAGGTGTGCTTCATATATATGATGGCAAGATGACCATTTTGTTCCTCAGTGGTATGATCAAATTGCCCATAACACTGAACTCTAATATTAAATTTGGTATGGATTATTCCAGTTCAGTCAACCGGGCTACCTAGCAGTGCCGATGTTTGTGCAGTCAACCGTAATAAAAACAAGAATCTCATGTGCCTCCATGGCTAAATGTCTGGATCTTCAAAATCTGTTTTACAATCGCAGTCTGGAATTTGAACCCATGTTATACCATGAATATTGGCATGGCTAGGGGGCTGCTGTTTTATGATATAATACAGGCATAATACTTGTTCCATATATCTCTTTAATTAATGATGTAAACCTTGTACAACAGTTTTAGGGAGCAGAAACATAGAGGAATTCCCTGAGATGTCTCTAGCGCTATACATTCTTTTGTGCTGAGATGAGTGTTATTGTTGAGAACATTTCTTCCTGCAAACACTCAAATAGCATTCATTCCAACTCTGTAAATACAGTTTATCCTGCAGACAGTCCTGTAGTCTCTCCATGTTGTCACGACAGTGAGGGGCGAGAGATTACACATACACACACACGCATATCCACACATACACACACACACACACACACACACACACACACAAACACATTAGCATATCACAGTGGTATGCTCAAACACACACACAAACAAATATAAAATGCATACAGCAGGTATATTATTCGTCTCATTCTTTTGTTAATCACTAAGGCCAGTGTGCTGGCATTCTTATTGTACAGTTTTGTCTCTGACTTCATTGATTTACTAAGTACCTTTTATACCCTGGACAACTGCCCAGTGGTTAGACGTTACGTTACATTTTGGAACGTGTTTGAGAATGTCTTTTCTGGAACTTGTCAAAATCAGAAGAGTGCACTCTTTAAAATGCAGAATCTCTTCAAAGTGACTTACTGAGCAATGATAGCGAATACACAAATTTAATGACTTATTTGACTTATTTAAGAACAATATAAAACATTCATAAGTTTGCTTTCTTCTGAGGGTGAAAGCAGCAATTCCATCACTTCTAACTGTATCAAACACGCTCCCAATGTCATCAAATAAATAGTTTCCAGTGACAATATAGATTGGGAAAGGGCTGATGTACTATGTGGATTGATTTTTAAGTATTCAATATGATATGCAAATATATTGTCTGTTGCATACTGACACAATAGGAGTCACTCCTTCCATTTTCAGAAATGCTGCAGTGCAATATTGTGGGGCCTGGTTAAATAAGAATACCTGACTCAGTGGGTCAATTCACTAGAGAGATTACTGTAATATTTTTAAACTAATGTGAAAATGTAGGAGTCCAGTGTTACAAAATGCTGACTGTAATATTGGAGTGTTGTCATACAGTACAAACAAAGAGAGTTAAGTTATTTATTGTTATGCTCTCATCTCTTTTAGCTGCAGGTCTAAGAAGCATTCAAATACAAGCATTATATAATACTGTGTTTTAAATGTGGGAAATCAAGGAAATTTAATGCTGCTTTTTCATGAATGCTCTTCTGTCATTAGCCTAATTTACTTGTACTTTAACATTTAATACTATATAATCACATGTAGGGATTGTACATAGTTGACAAGATCATTGAAACATAATAATTTTTACTAAATGTATAATTTTTATATACAAGTATAATCCTGCACAGTCAGTAAGAGTGGATGGAGAATGAATACCTCTTTTGGCAAGACTACAAAAAAAGTATGGCCCACCGAGGGCTTTTTCTGACCTTGTCTCTGCTGTTAATTTTCTGTCCCTTGGCATCTGAGTGCTATTTAGATCCCTACCCATGTCTGGGTTTGGTCTAAGTGCTACATGGGAGTGCCCCCTAATGCCTCAGTCTGGTCTGAGTACTGGATGTACCCTCATGTCCCAGTCTGGTCTGAGTACCTAGAACCCCGCCAGAGGTCCAACTTAGAATACATAAATGAACACATCCACAGGAACATGCCACATGTCCCTAAGCTTCCAGAGGAGGACTTCTGCACAGCACAAGATAACATCCACTGGACAAATACGACAGCAACAAACATACTAAACCACTGGCTGCACCATTTAAACTGACAATCCCCACAAGCCCAAGCACAAACAGGGAGGGGAACAAAGATATTATACTATTAAGTAACAACTTTACACCCACAGAAGACCAATTCAATCTGCGAAACATGGGTCTGTCATTTGTACCTACAGTAAATATCCGCAGAAAACGAAAATAAACCCTCAAAGGACAAGACCAGGAGTTCCACAGGAGACTGAAACTGGCAGCTTTCTTTGAGGGAGCGGAAACCAGGGAACAGACACCGTTCACACCAAAATCTAACTGGGAAACCAGACTGGAAGAAACAAATTATTAAAGAGGACAACACACTGATTAAGGCACTGAACCCGCAAACCCACAAAGACCAAAACAACCGCAGCAGAGATGAGAGCCAAGCGCTACTACAGCTGGCTAACAACAAACAGATAATTATTAAACCTGCAGATAAGGGAAGTGCCATAGTTATTATGGATAGAACACAATACACACAGGAAGCCTATAGACAACTTCACAACATTTCACATTACAGAAAATTAGATGGACCCATATACCTAGACACGGCCCAGGAAATACATGCCATCATACAGACACTAGTAGAAAACAAATACATCACGAAAAAACAAAGTTTTTACCTGAGGGGAGAGGACAACCCAAGACCTAGGATTTTTTACCTCCTCCCTAAAATACACAAGCCACCAGAATCTTGGAGCATACCATATGAGGTCCCGGCAGGGAGGCCTATTATTTCAGACTGCAACAGCGAATCCTATAGGATTGCTGAATATAAATTTTTTCTCAATCCACTGTCCACAAAACACAAAAGCTACATCAAAGACACATATGATTTCATAAACAAAATAAAAACCACCAAAATACCTGAAGAAACCATCCTGTTCACCATAGACATAGATAGTCTATACACCAACATAAACACAGCAGCGGGATTAACAGCGGTAAAAACATGGATTGAAAAGTTCCCCGGACAACAATAGACCGGATACGATCCTTCTGCAATTACTGTAGATAAGCTTCACCAAGAATGACAATAAAGATTTCTTCTTACAGACCAGCGGCACAGCTATGGGCAGAAAATTTGCACCGGCTTATGCCAACATTTACACGCCGCATTGGGAGGAGACAGTTTTTGAAAAATGTCCCAAACTCCCCACTAATTATTTTAGGTATTTAGATGACATTTGGGGAACATGGACACATAGCTCAGAAGATTTCAAACACTTCATAGGGATCCTCAACACACACCACACATCTATCACAATTAAACACACCACACACTATGAACATGTAGATTTTTTGGACACTACCACATACAAGGGGCCCTCATTTTCCCAAACACACACATTAGACACTAAAGTCTTTTTTTAAAACACAGACACACATGCACTCTTGCACAAGGACAGTCTCCACCCAAAACATACATTCAGAGGTTTGATTAAATCCCAATTGCTAAGGTTCAACAGAATCTGCAGACAAACTACAGACTTTGAGGAGGCTACCAACACCCTCTTCAATGCATTAAAACCAAGGGGGTATTCCAGATTCCTCAGACAGATTCGGAAAACCTTCTTGGCTACAAAACAACAGGACACTAGAAAAATCATTCCGCTTATCACCATCTACTCCACATTCAGCCAAATAGCGAACAGAAAAATGAAACGGAACCTGGCCAGGATTCTGCAAGACACAGACCTGCTCCAAGAATACAAAATAATTTCGGCCTACAAAAGAAACAAAAATCTTAAAAATCATCTGGTAAGTAGTAAACTACCCGAAATCAACATTTTACCCACACAAGGCCCGATATTTTACAAACAGGCCACTACAGTTAAAAACAACACTACAAACACAACATATCTTATTAAACAAACAGTAACAGCTAACACATATAACTGCATATATGTCATAAAGTGCACACACTGTTACATAAAATATGTAGGAGAAACAGAAAATACAATTAAGACCAGACTGGCACAACACATATATAACATAATAAAATCATAGAAAAACAGACACATAGTGGCTCATTTCCTACACCATGGACTTAAAGCAGTAGAAATATCAGGCCTGCATTCTAACATTAACTGGACACAAGAGGACAGACGTAGGACAGAAAGACATTGGATTAGAAAACTCAACACCATATTCCCAGGAGGATTAAACAAACGCTGGTAAAAACTTCAACACAAGAGGGACCAAATTCTTCCTACTTAAAGGCTGCAGTACACTGAATGGCCAGTGCAAACTTTTCTTTCCCAAGGGGGCCTCATAAGGGGAAACTTGGGAAATAAAGATTTTTTTCTAAAACTGGATGTACCCTCATGTCTCAGTCTGGTCTGAGTACTGGATGTACCCTCATGTCTCAGTCTGGTCTGAGTACTGGATGTACCCTTATGTCCAAGTTTAAGAGAAAAAATTAAGAGAATGAGTACAAAATGAAGATAATTAATGCTTGCAGTATAGGCCTACTGTGACTACAATTCACTTTGTAATCCATAATTCTGACTTTTTTGTGTTCAAATTCAACCAATCATGTGGTCTTGTAAGATAATTTTTACTAAAAGTTAAACATTCAACAGTTTACCCCTCCTTGGTGCCTTTCATCTCCAACTTTCAAATGATGCCCTGTGTATGATCTAAGCAGCTTAATTGCTCCCAAAATAGAAGCCATTTGGCTGAAAGGTTAACCTAGCTTAGTCTGGGACTTTAGGTCTGCCTTAGCACTGCAGGTGGCACAGAGCTAGCCTGGCCTACATATCAGAAACGCTCCTGCATGGAGTAAAGTTCAGCACATTGTGTGATCTGTGACTTCAAGTAAAGATTGCTTATTAAAACTCTAAGCTAGAAGAATACCGCTGTTAGAGAATAGTAATTGTGTAACGTATGGTAGTAAGTAAACTCTCAGTAGGTATTGAGAACCAATAGTTTGCAATAGAACAAGGATTCACACTTAATGTTGTTACCAGTAAGGTGTATATCCTGTTATGAGGCATGACAATAGAGTGGAATGGATGAAAATAGCAGAAATATATTATGGGTCATTCAGGTCAGAATTTAAGGAACCCAGCTCGTTCCTGACACTTGGTATTCTCTCTTAGTCAGGCAATTACAGAGAAGTCTCTCAGACCCATCAATTCCCTGATGACTCGGCCAAAGACTGATTTCCAACTCTGCACTCTGATGAAAATAATTGAGTTCTCCAGAAAACAGTCAAGTACAAAGTCAACATGAATGTATAAAGCAGAAAAAAAGAGTTATTAGCAGGGATATATATGGAAGGACGGGGAGAGGTGAGGAGGTCCCAGAAGACAAAAAAGTTCTGTTTGGGAACACAAGACATAACTATACATTCACACAAACAGCCCTGAGCACCAGAGAAGGATTTCACGGTCAGGGTTAAAGAGTTTGTATAGCTGTGAAATATTTTTAACGACAATACAAATATGAGACAAATATGAGAGATTTGTTTATAGAGTGCATCTTGTAAGCCTTTTCACCATGGGCAGACCCACTCTGAGGGCTTCCTGTGGCTGCGTTATGCTTCAGTGCTCCTGTTTGTTCCACACCGACAGCACTGTCAGGCCCTGGAACACAACTGACTCTAATTGTGACAGGGGATTCTCTGCTCCCTGGAAATCACAGAGGAAACTATCTTAATTGGACCCTAGGCAACAGCAGCCCAAATAGGCTGGAGTTCAAACTGTCAGAGCCTTGCACACTGCCTTACTCTGTCAGTAAGTTCGTAACCAACACAACGTCCGCCCAAGTGAAAATCAAGTTAAACTTGTCTGATTATAATAAAAAGATCCACACATTACATGTCTGCATGTATGTGCGCATGCGTGTGTTGCAGCAGTCCAGACTGGGTCAACTCTTTGGTTTTTAGCTGTTCAGCATGCTGCTATTGAAAGTTACAGAGTATTATGCACAGGTAGTAACCTGTAGTAACCTGCATATTCCTCAATTTCTTGCTGCCCACGTCACAGAATAAGTAAAACAAATTCAGTTCAAAAATTCAATCTCAATTTTCATCATAACATTTTATTCATTGTAATCTTCCACTTCAAGACATTTTGCATGACCCTGTGGCTAGGTTTAAGTGATCACAGTACAGTATTCTTTTGTGCCACCTATTAGTTTCAATAAAACAGAGGAACTGAGTTAGTTGATTCATTGCCATGCTCCCTATTGAATCTAGAAAAATGTAATATTAGGAATCAAGACTTCTATGCTGATGTTGTCCTCACATTCCTATCATTGCTTTTCACCACATAAAAGATGATAATCAAAAGCATATGAAACATGGTCCTTCTGTGATCATCACACCTGGGACGTATTTGGGAAAGGCACATAAAAACTCTCCAATAAAAGGGTGTAATTTACAGTAGGATAGAACTTACATTGATGAGTTGCTGATAAGTTTTTTTGGGTCTTCCCAGTCTAGCAGCGGCCATAGTGGCTATCACTAAAGTAGACAGAGGCTCTGAAGGTTGATGTTCCTATAGTGCAGTACCTAGTGTCACTGTCACATGGACACTGTTAGGGGCTCCTTGGCCTGCCTAGAATAACACTGAATTTCTATACTCATTCACATTCCTGAAACCGCCATTCAAGTTATTAAGGTTTTCAAATCTTTTTTCTTACAATTACGGTGTCTGATTTTTTACGAGGGTTCATGAGACATAGGAGAATGGCGGGATCAAATAAGGGCAGACTTGTGTGAGCTCATCATAATTAATAACCTTCCTCTGTGAAACTGAGTGGAGATTAAAGCGAGCCCACTGCAGGGGGTCAAGGTATCAAACAAGGATTTACAAGGCACACAGAACAGCTTCACCCCGATGTAGGACCTCTCTACACCAGCAACAAACACCAGTACACAACACCCATCACCAGTACACAAAACCCATCACCAGTACACAAAACCCATCACCAGTACACAAAACCCATCACCAGTACACAAAACCCATCACCAGTACACAAAACCCATCACCAGTACACAAAACCCATCACCAGTACACAAACCCCATCACCAGTACACAAAACCCATCACACCACTGCAGAGGTGGAAGAGGTACCCAAATATCTTACTTAAATAAAAGTTACAGTTTTCTTCGATTGCTTACAGTTTTTTTCGATTGCTTAAGCACGATTTTGAAAACAGGGCCCGGTTTTTCAAAACACTACACACAATTAGCACAACCACACACCCAATTAGCAGAACACCTCAGATCTTTTGCAAAATTAAACACTCTTGTAAAAACTATACACTAATTTATAAAAACCATATTTTGTTACCATATGAAACACACACATTTCATATGACTTAATTATGTTTGAACCAGTTCCACACTGCTGTTGCTTACCTAAAACACTTTTAGCAATTCTACTTCTCAGAGTACTGTAAGTGAAGTATACAATAAAGTGCAAATATACAATAAATTCACTAAACAATACACAAAACCAATGCTGCAGACTGATGAAAATATAATTTATTTCTCTCCATATACCCAAATCAGTCAACATGGAGAATCACAACAAAACATGTCCCAGTTTAATTTGAGCCTGTCTTTTCAGGATGCGTGCCAGTGTTGACCGAGACATTATTGAAAATGGCATGGTCACCGATGTTGGCTTGAATTTCTCTGAGCCTGATAGCATTATTGGCCAAAACCATGTTTATGATCTCTCTCTCTCGTTCTTGCGTGAATATGGGCCCCCTTCCTCCTTGTCGTTCTCGACTCTCAATTCTATGTAGAAAAAAAAAAACTATAAAATGTCACAGGAAGGAGTATCAAAAGTGCTGATATGGTGCATACAATAAGCAGCTGATTACTGTAACTGTAGACAGATTTTTTTTCCCAGTTTTCTTGTCGAAATGTCCTAATGCCAGATGCCACTGTATATCTGCTAAGATTTGGTGTCAATCCGTGGTTCACGACATGGTCAACTAGTGTTGCGCGAATTTCATTTGATAAATTTGGTCCTCTTCTTCTTTGAGCACGTTCTCCTCCTGCTTTAGGTCTTCCTCTTCCTCTACCTCCACCTCGGCCTCTACCTCTGGCACGGCCTCCGCCTCTTCCTCTTCCTCTTCCTCCTTCTCCTTCTCCTTCTCTGTGGATTCCCCCTCTCACCCTCACTCTTCTTCTTCTGACTCCTTCCATTTTGGTTGAAGACAGGTGAACTCACCTGCTGCATGTTTATAGTGCTTAAACCTGATTGGTGTGTCTACAGTTAAGCAATCATGTGTTTGCGCACCTGATGGCTGTGTTTAACCAATTGGCTCATAGGTGTGGTAATTTGACAGTCAGTGCTTTGGAATTGCAAGGAAGTGACATCATGATATACTTCTGTGTCTAATGTATACAAGTGTGTTTAGTGTTTTGCAAATCACTGTGTGTATTATTTTGCAAAAAGTGTGAGGCTGACATTGTGCTTATAGTGGTGCAAATCTGAGCCGATGTTTTGCTCCTTGAGTGTAAGGTTTTGATAATTGTGTAATACTTTTGATTTTAGTGTTTATGCAATCGAAAAAAACTGTAAGCACAATTTTGAAAACAGGGCCCGGTTTTTCAAAACACTACACACAATTAGCACAACCACACACCCAATTAGCAGAACACCTCAGATCTTTTGCAAAATGAAACACTCTTGTAAAAACTATACACTAATTTATAAAAACCATATTTTGTTACCATATGAAACACACACATTTCATATGACTTAATTATGTTTGAACCAGTTCCACACTGCTGTTGCTTACCTAAAACACTTTTAGCAATTCTACTTCTCAGTGATTAGAGTACTGTAAGTGAAGTACACAGAAAAAGTACAAATATACAATAAATTCACTAAACAATACACAAGACCAATGCTGCAGACAGATGAAAATACAATTTATTTCTCTCCATATACCCAAATCAGTCAACATGGAGAATCAAAACATGTCCCAGTTTCATTTGAGCCTGATGTCTTTTCAAGTTGCGTGCCAGTGTTGACCGAGACATTATTGAAAATGGCATGGTCACCGATAATGTTGGCTTGACTTTCTCTGAGCCTGATAGAATTATTGGTCAAAACCATGTTTATGATCTCTCTCTCTCGTTCTTGCGTGAATATGGGCCCCCTTCCTCCTTGTGTTCTCAACTCTCAATTCTATGTAGAAAAAAATAAATTTTAACCTACTATAAAATGTCACAGGAAGGGGTATCAAAAGTGCTGATATGGTGCATACAATAAGCAGCTGATTACTGTAACTGTAGACAGATTTTTTTTTACCAGTTTTCTTGTCGAAATGTCCTAATGCCAGATGCCACTGTATATCTGCTAAGATTTGGCGTCAATCCGTGGTTCCCGACATGGTCAACTAGTGTTGCGCGAATTTCATTTGATAAATTTGGTCCTCTTCTTCTTTGAGCACGTTCTCCTCCTGCTTCAGGTCTTCCTCTTCCTCTACCTCCACCTCGGCCTCTACCTCTGGCACGGCCTCCGCCTCTTCCTCTTCCTCTTCCTCCTTCTCCTTCTCCTTCTCTGTGGATTCCCCCTCTCACCCTCACTCTTCTTCTTCTGACTCCTTCCATTTTGGTTGAAGACAGGTGAACTCACCTGCTGCATGTGTATAGTGCTTAAACCTGATTGGTGTGTCTACAATTAAGCAATCATGTGTTTGCGCACCTGATGGCTGTGTTTAACCAATTGGCTCATAGGTGTGGTAATTTGACTGTCAGTGCTTTGGAATTGCAAGGAAGTGACATAATGATATACTTCTGTGTCTAATGTATACAAGTGTGTTTAGTGTTTTGCAAATCACTGTGTGTATTGTTTTGCAAAAAGTGTGAGGCTGACATTGTGCTTATAGTGGTGCAAATCTGGGCCGATGTTTTGCTCCTTGAGTGTAAGGTTTTGATAATTGTGTAATACTTTTGATTTTAGTGTTTATGCAATCGAAAAAAACTGTAAAATACCCACATAAAAATACTGAAAGTGAAAGTGTAATTTTAAAATTCACTCAAGTCAAAGTATAAAAGTACATGCTTTTACATGTACTTAAAGTACATCAGTGCAGTGCCCTCCACTGTTACTGGCACCCAGTGGCGGCCGGCCTATAGAGGGCGCTGGGGCGCCGCCCCCCCTCCCCCACATACAAATTTAAAAAAAAGTTTAAAAAAAATTATTATTTTTTATTATTATTTAATTTTTTTAGTAGCTTAAAATTATTATTTTTTATTATTATTTTTTTTTATTATTTAATTTTTTAGTAGCTTAAACATGTTATATGTTGGCCTTGCGTTGTCTAAAGTTTAATACATTACATATGCATGTTCCGGGGACTGCGGGGCGCCGGTAACGTTATGGTGAATCAGAGCACTCATTCATTTTCAGGCGAGCCCCCTGATACTGCTGCCTGATTCGCCGCCAAAAAAGGAAGTCCCCGGGCGCAGGCCTGTGCGCCCCGGACTATCCTACCCTTTTCTGATTAGTCCTCATGGTTTATGATATTATTTGATTGGATTTAAGGCATGTTTATCACGCCCAGCCGGCATCTAGCAGGATATCACTGCGAGTGCGCAAGTACTACGGATAGGTTCAGTCGGCTGCTACTCATTCATTCAAGTAGACCTGTCCTAGACCAAGCGAGAGAGATAATTCGAAATGGCTTCTTCAAGTGGAACAGAAAGCAAAGAAAATTCGGTTATTTCTTTGCAAAAAGAACCTTTCTCAAGGCGTTCATTGGGAGAAACGGGTCGGGCTCGGTCACGGCGGCCGAACAACTAGCGAACATTTAACTTTTGAACTACAGTAAAACCTTGACATACGAGTGCACTAACTTACGAGTATTCCGAGCAATTTCTTGTTTCGCCTTACGAGCCTAGACCCGAGTTACGAGCCGAGCAAGCGGAGCATTGCGAATGCGAATGCAATTTCGGAAATTGCATTCGCATTTCCGAAAAATTCTGAAGGGAAGGAAGAAACAAACCACCATGGATAGGTTTTTATCGAAACGCCCTGCAGATCAGTCAGAAAAGCGTGACGAAAAAGCCAAAAATCTATGAAAAAGATGCAAACGTCACTGATGAAGATTAAGTGTAAGTGAAGAATAATAATGTAGCAATTAAGTTTAGAACCAGTTTATTTCTTTATATTCTATTTTATTATCTTTGTATTATATTTTGTATTAATTATTTATAATTTATAAATACATTTCTCATTTTTATAACAACGTAACAAAGAAATTAGGGTGTTTTTTGGGGGGCTGGATCGGATTAATGGTATTTAAATTAATTTCAATGGGGAAAATTGATTTGATATACGAGTAAACCGAGTAACGAGCTCGGTCACGGAACGAATTAAACTTGTATGTCAAGGTATTACTGTACTAATTGGGATGGGTTAGCTTACTGCACATGGTGCTTCAAGTTGTTTTTGGTGAAAATATAGTGTGAAATAAATAAAAATGATACCGAATATTGTGTGTGTCTGTTATCTACCAATAAAACAATGCCTTTTGACGGTCATTTAGGTGCCCAGTGACCACTAAACAGAGAAGCTGTAACCATGGTAACAACAACTGCGTGACAGGGAAACACAATGTCAGCGCTTCAGTGCCTTAACTGCGTCGGGCTCGGGTCGGGTTCGGACATAAAAAGCAGAATTCCTGTCGGGTTCGGGTCGGGCTCGGTCGGGTTCGGACAGAAATATGCGGCCCGATCCGCACTCTAGTTCAGTGATGTCTTACTTGAAAAACTGTCCTCCACTGTTGCCAATCAAACTGTCTTATGCAACTGAGACACACGGTAGCTTGTTTTTTCTGTTTAAAGTCAAAGTCAGATGTATTTTTTTTTTTTTAGAAATGCTAGCGCCCCAACCTATATTTAGATCACCAGCCGCCACTGCTGGCACCCCTGGTAAAGATGAGTAAAAAGGGTTATAAAATATTCACAGTTTGGTGAATTAGAAAAATCCCAAAAAAATCCAACCTTTAATTGAAGTAAATGTATTATGAGAAAAAAAAATCCCTCATCAAGAAATACTTATTTTTAACAAAACCAAGTGTGCCACAATTATTGGCACCCCTGCATTTATATATATAATAAAGTAATCATTTTTATATTTGGTCACATATCCTTTGCATGCCATGACTTCCTGATGTCTGTGACCCAACAACATCAAAAGACTGTTTTCACTTTCCACTGTCACTTTCAGGGTTGTTTCTTCTGACAAATTTTCCTATTGAACTCTATGGGAAAATAAGTCAGGAGAAGAAGCCCTTCAAGTTATCCATCCATATCTACTGTATTTCTGGCAGCAGAGTGATGGTTTAAGGCTTGTTTGATACGTCAGACCCTTGATGACTTAAAGCCATTTATCCAACCATGTGTTCCATACTGTACACAGTTTACAGCTAAATCTAGTCCCACCCCCCAATTCCCATAGAGATCCATTAAAATTGGCCATATGGCCATTTTCAGTCAAAACCCTTCTATTTACTTACAGACTGTAGGCCTAGATGAAGTGAGCTGTATTGTAATGACATCTGAAGCGCATTTTCAGAACTGAAATGTCCGTCTATTGCAGTTTGAGAATTTTCCATTGAATAACAATTCACGCATTAGGTATAAATTACAATTTGCACATTAGGCTTGATATAGGTGTCATCAGCAAAGTTTTTAATGGATAGCCATTGTCCTGTAACAAAAGATTGTCCCCCAAGAAGATTACAGGAATTATTGGCAAATATAGGCTAAATCATAGCTTGATCCAGGAAAATCGCACATCGCCTGGATGTTGATGGAGTGGGCTGAAAGCAATTTAATGTGGCATTCGCCTTCGCTGAGGAACCCTTTGGACCCTTTTATTATTATGCATTTTTTAATATAGCCTACACAATAATAATATTTCACATTGTAATCTTGATATTTTTAGTCATGCTTGTGCACGCCCCTGTGTGTCTATTAGCTAAAAGAAGTTATGGTGACACTTTATTTTGAATAGACGTCAGTTTTAGGGCACACGCAGTTTATCTCGCTCCAGTTTGCCAACGTGAATTCTTCACAAATCCTTTTTTAATTTTTTAACAAGGGACAACTGATGACAGGGACTAATGAATTACATAATTTTACATACAAATATAATACTAACTGTACATTTTGATAGCCTACATGTTTAAAAAAGTGCACTGCAGTGCACAGTGCACTGTTATTTAAACAAACATCACAATGTCTCAACCACGTCTCAACCATCGTCGATGGCAATCAATCATCGTCAATGGACGATGACATCATCCATCGAGCCAACCCTAGGCTACGTAATTGGTCTTGATTATTCAGGGAATTAATGGTTTGATTGAAATAAGCAAGCAAAATGAACGGAAACAGGTTGAGAATATGTTCGGTTTAAATGCTTTATAGCTACTCCCCCCTTTTTTCAGCGCACGATCTGTCATCTCGTCTACATATTTAAATGCTTCACAATTTTATGACACAAAGAAAAACGTTAGCACACGAAAAGGTGCTATATTTAGCCTATTGATATTTGTTATTCAGTAAATGAATTGCTTGAATCATAAATGGAAACAGGTTGAGAGTTTCATCCTTTTAAAATGAAAGTATGGTGACAGACGTTTTGCTTCACACGATATGCCACTGTGCAGCAGCATGGTTAACTTCCGAGTATAGATGGGGTGAAGTGCTTCTCAATTCAAATAACCTACTCCGCCCTCGCTCCCTCCCACTCACTAAGTGTTTTAGTGGTACTCCTGTTTTAGTGGTATGTGGATCATATCCTTCCAAGTGAAGTTTGCAAGTGAAGTTTACGAGGGTGGAGAAAATTAAAACGATCAGGCTATTGTTGTGTTCATCTTGTTGACGGAATTCTAATTGTATATGATGAATAAATATATTTATGAACTCACATATAGATGCTATTGTCCACTATGTCACACATGGGTAGGTATAGACTGGGTGGGGGGGGTGCTTGTTAAATGGACTTGCTATGGAAAAATAGTGACACTTAGAAACTCCGTATTTAGCACAGTTGTTACGAATCGTTTACCAATAAAGTTAAAACACAGAGTTTGTGCTTTCCACAAATAGTTTGGCTGCAGGAGCAACTCATTTCTCAAAATCTTGCCCCCGGCGGCAGGGCCGTGTCTAGGGGGGGCCACGGGGGACAATGTCCCACCAAATTTTCCACCTGCCCCCCCAAAGCCAAATCCAGAAAAAATTATATTCGACAATATGAAGTCGACGCCCATAGCGCCGTCAGTGGGCTATTAGAGCTACAGATGATTCGGCCAATCATAAAAATGCAACATCAAAATAATATATTTTTCTAATATCTGATTTGTTGGTTTGGCCATATAAAATATGGAGACTCAGCGAGAGAGAGGTCAGTTTTTTTTCTGTCTCTTCTTGATAACTGTAACTGTTACGCATTGCTTAGGATATAATATTTGTTAGCCTAGCTTACTCAGTGAGTTGAGGATAGTGGCGAGAGTCTCCGTCTGAGAAATTTGATTTTAAATAGATTGATTACATGTTGCATCTAGCCTAGTTGTTATAGCTGCAGCATTGCATTCGCTGGTTGCACGTGTATGTGCGCGCCCGTGTGTGTGTTAGCTAGCCTACTGCTGCGTGTTGGCTATAGTCAGCCCTACTTTTCCCAAACTTTGGAATACTTCACATATATTAAAATACACTATCATATCGGTCTCTCTCTCTCTTACGTTCTCTATCACTCTCACGGCGAAACAGCAGCCGTCAATAGTGGCAAGCCCCCCAGCGTCTCAGGCATAAAAAAGAGTAATGTAAATGAAAATGATGAGCCAGTTACAGTAACGTAGTTTTACATGTAAATAGAAAATAGCACAAAGAGACTGAAATGATGAAGGAATATAGCTCATCTTGTTTCCATATAAGATTAGATAATGATTTGGTATTATTGGGCATAAATAAAGTTGTCCTCCTATAAGATGAGGGGGGTGGAGGTGGGTTTAAAATGTAATAAAATTATCTTATCCACTAATGTACTGATTAGCCTATACTTTAGCTTTATATGAAAACATCTCAAATCTCATTTGAAAAAAAAAATCTACAAAATGTTCATAAATTAAACATTTTATTTGCAGGAAATTAGTTATAAAAGGCTCAATTATTTCTGGGGGAGGACACCCAGACCCCCGCTACTTCGCCCCCACCTTATGCCCCACCAAAATCTCTTCATGCCCCTCCAATCAAAGCAGTCTAAAAACGGCCCTGGCTGGCGGCATGATCATTAGGCATCAAGGGGTTAAAACCCTATACCATTTTGTCCACTAAGTTACAGAGTTTGCTAGCTTGCTAAAACATTCTCTTCTTATAGTTTACATTACTTACAGTTCGCCTTCCACCATGTCTATCGGCCTAAGCGCCAATAGAAATATTCTTCTTAAGTGAGCTGCAGCTCATCTTTGGGCATTGCATCATAAAATTAGGTTTAATATCAAAAGCAGGACCTTTACAGGAGTCATGTTTTAAGAACTGGCTAGATGATATGTTAATGGTTTTGTTGCTATACAACGGACATGTAGCATAGGTGACAATGCTAAATGATGACAAAAGACAATGGGCCTCATTTATCATTCAGGCCTACATTCAAATCTGATCGTATAAGTCTTTATTGGTGACAGCCATCTGAAAATGATTACGCCAGTCATGTTGTATGCAAGACGCAAAACTGTTCATATTTTCCAATAAATCCGATCTAGTTTTATTAGCCTAACAAACGTCGCAACCGGCGTGATAGAAATTTTGACGAATGAAGTCGCAGTCGCGTCTTCTATCACGTTACACGTTATCACGTTACAAATATAGATAATAAAATGGGCGTGTGAGTATGGTCATTCATAGCCTAATGACGTGGACGCGCTTCCCAATATACGATCAAGTCTGATTTATCATATATTTACGCTCAGATCAGTGATTTACACAAGTTTGATGAATCACACGTGAGAATTTCGTACGCAAGCTGGATCCGTCAAATATACGCTACTTTTTACGACCATATTGATAAATGAATGTCTGCTGTCCGAATTCATTGTTTATTTAGCACACTGTATGGAAATTCTGTAGGCCCTATATGGGATTAGGGTTTTTTTAAATGCTGTTTTTCAAAAGACTAGCCTACTGTGAATACAAGAGTAACAGCACTGTTTTGAAAATGTAGTGAGTAGAAAGTACACATTTTTTTAATTTGAAATGTACGTAGTTGCGTAAAAAGTTAAAAGTCTCAAGTAAACTACAGCTACTTGAAAAATGTGCTTAAGTGCAATAACAAAGTAGTTGTACTTTGTTACTTTTCCACCTCTGCACCACTGCGCATGGTGACATTGTGAGTCCTGCTTAAAAATACGTTTTTGTGTAGCAGTGTAGTTGTGAGTTGACAAGGTGGTAGACTCTATTAGACTGGGCTATGATCTTAAAGTGTTCCTAAGCAAAGAGCTCTGCCACACATCTGTTCCCCTCTTCTCAAGCCGATTCTGCAAAATAATCAATAAGTGTCACGGCTGTGCATTCTGATTCATTAATAAGTGTCACGGCTGTGCATTCTGATCCATTAATAAGTGTCACGGCTGTGCATTCTGATTCATTAATAAGTGTCACGGCTGTGCATTCTGATCCATTAATAAGTGTCACGGCTGTGCATTCTGATTCATTAATAAGTGTCACGGCTGTGCATTCTGATTCATTAATAAGTGTCACGGCTGTGCATTCTGATTCATTAATAAGTGTCATGGCTGTGCATTCTGATTCATTAATAAGTGTCACGGCTGTGCATTCTGATTCATTAATAAGTGTCACGGCTGTGCATTCTGATTCATTAATAAGTGTCACGGCTGTGCATTCTGATTAATTAATAAGTGTCACGGCTGTGCATTCTGATTCATTAATAAGTGTCACGGCTGTGCATTCTGATTCATTGATTTTATTTCAGCTGCCATACTGTCAGCTTTGCAGCTTCGCCTGGGTATCCCTTCGATTTCCGACACTTGCGTAGCTCGTTTTGTGGTGATTCTCCACACCGGCCGATATATTTCACTTTTATGATGCTGCCTCAAGTGTTTTATACCCCAGGGCTGTGGTGGCCAATTTGCTCTTTGTGCATTATACATTTACGGTCGTCGTATATTCGACAAAAGCACAAAAGTACCTCCATCAAGAGCTGACAGGTGAAAATGATCGTTTCAATTACCACCATAAAGCGCTGCACAAAGAATCTGTGGTTCCATGTCTTTTCTTGTGATGGGTGTGTTTCATTAGAACTGTTGCTTTATTGTCTGACACGATAAACATAATTTCAGTTTCAAACCCTATCAAGAGGCAGGCCTATTTAGAAAATAATGTGTGACATATTAGCGGTTCATTTTCTTTTGCCCTGTATTCACATTAGGCACATTTAGTGGGCTCATAATCTTTCTACTGCATTACTGATTATGGCATTAAAGATAGTCTGCATCTTTGGAGGCTGGAATAATGAATGATTCAATTTAAAGAAACCTTTGTAATGTGTCATGCACATGTTTAAATACTTAGGAAAATGGAGAATGCTTTTACATGGTTAAGGTTTACCATACAGAAAGATTTTTGGACATAAAAAATTGAGAGTCGGAGAGAAAGAGACATCTAATAAAGTACCCTTTCTTCACAGGTCTTCAGCCTCGCATTAGTGAATGTGCCCATAATTCTGACAGATTACTTAAATGTGATGTAGCATAGTTTTAAAACCAAATTAAAGATTGTTAAAGGGTAGTTAATGGATTATAACAGGATTAGCTGGACCGAAACATTAATGCAATATTTCCCTCTGTGCACCTTGTGATCCCTTGCATATTAATGAAGCTTTCCACCAGGTTGCCAGCAGTATGTTGTATTTTCTTCTGAGTGTGGGAAGAGGGAAGCCCCAAAATCTAGTTAGTTTAACTCATGACAATACATGCTGCCAAATATCAGCCTCGGCTCAGATGAGGAATACAATTTACTGCTCCCCAAGCTGAGAAGAAAAACGAGACAGGGAGATGCTTTTCAACTGCTTAGAATGCCTTCGAAATTTCAAATAAACCACCATTAGGCTTTCAGTGACACCTCTCCAAAAATGCGAATAAGATTTAAGGTTGTTCTCTGTTCATTCTAAAAGAATATACCCTGGTGGGGTTTTTCCTTGTGCGGCAGATTTATTCCATTGAAAAAAGTCCTAAAGGCCCAATTTTTTGCTGGTTTATGTTTTACTGTACAGCAGGGGATGAGGTTTATACAACAGATATAGGAGGCCTTACAGGGACACTCTCCATGACTCAGACAATGCCATGCTGTACATGCTGTGATACTCAAATACCACAACACTCATCCTCATACCCAAACCACTAACAGTTTTGCTCCTAGATCACTGCTCATATTGTACTGCATCACAAATGGCTCAATTGATCCTTTTTAATCATATAGGACGTGTATCGTAACAAAAGGATGCTCTTCTACCATTTGGCTTGATTTGTCTAAGCTGTCTCTTGCCAATTTTAAGGCAAAAACTGATGATGTGATTTGTGGTATTCCTTTGACTTGCAGATCATTTGTTATTCTTATGTTCCCGTTGAAAATCCATTTTTGTAGGCGACTATAGAGCTGCCAGTGCTACATCCATAATCCCATTTTGAGCGTTGTGTGATGTTACTAACCACCACTTGCATTTAAGTTGTTTTAGCTGTATAAATGCATCCACATTTGTTTTTGGAAGCTAAACTGGGGTGACCATTGCTTTGACGTTTTGTTTTTTACATTCTGTGTAAACAGAGAGAGGGAAGGGAAGGGACTGGGATCATACAGGGGAAAATGTTAATAGAATCAAACGATCTGGACTGATCTCTCCCTCTGCTTGCAAGCTGATCCCACAGAAGTGCTGCGTCTCGGCATCTGCAGAGGCTTAGCTTCAGCCTGAGCTCTAATCCTGCCTCCTGTGTGAGCGAGCCTCTTGCGTAGGCGCCGGTACCCATGATTCACTGGGGTGGAACAGTCGGGATTCCCCTGTGCGGCACAGATGCTCATTTCACATGAAGAACCTCTTCATCGCCCTCATGGTTCAGCACCTCCAGTCTGTTGCCAAACAGGCATGTTCCACTCACAGTCATTACATTTAATAACTGTTTGTTGACTATATTTAAACAAACAGTTCACAGGCACCTTCTCCCATCACATCTCATCTACCTGCGATGATGCGATCGTGTCGGTAGCATCTGTGTGCTGTAGGCTTGTCAAAAGTCAACCTGCACCTGTCTACAGATGAAGCACGATTTTTCCAGCTGACGAGCTTTAGTCAGGCTGCCATGAGAATGCAATCCGACACTGCGTTACTCTGCACTGTAACAGAATTAGAGCAAAAACACCCCGCTCCGCTCCCCTCTTTTTCACATCCTCCCTGGGAGCACTCTGCCGCTTGTGTGCATTAATATCCAGACCCTGGAGGATTTCCACTTCCTTGTCTGAGTGTGCGTGCTTCTGTATCTACGCAATCAACAGCTCCACTTCATGGGACCGCAATCTGGTTTACTATACCTCCAGCTGATCCACATTAATATTCCATGACATTTAGGTGCAGTTTTTAATTTACTTTTTTGATTTCAAAAAGGTTTCATAATTAGGACATATCTTGTTTAATTCCCATACAGATTAAACTTTGAGCAAAGTTAAAGAAAGAGAGGTCCAACAGGATTAAATACCACAAGTTATAGATGTGTATGGTGGCTTCTGGGAGTTGTCATGATAGCTACTCAGCATGGGGAAATAACTTTTGGCATATTGTACGCCAACGTGACAGATGTCCTATGTTTTGCTATAAAGGCTTTTAATCAATTTATCTGTGGGGGGCAAACCCCACTGCTGCAGTTGAGGAGAAGGCTCAGGATGTGCTGTAAAGCTCTGCCTCTACAATGCAGGAAGGTGACATGTGACCATTTGCAGGGACCTGAATGCCCTGTCTCATGTTAGATGACCAAATTTGGCCAAATGTGATTTCTCAAAGGTAGGCCTGTGGGGCTGGGCATTTTGTTAGCCTGTACGCCGATTAGAGCTGAGCGATAAACAAACACAAACAAACAAACAGGGAGCCTAATGCATCCTTTCTCAAGCTGCTCCACTGGTCGAAGCCATGTCCCTCTGTGCGCTTTTTGGTGAGAAAATCCTCCCACTCTCGGTGGACCAGATGGGCCAGCCCACGACCAGCCGACCAGTAAACCCCCCCCCCCCAACATTCTCCCAGCCCTGCTATGCTTTGCATTGGCTCTGGCACCCAGGCGAAATCCCTGGCAGATGCAGGCAAGCCTGGTCCCCCTGTGCTTCTGATGTCACAGAGCTCTTCTCCAAGAGGCACCATCACACGCAGCAGCGGCTTTGACGCGGGCTTAAATAAAGAACTCCCGCTGTGAATTCCTCCCTCTTTGCATTTTCTACATCACATCTCGCCGCAGTGCATCTATGAGATCTAAGCGCAAGGGGGATTTCAGCAAAGTGCGGCACCATCTGCGACGTAGCGCCATGTGCTTTAGACTGTGATGTCAATGGTAATGCACCATGAATATTTTCTTGGGGAAATATATGGTGGCCCCTGTCAGCGTCCTGTAATGTATGGGTGAGAGATGCATGACAAGTGGGTGCTAGACTACAGGGAACATGGAGGCTGTATTCTCCAGGGGATAAAGAGTTTGATGTACATCTCCTTCTCTGGGTCAGATTTATTCCAGGGCCTTTGGGCGTGAGCAGCTGGGCTAGCATATATGACAAGAGTTTATTCGTATGTTCTTTATATGGACAACATAATGTGTTTGTAACACAGTGCCATCAAACAGGCAAATTTGATGTGGATAGAAAAAACCCCAACATTTTATGAAGTGAAGCACTTCAGTACTTTGCTTCCATTAATTAGTAATAGATTTCATATTGCAAAATAATTGAACAAACCCAGGCTTTCTATGTGATTGAGACTCCAGAACAGCTCTTTGTGAATTGAACGTTATGGAACGGGAGAGCCAAAATGGAGTCATTGTGCTGCAAGAGAGGGTTAAAATTGAATCAAGAGCCTCTTTCCTCATTCGTAACACAGGGTCTGTATTCCAGGCTGCTTTCACAGTGCAGTAATGTATCTGTGGTATAAGTGGACTGTATTTGGATCAAATAGTGTGAAATGTGTGATGTAAAACAGCACTTTCACATGTCACACAGTGGAAGTGCCACATGCTGTGTGTTAGCACGTTGTTATTAATGAGCTCCTCCCGGAGACCCTGCACGTTCTGTGATTGATTAAGAGGATCTGAGGGTGGAGCAGAAGTGCTGGTGATGGAGTAGAGGTGTGAGATCGCAATGCTCCTGCCCTTGTGCTCTGCTCCACAAGCGCAGCCCAGCAAATGGCTGCCTGGGTGGAATATGCGGAGGTATAAAAACAGGCTGAAAACAGAGAGAGGAAATTGGTGCTCTGCTTGCGTTTGGAGGCAACGGTGTTTTTGTCACAGCTTCAAACACAGCCAGTCTTTCTCATGTCCCAGATTCTTCCAAAACAAAGCGTAAATGTAACGTTGCTAGGGGTCGGGCTGTAGCAGCCACTGTTTCCACGTGACGGTGTGCATGCTGCCTGTTGGAAGCCCCGTGCGCTGCCGTGCGATTGCTCTCTGGGGGCCGCAGCGGAAGCCCATTTATCCTGACAGGCATGAAAAAGCAGCTGAGAACTGCTGGCTGTGCCACCAGGGCAGGGTGCGGCTCTCCAGTGCCAGGCCTTGTAATTTTAGCCGTCTTCCTCAGCCGCCCTGACCATCCATGTTTACAGTCACTCTCTTTTGAATACAAAGTGAAATGGCTGTAATATTTGTGAGAAAATGTGTGAGGGTGGAGTTGTTGGAATGGACTGAGAACTGTAGTAGAAGGAATACGAGGGAGCACTCGTGGGAGACAGACCTGTCTTCAGGTCCAGTGGATGTACTATACCATTGCTAAGTAAGGGGTCACAGCAGCGCTCAGAGTAATGGAATCACTTGAAGGTATTGTCTTTGTGAATTACAGTGAGAGAACAAACTGCTGGCAGAAATCATTGCTTTGAAGGCCAAAGTCCTGGCCTGTGTTTCCCCAAGGCATTATGAGGACGTACCGCTCCTTGATTTCAAATCCAGTGAGCCATAATTCACCGGGCTTTGTGTTTAGCCCTGTTGTACTTCGAAAAGGCATTATTGAAAGCAATCTGTGAGGATGATAATTCAAAGGAAAAGCAAAACAAGGTGCTAAGCTACGTAGTGACAAGGGAGTACATATCATTTGAATTAGCATGTTCTGTTGGAATGATCATGTGACACCTCCCCCTCAGTGAATAGCTCTATATATTGTGTATTTGTGTGCCACTGGCTGATAAATGTGTCCATGCTACAGAAAATGGATTTGTCTCCAGTGTGCCTCTGAGATGCAGCCCCATATGGAAACAGCACATGCCGCAGACACAAGGCGAGGTCACAAATGGAGCGTGAGCTGCGTGGGCAGACTACAGTGGAGAAGTGAGGGTCAGGCCAGTGGTCAGTGAATCCTCATGGCTGAGTGGCCAGCAACAAGGGTGGAGGAGGAGCCAGGGGGCATTTTATAGCCTCAGGAAGAAGCTGTGGGCATGACCTGCTGAACTGTGCGCAACCATTGGTGCAGATACAACATGGCTGCCTGGAGCTGTACTGGTTGCATCCCCCTCATTCCCCTCAGCTCTTTCAGAGCCTATCGAAGCACAGAGTTTGGTTGTTTTTTTTCACTGGGAAGGAGGCAAGTAGAGCAGATTACCTGAGCCTCAGAGGCTGATAAACTCATGTTAATGTGGCTTTCTGTGCAAGTATTTGCAATTTGTTGACCTGCCTTACACCTCAGGCTCGGAGATGGACAAACCAGTCATTGACCTTGGTAACACCAATTGACCAAATTAGCATCCCTTCTTTGCGGTGTCTCCCGTTCTCGAATTCTTTTTCCACAGGGTAGCCTCTCGCTGCTGCATTATTCATTCGGAAGCGTTTGAGCTCAAGGCGGGCGGAGGCGGAGGCGGCGGCGGCTGAGGTTGCGCACGGAGCTGAGAAAGCTGGGGCGGCACTTCAAGGGCGGGAAGGCATGTGGGAGGACAGTCCCTGAGCAGGCACAATGCCACGCTCACTGCGAGGGGATTTCCAGCATGCGCTGGGAGGGGCACGTCGATGAGCGATGGCACTTCCGTGGCCAGCGCTTCTCTTCCATTCATCAGCCTCTGCTCACTGGCCTTGACCCACTGTGTTCCCACCCTGCTGAGTAGGGGAAGGGGAGGGGTGGAATGGAGGGGGAGGGGAGGGGAGGGGCCCGCCCCTAATGCATGGGTCTCACAAACAAACTGGCCTCTTCTGTATGTCCTGTCAAATCAAGGTGGCAAGTTTATTACATAATAATATAAATACACATAAAAAAAATTTGAAAGGCTTTGTCCCATTAAATGCTCAGTATCATATAAAATTTGGATTTAGGTAGGTGCAGAGCCTATGACGTTTGGCATATATATTTTCATACGTTTGTTGGTATTTGCTAGAAAAATTTTACTTGCATAATGTAGATCAGGTTAAGACAAAAGTAATGCATTGGGGGTTGGTAGTTTAGAGATTAGTAATTTTTATGGGAAAAAATGGTTTAACTTTTTAAAGATATATCCCTTCGCAAAGTGTTCGGTCACAGTTTGTGTGCCGGCAGTTTTCAGATTTTCAGATTCAGATTTCAGATTCCTTTTATTGTTACATCCAGGTACAAATACAAGGAGTAAAATTCTTTGGTCTTGGCTCCACAACATCCTCACAGCAACATACAAGAATAAAAAAAAAAAAATTTTTTTATATATATATATAAATTATATATATAATATATATATATATACAATATATTATATAATAATATATAAAATATTAAACGCAAACAGTGTGATAATATAAATATAATATATAATAATAATAATAATAATATAATAATAATATAATAATAATAATATAATAATAATAATAATAAAATATGCAACAGTGAATTAGAGCATGGCAGTGCAAAGTGCAAAAGTGCAATTATGTAGTAGTAATTATGTACAAGTAGTGTCAGCAGTGCAGTCAGGCAGTCAGCAGGAGAGCTAGTCAGTAGTCTGTGTAGTGTGGGAAAAAAAAAAAAAAAAAAAAGTTTGTGTCCTGAGTTGCAGGCTGCGATACGTTTGCCTGCCAGATGGTAGCAGCTGGCCGAGGAGTGGTGTGGTGGGGGGGGTGGGTGGGGGGGGGGCTGATGATTTTTTTTTTTTTTTTTTGTTGTGTGTTGTCGGTTCAGAGGAGAGAGGCACGGAGCAGAGTATGAGGATAGACCGTACAAACGCTGCTGCGCTCTGCAGTTATCTGATAAGGGCAATGTGCAAAAAATCTGTTCCAAGACGAGAACGGAATTATATGCAGGACACATCTCTTTCACTAGCTGTTTCCAAGCATTATGTTTGTGGCTTGTCTGTTTTCCCAGATGTGTTTTTGCTTGCAGTTTGAAAGATGCTGAGCTGCAACTTACAATAGATGACCGTCTGTTCCTCTCAATAATTAATGATGTTTTTAAAGTGCAGTTGTAGAGCTCCTTTGTGTTTGTGTTTTCATTGTCCTTTATCTGGGCTAATTTATTGTATCTATTTTCAAAAGGCAACACATCAAACAGTAACCAAGCCATGACAGAGGGACAATACATTTAGCTCTCAAGATTACATAGCAGTTATTTAAAATTATAGCCTGTGGGGAATGCCAGCTGAGATGTTTGTATATGATCCCATTTGCTTATGTAATTATCCATCACTGCATACTGCTTTATCGTGGAACAATAATAATTCATAATGCTAGATGTACAATATTGGGAGGAGGGGCCCAATGTGTTCCAATTATGAAAACATGGTTTATTTTCAGCCGAAACAAACAAGGTATAAACAATGTTTGCTTATAAACCCAGACAAATATATAAAACATTTTGACACATAGGGTATCAAGGGTCTTCCACTTCAGTCTCTTCTGGGCCGGATCTGCTCACCACATAGGTTTTCTAAATGTTGATCGTTGATCATTCTCTTAGTAGCAACATGCTTGTTACTATGATACAGCAATACTGATTTTATAGGGATTTTAGGGGACCTTGCACAGTAGCTGAAGTGATTGCAGAGTCTGTTGATTGTTGGTTGAAAAGTGAGAGGACATCACTGAGCTGTTGCATATGGTCTTTTTCTGTCATTGGTCTGATATCAGTCCCATGTTAGAGGCAGAAGGCAGAAGCATCTCCCACCCATGTGAACGCTGAGGGACACTGCTCACTGCTACACGATCCATCAGTAGGGAAAGAGCTGTGCTGGGGTGAGGCTTACTGTGCCGTATCAACGTGAATGTTAGTACAAGGAAAGGCACAATATGTAAATCTAAGAATTACTTGGCATGCATTTGAAAATACAATTTTTACATTTAGACATTTTCAATTCCCATCTTTGAAGTCGCAGCCTCAAGGTCCTCATCTCAGTCCAGTGCAGTGAAGTGCAACAATGACAACTTCTTGCACATATGAAATACGTTCGGCACAGCTGAGCGTGCGGGTATAGATCTGAGTACTGGGCTCGGCTGAGTACTGCAGACCAAAGCTATCGTCTTCCCTCAAAGACGGGGGGGGGGGGGGGGGGGGCGGGGTTGGGTTGTGTGGTTCCTATGGAGACAGAGAAAACGGAAGTGAATTTAATTGCCTTTTTCTCTCTCTCTCTCTCACCGGGGTTGATCATTTACACTTGCATGTGATGTGTTTGCTGAGTTGGGAGGGGTTCTAATTCACACTGCTTGCGAAACCAGGAAAAGACAATAAAGGGATGCTCTTATTGTCCCTGCGCTGAAAGGCAGTAGAATGAGATTGTTTTTGTTTCCCTTTTCCAATGCCCCAGACACCACTGTATTTGTCGCTTATTCATCCCAATGCCGCAACCAATACGAGAGTAATTAAACCAAATCCTTGCATTTACGGGAACCCTAATTAATCCCTTCTGTTCACTCTGGGCTGTGGCTAAGGGGATCACAAAGAGCTCAGAGGTAACAATGCAGGGTTTGTTGAACAGGTTTGGGGTTAGAATTTAAACGTAAATATGATGGCCTGAAAGCGACTGCCGGTACAATTCGGGAGGTTAAGCTGTTGTCTGTATTTTTTTAGAAAGATAAAATTTCAGTACGTATGAGGGGTGGGAACATTCATCCCTAAGAAGCGCTTGGAAGAAAGTAAAAATGTGGTTGGCCACTACGAGCAAGGAGAAGATTTTTAAAATAATCCTTTCCCTAGAGAGACTTTAATATCTGTCCTCTTTGATTAATGAGAATTCATTACGCTTTCTCTCATCAAAGCGATTTTAAAAAGTGTGATAAGCATGCATACAGTTTAATTAGCCTTAACTGATATATAAGGCTTTTTATTGAAAATGTGCTTGCCATCGGATGTAGTAGTAGTGTAGTAATGCATTTTAAATATATATCAATATTTTTTGTTTTGCAAATGTACTGTATGTTGTTGACCCAAGGTTGGATTTAGACATGACTTAATAACAGGCAGAATGGCTTTTGTGCTTCTCTCTCAATAGACAACAATTTTGGTTTAGTCATGTTGAAATAAAAGTCCGCCGACAGTAAGAAGAGATTCAGATCAAATGGTAATCTTGTAATCAAGCCAGAAAGAAAGGAACGTCTGTGAGTGTCTTTAGAGATGCTCTTGTCTGTTTCATTTGGCGAAGCCTTTACCCTCATTGGTGCTTACTTCAATATGTGTTTCTAACTTGAGTGTGGAAATCAGATTTATTTGTCTTTTAATTACAATACAGTCTGTTCCCATCTGCGGCGCGTACTTCCTGTAAGCAACATGACTTTTGATCAGTGAGTGGATTAAAGAAAGCCGTAACCCGTCGTTAGACAACTCCATAAAAGGACTATCAGGCTGCGAGGGCTAGTTGCTGAGTGTTATCTCTGTCAGCCAGATCCCAGGTAGTTATTCAGAAAGGCAGTAATTGAGTGTCACTCTGTGTTTCTCCTCACTTTGCTCCACATTAATCATTCGGCTTGCCTGTGTCTGCAGGCAGCCCGTTGGACTCTGTACTGAAAAACTGCCCAGCTGTTACTTAGCAACCGGGGAAACTGCATAATGATGTCAGAGGCAAGCGTTATTTTATGAGCAGTTTCACTAACAAGAGAACACTGGCATTATCTGGTTTGTTTGTCAACAGGAGTGTCCCTCGCATTTTCCGGTTTTGTCAGCAAGTTAATGAGCTTGGTTTTCACGTGGTTCAGAAATTCTATTTAAACGTCAGCCCACCCCAGGATAGTAATTATTTTTATTCCAATTAATCTCACACATTAATTGAAGGTTTCAGAAGACATGCTCTTTCAGGGTATTGGAGGGGGAGTAAAGGGGCGACTCCTGTTACTCTTTCTTGCACATGGCGACCGGTGATAATTCTTGTGGGTGACATCTGCCTCGCCTCCCAGTCCCTCCTCTGCTTTTGGCTTGTCACTCAGTTCTCCAGAGGACAGCATAATTAAAACAGATACGTGTGTGTTCCTCGATGGCATTTCATTACAGGCATCAGTACTCATTTCCAGCTATCACGCTGCGAGTGTATTGCTGGTGAGCAATAAATTAATCAAGCATAGAACTGTTAAGCCATAGGATCTTACAGCATGGTTGATCAAGCTTTATTTGGGCACCGAAGTTTGCCACTGCTTGATAAGGCTGCTTCTACTTTTATCGTCACTGAAAAGTCATTTGACTATGTTTGTCAATAAACGTAATCGTAGTTTTGACCGTCTTTTTTTTCCATGAGTTTTCTGATTGGTTCAATTTGAGAAGTTGGAGCATTTGCATAACGTAACCATTAAAGTGCTTTGGTTTGTGAGAATTTCAGATGCAAGAAACACTGTACATGACTGTGTTACTTGCTAAGGAGGAGCATTTTTGAATGCCAACTAACCAAATGCATTATATAAGGTGCAGGGCAAGTGAGCAGTTTTGGAACTCTGCTGACAGACTTTATCAAACAATGGGGGAGAGGGGGTTTTTGCAGGGGTTGCTGAAATCCTCCGCCTTGAGAGAATAAGCCCTGGAACGTCATCAAAATGTCCTGTCTTTAGGGAGACAGAGGATTTTCTGAATTTCCCTAGACTGCATAAGACACTGACAGACAAACACAGTCGGTTTACAGTACCCTGAATCTGTCACGATAACTAGCCACTGACCTTTGCAGGCCCAAGTTCACTCTGCTGTAAATTCCAGCTTCTTAAGACCAGCTTATAAATGTAGGTGGTCAGCTGGTTTTAGCTGGTGTACCAGCCTGGTCGAGCTGGGCTGGGCTGAGCTGGCGTACCAGCCTGGAAGAGTGATCTGAGTTTGTGTACCAGCCAGGTCGGGTCAAGCTGGTCAAGCTGGTTTTAGCTGGTAGACGAGCTTCGTCAAACTGATGAACCAGCAATGTCAAGCTGACTTGTGGTAGACTAGCTTAGGTGAGCTGATCGACCAGCTTAGTCAATTTGGTTTATGATGGACCAGCTGGTTTGCTGGCATGTCGGTAAGAGCTGGCACCCAGCTTGCTGCAGCTCATGAGTGAAGCTTCTCTATTTGATAAATTCACAGAAAGTTCATCTCTAATTTGAAGAATATAGATTCAGGTTCTTTCCCTAGGTTGGTTACAAGCGTGTAGAGTTAGTTTTTCAATGAGATGGAGAACATTTGTTTGACTAATTAAAGAGGGATTTATCAAGTACATATATTCAGTGGAACAAAATATGCGCACATGACAGTTTAGGCTTTGTACTGCAGTTTTATTGCCAGATACAGATCATTGCCAACCAGGGCTTGAAAACTTTCAGTACTTTTTTATCCGTAACATAACGTTCCTGAACCGGTGAGAACAAAATTATTATTTTTTATTTTTTCCCACCTCCCAAACATTGAAATCAGCCTAGTAGCCTGTCTCAAAACATTATCTTTGTGACCATGTTTCTGAATGAACATGGGTAAAGTGAAGTAATTTTTTAGTTGTGAAGCAGTCATTCTCTGATACGCACATGGTTTTCTTGTATTAACCTTTTGACGCATGCGGTCACATCCGTGTTACAACACTAGAGTGGTCTCTAAAGCATATGGTCACACCAGTGTGATGATTACAGAAGATAAGAAGAATGTCTATTTACGAATGACGCATCAATAAGCATTTGGGTTACACCTTGTTCTTAGGATTAGACACACTTGTGTTCCACAAAAACATTGGACCAAATAAACATTTTACAATGCCAGTTTTTATGTCCTCGATGTGAGCATTTATTTTTTTATGCAGACATTCACACTTTCTCAGAAGTAGCAACAGTTTAGATAGAAAAATATAGGCTACTAGGCTATAGAGTTAGCTAACTTTAGACTGCTAACCAAGTTGTCAAGTGACTACGGGCTGACAGAAAGCATACTATAAAAACATAATATATCTAATAGCTATTACAAAGTACAATGTATCACATCACAAATAAACTCACCAGTGATCAAAATAATTGACTAAATACTACAAAAGTAATATTGTTTTGCGGAGCTGACAAAAAAACATCCTTTTTTGTCAATGGCTATAGCAAGTGTGCACGCCGCAGTCGTGGTTCAGGTTGGGTTCGAAGTTGGTGAAAATGAATAAAATAAGCCAATCTGGCCAGGGTTTGTCCTGAGTCCAGCAGTATGTAGCCCAGTGCTGGTGCAGTTACAGCACATACGCCATGGACTCAGCTGTGATGTGGCAGCCTGGACTCATTGCCACATCACTAGGCCTAGAATCGTGCTGTAATTCAAGGCCGAAACTGAGTCAGAATTCCAGATCTGGGCCAGACCCATTTGGTTACTTGGGCAGCTACCAGCAAAAGCTGTTTTGTTCCAGCATGGCAGTTACCTGACTGACATTCACAAAATACTTCATATTATATTCTCCTCTAGAAACAGAAGTTTAGGTATGGCTATTGTGGCTCAGGTGATGCTAGATTTTAGCCATGTTTCACACTGTAGCCTAATTCACAGCTCATTCTTAACCCTCCTGTTATCCTCAAATTTACTTTACACCCTTTATCCTTGGGGTCATTTTGACCCCCCCAGTAAAAAACTCAGAAAAGATCAATATCAAAAACTGTTAACCCAAATTTTTGTTTCAGTTTTGCTTTTGTTTCTTTGTTACTACCTAAATAAAAAATTAAATAAAAAAATTACCCCCACCCCCCCCCCATCTTTTTTTTTTTTTTAAAGTAACGTCTCTGCTTGTGGTTGAGAGACAACAGGAGCATCTGAAAGTCTCATTCTCTCATTCTCATTCTGCCATGCTCATCCATCTCCTCAATCCTCCTCAACCTTCCTCTCACTCATCTTCATCATCTCTTTCACTTTCAAAGTTCAAAAGAAAACAAAAAAAAAAACAAAGAAAACTTCTCTTTTTCATTTTCAGATTGACAGAAGAGAAACAAAAAGAACCACACGAGAAAGAGAGAAGAGAAAGAAGAGAAGAAGGTGAGCTTTTTAAGCTTTTATCCTCCCTCCTCCTCCCCCCCATGTCCTAGCCTATGCATGAATATCAGAGTTCTCAGTGATGTGGGTTATATGCCCCACCACCCCCCCCCCCCCCCCCCAAGAGCCCCCGCTAAATGTCTATAAAATGTCTATAATGAAATATCAGGTATTCTCCCCTCCCCCCCCCCCCCCATAAGTGCTTCCCTCTCTGCAGGTATGGTATGTATGTAAAGATAGGGACCTTTTATATTTATTATAGATTATATAAAGATATTAATCATATCATAACAATAATCAAAAAATAAATAAAAAATAAAATAAATGTATTTTATTTTTTTTAGTTCAAATTTTTTAAAAAAGTTGACACCCCCACTGGAAGATACAAAGTGTGTGAGTGTGTGGACATTAAAAAAAATCATCATTACATAATTTTTTACATTACATATTTTTAAATTATTTTATTAAATGTCAAATTGAATAAAAAAAAAAAAAAAAAAAAATAAAAAAAAAAAAAATAAAAACATTTGATAATAATGAAAAAAAAAATTGAAGGTCAACATTTAAGTCATGGCATTATGCTAATCATTCTAAAAAAACAATTTTGTGTGCAACTTTGTATGGCTCATACTGGAAACTGGTTCACTTGTAGTGCTCTGCTATAAAATTAAATGCTTTATTCATGTTTCGGACAGGATTGTTACATTTGGGATACCACTTTCTTTTAATTTCAGAAACTGCTTTCAAGGTTATACTCCTGTCAATATGACATAGTTACCCTTGTCTTGCTTTATTGCTGTACATATTTTGGTTTTCTTTTTTCATGTTTGTATTTCCTTTCAAAATCTACTTTCATGGTTAGATTTTACGGCAGCAGTGTAGCTAAAGGACGGCAATAAGTACAAGGGCGCCGCAGACTTCACTTGGGACGTGTCTCCTTGCATTTGCTGCGACTTGAGTAAACACTGCAGTGCATTAGAGATGACGACCATGTCGGAGTTGAGCCAGCTGAGGCAGCCAATGCCTCCAGATGCCTCACTGTTCCCGGGCACTTCAGGGCACTCAAAAGTTGAGTCTGCGGATTCTCACATACTTTCCCTGAAAGTCCCGCCCACAGCCTTGGGAATGTCTGATTCACATGCAGTATATGGCCTACTTAAGGGATAAATCGGGCATGATCATGTGTTTTCTTTTTCTTTGTCATTGCAGTCATGTTATAAATAAGGAAAATTAAACAGATGGGCCTTGGAAAAGATAGCAGGAGGATGACAACTGTGTTTTTTGAAAAATATTGTAAATGCACCATCTTTGTTCGCTGTATTGTTTAGCTGGAGAATTGATTTCCAGAACAGTGACAATGGACTTCCATATCCCCTCTGACGTAGAAGCAATTTGATTAATTGGATCTTGGATGTGGAGGCCAGCTCAACACCGCAAGGGACATCACTGCACCTGTCATCCATTCCTGTTTTTAATGGCCCACATTTAATAAGAGTGTTCCCTAGCTTCATTTGGAAGAATTCCAGAATTTCTCTCCTTGTGTAATACACCATCAGTGCAATAAACAATGGTTTAACACTATACATTTTATTTTATTTTAAACAAAATTCAATGAATGTCCTCTCTTCTCTATCCATATACTGTATATATATATATATTATATATATATATATATATATATATATATATATATATTATCCGATAGCCATACTTTAATTTTGCCATATTAAGTATGTTATTATAAGCATAGTAATACCCTATGTATAATATGAAAGGAAATTATTTGTCATTTCCAAAGTCATTGAGGTATACAGTACTGTTGATTGCCTGCCAGCTCTCTTGATTTTTGGCCAGCACTTGTGATATTATATTGGCAGTGCCAATCTGTCAGAGAATTCAACATGATAAATATGGGGTTCACTCTAGCAGAGGGAGCCACTAAATTCAACATGTTGTCTGCTCTGAATTAAATGTGTCTTCTAACTGTTAATGTGAAGAGAGCATGTCATTAATGGTGTGGCTCTCAAATGCCTCCGAGATTCTAAATGCAAACTAGTCCAATAATATTCCCCATCAGTCCTGCCCTATTGACCCCTCCAGCTGTTTTCTGGAAGATATGGCAGTCATTGTCTCTGTTTCATATAAAAGATTCACTTCAGGAGGTGCTTAAAGATGTTTAAATCATGTTTGCCTTGCTCTAATTTCTTCACTGTTTTTTCACCAAGGTTTCCTTGGCCAAATGTTAATTGAATAAGGGTTTGCATATTGTCTTGATTAACATGAGGTAATAATGGTTTTAACATAATCAGCATGGTTTCTGGGAGCACAGATGTGGTGAAGTGTAGTGCAGTGGAGTGTAGCCTGCCTCAGTGACAGCACTGCACAGCAAGATGGTGAGGCTGTGGCTCATGCACATACGCTAGTGAAAGTCATCTGCCAATCTGCACGCAAGCTAGTTGAAGGACTTGCTTGTCCTCACAAATTCTCATTAAGAACAGACAGTATACTCCACTTGAAATGGAATAGGACTGGCTGTATAATTTATTTAAAGTGGCCCAAGGGTACATATTTTTCGCACATTATTATCCAGTCATTCTGTATACGTTGTAACTTGGAACATTTTTAAAAGAACAATTGCATGAGTATTACAAAATGGAACCCAGTAAAAAGCCAGGCGTGGTTTAATAAACTAGCTGACGCAAAACAAACTGGTACTGTAACATTACATATTTGTTACACTATGTTCAGCCAAACAGTATTTCTATTTTTGTTCTTTTCTCCCAGAAGAGTCATAGACATCTCCTACTTTTCATTGAATGTATGGATATTGTTATGGTAGAAATATAGGAATGTGCTGACACAAGAAAAATACCTGCCAACCAAACTATTAAGGAAAGCCTTTTTATGCATAGTACCACAGAATGTGTGACTCAGTAAAAGCATAAAGCCAGAGTGTAGAAACTGGGTCTTGCTTTATGGAGGAAATGGGAAATTCTGGTTGGTGCTACACACCATTTCACGCTTGACTGTGTTTAACAAAAGATGCCTGAGATGAAGATCAATTGTCATTTTTCTAAAGTGAGGATTAGACACCTGCTCCCATGTTTTGAGAGCCCAAGCCAGGAAACATTAAAATCTCAGCAATTTAAATTGCATGCCTTCTGAGTTGAGAGGATAGGAACAAATCATATTAAAAGTGTGTGAGCATTTGGTCTCGATGGGTTACCTGATGATAAAGTGTTTCTGATCCACTCACCCCATGTCAGGGAGGTCCATTACTCTAGGTGGCAGGCTGTGACAGTCCCCCTAATTTAATCAATGAGATGGCTTCATTAATCCATTTTTCCCAGGCAGGTGCCGGACAATTAATCCAATTCTTTGCATTGAGAGTCGGCACAGAGGAGCCTTGTGAAGTCTTTGAGATCTGCCAAGAAAGAAAGTGAGTCTTGAGCTGACAGCTGTAAGATTTGTGTCTGTTTTATGAGATGCCTTTGAGTAGATGGCTGAATGCAGGTTATATTTATTGAGGGTGACGTTCAAGGATATTTCAGTATAATCTAATAACAGATGTAGAGATGAAGCCAGATCATATTAAAATATAGAACAAATGCTGGTATGGAATATATGTTACTGTGAAGTGATTGGACTATTATTCAATTTAAGGTCTAATCAGATTGTTTTGACCCAGGCAATCTTTTATTGTTATTTAAATGCATTACTGATTACATTACATTACCATGACTACCATTATCATAAGGGCATTGTGATGGTAAAGAAAGTACAATGAAGCTGAGACAATATTAAAATATACAGGGAGGGATCCCAACGTCAGATCTAATTTTGACTGAAAAAGCAGAGTTGTGGATAACTGTTGTTTAAGGTTAGTTTGTGTCATGGGTAGTGGCTGTCTCTTTTTGTTTTCTACCTTTGTTTTTCGTTTGGCGTCGTTTGAAGCTCTATCGGATTTTTTCTTCCGCCGTCCCGGTGTTTGGATCTCTCCAGGTCATTATCGCCTACACCTGGGTCTGGTTTCCGTCGGCTATAAATAGAGCTTGACTTCCGCTTTCCGGTGCTTCTATATTGACGTTGCAGTAGGTAGAAAGCCGTATAGGGTTTATTAAAAAGAATAAAGAAAAGAAAGAAAACAAAGAGCTGTAGTTACAGGCTTGCTATTGTGGTTATTTCTTTTCAGTTCTCGACCTCTGATATACGCAGATCAATTAGTGCGTGAGGTCATTTCTTTGGTTGTTAGTTTCTCGCTGTTTTAGCGATTATCCGCCTCCGTTTGAGGTTGTTTTGATTTAGCCTTGTGCTAGGAAGTTTTGTTTCCGCTTTTGTTTTCCCATTTTACTAGTGCGGTGTAATTCCGCTTCTGTGGCGTATCTAATCTAGATACGCTTTCTGTATCCTTATCTTTCGCGTTTGGTTCTCTATTTTCTAAACCCAAACCTGACAGAATATAGAAGCCTTACAAACATGGAGCAATCAGCGTTAGATAGGGATGATGAACAAACACAAGCCAGTCAGGGTGCTACGGGGGTTACAGTGGAGCAAGCACTTCTCTCCATGCAAATTCAGCAGGGTCAGCTGTGGGAACAGTTGCGTAGCCAGGGAGAGTGCCTCCAACGCTTGACAGAGAGCCTGCATAGACTTTCTGTGGCAAATAACCCTCCTCCAGTTGCACAAGCACTCACACCTCCCATAGCCGCTCCACGTACTATAAAGGAGCCCAAATTACAGTTACCGGATCGCTATGGTGGGGAATCAGGAAAATGCAGACCATTTCTGACTCAGTGTCTGATATTTTTTCAGGCACAACCCTCTCGTTTTACCACACCTGAATCCAGGGTAGCATTTATTTTATCGCTATTAAATGGCCAGGCTCTTGCATGGGCAGACCCTCTCATTCGAGCCAATGCACCTACCATTCGTGATCCAGTTAAACTGATGGACGAGATGCAACTGGTTTTCGATCACGAGGTTTCAGGAGAGGAGGCGGCAAGGAGACTCACCAGCTTACGCCAAGGCACTAAAACCGTAGCTGAGTTCTCCATCATTTTTCGAGCGCTAGCCGGGGAGACGGGATGGCCAGACGGTCCGTTAAAATCCCTCTTCCTTCAAGCATTATCTAATTCCATCAAGGATGCGTTGGCTATGCTAGAACCACCAGCGACACTTAATAAATTAATAACGTCTGCTATACGTCTCGATAACCGGATCAGAGAACGTGAACGTGAATGTGCGATTAAAGAGCAGTCGCCCCGTTTAAGATCCGTGTTAAGAGACATTCCGCCTACTGTGCCCACATACCTCTCCGTTGATCAGGAAGAGCCTATGCAGGTGGATGGCTCCTCCCTCCATCAAAATAAGAGAGCGAGACCGCAGAGGTACTGGTGCCAGCATTGTAAGCGTAGCGGCCATACTAAGGATCGATGCTATAAGTTGGTGGGAAACGAGGGGTCTCACTAGGGAGGTCGGGGTCCCTAGTGAGACAGGATTGTATTAACTCCCGGACCCTCATACCTGTCCGACTGGTTTGGGAGGGGCGTTCGGCAAACGTTACAGCTTTTATTGATTCAGGGGCCGTGGAGTCTTTTATTGACGCTAAATGGGCTAGGAAGTTACAAATCCCTACCAATTCCTTAATTAGCCCTCGCCAAGTTACTGCCCTGGATGGTCGTCCTTTGGGTTCTGGGCTCATTAAACAAAAAACGAATCCAATTGAGATGCGCATTCCTCTCCAGGGGCACTCGGAGATAATAGAATTTTTTTTAATAAACTCTCCGTCGTATCCTTTGGTACTGGGACATTCATGGTTGGGGCTACATAACCCGCTTATCTGTTGGGGTAGGAATATTAATCCTATTCGTCAGTGGGGTCCCCACTGTTTATCGCATTGTTATCCTGCTGTTTACTCTGTTCCAAACGCTACTGGTGATCTGTCCGAACTTAATTCCGAGAGTGGTTCGGATGAGGCAGATTCCTATCCGGACCGAGACACTTCCTCCTTCCTCACGGGGAGCGGTGAAGAGAGTCTGTCTTGGGATCCCTTTGCGGAGGGGCTTCTCACAGAGGAGGACGAACATTCCACCTCCGATTTCGAGTGGGATAACTCGTCTGACAGATCCGCCGGTACTCCGGAGGTGGTAGGGGCGCTTGAGTCGAATCTACCCGCGGGGGTACCTATTGAATATTCAGACCTCGCAGAGGTTTTTAGTAAACAGCGTGCTGCCAAATTACCATCACACAGACCATACGATTGTGCCATTGAGCTGTACCCTGGTACTGTGCCTCCCAGAGGCTCTTTGTACTCCTTGTCAGCCCCAGAGAGCACTGCTATGAAGCAGTACATTGAGGAGTCCTTAGCCAATGGGTTTATCACGCCGTCCACGTCACCAGCCGGTGCGGGGTTTTTCTTTGTTAAAAAGAAAGACGGAGGGCTAAGACCCTGTATAGATTACCGGGGCCTCAATGCTATTACCATTAAGAACAGGTATCCTCTTCCCCTCATGAATTCTGCATTTGAGCGTTTACAGGGGGCGTCGGTTTTTAGTAAACTCGACCTACGTAGCGCATACAATCTCGTGCGCATTCGTGAGGGGGATGAGTGGAAGACCGCGTTTAACACGCATCACGGACACTACGAATACCGGGTGATGCCGTTCGGCCTCACTAGCGCCCCCTCTGTTTTTCAGGCGCTAGTGAACGATGTCTTGAGAGAGATGCTGGAGAAATTCGTCTTCGTTTACTTAGACGATATTTTAATTTTTTCTCCGGATCTTCCCTCTCACATCAGACACGTTAGACAGGTGTTGGAAGCACTTCTTAAGGCCCAACTATTTGTTAAGGTTGAGAAGTGTTCTTTCCACACCAGTTCCGTCTCCTTTTTAGGCTTTATTGTTGCTGACGGTAAAGTCCTGATGGATCCTAATAAAGTTGCAGCGGTTAAGAATTGGCCCACCCCTACGTCGGTAAAGCAGGTGCAGCGCTTTTTGGGTTTCGCTAATTTTTATAGGAGATTTATCCGCAATTTTAGCTCAGTAGCGGCTCCTATCATAGCCCTCACAAAAAAAAAAGCATTTCCCGCCCGGTTTCAGTGGAACTCCAGGGCGGAAACCGCTTTTACTGAACTAAAAAGGAGGTTCTGCTGCGAGCCCATTCTTGCTACTCCCAATCCCTCCCTTCCCTTTGTGGTGGAGGTTGACGCTTCGGAGCTGGGGGTTGGGGCCATTCTGTCTCAGCATTCTCCGGTGGACCGCAAGCTTCACCCATGTGCATATTTTTCTCGTAGCCTTACACCTGCCGAGAGAAACTACGACATTGGTGATCTTGAACTGTTGGCGGTCAAATTGGCGCTGGAGGAGTGGCGTCATTGGTTGGAAGGAGCTGAGCATCCCTTTACAGTCTGGACTGACCATAAGAATTTGCAGTACATTCAACAGGCCAAAACGCGCAATTCGCGACAAGCCCGTTGGGCCTTATTTTTTACCAGATTTAATTTTATCCTTACCTATCGTCCCGGGTCAAAAAATATTAAGCCTGATGCGTTATCACGCATTTATGACCGGTCGGATAAGGAGTCACGTCCCAGATCTGTCGTTCCCAGTTCTAGTATTGTGGCCCCTGTTATGTGGGCCATTGAGGCGGCTGTGCAGAAGGCCCTGCGTTCTGATTCCGGCCCAGGAGGGGGTCCGCTTCACTGCTTGTTTGTTCCCCCTCGATTGAGGTCGCGTGTCCTTCAGTGGGGTCACACTTCTCAGTTAACGGCTCATCCGGGCATGCACCGGACTAAGGAGTTTATCTTACGTCGGTTTTGGTGGCCCAAGCTCGAGAGTGATGTGCGGGAGTTTGTCGCGGCATGCGCTATTTGCGCCCGTAATAAGGGTTCACGGCTTCTCCCTTCGGGTCTTTTGCGCCCCCTGCCCATTCCCAGGCGTCCCTGGAGTCACATCGCCCTGGACTTCGTTACAGGTCTCCCACCTTCGCATGGGAATACGGTCATCTTAGTTATAGTTGATCGTTTTTCCAAAGCAGCTCATTTTGTCGCTCTGCCTAAACTGCCATCGGCACCTGAGACGGCCCAGCTAATGATAGACCATGTGTTTAGGGTGCACGGTTTACCTCTGGACGTGGTGTCGGATCGTGGGCCCCAATTCACCGCTAAATTCTGGCGTTCATTTTGTGCTCTGTTGGGGGCATCGGTCAGTCTTTCTTCCGGCTTTCATCCGGAGACTAACGGCCAGACAGAGCGCACCAATCAGAGTATGGAGAGTACTCTCCGGTGTCTGGCCGCGGCCAATCCTAGCTCCTGGAGTCGCTTTCTTGCCTGGGCCGAATACGCGCATAATACCCTGAGCAACGCGTCCACGGGAATCTCCCCTTTTGAGGCTCAGCTGGGATACCTACCTCCCTTGTTCCCTGAGCTGGAGAGAGATGCAGAGGTACCCTCCGCCGGATTCTTCGTGCGTAGGTGTCGAGCGGTTTGGAAGCGCGTACGTGCATCGTTACTGCGCGCTTCAGCTAAACAGAAAGCGGTGGCTGACAGGCACCGTCGTCCGGCCCCCTTCTACCGGGTGGGCCAACGGGTGTGGCTTTCCACACGGGACCTGCCGTTGCGAGTTGAGTCCCGCAAACTTGCACCTCGATTCGTGGGTCCCTTTAAGATCGTGCGGAAACTTAACCCAGTCACGGTACGTCTTCAGTTACCATCGTCCATGCGCATCCACCCTACCTTTCATGTCTCACGCTTGAAACCGGTACTTGTGAGCGCCCTCGCTCCGGCTGACAAGCCGCCTCCTCCTCCTCGATTCGTGGAGGGAGGTACGGTGTACACCGTTCGGCGCATTTTGGCCGAGAGAAGGGTGGGCAGAGGGTACCAGTTCCTGGTGGACTGGGAGGGGTATGGACCCGAGGAGCGTTGCTGGGTTTCTTCCAAGAATATTTTGGACCCCACTCTCATTAGGGACTTCCGAGACAGCAAAGCCTAGGGATCGTCTGGTACCGTCCCTTAGTTGGGGGGTACTGTCATGGGTAGTGGCTGTCTCTTTTTGTTTTCTACCTTTGTTTTTCGTTTGGCGTCGTTTGAAGCTCTATCGGATTTTTTCTTCCGCCGTCCCGGTGTTTGGATCTCTCCAGGTCATTATCGCCTACACCTGGGTCTGGTTTCCGTCGGCTATAAATAGAGCTTGACTTCCGCTTTCCGGTGCTTCTATATTGACGTTGCAGTAGGTAGAAAGCCGTATAGGGTTTATTAAAAAGAATAAAGAAAAGAAAGAAAACAAAGAGCTGTAGTTACAGGCTTGCTATTGTGGTTATTTCTTTTCAGTTCTCGACCTCTGATATACGCAGATCAATTAGTGCGTGAGGTCATTTCTTTGGTTGTTAGTTTCTCGCTGTTTTAGCGATTATCCGCCTCCGTTTGAGGTTGTTTTGATTTAGCCTTGTGCTAGGAAGTTTTGTTTCCGCTTTTGTTTTCCCATTTTACTAGTGCGGTGTAATTCCGCTTCTGTGGCGTATCTAATCTAGATACGCTTTCTGTATCCTTATCTTTCGCGTTTGGTTCTCTATTTTCTAAACCCAAACCTGACAGTTTGCCATGACTGTTACTAAATACAAGTTATTCTGAGGTTTTCAGTAATGGAGATAAAAAATAGGACACAGGAATCATAGTTAGTGAGAAAAAGTTGAACAAATTGTGAACAAAAACGAGCTATTGAGTAGGTTCAGTGAAAGATGTATTTCACTTTAACAAGTCTCTCCTGACATTGCTGTGATGTCTTTTTTGCATTAGTGATGCAAACTGAAAAAAATAATTTGGCATCGTGATGGCGTCATTAAATTTACATCGGCAAAGGACTTCCAAATATAAACAGAGTCTTGAATAACAGAAAAGCAATAACGCGTCTCTGGGAGCTTATGTGCATTTGGATATTCATTAGATATTAAAGGCTGGGTTCTGCTAGGCAGTAAAGCCAACAAATGATGCATTATTATGATGGCAATAGAGCCCCCAGTGCAAATATGCATTTTACTATTTAAACATAACTCAGTAAAGCATGAAAGAAGATAGAGATTCTGGCGCCTTTCTCTCTGTGAACGTCACTGATGCAGACAGTGCAGAGTCTCTCCATTGGAACAATCTCACTGAATCCCCTTAGCGACAGCCCAGAGCAACCAAAGACCTGTGTCAAAAGTAGAATGCAAACAAAACACTGACGTACCTGCATAGAAACAGCAGTGTAAGACCTGGGAGACATGACCTATAGCCTCATCTTTAAGCATGACTCTTGGATACTGTATTAGGGAACAGCACTTGGCAATGCCTCTTTTGAAGAGAAACAAGAGTCAAACAAGATTAATTTTCCGGTTTTCAGTTTCCGAGATTCGACAAGACCACAGAAGAGGCATTGTTATCTCACCACATATTCATCTGTTAAATTTTTCAGCTATACGCCGTGTTGCCCTTACAAATGTGGGTAATGCGGATATGCTTAAGCCAGGCATTAATATTCAGCTGAGGTGGAAACGTATGCCTATATTAGCAACCAGTTACCCTCCATTTATTTTAAGCCTGGCTGTCATAACACTGAATGTCTTGGTCATTGTTATTGACACGGGCTGTTTTGTATCGATACAATAACAAGTTCAGATGGGCTACATGGTCTGATCTTACCATTGCAATGTTCATATGAGAAGTAGCAGTACACGGTCTCTTCTTCTACTGTGACAGAGTTAAGTCAACATCTCAAACGTAGTGCTGTGAGTCACACGTTCACTGTTTAATTATAGATTATTCAGTTAGAGGATATGTTCCTGTTCTTCTACAAACTGGGCGGACACCCTAGCTAAAAGACGCAGGTTTTGCCACAAGCCTAAAGGTCAGCAGAGACAAGAGTAATTTAACCATGTTGTTCTCAAATTGTATGGGTTTGTCCTACTTCTCAGCCTCTCACAAGCTTCATGTTGCCACTGAGGTCAGACCTATTTTTTTAAAGAATGGAAATTTATTCCTTCCAGAAAACAAAGACAGATCACTAATGAGACCTTCTTCCACGCTGCATAGTTGATATGCATTTTGGTGAAAGTTTAAAAACAGCTGTCTGCACTCATGTTTGAGACATAACGGATAGATCCTAACCAAAGACGGCATGTCAAGGAACACTACACGATTGGGAAACCTGCTGAGTAGAAAGGTTACTGGCGGCCAAGGAGGCTTTCATAAGTGTTCTGTCCCTGCAGTGTTGTACATGTAGTGGTGACCTCCTGAATATTCCTCGAGGCCCCTCCCCCCCTCCCTCTTCTCCCACCCCACCCCCCTCCCCCCCGGCCCTCAGCTCCAGCCTTTTTAATAGCCACCTCAGAGATAATTAAACAGAATTCACCAGAATTTGTTTTATCTTGAGCAGACTGAATACGCGTGCATCATAAAACAAACATCAAACCAAAATCTAAATCAGTCTTATTTGTCCTCAGTAAAAAGAGACTAAATTTAGTGCTCAGTGCTATAATGCTGACTTATCTTGTCAAAAAACAAGTTATTTGTACCTCTGCATTCACAAATGTTCAGAATCACATGTTAGGAACCTTGTTTGCCTTTAAATGCAGATTTTTGCAGATCAGGCAGGTATTGTCCGTACTTCAGCAGCTAATAGATGTAAAATATTGAAAGTCCTGTATGTCCACAGGAATTTTAAGTGTGTATTCTACCACTCCTCCCACCTTATGAAAGAGGCATAATATCCACACAAAAATAATTCCCAGACAAAACTAAATGGTCACGCAAGCTGGATGAGCAAAACATTCATAATTGCCTGTGGTGGGTGACCAGGAAATGACTGGCTTTGAGGCCTCTGAGGAAATAGGGATAAAAAACAGTAATCTTTGCGGAGAACCTAAAGCTGCTTTCTAAAAGCGGTATCAATGGTTTACCTTCCAGGTATGATTTAACGTGTGTCCAACTGGAGATTAATACTAATTTCTGCTTAAAGCCCCAAATGGATGCAGGTATTTGCCTGGTGCAATGCCAGTCTTACTCTTTCAAAAGGCCTTAAATAAAGTTTATTTAAAATTGTACGTAAAAGTTATTTGCGCTGTTTTATAGAATCTGGAGTTATCGTTACACTCATCTGTGTCAGTTATTCTGCCTGAGGCCTCAGGTCCAAAAGAACCTCTGCCTCTACATGGCATTGAGAGTGGTAGATTAATGGGAAGGAGAGGGGGTAGGCCCCCTGGCCTAGGGGCAGCTTAAGCTGTGCGGGTGGGAAAGGCTGAAGGAGAAATAGATTCATTTTCTGGACATGGATCAGAATTTGCAGCACCTCCCGTGTGGCTGATGTACCTCAAGGAATTTTTTTTCTTTCTTCTCACCCTATTGCGCAGCTGTGTGTTTCTGTCACTGTCTGTATCCTGTGTCATAATTTACCAAAGAAAGGAAGACCCCTTTAATTTATCATGCAATGTGTAGGGATTTTAGGCCTGTGTGAAGCTGTTAAGCTTTGGAAACCCTCCTGGTGCTTATTATTCCAGCAACCTGTGGATTACAGGCAGCTGCACCATTGTATCGGCACCAATATGACATATCAGATCCATATTGTTCTCTACAAGCGGCAGGCTGTGAACCAGCCCTGTATGTGAAGGCTTAAGACTGTAGTGATTTGGGACTGAATGTTCAAGCTCTTTGTTGCTCTTTCTTTCTTTGCCTCTAAATCAGACTTGGTAATGCTTTATGCAATGTCTTCTCTTGTTCCTTTGTGTCATTCTCATATGGTTCGCACAGGCATGACATGACCTAAAAACATCCACACCTCTTTTTGTTCATTATGAGCTCATAAAGGTATGAATTAGGTGGATAGGGACACCGTGTGAAAACATCTAATCAGTGCTTTCTGTGATGGCTTACATAACTACTCAAATTTGTGTATGTGGATGGCTCACGATTTGCTTTATAATGTGCACCCCTACACAACAAAGTAGGCCACATATTAAACGTGCGGTCTTGATTCCTTTCTCACTCCATGCAAGCTTGCTGTTTTGGCCTTGAGAAAGCTTGTGTCCTTCTTGGAGGGCTGAGTGTAGAGGCTTCAAAGCTCACTGGAGACTGATGTGAAATAATGGGAGCTGACGGTCTCTGATTGGCTGTGTGCCGGGGATCCTCAGTTGAGGATCAGGGAGGAGTTCAGATTCTCTTGACAGGAGCGATCTATGTGCAGGCTCGCAATGGGATGTTGTGTTGGGCCAGGTGCTGGAACAGTGGGACGTGTGTCAATTGTATACCAGCGATTGTGACCTCCTACTATGGCGAGATTTAGATGGTGGCAAAGCATCACATGTCACTAACCTCCCCAGCCTCCACACCAAAGCAACCCTAAAGTGTCTTCTTCCACCGTCAGAGCTGTCAGTTGCTGCCTTTCTTGACAGGAGCCCTCAGCCTGTCTTGTATTCTGCTGCTCTGCAGTGCAGAACCATCAAATGAGCATATGGTACATGAGGGTTGAGAAAACAGGCGAAGTGCAGCAGTGGAGGAATGGAGGAAGATCAGTGAAAAAAATGTACAGAACGCAGGAATACCATGTCTTGCTCTGATTATACACTCTGTAGAGGAAGTTCATCAAGATATGCAGCACGCAGTTGATGAGATTTTTTTTTTTAATTGCTGTGTTCGGTGCTCCAAGTAAGCATTCCTAAAGCTACAGGGCTTTTAATGACTGTATATACATTTTTGGAGGTTAAGTTCTCTCTGACCCATGTGGCCAGGTGTTGGGTAATTGGCCTTTCCATTTGCACCAGGCGGAGTCCAGGTGAGCAGCAACTGGGCACAGCTGATGAGTTGGATTAGCATAAAATGCCAATATGCTAGTTGGGTTTTTTAATGGGAAAGGTCAGCACCCCCATTACTTGCACTCTCTCTGTCATACACACCCTTTTTCTCTCTCTGCGCTCATTGTGTAAGAAGGGGACCGGTTTGTTTGTGTGCATTTCTGTCTGTGTGAGGCTGACAATCGGTGCTGCTAGTGTAACTGCAGAGCTCAAAGCATGCCAGCAGCTGCGGGTTTAGGGATGTGATTCAAAGAGGAAAGAAAGTCCATCCTAGGCTCAGTGGGCTATCTGGTCGATTTTACAGTCACAGCCGGCAGCCCCAGCAGGATTGGAACTCATTCCAGAACCAGGAAACAGTCACATGGACCAGCTTGTCTGGAAGTGACTGAGGTGTCAAATGTTTGGTGAGGCAGTCTCTCCATACATTAGTACAGCTCAAACAGCATGCTTCAACTTGCAGAATTTGGCTTGGCTGTACAGAATGTATGGAAGACTTTCAGAATATGGTGGGCTTTGTATCAAATTGTACCACACAAAGGCATACATTTTTCTATAGTCTAGCATTTTACTTTCAGTGATAGTATAGACTTTTTAGCGATATCAATGCAAAATAGATGTGCAGTTAAATTTTACCTGTTGGCGGTTCTAGATATACAAGTACTCCTGACGGTTCTTGTGTTGACATCATCTTATCTTGGCGGTTGGCTTGAGGTGCCATAGATTCAAACAACTCTGCACCTCCTGCACCAGAATTTCAGTTTTCTCTTAGAATTTTCTTCAGATGAGTATATCCTTGTCTTCCATTGCAGTGCTAGACCACGGAAATAGAGTACTCAAGTGAGTACGTCAGAATATTAATCAAGGTATGTGCGCGTTCCCATATAAGGGGCGGTGTCTGCAACAATGAGCCTATAGCAGTGCAGCATGGGCTGTACTAGAGCAACGTATTTCTCTCCTGTGGGGAAAAACACAGATATAATGGAAGGTTAATAACATGAAACAATCATATGAGCAATAAGCAACACCGTTACCTCCAACAAAGCCTGGAAGGAGCTTTTGAAATTTTTTTTTAATAAAATGCTCATCATGTAGGTTAAATTTGTTAGGCTTGTTAATACCTTATTCACCTTACCACTTGCAACAAATAAATCTATACTCTCAGTACATTGTCATATAGTTTACTTATAATGTGACAACTGTACTACTACATTTTCTCTCTATAGAGCTGCTAAACTGTAAACTTGATACAGCATGTTTAAAATATGGCAATATATATAAAATATAAGCAATCACATCAACGTTTTATAAAAAAAAGTCTGAAGAATTTTCTGGAACTCACAAAATCTTTTGCGGAACTCACTAATCTCGCCCTGCGAAGAGATTCCCTCAGTATCCGCACATATCTCATCGGGATCTTTTGGAATGGAGACGCCTTTTTACAAAACCAATGAGTTGATTGGTCAAAGGGCGGTGCTTCCATATGTTTCAATCCGATCGCTCTGGTCTCACCATTGTATCCTGAAATTGGAGCAATGCTAACAATTAGCATCTTGCCATTTACCCCCAGCTAACCTGCTTTAAAAATAACCACCTAAATCTAGGGATGCACCGAAAATTCGGCCACCGAAAATTTTCGGCCGAAAATGGCCCAAAAGTGCATTTTCGGTTTTCGGCCGAAAGACCTAAATCACCGAAACAACACGGCCGAAACAGAATTGTAATGACGCAAACAAAAAGCGCAGCCAGCACACGGTTATCTGGATAAGAGCCAGCATGTCGGCGGTGTGGAGTTATTTCAATATCTGTTTTCCACTTTGCACATCCACAATTCTTGGTGCATTTGTTGTTGTTAAGGGCCTACAGGCTATGGCAATCTTTGTTTTGATACACTGTTATGTTGTAGGCCTACAGAGAAAATATTGTTATATCTTTCAGCAGTTGCACTTGTTCTGAATGCACTTTGTTGTAGTAGTCCTACAGAGAAAAATTTAAAAGGCACTTGACTTAAATGCACTTTGTGTTTTTATGAGAGAACATATTTAATTTTACAATCTTTCAGCAGGCCAGTCAGTTATAGGCCTGTACATTATTATTTAATGTACACATGAGCGGGGTCAAGTTAAACATTTTGTTTTGAATTTTAATTTATATTGTGCATTGCTGTAATGTCAGTGCTAAATAAATATTTTCATACTTTTGTAATTGATTTATTCTTGAATTGCAATGCTTTGATTTTAGTGAGGTTAGTACACAGTCATAGCCATAAATGCAATGGTTCTAATAATTGACAATCATTTCTTTCGGTGTTTCGGTTTTCGGTTTTCGGCCTTGGTTTCTCATTTTTGGTTTTCGGTTTCGGCCAAGAATTTTCATTTCGGTGCATCCCTACCTAAATCCACTCAAATGAGGTTTAACAACAGCTTTACAAGTGTTGTTGTTGGAAATGAAAATGCACGTATGATTGCTGATTGCACAAAGTTGATATTTTAGCTCAAATTACTGTAGGCTATATGATTATGTCATTTCAGTCTTCATTTAAATTTATGAACATCCGGTAAGAGAGCCGGTAACTTTTTAGTGTTAGGCATGTGCCAATATTAAAATTTCATAGTATGATTATCTGATCAACATTTTCACTGACCTGGAGCAGGTTAGCCCTGTAGAGTAAGTTGCCGTGGCAATATATTCCTATTAAAAGTGAGTCGGCTTCGTGATACAGAAAACCCAGGGTTGAAGCTTAATTTAGCTCGCTAGGCTAATCTCGCTTCGTAGTATACCGCTCTGCTCCAGGGCAGGTTATGTTCAGGATAACAGATTGAAACATATAAAAGCACCGCCCTTTGACCAATCAACTCCTTGGCTTTGGAAAAAGGCGTCTCCATTCCAAAGGATCCCGTAGAGATGTGCGGATACTGAGGGAATCTCTTTGCAGGGCAAGATTAGTGAGTTGTGCAAAATATTTTCTGAGTTCCGGAAAATGCTTGAGAGACTTTTTTTTAATAAAAAAATGTTTATGTGATTGCTTCAGCAATATTTTAAACATGCTGTATCAAGTTGAAAATTTAGAAGCTCTAGAATGTAGCTAGTAGTACAGTTGTCACATTAGAAATAAACTGTATGACAATGTACTGAGAGTAGCTAGATTTATTTCTTACAAGTGGTAAGGTGAATAAGGTATTAACTAGCCTAACGAATTGAACCTACACAATGATTTTTTGTTTGTTTTTTGCAAAAGCTCCTTCCTGGCTTTGTTGGAGGTAACGGTGTTACTTTTTGCTCATATGATTGTTTCATGTTCTTATCGGTCCATTATATCTGTCCACAGGAGAGAAATACGTTGCACTAGTACAGCCCATGCTATAGGCTCGCTGTTGCAGACACCGCCCCTTTTATGGGAACGCGCACATACCTTGATTAATAAAGCTCGTGTTCATTTAGCAAGTTGCTAACCATGTTTGTAGCAAGTTGCTAACCATGTTAGCCTGCTAATGCAAAGAAACCCTGGCTTCTTTCGTAGTATACCCCCCAGGACAGCAACACTACAGCCTTACATACCATTTCAGGGGTAAGTAAAACAATATCAAATTCTTCAAAATGGGTGAACTATCCCTTTAAAAGGAATGAAAGTAGGTCATTTGATTGGCTATGATTGAATCCAACTGCAACATACCCACTGATAATAATATGCAGCCTAATTCAGTCAATTGCCCATCTGTGATATGCACCCTAATTCAGTCCATTGTCCACCTGTGATATGCAGCCTAATTCAGTCCACTCTACATCTGTGATATGCTCTGTGAGCTGTGTGCCCCTTGCCTCTGGTCACAAAAATATGAAAATTCAGTAGAGACACCCTCAATACGCCCATGTGCTGCGCCGCTGACTCCGGAAAATAGAGCCCTTCATGTTTAATCACCTGTACATGTAAATCATTTGCTTTGTATGTGGTGATGGACAAAACAAATGAGCCAAATAATTTCACTCTCTGTGTGTATGCATTTTTTATTTGTGTATGTGCGTGTGTGCATATGCGTGCATTTGTGTTAAATTCTCACAAAAACTGTCTAAGAACTGGGAACAATTCATGCAAATTATGATTGAATCAGCTTTGAGGAGTACAAAACATAGCATAACAGCAAAGTATAATTACTGTCTCTATTTTCAAAGTATGCAGTTTATTAACACAATGCATGATACATCATGTATATCAGAGAAGGAGAACAAAATCCTATTATGAACTGACAAGCAGTGAGGCTCTCTGTGGGCTCTGCATATAGGTGCAGGGCACATAATATTAGTCTTAGCAGCTGAATCATGTACCAAAAATATATTAAGCATAGGCTATTGTTCCACGTGGGATGTATTTGGCTTTGGTAAATAATTATGCAGTGTTTTTGCACTCTACCAAAACGGATTGACAATACCATAGTGTCCTGTCTACAAGCACTTTGGCTATCTTTTTTTAACCATCCAAATCAGATATGTTCGATTTATACGCTGTATTAATCCCGCTGCCAAATGCAGAAATAAAAATGAATGGCTATGTAAGTCCTTGTGTAAAGTAATGTTTTTCTATTTTTCAATTATCTGTCAGAACTTTCTAATAAAAATTCAGAATCACTGGGGAGGAATAACAATTGGTTGTTCATCTGTCTTGAGCTCATTAGCACCCGCATTCTCGACACATCAAAAAGACTGTTAATTATCAGTCTGTTTTTGTTTTGGAAAGGGATCTCCCTTTTTGAAGCGGAGGTTATGGTGGTGATCTCTTTTGTTGTTGCTCAACATTTTTTTAAAAATCACTTGGGGAGTCTGGGTAATGTATAATTAACAAAAAGCGTCATGCTTTTCAGCTTTGACCAAGCAGGACAGAAAGTCAAACACATGAAAACTGTAGTTATATATTTAAACTAGTGCTAGAGCTGCTGTTTTGATTGTCACCGTCTCTTGCCCTGTATCTCTCCTTGACTCATGTGTACTTGGTTCGAGCATGTGAGCATGCTGGTCATTCTCCTGAACTGTGTGACCCTGGGCATGTTCCAGCCTTGTGAAGACGTCAAGTGCCAGTCTGACTGGTGCATCATCCTGCAGGTGAGTAACAGAGGCAAGTGCACTCTCTGATGTGGAACATTGCAAAGCGTGACCTATGGGGCCTACATAGATAAAACCTGTGCAGACCTGCCCAGTCTGGGCTCTTAAATAAATGTATGACATTAACACATTACTCCAGTATAGCCTTCACAATATCAGAGTATTGTGCATTGTGTTACCCTGTTACCCTATAACTATCACTCCAGGGCTGAGCACAGGTGATGGAGACTATCAACATGTCCCACTTAGCAAAAAGCGACAATGTTTGTGTAGCTGTTGATAGCTCAGTGATGGTCCCTCTCCACCCCCATATGGCTGTTTCTGGGCCAGCGACAGGGACTGTGGGAAAAGCAGTCTGGTCTGGAAGGCAGTGCCAGCAGGGTCAGGGGGGATTTAGGAGAAGGTCAAATGCATCTGTGGTGGGAAAGGGGAAGACGGAAGAGGAAAAAATTTGCAGCTGCCCAAGGGTAGTGTTTTACTTGGTCTCAACCTTGTTTGGTTTTGGGAGAATGTTATGGCAGCACACCTGCGAAAGGGCATCTATTTCAGTCTGCCTTGGGTTTATAAACAACACTGGCTTTTCATGTCATTCACTGCAGTCACAAAGCCATAATCGCCATCGACTTGTTTGATGTGTTTTCTTGTGGTGACGGCACAAACCCTACTGAAACTACCATTAGAGACACAGCAGAGGCTCCATGTGGTAGTGTTCTGTCAGAAAACTATCAAGTCTACATTTTCTTTGTTTGTCTGCAGGCATTTGATGACTTCATTTTCGCCTTCTTCGCTGTGGAGATGGTTATCAAGATGATAGCTCTGGGGATTTTCGGGCAGAAGTGTTACCTTGGTGACACGTGGAACCGTCTGGATTTCTTCATAGTCATGGCAGGGTCAGTGTCCATCCGGCACTAACAAAACACCTCCACACCCACCTTCCACCCCAGTGAACATTTTTGTGGTGAAAAGTCGGTGAAACACTGTCTAGGCGTTCCAGAGAAAGCCCAGCTACATTGGTTGTAAAGTAAAAATTTCTAGCCGAAAAGGGTATAGCCAGGCTACATCCTGGTAAAACCTGAGCTATATTGGGGTTAACCTAGCACGTTTATGTGCAAATGTCTCAAAACGTAACTCAACCTAGATCTCCACCCCTCTAGATGTCTAGAGTCCAGCTTTTGCTCACTGGGACATTTCCCTCAGCTAAATAAATGCCTCAGCAGAATAAATACTGAGAGAGAAGCACCATCATTGTGCACTTGTATTTCCATTAGACATAGTTTGCAGGCTGTATAAGCATGCCCCTTGATAAATTGCATTTTTAATAGACTGTCTTTGTATAATATTTTATACTGTTGTCAGAGCATAGAGGAAATACATGCGTTGCAAAGCAGATCTTGGCAATCGTTAATGAGCAGGAAGATGTGGTAGTTGCCTGCATAATGTCAAGTAGGCATCATTACGAGCCTTCAGTTATTCATGAAATTGTTCTATCACTCTCGGAATGGAAATCAGCAATTATGCATTTCACTTAACCACCTTGTGCTTTGCATTGATCAGAGGTCCAAAGGAGATTCACTAATCCGCCATCTTGCATTGCATCTCCATCAGTGAATATACAGTAGGTTTATAAAATTGATGTGCCATGAACACATGCACAGAGCATTGTGAGTAGCCATCCCTGCAGAGTGTGGAGGTTTTTAATAGATGAGGAGGTCAGTAGGAGATGACCATGCTGTGCTTTGGGGAGAGGTTCATCCCTGTCACCTCCAGTTTAGTCTCAGATGGCTGACTAGTGATGGCATGTTTAATGTCACTGCTAATGTCATAGGAATGCCAATCGCCACCCTGTGTGAGCGCCACACTTCCTCAGCCTATTCTGAGAAAACACCACGTTGCTCTCCTTCTGGTCACAAGCAGCATCCTTCCATGTTTTAATCTAGGTCACCATTATGTAGAATAGATGTAAATAAGATAATACTTATATAATACTTAGATAATAAAAATACACAAATACACCATATATGCTCTGAAAAATGAGAACTTCACATTAAAAATCTGATTAGAGACTAAAGTTAATATGTCTGACTTTTATCAACAGTGAAAGTGTTCAATTTGACAACCTGAATGCACAAAATGTAAATGGTTCTTACAAAGCAGATGTTAAATGCTTGTACATGCAACCAAGCATTTTACCTGGGTTTTAGTTTTCATAATCCTAGGGTCAAAGTTAGGTGTTCTTTATCGAACCATCTTGAATAAATGGTATTTATTTAAATAGATTTGTTTTGGAGGATGAAACTAGCATATTTTTCAGTTATTTTTCTATTCCTATCCTCTATTCAACAAGGTATGATTTATGGTCTGTGACTATAATGCCATCCCAAGGTGAGGTTGTAATGTCAGCTTCACTATCCCCTTTGTGTTGGTGCCACTAACGCTGAGCTCGGCTGCTTCGCTGCTCTCTTCCCAGAATGATGGAATACTCGCTGGACGGCCACAACATCAGCTTCTCCGCCATCCGCACTGTCCGTGTGCTCAGGCCCCTCCGCGCCATCAACAGAGTGCCCAGTGAGTACTGCGTCCCGTGGGCCTTGTGCACGCTTATCGATTTGGATTGAAAGAGAGAGCGAAAGAGGGATCTGCCTGCTGACATATTTATAGAGAGGCACACATACGCCTGGATACATCAAACCCATTGCATTATGCATCTGAGCACTGACACAGAAAAAAATTATCTGCCGTATCGAACATCAGGCACAAAATAGAGGCCTCTTTGTGCGGGCTGATAGATTGGTCTTGTTCACTGGGCATGAATAGTCACGCAGACGACGTTTTTATTTATATCACTCTAAGGCTGTGGGAACGTTGCAGGGTTCGACTGTATACAATGTGCTAAAAGAAAGTTCAAAATAAATGCTGTGTTTAGAGCTGGCAGTGTTTACGCATGCTCTTGTGTGCCTGGATCTGGGTGTCTTGTGTGCCTCACTCTGTTGCTGCACAGCAAATTCCAAAAACCTGGAGACCAAAGTGTGTTTCTGCCTCCGCCCAGTCCGCACAGGCAGTCGTAAATAAAAAAGCAAAGAAATTCCTTGGGCTGCAGGATGGTGTTTCTGAAGAACCCAGGCGAGACGGAATGTGCTATAATATGTCTGATTTCTGACCTTAAGTGTTTGAGTAAACAGCGCATTGCCTTTGTCACTGTCGAGAAAGAAACAAAAGCAAGACAGTATGTGAGAATGGAGAAGGAAGTGTTTGAAACATTTCTCACTTCAAGCCTTATTTCTGATGAAGGCATTTCCGAGCCAGTACATTTTGGGTGGGCTAATACGTATGGATAGTATGGCTAATATGCAGGAAAAAAAACAAGAACAGCATGAAGATGAGTTAACTTACATGTCATTTGAGTAATGAGGACCTTACACAAAAATCAGGCTTTGGGCTTTCCTGAAACTCCAGCTCTTAGCTTGGCATTCTCCATGTCCATTTCTTTTAATGAATGCAAGGCCATTTTTTTCCGCTTTAAAGGGCTGCCACCTTCAAACAGTCATCTTGGTTAAATATACTGCCTGAACAAACCCCAAGTTTTAATCGCTGCCTTGTATTGTTATGTGTCATGTCATTTGGAGTGGCAAAAGAAACAAGATGAAGGCTACTTTTATGTGGGTTTTACTGTAAGAGTGACTGTGCCCTGACATTGTTCAGTGTTTGAGCTGTAGCTTAGCGTAGTCTGGCTCACTCTGTGTTCTGCTCAACAGGCTCGAATGTGGTGGAGATTTAGCAATTAGTCTGCTCTCCCCCTCAGTATGAGCTATGATGGCTCTGCTGTGATGCAAATGGGGAGGGGAGGAGAAGATGTGATTTATCCGCGAGTGTTTTGAGCTCCAGCGCACGGGATCATTGCTAGCTTGAAACGATCAGGCTTCTGCTTCAGTGTAAGCGTGAGTTATTCGCTATCTCATACGCACGACAGTTATTTCATTCCATCGGTGTATCACAGTCTCATTACGGGATGTTTCATGCTGACGCGTGGTAATTCATCAGATCTCGTTTCTACTGCTTGTCTTTTGGGTAGGGGGTTAGGGTGGGTGGGGGGCAGGGATGCACATCTCTTCCTCCAGCCCAGTGTTTCAGGTGGGGGTCAGGGATGCACATCTTTTCCTCCAGCCCAGTGTTTCAGGTGGGGGTCAGGGATGCACATCTCTTCCTCCAGCCCAGTGTTTCAGGTGGGGGTCAGGGATGCACATCTCTTCCTCCAGCCCAGTGTTTCAGGTGGGGGTCAGGGATGCACATCTCTTCCTCCAGCCCAGTGTTTCAGGTGGGGGTCAGGGATGCAGATCTTTTCCTCCAGCCCAGTGTTTCAGGTGGGGGTCAGGGATGCACATCTCTTCCTCCAGTCCAGTGTTTCAGGTGGGGGTCAGGGATGCACATCTCTTCCTCCAGCCCAGTGTTTCAGGTGGGGGTCAGGGATGCACATCTCTTCCTCCAGCCCAGTGTTTCAGGTGGGGGTCAGGGATGCACATCTTTTCCTCCACCCCAGTGTTTCAGGTGGGGGTCAGGGATGCACATCTCTTCCTCCAGCCCAGTGTTTCAGGTGGGGGTCAGGGATGCACATCTCTTCCTCCAGCCCAGTGTTTCAGGACTGTTTCAGCCTGGCCCAGCTGCATTTATATGCCTCCCCCCCACCCTCCTATTTGCTGTCGATGGCCTCAGGTTAGTGTGCTTTCCATGATCCTGCTTCCTGTGCCCAGCAACAATGGGGACCAGCCTGGATGTTCCAGGATGCCAAACAATGCCAAGGCAAGGCAACTCTCAGACCCTTCTTCCTCACAAATAATAGCCAGATGCTGTTTCATTGTAGTGTGGAATCTTACCCATCCTGGGGAGAATGACTATTTGTGATCCCCCACCTCACCCAGCCTCTTCAATCAACAGACATGACTTTATGTCACACAGAGGGATAGAGAAATGTGCCATTATGCTTTCCTGTTTATGCTTTGTGTTTAGTGATGCTCCAGGTGAAATTTAAAAAAAAAGGATAGGTACTCATGTTGCATTCGGTTACGTTCCCAGTATAATTTTACAAAGGAAAAAGAAAGTGTTAAGAAGAATTCCCTGCAGGTTAGATCTACGTAAATAAAATGCATTATGATGAAAGGGTCAATTTGGTAATAACTCAAGTTCTGCAGGTTTTCTCCATGTATACATAAACATGTGCAAAATACCATGACAACATGCAGGGCTTGGATGGGTTTTATGTGGAATATCATTTTCTCTTAATTTTACAGAAACAGTAGTCCAAAACTCTGCTTCGGAATATGGAGCATAATTAGAGCAGAACTGATGGTAACCACATATTGACCGATATACTCCACACGGATATGTATCTCTCTCAACATTATTATTTTTGTGATTCATATTTTATTTGCCAAATATTCACCTCAATGTGTTCCACATAACAACCAAGAACAGTGTTCAAGGCCATAATAGCACATGCCATTGATATAGACGATCGTACAAATAATTACACAGGTACTTACCATTCTTACTGAATACAATGCTCTTGAAGGTTAAATTTCCCTACACCAAGAATGATGTTTAAAATGCATTTCATTTAGATCAAACTGAAATCTAATCAACTAGCCGTGTAGTGCCCTTTACAGAACAAGACATGGGTACAACACTGATAAAAACACTGAAGCCAGGACAGTTATTATGCAAGCCCATATGCTCATATGCTGCTTGTATTGTACAAACAGTCAAGTACTGTTCATTTCACCGTCACGGTCTTCGAAAATATTTTGGGTCATCAGTTGAATACAACTGGTGGTCATCCGAAACTGCAGGCATCCTATTAAGACCCTGCAATCAAAATCACTAAAGAACCAACAAAAATTAAATACTGTGATATTAATTATTTATTATTCTATTGAGGTTTTGATTAGATTACACTGCCCACAGCTTGAGGGCATTGGTCTTTATGGCAGCATTTCTATACCAATCAGCAGTGATGGAAAACTGGCTCATTATACAAATAGGATAAAATCCTATCTTATCACTTTACTAGTAATGAATGTACCATTGGGACAGTTCGGGCATCATGGTTTGCTATAGAAGCAGCTTCATGGTAATGCCAGAATTAAAGTAAAGAGTAAAGTAAAATGTAGCTGTGCATTGAGGAACATATCGTCACCTTCTTAAAATAATCGCCTAAGTCATTTTTTTTGAACATGATGATTTTTTTGCTAAAATCAGCTTTCATGATGCTGGCCCACACCTCTGGGTTGCCCTGCTCCTTAATTATTAGGATCATGCTGTTTTTTTTAACGTAATGTATAATCCTAAGAGTCAAAGTTGCTCTTAGGTTTGTATGTTTGTTTGCCTAAGCAATAATTTTTTTACTTATTTTTTTTTACAAGTTTTATTAATATGCGCTGCTTCAAGATGCACAAAAAAAAAAACAAAATGAAGTCATTTTCATGAATTTGGGACTCGTCCCCGTCCCCGAATGGATAATGGTTACACAATATATTTTACTACTATATATGTTGTGTAGTTATTTAGTTTATCTTTCCTCTATATATTACAGACACACACACAGTAAGTCAATAGTCATCTATTGATATATATATTTTGTTTTTTTGTGTTAACAATTATTCATATATTCATATATTTTATTTTTTTTTTTTTTTTTTTTTTTTTTTTTTTATATGATTTATATGACTTATTTTTTATTTTTTTAGAAGGTGTGGATATTGGTTCAAAACTAAAAAAGCTAAGCTAGCTAGCTAAGCTACACAATGTGTGAAGACAGAGTGAGAGTGAGCAAAAAAAAAATTTGAAAAAAATAAAAAAAAAATTGATAAATTAAATTAGCTAGCTAAAATTATAATTATAGCAGCTATTTTTTTAAAATTTTTAAATTTGATTTTAAAACCAGTGTGACATTCTGACACCTGCAGATCTGTCAGACTGTCAGTGTCAGATTCCACTCTGGAGGCGAAGCGGTACCAGTGAAGATCCTAATACTGTTTTATCACTGACTAGTATTAGCTCGCATATAGGGTACGGCTAAATAGATCAGATCCAACCACTGATTTGGCTGGTTTCAGGGTTATCCGTGATAGGGTTGATATCATTTTCCATGTAGATCTTCATGTGACTATTTAAGTATATGAAAGGATGACTGAGTTGCTCTGTAAGATGAGTCCCTCACAGTACACATGTTTTTGGTGTTGTACTCTCTCAGGCAGCCGAGTGAGTAATGACATCACTGCCCAAATACAGTGGGCAACATCCACACCCACACAGGTGTGTACTCCCACAAACAATTATAGTCAATATTTTGTGCTGAGGCTAGTTACATTGAAATTGTAAAGCCATAGTTTGAGGAATTAAAGTTTAGTATACCAGCTGTTTCATAGAATAAATCATGAATATTATCCAAAGGCAGTGGTCCGAACCAAAACCCAGAGGTGAAAACAGCGCATTGTCAAAATAATTGCCTTTTCAAATGAAAATAGATTGAAAGCATTTTTTTTGTAATTTAAGCATTCATTTTCAGGTGTAGCAGTTGGAATAGCCTGTTGAAATAGCAGTTTTCCAACAATGCAAGTTTAAGTTCAAATGTTTTTTTTGTTGACAAAAAATAGATAAAGAGTACATTCTTTGAGTCCAGTTTTAATACCCAACATGAGTTACAACTTTTTAGGAATTGTTGACAGAAATGGAATGTGACATTCTACTGAAGGCAAATCGATACTAATCAACCCAGGAAGAGTAGTCCGATTCCTTACAAGGCCAGCAAAAAAAAAACATCTGCAACAACTCACACCACCTACGCTGACATGTAACAGGTACTGACAGACTAGAAAAAAAAATTGGGGATGAGAACACATTGCGGTGACATGCAAAAAAGTCTTTATTTTGCTCGAGTTCAGCCTCTTTGCTCACCATTATTCTTTCCTGCACGGCTTTATTTGTTTTGACATCTCTTGCATTGTGCTGTCATGCAGAGAGAGAGAGACAGAGGAGGAATACTTCAATTTGTATGAGAAAAATAATTAGTTTTATTTTATGCAAAATTTTATGTTTATACTTGCTATTCGTTTTCCATTTATTGTATGCATTCAAAAATAGCTTCCCTTTATCTAAAGTAAATTATAAATGCCACTCAAGAGTCCGGCATTAAATTCAGAAATCATTAAATAGTTCTGGCCAGCAATCATCATCTCAATTTGCCCTTGCTAGCCACAACCTTATTATTATGCTGTATAACAAAATCGTTCACACAAAAATCAAGGTTTGAAATATGTTCTCATTTTTTGTGTGAAATCTCCAGGTCTTTCTTATGAAAGAACATATTGCCCTTTTTTGTGGTGTTTAGTCTTCCGGGTTTTAATTGCATGGGGGGGAGTTTTATTTGTGCAACAAGATTTTAGACCCTGGAGGAGAGGAGGACCATGTGTTGGGTCTGTCTGCTTGATTATTAAATTAATTTTTGTGCAAGAAGCCCTGCTGCCTGGAGGGCAACTCAGACAGCCCTGAGTTGCCATGGTGATTAACCGTACAAGGCTGCTCTCTCAGCATGTCTGAGGAATGGGGCATTACAGCGTTTAACCCAACTATCTCCTATCTGTTTCCACTACTGGGATATGTGCAGTAATATATGACATCTGTTATGTGTAATGACTATAATATGAAGACTTATGATATCACTCTAACCATAAAGCGGACATATTTACAGCTGATATTAGAATAGAAAGTTATGTTGGAAGAAAAAAGATATTGCTCAGTTCAAGAAAGGTTCTCAGAAAAGTTTAGTGCAAGTGATTCTTCTTGCACAATTACCATTTCTTCCTCTAGCTGTGTTCAATTGTGCTGATGCAGTGCTTTTGAAATTTGCCATGATTTGAGTGATTCCAGTTTACTATTTTTATTATCCCAACATTAAGGAATCTGTACATCAAGTTCCTAGGTGTTCAAGGGTAGAACATTCGCCTCAAACTTCAATAATTGTAAGGTGTGCATTTTTCAGATTAATTTAGTGGTGGATTTGAAAGTCACTCGAGCAGCAAGAATTTATATATCTATTCAGCAGAGCGGCCTCATTGACTTTTCATTGTATCAAAGTAATTGCTTTCTTGTGAAAGTATTTCCAGCTAGCAGAAATTAAAATCAAATCAAGCGTTAGTCTTAGGCCATTATTAATTGTGTAATTCAGAACATTATGGATGTTAATAGAGAGCGGCGCACAGTGCACAAATAGAGCATGAAGCTGACAGTGCGTTGGATTGCCGCGTCTGTGTGACTTAATACTCGGAGCTGAGGCATAGCTTTTGCTAATTGAAGTTCCTGCTTTACTTTTATAAATACACAGAATAGCCTAATGCTACTGCGATCAATGTCTTGAGATGCCTGCAGCTGTATATGATGCTAACTAAGTTTAACTATGCAGTATTTCTTTTGTCGTTGTCGGATTGCTTCGGCTGTCAGTTAGGGTAACAATCAAATAGCCTCTGTGGTCTTAATGATGTCCAGCCGGTTAAGCAGAAAAATATAATTTTAAAATGTTTTTTCAAGCATTCCTATGAACAATTTCAACGTGATATCAAATGTGTTTGTTGCAGTTCTGTGACTTTGTGACTTAGGCCCGGGTTGATTCATGTTGCCTCTGCACACTGGGTTTGCAGAGGCAGCGCTGTGTGTGTTTTTGCATCTGTATGTATCTGTGTCTGTATCAGACTTTGGAAAGTGAGGGGGCGGGGTTCCATTGATCTTGTACTGGTATATAGAAGATGCATCTGTCAATGCTTTGAGAAATGCATTAAAATGTGTTTCATTGTGCTCAGCACATTACCGTCGTTTCATGTTCTGTTTAATAGAACTGCTAATCTTCTGAATATATTTGGTCGATCAGGTTCAGAGACACCTCGAATGTATACCATAGTAGAGATTGACCTTCATTGCCATTTATTTAAGGTCTGGTTGGTATTCTTCAGTGAAGTGCTGACGTGTGTGGATAAGGGAACTGAAGCACTGAAAGCGTAATGGTGCACTAATGGGTGTTCGGATTTACCACACCTGTGGAACATGCAAAGGAAGTAGCAGCCATTCTATTACTAAATGTATTTTTTTTAAATAATAATGTTTAAAAGGTTGGTTCACTTTCTGGGGTTTTTAATATTATTTAGGTTTTGCAGTACATTTTCGACCGGCTCAGATAGGCTTTGTGGATGATGCATATTTAATTTACATAGGCAGTGCAGAGCATACAGGGGTTTTTGATCTGAAGCAAGAAAATACACTTCAAAGGTAACTTCAAAGGTTACAGCAATATGAACTATCCCTTTAACCCAGAAAACAAAACAAAATAGCGAGTCAAAAAGTTGATTTCAACACACTCTAGTTTACGATACCAGTTGATACTAAATTAATTTTACTGAATTTTACGATTTCACGAAACCACGATACTCAAAGTCATGCAAAGTCCATCAATACACATTGAATTCCTTTCTTAATGAATCCACAGCAGACTTTCAGGATGGCAAGTATTAACTGTAGAAAGTGGAATATTTTAGCTGAAAGTGCTTTACTGTAGATGAATGATCTGAGACATGTGTGCTTTTAAGTAGGCGATTGTTGTTTCCTCTCTGCAGGTATGAGGATACTGGTGACTCTGCTGCTGGATACTCTGCCTATGTTAGGCAATGTCCTGCTCCTGTGTTTTTTTGTCTTCTTTATATTTGGAATCGTCGGAGTCCAGCTCTGGGCGGGTCTTCTGAGGAACAGGTGTTTCTTGGAGGACAATTTCAAAACGTAAGTATTTCGCCCTGCCCTTACGTAGACTGGCAGCTATCTCCAGAATACAGCTGGCGTAAAAGGATGCGAAACACAGTGGCACCCATCTGTGCTTGGCAGCAGTGACATTTTGTATCCTGGCAATTTTGTAAACTGGACACCTCATTTTGGCAGAACAACACTGCACTACACTGTCCTCCAGAGGTACACACTCACATGCAAGAGGCACTAGTGGTATATTGAAGTATATTTCACGCATATCCCCAATCTCTTGTTTGATCGATCCTACCGAATGTGATGTAATATTGTACATGCTACCTTATGAAAACAGGCAGCCTCAAAATAGACTGCATTTAGCTATAGTTCAGGTAAATAAATGTAATGAAAATCAGTTTATGTAGTTACAGCCTATCTGAGAAAGTCACCTGCAGCAAGTTGGGTATTAGCATATATGAACCACTTAAACCACTTATCACTGAATGATTGTGTGACATAATATTTGTTCTCTCTTTGCGTTCCATATTCAGATTATCAACAGCTGCTTTGTGCAGCTGATGGCTGTCATCACTTGATGAATCGCTATATTACGGGATTCACAGACTTCTGTTGTTTCTTCTCCACTCTTTTTTTTTTATCAAAGCCTGTTCATCTTCATCCAGCTAAATGCAGTTGTCTTCACCCTGAGTTATTTACAGCATCCAAATGAATGTCCCATTAAAGGAGAAGCATGTAGCATTTCAATCTTTGAGGTTAATGCCTAGAACAAATCATTGCCTCTTAAATAGAGATATAAACAAAAGAATATTATTTTCTTGGCAATTAAAGTTTTTTTTCTTTTTGTCACTCTCACAGACATTTGAGATGATGAAAGAAATGCATTCACGTCTGTCACTTTATCCTGAGAGTAGCAGCAATTTTTCCATGACTGAAAATGTAACGGGTCAATCCTGTCAGTCCTATTAGCATGAAGCATTCAGCACGGCCGCAAGAAACAATTTGTCACTTTCGGTTACAAAAAACACCTTTCATGTCAGATCTTGTATTTGTTCATTTCTCAAATCATGTCTTTCCTTGGTTTGATAGCACTTTGATGGAATAAAACAGGTAATATATTGATTCAGCCCAAGAAAGTGGGCGTGATTACCAGGAGTTTGAACGTGGTTACGGAAAGGCATTAAATGATGTAGGCTTCTGTTTATGTGTCAGTGTGAATGTTTGCATGCATGTGTGTGTGTATAGCTATAGCCTACTGTGAATAAAGGCAGGCAGTGTAAAAAATGGAAACAACTGTGCAAATGAGGGACAACAAATGTGAAAGAAATATACGGAAGTTTGTGCAAAGCAAAGGTTACCTCACAGGTGTAGCTCTTCCATTGATTAAGCAAATAGCATTCCATCATGCATAGGGTCATGTGTAAAAATTATGGACAGGCCTAGTTGTCTGTAATTATAGCTAGTATGGCTGCAAGAGGAGACCTCAATGACTGGAGTGATTGTTGGTGCCAGTTTGCCGGGAACTTTAGTGCTGATATTTCCCAAGCTGTCTTAAGTCAGAAGATTTAGGCATGGAACTCAGAGGGAAAGACAGCAATGGGCAACAGTGGGCACAAGTGTACGCTCCAGGATTATGATGTCTGTGCATTATTTCAAAGTACAAAACTGTTCGGTTGACAGCAAATTTCAACCTGGGGCAAGTGTAGCCAGTTTCCTCAGAAACGATAATGGCCCAACACCATATTACATGATTTTACTTTTCCTCATGGAGCAATAAGCTTACTTCCTATTTACTGTATGTCTGGGTGCTTTGTTTATATCATTGCTTTTTTTGTTTCTGCTATAGTGTGCTTGATATGTCACTTACTGTATATATCACCCTGTGAGTAATAGGAAAATATGTGACCCGCTCTACAAAAATGAGTCTGATCTGGAAAAAAATAATAATCGGGTCACATAATGAAATAAGTATATACATAAATTTATATAATTTATAATTTGCATATTTGCCATGGTTGAGCAAATGTTAAATGAACGTGTGTGAAACGCTGCTAACGTGTCTGAACACTGCTTGGCAGACATTGTGAAACGTTGCTAACGTGTCTGAACACTGCTCGGCAGACATTTGCCTTGGCGTTAGACCCAGGAGAGTGACACGGTAATAATCTGATGATGAGCGATTCATGTCTCCTCTGTCTGTTTCCGGCAGTATGTACAACGTGTCCGTCCTGAATCCTTACTACAAGCACGACGAGGCTGAGGACAACCCCTTCATCTGCTCCACCAACCGGGACAATGGCATGCTGCGCTGTGGCAGTGTTCCCCGGCTGAGGGCGAGCGGGGCAGTGTGCCAGCTCAGCGTGGAGCACTTCAGTCCCACCCACTATGGCTTAGAGGGGGCCAGCAAGAACGGCTGCATCAACTGGAACCAATATTATAATGTATGCAAGGCCGGGGAACTCAACCCGCACAAAGGGGCTATTAACTTTGATAATATTGGCTACGCCTGGATTGCTATTTTCCAGGTAGGTTCCTTCTGAGGCTCTGCTCTGTTGTGGGCTATTGAAGAAGGTCGGAGGGAGTTTTTGTACCCTCACTGCTTTTGCTCATTATATGCCTGTGGTAATCCCACCAGGAAGAACCACAGGGGGATTTCTGTGCCACTAGTGCATCTCTGCCTGTCATAAATCAAGTCTTACAAAGTACTGCCCTCGTCACAATCCCAGTCTGTTAACCCTAATGAACGAGAGTCGGAACATTTATTATGACAGCACCATTTGCACACATCAGAGATTGGACTTCCTGCTCCACAACAAGCAAGTGAGGGTTTTATATTAGAGAAAACGCTCATTGTCTTAACTTCAGCCCCACGTTCCCCTGCATCATGCACTGTAGAGATTATATATTTCTTGAAATGGCAAGACATGGGGTGATTGAAATGAAACAGTTTTTCTCAGAAGAGGTGTTTCTCTTCAGATCCCTTTATTACTCTTTCCGATTGATTGCGCCCGGGCCCCTGCTGCATCTCTGAGGACGTGAGAGTCTGCCCAGAGCTCCGTTTAAAGTCATTTAATATGTACAAGCTGTCTCCGAGAAGAGACCGTGATGCGAGAAGGCTCCGTGCGAAAGGGCAACAGATTGAATGAGTGAGGAGACTGAATTACCCTCTCAGTATATTTGGCCCTCACCCCACGGAGGTCACTGTTATCAGAGCAGGGGTTAAGGGGAGTGGGGCAGGCCAGCTGGTATCTCCTCCGATTAATGACAGGGCAGGATGCTCAGTAATGAAGGGGGCGGGGCCATGATGCTTTGCTCACAGGTGTCTATTAAACACAGACAGCGGCGTGATTGGAGCTAAGTGCAGGCCTACTCTGGACTAAATCAACCTGCCATCTGTAATCAGCTGTTTGAGGGGATTATAAGTGCCACATGGATACACATTGGATGCCGCAACATTAGTGTACATTCTGTAACATCCATTACAGAAAATTGTGTTGCTGCTGTAACAGTTTGGTGACTGTCAAATGCATGCGATTAATTAAATTATGTAAATCATCCACAGATTTTACTTTGAATTTAGATTTTTAGCCAAACAAATAGGATTGCCAGGGAGAGTCCATGTGGCGCAGCCCATAGGGCAACTGATTCTCAAACCATATGCAAAACCTTGTGTGGCTGGTGGTTAGATTCCCTGCCATGGCACCTTCTGTCTGAGATCCCATCTGTATCTGTAACCATCTCTCTGCCTGAAGAAAGAGAAAGAATACATACAGAGGACACACTGTCTGCTCTACTTAAAAAATAGGATTGTCAGTGCAGTGGACAGAAGAGATTCTTGCTTCATTGATGACAAATGCCTCTGTCTTTGGGAGTATGATTAACCATGCACTTACGTAATGAGACCTGATGTGGCTATTGAGATTACTGTGCGTAATAGCTTTGTGTCTTGCCGGTTATCATATTGGAGTGCCTTTTGATTAGGTTATGTCAATGCCGACTGAACTTGTGACATTGTCTGAAGTAGCACTTAACCGCAGCGATGTCTTCATTGACTTCCAACCTAGGACACTCTTTGTTCTTCATAAATGAGCAATGACGAAAACTACAGTGAAGCACACTTGTGTTGGACTGAAGTACTCAAAGCAATTTGACCGAACAGCTGTTTTTTAAATAGCTAAATTAGTACTGCCAAAACATGACTTAGTGGGCTTTAGATATTCCCCTTTGACAAACCCTGCTCAGTAAACTCCCTGAATTAATACATAACACAGACTACATGCATCATGGATTCGATTTTGAGGAAAAGTATCAACATATTTGTATTTTAGAAGCCCTGCAGTAGTATGCAAGTGTGTTTAGAATGCAGGAGAGTTGCCTGAGCAGGTTTGGAGTACAGGCCTATCTTTTAGAATGTGGGTACAAGAAGTCTCAGGTGCAGGGCCATGGAGTAGCAGTGTGACAGGTATCAGATCATTCTCTGGCACATTGTCCTGAGCCAGCTGCGCAGTGATGAGTGGGTGGGGGCATTCCCCAGGAGGAAGCTGCCAATCACTGTAATTGAATCCTCATCTGGTCATTTCCCCAGTATAATGTAGGCCCTGCTCAGAAATGAATCATACTTGATTCAGTCTCCATGAAGAATCAATAGCATTTTCTCTGTGATCCAATGCCAAAAAATAATCCAGTGAATTGAATCCACCTGCACAGAACACCAGAAATGGACCCTGTCTCACCCTTACCGTGCACATTGTATGTGTCTTCATACTGCCAGACGTAAAAAGTGTTTGTTTCAATGGAACGGTATTAAAGACAGTTTGTGTGACAAAACTGCTCACTTGCACTCTTGCCTTCTCTTTTCTACTGTAACACTGACTGACAAACTAAAATAATTGAGGGAAATTCATCCAAGGTTACTGCTCCCCAACTCTAGGTTACTACTTTCATCTTTGCCAATCACACTGACTTCAGGAAAAAACACATCAACATGAAAGGACTGCAGAGACTTTATAGTCCCCCATATTTTTCCACAGAAGTTGAATTTGGCATTACGCTGCCAGCTGTCTGCAGAGCACACAGGGAGAGCAGAGTGTTTATAAAAGGCTAGGCACTGTATCTGCTCGTAGGCCTATCTCATGCTCACTCTAATGGAACTGTGCTCAAGTGGGGATCAGTGTATTTTCTCAGAAGGGCTAAAATAATTATTGCTGTACCTGGAGGAATACAGGGACCTGTCTCGACCTGTTCTCATGCTGCTGTTCCTCTGTTCTGTTTTACAGGTGATCACGCTGGAAGGATGGGTGGATATCATGTATTATGTCATGGATGCACATTCCTTTTACAATTTTATATATTTTATATTTCTCATTATAGTAAGTACGCCTCAATTCCTCATTGTTTCCAGTCAGGCTTTTGATAGTGCTGTGTAGGAGTTGCAGAGCTCTTGTTCTGTTTCCTCTAGACAGAGTAATCCTGGTACAGAATTGAGTGATGCACTCTGCTCTCCCACTGTGTAACCTTTTATAAAGACTGACTATAATGAGGTGCATACCACGGAGGCCTTGTACAAATCCCATAAACAAGGAACCTTTGCAATTTAGAATGATAAAATGTCCAGTGCTGTAGAGGGGGATCAATGCAGTGCCTCAGAAGACATGCACGTGGCTCAATAGGCTTTAAAGATGTTACCAAACCAGCACTATGTGCGAATGAAAGAGTGGGTGTAGATTTATTAAAGCGGGTAACATAGGGCTTGCTCCCATGTTCTGTAGGTGGGCTCCTTCTTCATGATCAATCTGTGCCTAGTTGTGATTGCGACGCAGTTCTCTGAGACCAAGCAGCGGGAGAACCAGCTGATGCAGGAGCAGCGGGCACACCACCTCTCCAACGACAGCACGTTGGCCAGCTTCTCGGAGCCAGGCAGCTGTTACGAGGAGTTGCTGAAGTACATCAGTCACCTGTACCGCAAGGTTAAGCGCCGGGCGTCACGCCTCTACAGCAGCTGGCAGAACAAGCGCAGGAAGAAGGTAAACCCCAACAGCGGCGGTGGCAGCGGTGGGAGCGGGGGCAGTGGTGGCAGTATGAACGGCCACGGCCGCCGGTGGAGCAGCAAGCGGATCCACCACCTCATCCACCACCACCATCATCACCACCACCACTACCACATCAGCAATGGTAGTCCCTGCTCCGGACCAGGGGCTTCGGAGAGCTGCGACTCGGTGGAGATGAAGACCATGAAGCCTGGAGGCCAGCTAATGCTGACTTCCCCCCTGCCCAGCTCGTCGCCTGGGACAAAGTCGGTTCACAGTGTCTATCATGCCGACTGCCACTGTCAGGGCCCCCAGGTCCGCCACAAGTCTTCCGGCGTGTCGGGGAGCCTGCGGCTGCTGGGTGGGCTCAATGGCGGTATGAACTACCCCACCATCATGCCCTCTGTCGTTTGTAGCCGTGCTAGCACTACCACCAGGGGGAAGGGCAAGAGGGCAACCGCCCACGCCCTGAAACGGAATCGAGCCTCAGTAGGCTCCAGCGTCCTAGAACCCTACAGCAAACTGCACCAGCTTGTGGGGGAGCACGGTAAGCCCCGCCCACCTCCGTCCAGGTTTACATCACACTGTCACAACGTTCAAGTAGTTAAGTGCCAGGCTTGGTTCTGATGCATAGCTTAACTGCTGTGACCCAACAGAGACCAGAGAACACTAATTCCTGGAGTAATCATAAATGAATTCAGAGCATGTGTGTGCAAAACAAATACAATCCCAGCAATACGGGTGTTTTGAAGGACATTTCATTCCTCCTTTTTTGATTCACAAAGGTTAAAAATGCATTTAATTAAAATGAGAAATTTATTGTGTGAGTAGGCTTTCAAAAGCACCTGACAAATCTTCAGATATAGTACCGCTATATTTCAAAGGTTAGAACTGAGCACCAAAGAATTGAAGAATACTGATTCTGGATCTAGACAATCCTCTCAAGATTAATTAATTTCATGGATATCAGTAAATACATTACTTGGCCAGAAATCCTCAATTATATCTCTTTTTACTGTAATACTTTTATTTTGCATATCAGTAGGCCAATATTTCTTTCATGTCCCAACTGACATTATAATATTTCAGCATTTGAGCGTCCAAGAAAAAACCTTAATTCCTGTCGCTGGGGAAAGATTATAGAGAGAGGCTGTTTTACTCGACTAACATCCAGTCTATGGCAGCAGTTCTGAACCAGGAGAGCATTTTTGTTATGATTGGAATCCCCTACATTTGAACTGATTACAAGATGGTGATGGAGGCTCAAGACATGATTCACTCTAGAAGGCATGTTAAATTAAGAAGCGGACAGCTGCACAAATCTGCTCGATAGAACAAGGTGCTGGGATGAAATGTATTACACACAGGCAGGGGGGAAGCGCATAAACTGAGCGATGGTGGTAAACCTGCATTCTTCCGTATCGATTCGCATTCAGAGGCCCCTGGAATGAGTCCAAACAGGCTGTAGATGAGGAAAAGAGGAATGACTCTGAGAGAATTGTCTATAGAATTCCAATCTGCAGGTTTATCGCATCTTGCACCAATATCAAGCCCTCCATCTTTATCTCACCCTATACCTTTATCAGAATCTACCATTTTAAACCTGCACCTTTATCTGAACCTGTACTTTTATAGGCCTATATCTTCATCTTACTACCACTATCACAAGATATACTTGTATGTCACCCTGTACTTTGATTTCAACTCGGACATTTATCTCATTCTACACCCTTATATCAGCGTGTACATTTATCTCATTCTACACCCTTATCTCAACCCGTACATTTATCTCATTCTACACCCTTATCTCAACCCGTACTTTTATCTCATTCTACACCCTTATCTCAGCCTGTACATTTATCTCATTCTACACCCTTATCTCAGCCTGTACATTTATCTCATTCTACACCCTTATCTCAACCCATACATTTATCTCATTCTACACCCTTATCTCAGCCTGTACATTTATCTAATTCTACACCCTTATCTCAGCCTGGACATTTATCTCATTCTACACCCTTATCTCAGCCTGTACATTTATCTCATTCTACACCCTTATCTCAGCCTGTACATTTATCTAATTCTACACCCTTATCTCAGCCTGGACATTTATCTCATTCTACACCCTTATCTCAGCCTGTACATTTATCTCATTCTACACCCTTATCTCAACCCGTACATGTATCTAATTCTACACCCTTATCTCAGCCTGTACATTTATTTCATTCTACACCCTTATCTCAGCCTGTACATTTATCTCATTCTACACCCTTATCTCAGCCTGTACATTTATTTCATTCTACACCCTTATCTCAGCCTGTACATTTATCTCATTCTACACCCTTATCTCAGCCTGTACATTTATCTCATTCTACACCCTTATCTCAGCCTGTACATTTATCTCATTCTACACCCTTATCTCAACCCATACATTTATCTCATTCTACACCCTTATCTCAGCCTGTACATTTATCTAATTCTACACCCTTATCTCAGCCTGGACATTTATCTCATTCTACACCCTTATCTCAGCCTGTACATTTATCTCATTCTACACCCTTATCTCAGCCTGTACATTTATCTAATTCTACACCCTTATCTCAGCCTGGACATTTATCTCATTCTACACCCTTATCTCAGCCTGTACATTTATCTCATTCTACACCCTTATCTCAACCCATACATTTATCTCATTCTACACCCTTATCTCAGCCTGTACATTTATCTAATTCTACACCCTTATCTCAGCCTGGACATTTATCTCATTCTACACCCTTATCTCAGCCTGTACATTTATCTCATTCTACACCCTTATCTCAGCCTGTACATTTATCTAATTCTACACCCTTATCTCAGCCTGGACATTTATCTCATTCTACACCCTTATCTCAGCCTGTACATTTATCTCATTCTACACCCTTATCTCAACCCGTACATGTATCTAATTCTACACCCTTATCTCAGCCTGTACATTTATTTCATTCTACACCCTTATCTCAGCCTGTACATTTATCTCATTCTACACCCTTATCTCAGCCTGTACATTTATTTCATTCTACACCCTTATCTCAGCCTGTACATTTATCTCATTCTACACCCTTATCTCAGCCTGTACATTTATCTAATTCTACACCCTTATCTCAGCCTGGACATTTATCTCATTCTACACCCTTATCTCAGCCTGTACATTTATCTCATTCTACACCCTTATCTCAACCCGTACATGTATCTAATTCTACACCCTTATCTCAGCCTGTACATTTATTTCATTCTACACCCTTATCTCAGCCTGTACATTTATCTCATTCTACACCCTTATCTCAGCCTGTACATTTATTTCATTCTACACCCTTATATCAGCCTTTACATTTATCTCAACCTACATTATCCAAAACTTTATTAATAGTAAAATGACAGGCCTTGATGGGCTGACTCAGCTGCTCTCATCATCATATTTCCTTGTGTTCTTATGTTCTCGGACTGTGTCCAGGTTCCAGCCATCTCTCTGGCCTCAGTCTGCCCTTCTCGTTGGCTGGAGCAGTGCCCAGCCGACTGTCCTGTGAGCTGATGAACTGCCCCTATTGTGCCAGGGCACTGGAGAACCCCGACCTGGAGCTGAGTGACTCGGACAGTGCTGGGTCAGAGGCCGACGGCGTGTATGAGTTCACCCGGGACCTGCAGCATGGAGCAGAGGGCAAATCCAGGCCGTCACGGCGCAACAGGAGATTCAAAGAGAAGAATCGTGTGGTCAAGTGCTGGGAGAACTTCCGAGACAAACTGAAGCGGATTGTGGACAGCAAATACTTCAACCGTGGAATTATGATCGCCATTCTGATCAACACTTTGAGCATGGGCATTGAGTACCATGAGCAGGTGAGGGTGGCTGGTTTTGGTTGGCACAAAGGTTGCATGATACACTACATGGCCAAAAGTATATGGACACCTGCTCATCCAACATCTCATTCAGAAATCATGGGCATTAATATGGAGTTGGTCCCCATTTGCTGCTATAACAGCCTCCACTCTCCTGGGAAGGCTTTCCACTAGATGCTGGAACATTGCTGCGTGGATTTGTTTCCATTCAGTCAGAAGAGCATTAGTCAGGCACTGATGTGAGGCTATTAGGCCTGGCTTGCAGTCAGCTTTCCAATGATCCCAATGTTGTTTGATGGTGTTGAGGTTAGGGCTCTGTGCAGGCCAGTCAAGTTCTTCCATGCCAATCTCGACAAACCATTTCTGTATGGATCTCTATTTTTGCATGGGGGCATTGTCATTCTGAAACAGGAAAGGGCATTCCCCAAACTGTTATCATAAAGATGGAAACCCAGAATTGTCTAGAATGTCATTGTATGCTGTAATGTTAAGATTAGCCTTCACTGGAACTAAGGAGCTTAGCCTCAACCATGAAAAACAGCCCCAGACTAAGGGGTGTCCACATACTTTTGGCTATATAGTGTATCATTGATTTGATTTGATTTGATTTCAGTTGAGAGAAGGAGCAATGATTAGTTATTCACTCTGCTTCGTTGCCAAGCAGTAGCTGTGTGATTACAGCATATTCCATATTATTCCAACCTTAAGATGGGGGTTTTTGTGAACCTGCATGAACCTCTGGGTAAAAAATGAAAAACTAATACTGTATTTGTGTAATAGTCATGTGCTACTCTATATGGGATGGAATGATAATCTGGCACAAAGCAATTCTCTCTTACTGGCTGAGAATTCCATGTGTTTTTTAGTTATTAGTGGTTTAAGAGTAATAGCCATGAGTTTTTTCCTGAACATGTGAACTAGAAAACATTTAACCTAAATTTCAGTCCTCAAGATGTCACTGTAGGCATCCTAATTGCAGTAATCAGTAGTAAGCAGCCAAAGAAACATGACACATTATACAATTAAGGATCAACTTAAGATCTTGTTGGTGCCAGGGTGTACGTTTCTAAACCAGAGGTGTCCAATGTTTTCCAAAAAAGGACAGAACTAAAGCACTTCATTAGTTGGATGAGGTGTCGTAGCGATGGCCTTGAACAAAAGCTCACACCCACACAAGCCCTTCTTGGACAAGGTTGGACATCCATATGGTAATTGGATGATAAAATTAAGTGATTAACGTACCACAATGCATTGATCGCTTAAAAACTGCTTCAGGAAGTACTGTGTAGACCTCTTTGTTCGAAGATGTAACTACAGACTAAAAAATAAGTCATGGTCGTAATAATAAAATGCACGGTTCTAATAATAAAGCATTGCCTTATTGGGCTTGCCCAGTGCCTAGTTGGACAGAACAGTATCTCCACTAGGATTTATATTTGTTACAGATGCTCTTGAGTGATTTTATGTGTCTTTGAGATTTTCCAGATGTGATGTCAGGGACTTCTGGAAGTGGAGGGTTTTCTGCTTTTGTTATTGTAGACATCACATACTCGGCCCATATATTACAAAAACTTACGTGGCTGTTATGGTCATCAGGACTAGAATTCAATGTTCATTTTTTACCAAGTTCGGCATATATTCGGAAGGGGCTTTCTGAGTAGAGAATTTCAAATTTTATGAACGAAAGTTGGATGGACTAGAGCAGTGAGGCACAGGAGTGGTGCAGTGTGGGCTTTGTGATGAAATGGTGGCAGACAATCAGCCATGAGGCTTGTACATGGAATAATGAAGCTAATCAAGCAAGAGGAACAGGAAATGCTATTGAATACTGACACGGGATCACTCAACTTTGAAGGCCTATGCTCAAGGCACAGTAGCCTCCACCTCTTCCCCCCAGAAACATCAGCATTCCATGTATGTTTTTACAAACGTTTGTATATCACAATATGTCTCGGACTCTTAGAGGTAAAGCTGCATAATGCTGGCCCTTTCTCTCTTGTCACATGATGTAGGCTGTGACAAATGAAAGTTCCACCTAAGCCCAACTGCGTGTGTGAATCTGTGCATGCATGAATGTGCATTAGTATGCATGAACTGCCTTTTATGTTTCAATATTGATTAGCTTGAAAGTCAATAGGGTCACAGTCCAGAAAATCTTATGTACAGTAGCATGTCCTGAATATATGTTTATGACTGGTGAGGGTAAACATGTCTAAAAGATATGTTTTTAGTCACCTTCTATTTTTTGTATAGGGACATCCACTAAACATTTACTAGAACGCTAAAGGCCTGATTTAATAAGACCTTTAGCATGTGCAAAACCTTTTAGCACACACAAAACCAATAACATGACCAATAATATGTCATGGTATTTGTTTTGCACCAATCATTGGTTGTGTTATTCATTTTGTGTATACTAAAAGGTTTTGCGCGTGCTAAAGGTTTTAGTAAATCAGGCCCTAAGTGTAAACAGTTTGTTACATAATAGAATTAAACTTATAGAACATAGCCTTCCCATGATGCTCTTTCATCCGTTTTTGTCACTCAACCATTAAAACAAATACAAATCTGAAGATACTGTAAAAGCAAGTAAAAATACCAGGGAGTACCAGCAATCCTCCAAACTTGTACATATAGTATACAGTATACCAGTTATGTTACCAGCACTTCCACATTTGTGTCCAATCTGCCAGTTTGTTTCTGTAAAATAATAAGAAACCTTTGACAGTATCAGGGCACAAACACATTCACTAGTACTTTACATTTGCTTGCTGAGCATTTTCTAGTTTCTCTCTTATTAAACAGCAATGGCAAGTTTAGAGACCACCTCTGCCAGGTGAGGATAACAATTACTGGTGAGTGGGCTTATTGTTGCATGTAACCAATATTCACTACCTCATTTCAGATGATTTTTTACTTTGCTGTCTCATTTGAAGACATGGTAAAGATATGACTGATAGTTGATTAGCATTTTAATCAAATTGAGAAAGTACTTACATGTTGACCCCCTGAGGAGTAAAGGACTTGGACACTGAACACACCTGCAGCGTTTGTGCATATAAAGTGCTAAAGTCGAACATATCTATGACCATTTTCTGTGTGTTTAGGTTGTTGTTGTGACAACTGTTGGCTTGGAGCTCCCCTTTCTTTCTTTTTTTTTTAAAAATCACATGGTAGTATGTCCTAAATTGAATCATTTTGGTGCAAGATTAAAGTTTCATTGAAAACCAGAGCTGTGATAAACTAGGTCCATATTCAGATGCTGCAGATTCCCGTGCTTCACAGATTGTAATCAACACCCCACTGGTCAGAACAGATGCAGTTGTGTAGGGATCTGTCATGTGACAGTGGCACATGTCAGCATGAAGCAAGAGGTGAGAATGTGAGAATGAAACTGCCTATCCAAAGCGAGAAGAGCCTCATAAATGATATCCAAAGAGCCCCGAGGTCGCTCTCTCTTAAGTAAATGGATGAAGATTTTTTTTTTTTACTTTTTAAAAATAAAATGAAATAAACTAATATAAATTATGATTACTTATTACATGTATAACATATAATGTATCTCTGTACAGTGGTTACAGTGTATCCCTTGCTGAGTGGTTACTCATTGTAAGTCAGGTTCTGGCATGCTGAAATATATTCTGCTGCACGTCTCCATTGTTATTTACCTTGCGTATTTTGCTTACTTCATTTGTGTGAATTTTCTTGCAGTAGCTGGAGGTACCCTGACTACTATCACAAGGCTCATATCTTTTATCTGGAAACCTGTACTGTGAACAGTGGAAAGATCCATGCTGAGTTGCTTGTTTTATTTCCTAACTCACTTGAACCATGCTCAGCTCAGGGGGTTCAATACAGAAGGAAAAAAACACACTCTAGGATTCACACACTGCAGCAGATAATCTCGCCATAGAAACCGCAGTGCTCTGGAGTGTGGCCGGGGCTTCATTCCTGCCTGCATTGAGCATTCTCTGTAATTGGCTAGTCTCGTTGTAATGTTTTTATATCGCCTCCTTTATTTCCCCCTTTATTTAAGTAATTTAGCAATCCTCCTTAATACCTTCTCCCGAGTACATTGGAAGAAATTTTTAAATCAAAGTGAAACCATAAGTATAAGCCATACTGATGTTACAAACCGGACGGTACAAATATTACGAAAGTATTTTTTTCCCCCTGATACTGAATGTATTTATTTAGGACTGCAGTGTTCATTTTGGATGTATTTTCCGAGTATGGTGTATTGCCAACGCATACATATTTATCAGCTTGTTACAGATTGTTTACCATGTGACTTTATTGTCAGTGCAGGGCTAGCATTGCCTTATTCACTTATCTTATCAGTGCACTTTTCTCTGAGGGGAGCTGACTATGCTCCCTCCCTCTTGGTTCTGAGAGAGATAACCTGATGGGAGGTTTTCCCCACTCTCAGTATCTCACCATAGTGCAGACAGATCTCGTGGGAATACTTTACAACAATTGGGCATGAGATTGAATGTGACCTTCTCCTCTGCCCTGGTTTGGGAAGTTCTCAGATGAACTTATTACATGCATTCTTACAATAAGAATGTGCACAGATCACAGCGCTGAGCACAGGGCAAAGTGCACTACTCACAGGGCAAGTGCACTACGTTTATTGCTGTGGACATTGTCGTCAACCTTACGCGTAATTTGAAAGCTATATTTCGCAACTCCCCCCTCTCCCCGTTTTGTTCTGTCCCCCTATTGTTTGTGGGTATTCTCCAAGTTAAGTATTTAATTATGGAACATTTTTTCATTTAATAATTAAAATTAACTATGTCAGTACTTACATGTCATGTTCATCACAGTTAGAAAAAACCATGCAAAGTTCAATAAATAAAGAAAGAAATTGTAAATATCAAAGAAGCCACATACAGGCATAGTACTGGCATTAATACAGATGTATTTCTATACCTCGTCATTTTAAATTGGATACTGAACGCGCTTCCCCAAACAACTTGACCACATTGAACTAGGTACTTATTATTAAGTGTTATGTGGAGTTATGTAGCTTGTCTGTTTAAGCACTGTAGAGATTTGAGCAATGGCGGTGAGAATACAGGTGCCTACCAAAAGGGCATATGTTTAATGAAGTGGACCCTCACTATTGATTTGTGTTCTGTAAGTCCGATACATAAGGCTTGTTGATGGCAAAAAAATTGTCCTTTAAATCACCACTTTACAGGATCTTTGAAGTCGATCTGTAAGATAATCCGATTAACCAAGTGTTAGAGAAAGTCTGTAGACATGACATTGATCCTGTTCCTGTAAACAACAGGATATCAGTTAACGGCCTAAGACAGGCTGTGAGGCTCAGATTGATTTTGAATTACGAGATGCCCACACATTGTTACTGCGTCAGTGGAATATGGCCCTGCGCTAGGCTAGTTTCACCTCAGTGTTTACATCTTGTTATCGGTTCTGTGTGACTTTGAGGATCTGAGGTACAGATAACCTCTGGCACAGAAACGGCAACCCCGGCCTCCTCAGGCTGGTAGCTCTAGTGAAAATGGTGAAAAGAGACAACCAGCTGAGCGGAGGGCTGGTTACAAGCACCCAGGGAATGCTTCTCCCTCTGCTCCACCAGCTCTCTGACTTACCTCACCCTCTGTTTTGCTTTATATTTCCTTTTTTTGGGGGGGTGGGTTAACTCAAGGAAATGTCTTTCACTGTTGAAAAATGCACTCCCTTGCCGTCTTCCATCCTCTCTAAAGTTATTAAAGCTGCTCAGAGATGACCTTGCCTCCGGTATATAAAGAATATTACGCATACAGTGCCCTTGCCAAAGATTGCCTTTGTCTGTGTGTATGTGTGTGTGTGTGTGTGTGTGTGTGTGTGTGTGTGTGTGTGTGTGTGTGTGTGTGTCTGTGTGCATGTGTGTGTGTCTGTGTGAGTGCACACTGCAGCTTCTCTCAAAGGTAAAGTTTTTCACTACTAATAAACCCAGTTCTGCATTGCCTGCCTTATCCACCAGCAAGGAATATATTTGCATAATACAGTACTCCTGGTACAAAAAAAAATAATACATTAGCCAATATAAACATATCACACAGTAAATTGAATTTTAACACCTGCAGTGATTTGTGAACTGTATTACATAAATACGGATGTGCTGGCATTAAATAATCCATCAAACGTGATCTAAACGCACACAAAACTTTATGGCTGGTTGTCCGCAGATCGTGAATGGAATGGAGTTGTATGCAGGGATTTATAGTGCTCTCCTCTCTCAGCAGTACTGCTTTGCAGCAGACACTGTACCCCTTGCCTATTCAGCATGGGCCCATCAATCACAATCCAGGCCTTTAACCACTTTTATACCTTGTGAATTTCCACAAATCATGCCCATCCGGTACTGTAGGTTCATAATATTGTAGATATGCCACATCAGTCAGATAGCAGCAGCTTTATACCATATCATATGGGCCATTTCTGTTGGCTTTTAATGCAGCTCATAATATGACTGCTGCCTTGGGTGATGAGGGACATGTGTACAGGCTGGAACCACTGTCTAAATGGCACTGAAAAATTTTTTTTTGCTTTGGAACACCAGGAAAATGGTAAAGGGAACTTGCAAGCATCTTAATGATATAAAATAACTGCCTGATACTCCAAATGAATTATTCTGGTTAGTTTTTGTTACGTCAGAATAGTAATGATGGATTCATGTCAGGTTCTATCAGGCCTTTGCATATGGTTGTGTCTGAGACTGAGTATAGCTGTGGGTCTTGTCAGAGAATCATGACAATTATTCTAGAGTAGGAACTTTGATGCCTGTTATCCTTGTGATGTGATAGCGGCTCTAGTAGCCAGTGGCATAGCAGATTGTCTGGATCCTGTTTCTTTTTGGAATTCACTTTGCTGGAAGGCCAACAGTTGCGATGCCTGGGAAGTCCCCTTCTCTGAGGATAGGGCCTCAGTTGTTGCAAATACCTCCTTCATATCTGCTCAGTCTCTTGTCTCATTGCTCACAGCTCCCTTCAGTTTTCACTCAGAAGATAGACGAGGGCCTTTGGTAAAGCGGATACAAAGCTGTAGCCCATGGATACTCAAATCGGACCCTCAAGATCAGTAGTACTGCTGGATTTCTCATCTGCCTGATAGTCCATAGTCCAATAATTTCAATGATTGGCCTGAGAGGGGAGCAATAAAAACCAGCAGTAATAATGTCCCCAAGGGCCAGATTTGACTATCCATGCTATAGCCTATAGGACAGGGGGAACTCTTCACTTACCTCCTAGCCCGTAGGACAGGGGGAACTCTTCACTTACCTCCTAGCCCGTAGGACAGGGGGAACTCTTCACTTACATCCTAGCCCAAAGGACAAGGGGAAATCTTCACTTACCTCCTAGCCTATAGGACAGGGACAGGGGGAACTCTTCACTTACCTCCTAGACTATAGAACAGAGGGAACTCTACATTTACCTCCTTGCCCATAGGACAGGGGGAACTCTTCACTTACCTCTTAGCCCATAGGACAGGGGGAACTCTTCACTTACCTCCTAGCCCGTAGAACAGGGGTAACTCTTCACTTACCTCCTAGCCCAAAGGACAGGGGGAACTCTTCACTTACCTCCTAGCCCGTAGGACAGGGGGAACTCTTCACTTACCTCCTAGCCCAAAGGACAAGGGGAAATCTTCACTTACCTCCTAGCCTATAGGACAGGGGGAACTCTTCACTTACCTCCTAGCCCGTAGAACAGGGGTAACTCTTCACTTACCTCCTAGCCCAAAGGACAGGGGTAACTCTTCACTTACCTCCTAGCCCATAGGACAGGGGGAACTCTTCACTTACCTCCTAGCCCATAGGACAGGGGGAACTCTTCACTTACCTCCTAGCCCGTAGAACAGGGGTAACTCTTCACTTACCTCCTAGCCCAAAGGACAAGGGGAAATCTTCACTTACCTCCTAGCCTATAGGACAAGGGGAACTCTTCACTTACCTCCTAGCCCGTAGAACAGGGGTAACTCTTCACTTACCTCCTAGCCCAAAGGACAAGGGGAAATCTTCACTTACCTCCTAGCCTATAGGACAAGGGGAACTCTTCACTTACCTCTTAGCCTATAGGACAGGGACAGGGGGAACTCTTCACTTACCTCCTAGACTATAGAACAGAGGGAACTCTACATTTACCTCCTTGCCCATAGGACAGGGGGAACTCTTCACTTACCTCTTAGCCCATAGGACAAGGGGAACTCTTCACTTACCTCTTAGCCCATAGGACAAGGGGAACCCTTCACTTACCTTTTAGCCCATAGGACAGAGGTAACTCTTCACTTACCTCTTAGCCCATAGGACAGGGGGAACTCTTCACTTACCTCTTAGCCCATAGGACAGAGGAAACTCTTCACTTACCTTCTAGCCCATAGGACAGAGGAAACTCTTCACTTACCTCTTAGCCCATAGGACAGGGGGAACTCTTCACTTACCTTCTAGCACATAGGACAAGGGTAACTCTTCACTTACCCCCTAGCCCATAGGACAGGGGGAACTCTTCACTTACCTCCTAGCCCAGGGGTGGGCAATTCCAGGCCTCGCGGGCTGGTGTGTATGCATGTTTTTACTGCCACCAGTTACCACGGCTCAATCAGCTAATTAGTCATACACATAATCACCGATTCACTCATAAATTACAGAACGATAAAACGCTACAATACACGCATACCGGCACAAGAACATTCATCAGCTGCTGTTCATATCGCGGATATGTAGAGTAACATATCAGATCATGTAAACGATTGGGCTAATTAAATAATTGTTAACTGGCGGCAGCAAAAACCTGCATACACACCGGCCCGCGAGGCCTGGAGTTGCCCACCCCTGTCCTAGCCCATAGTCACAGGGGGAACTCTTCACTTACCTCCTAAGTAGTAATTGCTGTGAGTGTCCGCGGCGTTCAGTCTCAGTGCTGGACATGGACGGAGGCACGCTAACACACTCCACCCAAGTTTGTGGTGGTAGCTTCATCACAAAGCTGTCTAAACGGGCAGAGTAGCCAGATAATAACTCTTTCCCATGATAAATCCCTCTCTGCTCCCAGATGGAACGAGTGTAGTCATTTAGATATTGTGGAATGGGTTTATTTGTGTGTGTATGTCTTGTATGTACTGTATTGCCTGGTGTTGGTTTTTACTGCAGTAATGCAGCGTCATGTAGTATTAGCTGACATTTATCAGGGAAGAAGACCAACAGTGGTCCACCAGTGACGCGTTCGCTTGTGTCCAGTGCTTAAATATATAAAGACACAGAGCCCCCTGGTGGTGACATTTTAATGCACACATTCTTTACTTTGTTTCAGTTGGGTGGTGTAGATAAGTGTGTGTGTGTGTGGCTGAAAACAGGACAGATCATGGAGATGTTAATATATGTTTCTGAACAACTTCTCTGCTGTTAACTGTGAGCTTTGTATATACTTTCTATAAATTTCAACATTATGCTGCTGTTTGGGGATGGAGTTGTTCCTTGCCTAACATTAAAATAAAAAATTGTAATGTAATGTAATAAAACCCATCTTGTAATAATTTTCAATAAATTTTTGATTTTGGTACAAATAACTGTATTCTCGCTACATGTTATCATCTTAAAATGACTTGGCTGATCAAAGCTTCAGTATAACGCATTAGCTCTGTCGATTGACAATGTTAAAACATCCCAGTTTATGTTAAATCTTCATCAAAAAGCAATCTGTTGTAGTTTGTTGTTCCAAGCGGCTATTGATTGGTGTGGATTCTTAGAAATCTGCCTATTGATTTTTACAAGAATACTTAAGCATCATAATTCTTGGTTTTGTTCATTGTATTGGTGAGGTTTTTAATAAAATGTGTTGGACATGGGGTTAGTTTTTTAGGAAAAGGAGAGGAAATTCTTGTACCTGCCAAGGCTCTTGATAAATTGATTGCAGCAAAACTGCTGTGTGTTCTTTAAGGGTGTAAAGCAACTGTGACTGTCCTAGATCACCGCAGCGCCTTACAGAGGTAATGCTGAAACGTTCATGAAATAAAGACAGATGCGCTTGCTATTACACATGTCATCAAACAGGGAGCTAATGAAGTTAGTGTCACTTAGATTGTTTAAGGAAACAGGACCATGGACATCAGCATTAATATGTCAATGGGTGGGTGTTGAAATGCTGTTCATTTAGATTTCTCCAGTGAAAGCTCAGAGGAGTTCATAACGATTGGTGGCCTCCTTCATTAAAGGGGTCTCAGTGGAGCAGTGGACAGATGTGTAATGATTGATGAGAGCTGTGCAAGGCCATTTTGAGCTGAGGCTCTGCTGTTGTTCTCCTCCCCAACAGCCCGAGGAGCTGACAGATGTCCTGGAGATCAGTAACATCGTCTTCACCAGCATGTTTGCCTTGGAGATGCTGCTCAAGATTCTCGCTTTCGGTCTCTTCGGCTACATCAAGAACCCCTACAACATTTTTGATGGAATCATTGTTGTCATCAGGTTCTCTACATTTCTTCTCTATTTTGCTTCCCCCTCCCTTCCCCTCCCCCTCCTTGCATCCTCTCTAGAGCGATCTTTATCTCTCTTCCTCTCTGTTTTCACTCTTTCTAAGGACTCACTGTAATAAGACCAGTCCACTGGGGCCTTTATCCGTGTGCTACTATCAAAACAACGGAGTTTGATTTCTCCAGGAAAATAGCACCAGCTTCTCTGGTCAAAAACTATCTCTTGCTATGATTCTTCATGGATGCATCTGATGTATAATAATCTGATATTCTAACATTTACACAAGGATTAAATGGAAACTGAGTGACACATAATTCATTAGGATATTTGTCTCTCTGCCTCAGGATAAAAATTTTCTGTTTTTGGCAGTGTCTTTCTTTTATGGTATTTTCAAGCTATTATCACGTGCACCGGATGGAATAAGATACCTTTGTGATTGAGGGGGCACATTCATAAATTGTTCCCTCTTTCAGTAAAAATGGTTAAAATCTCTCCTCTGTGTAAGATGCGTGAAAGATGAAAGGGGTTTCGGTCACCCCTGGCAGCGTGGAGCTGAACGCTCTGTACCTGTCTCTGCAGTGTGTGGGAAATAATAGGCCAATCGGATGGGGGCCTGTCCGTGTTGCGGACGTTCCGTCTCCTGCGGGTGCTGAAGCTGGTGCGCTTCCTGCCGGCCCTCAGGAGGCAGCTGGTGGTTCTGATGAAGACCATGGACAACGTGGCCACCTTCTGCATGCTGCTCATGCTCTTCATCTTCATCTTCAGGTGGGTTTGAGCCCTGAGCTCAGGGCCACACCACCAGAACCCATAAGTCACTGCTCACAATACTGACACGGTTACACATGGATAGAAGTAAAATGGAAAAAAAGAATGAAAGCGTGACAAGACTGTTACGACCCCGGCTTGAAGGGCCAACACAAAGGATGTCCAACACAAAAAAATGGAACGGTTACAAAATGAGTTTATTAAAATATGAAAATAAACTGACATTAAAACAAGAAAAAAATATCCTGGTAGACAGGACAATGCTTTTCCTGTTGCTCCTGACAGAGCAAGAGGAAAACCAAGATACACAACACACAACGAAATCGTGATTTTACAGACTGTGACACACAATGACTGGCGGCTTTGTACTGAGAAGTATTGGAACCACTGTAACCAACCTCTCCAAAATGAGAACAATACCAAAGTCTCCACATGAGAACAAACCAAAGTTTCTACATAAAACAAAACCTGCCTCCAAGGTGCTCTGCCTCTGGACCTCCTTTCAGTTGTCATGAGTCTCCGTGTTTACACATACCGCTGGGTATCACAACTGTAGTAATACATACAAGCACATCAGACAAAAGTACTACAAGTAGCTAGTAACACAAGTAGCTTACCCAAATGGCAGACCACAATACAGCAAAGCAGCCACAAACCCACAAGCAGCTTACTACCAAAATGATCATTTTGGAAACAAATAGTTTGTCAACTACACTGCTCAAAGAAATTAAGGGAACACTTAATCATCACAGTATAACACCAAGTCAATTAAACCAAACCAGTCTCCAGACTCTTTCAAGTCTGTCACATGTGCTCAGTGTGAACCTGCTCTCATCTGTGAAGAGAACAGGGCGCCAATGGCGAACCTGCCAATTCTGGTGTTCTCTGGAAAATGCCAATCGAGCTACACGGTGCTGGAGCACAGGTCCCACTACAGGACGTCAGGCCCTCATGCCACCCTCATGGAGTCTGTTTCTAACAGTTTGGTCAGAAACATGCACACGGGTTGCCCGCTGGAGGTCATTTTGTAGGGCTCTGGCAGTGTTCCTCCTCGCACAAAGGAGCAGATACCGGTCCTGCCACTGGGTTGTTGCCCTTCTACCGCCCTGTCCAGCTTTCCTTGTGTAATGGCCCATTTCCCGGTATCTCCTCCACGCTCTTGAGACTGTGCTGGGAGACACAGCAAACCTTCTTGTGACGGCACGTATGGATGTGCCATCCTGGAGGAGCTGGACTACCTGTGCAACCTGAATGGGCTGCAGGTACTGCCTCATGCTACCAGTAGTGACAAGGGCACTAGCAAAATGCAAAACTAGAGAAAAATCAGTCAGGAAGGATAAGGAGAGAGAAATGGTCTGTGGCCACCACCTGCAAAACTATTTACTTTTTGGGGGTTGTCTTGCTGTTGCCTCTCCTGTCCATCTGTTGTCACTTTCATTTGCACCAAAGCAGGTGAAATTGATTAACAATCGTTTACGCTTCCTAACTGGACAGATCGATATCCCAGAAGTTTAATTGACTTGGTGTTATACTGTGTTGATTAAGTGTTCCCTTAATTTCTTTGAGCAGTGTATTTGCATAAACAAAAGCACCATATAAAAGTGAATATGCTCGCACAAAGCAAAGTTAAAATTGGCTTTTAAATGGAAATTATGCGGAAATACAACTATTTCCCTACCCGCACCCCTAAAGCACGGCAGCAACTATGACAAACTACAAAATATAGAAAGCACTGGATACAACCTGAAACAAACACCACAATACTACTTAAAATTAGCTTCAGCACAACAGCAAAGCTGACAACATGCATGAAGTTAGCTACAGAGAACAAGAGACCCAGTCATGAAAAATTAACCAACTTCGAGCTAGAGAACACCGCAAATACATATGCTCTCGGGAAATCCACAACAGCTGTCTGTAATTTCCAATCAAGACTCAGGTGAGCCGAAGGAAACAAGTTAGCACATGAAGCAATCAGAAGGGCGCACTCGTGGGGCAGCATTAGGTACGTAACAGGACTAATGTATATTTGTGACATTGATAAATTCAGACAGGAATTGCTGACAAATTCAGACAGTTACTGCAGACAAATTATTTATTATGTGAATGTATTCACACAATGGCATGCAAGATCTTGGTTCCTGACTGATAGTAAACTAAAATCTTGTTTCTGTGTTGCTCCTAGTATTTTGGGAATGCACCTGTTTGGATGCAAGTTCAGCCTGAGGATGGAGAATGGAGACACCATCCCGGACAGGAAGAACTTTGACTCGTTGCTGTGGGCGATCGTCACAGTCTTTCAGGTAAGAGCAGTGGGTTTAAATGGGACCGTTGGTGTTGGTGGGGAGTGAGAGGTGGCTGTGGAGCTGGCAGCCACACTAGCTGGAGGTGCAGACCACAGCAGAGATTATCACCTCCCCTGTCCCGAGAGAGCAGATGGTGATGACCGCCGTCATCCTTCTCACCAGCTATGTGAAAATGCTTGTTAGCTCTAGCTGGCAGTCTCCATAGCAACAGTAGGGATGGGCTGTGATGTAGACAAGCTGGTGGTTTCAGGCAGATGGAAGCTGCAGGTAATATCAGCCTGCCTGGTTCCTTTCCAGACAGCTAAAATCCAATGATGACTTTAAGTCATGTTTATTCTTCTGCCATAGGCAAATATAAGGTTCCAAAAAAGTTCTGAGGCCATCTTATCCTGTTGTTCAATATTACTAACACGATGAGGTCATAGGGGAATAGATTTTGTGCTCTGAAATTATTTCTGTTCCCTCTGGAAGATAAGATAAAATGGGGGTCATGTAGGCTGGGGTTTATCGTGATTCCAAGCCTCTGTGTTTAATTTATCAGTCAATATACTCAAAAGGATGGCATCTATCTTGTTAAATTTAATATGTGAAGTCTAATATAAAGTATTTATCTGATCTGTGTATTTTTGTGTATTTAAAGAAATTATCTTACTTCAGTATATTAATAAATCTGATCCTGGTCTGGGGTAAACTGTTCATGAATTTTTTTTTACATATGAGTTAATTAAACAGCTCCCTCCAAGCCATTAAACTCTAAGCACTAAATTGCTCCTCCAGAACACAAAGCTCCTCCCATGGTAACACCTAATCTCAGGACCACCAATCCCTTTCCATAGCACAGAGGTGGAAAGTCCAGGGATCAGAATGTACAAATTCCTGCCATATGTTACTTCCATCCATGAACTCAGCCAGCTAGTAGTTCTACCTCCTGGCTGAAGAATTGTGCTAATTAACAGATCCAGGTGATTGGAAGAAAATACCTGGGGAGGACTTTTACTTTCTGAACCTGGATTTTCTACCTCTGCTATAGCAACACACAATCTGACAGCCTGGACCACCATGTGGTTATTTAGTTATGTGGTTAGCTTAACCCTTGTGTTGTCTTCATATTATGTATGCACCCCATGTCCACAGGGTAAAAAATGACCCACCCTCACCAGATTCCTTGTGATAAAGCTTCTTTCTTGAATTTGTTTTTCATTTGGAAACAACCTATCATGCATCAATACATTTGTGAATAACTGTGCTTCTCTACTTCACAGTCCAGACAGACTCTATTTCTTCAGTCTACACCACTTATTTTTACTACAAAATACACATCATAATAGATTTTTTTGCTGTAATAGATGTGTGGTGCTTAATTTTCATGACTTCTGATTTCATAATTGCAGGGTTAAAAAAAGATTCAAGACAATCTTTGTAACTTGACGGTGTACCGCTTTAATAAAGATTTTAAAAAGGGCAACGTTTAACTTTTTCTCATGGTAGGGTCACTCCAGTAATCAAATTTCATGCTGATAGACATTACATTTAGGGGCTTTCCATTGCTGTTAAAATCAGAAACGGATCATTTTGACCCAAGGCAACACAAGGGTAAAGCTAATTGAAAGTATGGATTAGTTGCTGTCAGATATGCGTAAATACAGTATAACCCCGTACATATACAGTATACTGTATCAGGAAAATGTGTTATTAGATTAAGTTTGGGAGCTGCATTGCTGACTGCCCTCTTGAATCTTTCCCAAGTTTAGTTAGGTGTTCTTTTCTGCTGAATAAGGAAGTTATTCATCGTATTGCTCATCTGCAGTAAATGTAATGAGGCATTGTTTAGTTCATAAGATTTTAGGCACTAATTTGTGCATCACTTTCCAGAGGCATTTGGAGCCTTGAGAGTTCAGTGATTTTCACTTTAATTTCACTTTATGATCAATAAGTGCCACTGCATTATTTATTACAGCCTCACATTTTGAGCATAGGGCTATTCAATATCTATGACATGAGGGCTATTCAATATCTATGACATGAGGCCATTGTGCACGATTCAGAAGTATTGGGTGGGGATGGGGGTTTCAGTATTGGGTGGGGATGGGGGTTTCAGTATTGGGTGGGGATGGGGGTTTCAGTATTGGGTGGGGATGGGGGTTTCAGTATTAGGTGGGGATGGGGGTTTCAGTATTGGGTGGGGATGGGGGTTTCACTGGCACAGTCTTATCCAGATGGTTAGAGGGTTGCCTGAGGGTTCATTTCACTGTGACTGTTGACTTTGCAGATCCTGACACAGGAGGACTGGAATGTGGTTCTGTACAACGGCATGGCTTCCACCTCCCCTTTGGCCGCACTCTACTTTGTGGCCTTGATGACTTTTGGAAATTACGTTCTCTTCAACTTGCTGGTGGCTATTCTGGTAGAAGGTTTTCAAGCAGAGGTAAGACGGTCTTCATGATTCCAGGCTGAATAAATGATTGCCTGCTGGCAGCTGAAAATGCAGGAAATGGCTCCCCTGTTGTCAGAAACTATGCTGTCCTGTAGGAATGAGAAAGAAGTGTGGTTGGCTCTTGAAGCTCTGCACCATCGGTGCTGAAGGGCCAGACCTTTCTGTCACACACACGTACTGTCAGTGTGAAGCAAACACAGCCTCTCATGCCTTTGATCTTGTTCCGCTTTGTCAGAACCCAGCAGTGTCATTCCAGAGCGTTTGAACCTGGGACAGAACACAGGCTGTTCAGCAGGGTAAATCCAGTCCACAGGTCACAGAACGGGAGCCCTCCAGGGGACTGTGCGGGACCATTTGCATGCATCACATTGTTGGGCGCAGGCTTTTTTTTTCTCTTTTTTTTTCTAATGCGGAATAGATCCGGGGCCCGGGTTTCATGTTCACAGCCCGAGCATTTCATCTGTTTTGTTTTTCCCCCCACTTGAGTGGATTATAACACTTGCAGCTGCACTGTAATTAATATTCCTTTGAGTTTATTGAAATGCCACCGGCTGTCTCTCGCAATGGCTTTCTCTTATTGCTGTCTTGTTGTTCAGCTTTCTTCCAAATGCCTGTTGTGCTTTTCAGGGGGATGCAAATAGGTCAGACTCAGATGACGATGGAATGTCAGCAAATTTTGAAGAAGAGGATAAAATGAGGGAGCAGCACACTTCAGGTGATTATAGAGTTCTCAGGACCTACAACCGCTGCATACCATTTCCACATAGGAAGGAACTGTGGGATGGATAACTACTTACTGCTTCCCAATCTGCATCGCCATTGCTTGTTGATGTCTTGTGGATGCATATGGTTTTCCAAGTAACAGTGTCCAGTGTATGCTCCAGAGAAGAGTATGGTGCCACCTGTTTTGACTGCTTTGTGATGATTATCCATAAAAGAGACGTTGATGGTCCCTCAGAGCCTAAATTAACATCCGTCTCTTACCACTTTTACACAGCACTAAATTACTGACAGGAGCCCTCACTTTTCATTTTTATTGTACGCCATAAATGGCACTGATCATTTAGCCTATTGAAACATCTGTTTATGAGCCCCTGTTTCACACACGTTCCCTCCCTGCCGTAGAGTACTGTAGAGCAGGTATTATGAGAGAGGTGTAGTTGAGCTGAAACCAATGGTGCTTCCTTTCTCCTGCTGTGCCCCCAAAGAGCTGAAGATGCAGTCCCTGATGCTCACCCCCAACGGGCACATGGACCCACGGGCCAGCATGCCCCCGCCAATCATCATGCGCACGGCCGCCACGCCCATGCCCACACCCAAAACCTCCCCGTACATGGACTCGGTGCACGCTTACTGCGACTCTCGCCGAGGCAGCAGCGCCTCGATCGACCCGAACGCCTATGACCAGAGGTCCCTGGTGAGTGCAGCCCGCCGCTCTTCCTTCAGTGCTCCAAACCGGTGATGAAGTGGAGTGCATTTCCTTTTCATTGATCCACCTGAGGGAAATTCCCTCCTTCCGCATTGTAAGCCATTCCCATGATAATGGATGGTCTCTCGTGTCAGTCTCGAGAGCGGAGTGGATGCGAGCATTTTTCAGATTGACAGGGTGTAATGGGTGTATTGATCTGGCGCCCTCCTCTCGCCCGCTCAGTCCAGCCTGCGGAGCTCCCCCTGTCAGCCCTGGGGCCCGGGGAGCAACTGGGGCAGCCGGCGCTCCAGCTGGAACAGCCTCAGCCGGGCCTCCAGCCTGAAGAGAAAGAACCAGTCCGGTGAGCGTGAGTCCCTGCTGCTGGGCGAGGGCCGGGGCACCTCCGAGGAAGAGGACTCTGACGGCGGGAAGTCCAGCAAGACGGGCAGCATGAGCGGGGCCTCCCTGCACAACCGAGCCGAATCCTTGGACCTCCCGGAGCTGCTGCAGGTGCCCGTGCTCCGCCCGCCGGGTGAACACCATGACTGCAATGGCAAGAGCTTCCATCTGCCCCCCGACTACCTGCACAAAGATGACCCAGACTTTGAGGAGGAAGTAGAAGAGGTGAGCAGGCAGCGATTGGCGGTAGAACATTGCTTCACACGTTACATTCCAGAGCCTTGTCTGTCATCAGGTACAATAACGTGTGTAATAACGTGTGTTTTTTTCCTTCCGTACTTCTCTGTTGTTATGCCATTTTTCCTGTTAGCCCTCTTGTGATGAAACAGATTTTTGTGGCATTTTTGATTCAGCACAGTGCTTCATTGGCAGCGAGTGTTTTCTTTCTTGGGTGGAAAGTGACTGGATCACTCAGAACATTTTGCACCCACCGTCAAATTTAGGAGCTATGAATTAGTAAGAAGGCCTGTCAGAAACAATGGCCTGCATCATTTGGATGACAGGGACTGGAGTCAGCGTCTGGCTGCTCACTGTGTGAGGGATTAGACAAACGCAGACACAGGGCTTTTGGCGTATGATTTGAGGGAATAGAGCCAGGTCTGAGCTGCATGTACACCTGATTACAAAACCGTCTTTTTTTGGTGGGAAAACAGGGTGGTAGTTTTGGCTGCCTGCCAGTTATGCTGCCAGTACACTTTGTGCTTTTAATTTTAATTAGCAGGAGAAATTACCACGGAGCTAATGGTTCTGCATAATTTTGGCTTTGTGTGGAATAGTGTCCATGATTGAAGTCCTTATTTCTGGCATGACCGTCTGTCTTCACTGTGAAAAGAGAGCCTGCTCACGCCCCATACTGTTCTCACTTGCAGAGCTACCGTTTCCGAATCAAGAAGATGCTGGAGCCCTATAAGCCTCAGTGGTGCAGAGATCACGATGACTGGTCCCTGTATCTGTTCTCGCCTCAGAATAAGTGAGTACCTGACACACCTCAGCACTTTATTAGGATGTTCACGCAATCTAAAATAACCTGCTACAATTCCCTGACATTATCTCTCTCTTTCTCTCTCTCTCTCTTTCTCTCTCTTCATCTCTCACTCTGGCAGGTTTCGGATGATATGTCACAAAGTCATTGCCCATAAGATGTTTGACCATGTGGTCTTGGTGTTTATCTTCCTCAACTGCATCACCATAGCTCTGGAGAGACCAGATATCATGCCTCATAGCACAGTAAGCCCAACAGCATCAGCATAAGAGAGAGAGAGAGAGAGAGAGAGCCCGCTGAATGCCCGTCATTACTCAATGTAACTGGTCTTAACAGGAAAGAAACTGTTAAGAAACTGTTCTAGCTCTCAGCAGTTTCACTTCATAGCACTGCAGTGCAGCACATCGTATCTGTGCTTGATAGTCATGGTTGGAACTTTGGAGATGTTAGCCAAAAAGTGTCATGCAAATTGTTACATGTGGAATGTTGTTCTTGTTTGTTGTTGTTTCAGGAGCGTGTGTTTCTCAGTGTCTCCAACTACATTTTCACTGGGATCTTTGTTGCTGAAATGACTGTGAAGGTAATAAACAGTTTTTATGGGTAACAATGGGATTATGGCTGTAATTAATATGTTTGATCATAAAATTATTATTTATTGAAACACAGCAGTGTGAGTGTACTCTCAGTCAGAGCACAGCAGTGTGAGTGTGTACTCAGAGCACAGCAGTGTGAGTGTGCACTCAGTCAGAGCACAGCAGTGTGAGTGTGCACTCACTCAGAGCACAGCAGTGTGAGTGTGCACTCAGAGCACAGCAGTGTGAGTGTGTACTCAGAGCACAGCAATGTGAGTGTGTACTCAGAGCACAGCAGTGTGAGTGTGCACTCAGAGCACAGCAGTGTGAGTGTGTACTCAGAGCACAGCAATGTGAGTGTGTTCTCAGAGCACAGCAGTGTGAGTGTGTACTCAGAGCACAGCAGTGTGAGTGTGCACTCAGAGCACAGCAGTGTGAGTGTGTACTCAGAGCACAGCAGTGTGAGTGTGCACTCAGAGCACAGCAGTGTGAGTGTGTACTCAGAGCACAGCAGTGTGAGTGTGTACTCAGAGCACAGCAGTGTGAGTGTGCACTCAGAGCACAGCAGTGTGAGTGTGCACTCAGAGCACAGCAGTGTGAGTGTGCACTCAGAGCACAGCAGTGTGAGTGTGTACTCAGAGCACAGCAGTGTGAGTGTGACTAAATTACGGTCTGTAGTGTGCTGTTAGAGGTGGTGACTCCTTCAGTCATATACTGTATTGTTACAGGTGGGAGAGGGTCTCTCAATTATTTTCTGTACTATTGCAGGTGGTTGCTCTGGGCTTCTGTTATGGGACCAAAAACTACCTACAGAGCAGCTGGAACATTCTGGATGGGATTCTGGTGTTTGTCTCTATTGTGGACATCATCGTATCCCTGGCGTCTGCTGGTGGGAACAGGATACTGGGCATCCTGAGAGTGCTGCGTCTCCTAAGGACTCTGCGTCCCCTGAGGTCAGCCACAGGTCACAGAGGAGACCATTTATATCACATTAACTGTGACAAACTATGATCCCAGATCATTGTACTGAAGGCTATTACTTTAGCTGTGTGCACCACAAGGGAGTATCATATTCAGGTTTCTTATTTATGTTTAAAATTTGGCCAGTCACAGTTGGTGCTGCAGTTCTAATGGCTGTTGCACTAATGTGTGTGCAACGTTATATGTGTGTAAGGATGCAAAACGGGAAAATTTCGTCACTACATGGGAAAGATCTGAAGATGGTTTGCTCACGGATGTAGCTAGACAATACAATTATCACTTGGGAGCATTATAGCAGTGTTTCTTTCTTATTTTGCAGAGATCTGAGGAGACACAGACAGTAAGACTGCTTAAACTATGTCTGTGTTTTCAGGGTTATCAGCCGCGCACCAGGCCTGAAGCTGGTGGTGGAGACGTTGATCACATCCCTCCGCCCCATCGGCAACATCGTGCTGATCTGCTGCGCCTTTTTCATCGTCTTTGGCATCCTGGGAGTGCAGGTAAAGTCTCACCGCGGCCCCCGCTGCAGGGTCTGCTGCTGTATCTGTCAGAGCGCTGCAGTGACAGCCAAGCGCTCGGCACTGCAGCGTGTTCACCATCAGCCAGGCACCCCCTCCAGAGCCCCTCAGCGCTGAGAAACGGCCGGGAAGAACGCGGCGATGAGATCAGATAATGATGAAAAAGTCTGCAATAGACAAACCCGGAAATTGGCTGCAGAAGGCATGTGTCCAAATGTCTTCAGTCCAAACAAATGGGCAGTAAAAATTTAAAGGTTCTAGAATGAAAAAAAAATGCCATTAAATTGAAACAATGGGAAGAGCTGGAGCCAGTCCAGCCAGGCTGGTGTCTTGGATTCTGCCTCTGCCTCAGACGACAGTGCAGCTTAACTTCTTGGCGCTGTTGTTGTTTCTCTTTCTTTTATCTGGCAGGGGATAAAAGTGTGGGCTCCAGTCTGATGTTCAGGAAATTTGTGTACTTAAGAAATCTGTGTACTTACAGCCATTATAGATCATTCATGAGCAGCTAATTGAGGTCAGGCGCATCCACACCCCTCAAGATGTTTGGTTTCCTAAACCTGTTTGAGAGTTATTGTTTTTTTTTCTCCTCCCTATTATCACTCTGTCAGACACGATATCCTCCTGCAGATGCATGGGAGTCTGGAGCACAGTAAACTGTATGAATCCTAATAGCTTCCTTCCACCCCAAACCCATTTGCAAGTCACAGTTAACCAAGCTCCCTGGAATGGTCGCTCTTGATTTGAAGGGCCGTGACAGGCGCCCCTCTGGGGGACCGTTTCGCAGTGAGAGTGCATTCAGATATGGGTGCTGAGGCATCACAAACAGTTCTGAGACTGCTTCGCACTCTCAGTCCCTCATCCATCATTACCACTTCAACTGATGGGAAAAAGCATTAGGCCATATAGCAAAATGTGGTGCTTTCACCACATGGACAGTCGGCCAGGAGTCATTCTGGGAACAGTTATGTCGGCAGTAGTGATATAATAAAGAGGAGTTCAGAGCCACTGGGTGTGTTTTGCTTGCTCATGATGCTGATTTATTCTTCTAAGCAAAGACCAGTGCTGTCGCTTAGGATCCACATGCTTGGTTCCATGAAGTTAATGTATATTGCTCCCAATAGAGCTCATCAAACAAGCCCATATTCTGTAAATTTCAGCTTTTTAAAGGAAAGTTCTACCACTGTGAGGGATTCGACACAAGGAACATCACCAACAAGTCCGACTGCCTGCAGGCCAACTACCGCTGGAAAAGGAGAAAATACAACTTCGACAATCTTGGACAGGTGAGATTATTGGTGGAGGACAGAAGTCAGTCTAATTTTGCTCACATGTGGTGTAATTCAATTGACTTTTTGGCAGATATCAGAAAACCCATAAAGTAGAAGGGGGTTGTGGACTGACATCTTCCTCTTGTCCTTTCTCTGTGTTCCCAGGCCCTCATGTCGCTGTTTGTTCTGTCTTCCAAGGACGGCTGGGTCAATATCATGTACAACGGTCTGGACGCTGTGGCTGTGGACCAGCAGGTATGTCCCTCAGTCCTGTGACAGAGGGAACAGAATAGCCTGACCAATAGATCACAGATAGGCTAATTCAGTGTGGTGGACCCCTCCACCAGACGCTTGCTAATTAAGTGTGGTGGACTCCTCCGCCAGACGCTTGTAGTGAATCCTGTGCGTTTTCACTGTGTTGCCCATCTGTACTGACAAGATATTTCCAGCTACTTCAAAGGAAGTGTTGGTCGCATCCGTGGACCTCCTCACAGGTTCCCTGTTGAGATCAATCCATTATATAGCCCCTTTCAGCAGCTTGTAGTCCCCAGGTGGTTAATTAGTTGGCCCAGTTTCACTGATAGTTCCATGCTTTATAAAACAGCTCAAATTAAAACTTTTGCTGACAGACAGATATTCAATGTAATTTTCCATTTAAGAATATATGTATATACATTTAAAAAATATAAAGGCCATCCCCGACGAGTCCTCTGGAGGTTAACCTACATTCAAAGACAAAACACCTCCAAAGTGCTCTCTCTTATTTACCTCTGCAGCTGTGCATTCATCTTGTAGTTAACATGCAGACGCAGAGAACTGGGACAGAAGGCCTCAAGAGGCTAGTAGTAGATATTCACTTTTGTGGTAGTGAAGGAGGATTCCTTGGCTAGAATAACAGGTCTGTGCCAGATCATTATGCAAACGCAAACACGAAAGAAGAGGTTTTATGTTATAGACATGACACATGCTGTGAGTGAAACTGGCATTGCCTTAAATAGACGCGAGGGGCTGGCAGAAGGAGGTAGGCTGCATCTTCTCACCTGTACTCTCTCCCCAGCCAATTCGGAACCACAACCCATGGATGCTGCTCTTCTTCATCTCCTTCCTGCTGATCGTCAGCTTCTTCGTGCTCAACATGTTCGTGGGCGTGGTGGTGGAGAACTTCCACAAGTGCCGGCAGGACCAGGAGGAGGAGGAGGCGCGGATCCGGGAGGAGAAGCGGCTAAAACGGCTCGAGAAAAGGCGCAGGAGTAAGGAGAGAAACGGGTCCGGTCGGTAGTCTATCTTTCTGAGCCCTGCCTGCTTCCAGAGTCTGACCGAGCAAGAAATAAATGAAAATCCCATGCACCATGCAACCAGAGAAGGCAGCGAAATGACCTTGGTTTTGTTGATCCACAGCATGCCCCTGCATGCCTCCTCAAAATGCTGCATGAGGGCATGAGAAGGCTGTCTGCTTGACAGGCAATGGCTCGGATCATCAGTGAACAGAGGGGCTCAGCAGATCTCCCGGCACCCCCAGTCTGGATGACATATGGGGTCACCATGAAGAGTATACACAAAGCAGCCAGATTAATGCAATAAAAATGTTGCTCAATTTAACATTAGAAATAAGCTGAATTAAGCTTTCCTCTGTGCACCCAGCACACATGCTGCTTGATAGTGCCTTGTGTGCATCATTTACCTGCGTACTATTTCTAACCATGGCCACTGCCTTTAACAGACGGTTGATGTGCAGCGTAAATGCATCAAATTCCATTGTAATCATAGTTTATGTTTTTGCAGCACTATTAGAATGAAGGACTATGAGGGGGAATTGCATTCATTCTGCACAAAGACACTTACATTTTGAAGTGGCAACCCTCTTGATTGATGGTGTGTAACATACAACTTGACAGTTCTATCTATGCACAGAATTTAGAGTAATCCATTCTGTGATCATTCGGGCAGTGACTTACTTAATCATATCGGCGATGCACTGTTAGCATTTTTATCGTTGAACTGAAAAAGCAGGTCAGTGTGTTTACCACTGTTATATTTCTGCTCTCAGATTTTACCAGCTTTTCACTAAAGCCCACAGGAACAGCCAATGACAAAAACATTTTTGGGCAATTGTGATGCTCTTATCTTTGTTTCAACTTTAAAGGGAGGCAGGGAAGAGGAGGAGAGTCATGAGTATATGAGTGGTTTGTCACTGTCAGAAGGGCAGCCTTACCTCTGTGAAAAAGTGAATCTCAGATTCTTCAGATAGAGTGACTGACAGCTAACTCAATTAGTTTTTATTTCAGAGCTACATTTTCCAAAATCCAACGTCAGTATGATAACCGATAGCAGGAAAATATATTGCTTGCTGCCTTATTCACTGCACAGCTCAATCTGTTTTCAAACGTGCACTGGTAAAGGCCACTATTTATTTGATTTTCACATAATATTTCTGAATATGATTTGTTTATTCAATCATCTGAAAAGAGGCTACATGATATAAAATATTGTGTTATTGATTAACTTTAAAGGGACTGAAACCTTTTGCTAAGTACAAAATAGTTTTCATTCATGGTCAAAAACGTGTTGTTCTCTTTACTACTGGTAAACATGTTTTAAAAGGGCAGACCCAGAAAGGTTAGCTACTCTACAGCAAACATGCAGGTTTAAATTGTGTCCTTCTTAGATACAATTTTTGCAGATATTAAACTACTCATAATTTTTAATCAGTGTAGCATATGCAGTATTTTTTTAATCATTTATCAGTACGCTATCTCTCTTTGCACAGTTTTCAATTATATTGACTCAGTTATATTGAACAAGCTCTCACAATGCAAATTTTTTTTTATTTTTCAGTTGAGATAATCAACCTTGAGAAAATGAAAATATAGCACATTGTTCATTTCAGCCACATATGGCCATGTTTAGAAAGGGCATGATATGGAGTTATTGCATTATTGCATGATATGGAGTTATTGCATGTCTTACAGCAGTAAAAGCATGAGGTGGCCGCATGAGCAGAAAAATATAAAGTATGCCTGAAGGTTTCTACTCTTTTGTCTGTATAGGCTAGAACTAAATAAGACATCTGATCTGGCTACTATTCATCAATTAGAAATGTGGTTATGTGTGGCTTCAGTAATTAACAGATAATCTATGGTTCTCCTTGGTTGGCGTGTTTCCCTGTTAGCTATGGCTTATTCAGTACTGCTGAAGTTTCCTCATTAAGTGACAGACGAGCCAAATCCAGAAATTATTTCAAAGGATCTATGAGATATTTATCCCGGAGGAATGTTACCGCCGTGGAAAAGAGCGTCTGTTAAATGGAAGGAAAGTTACTGATTTTTCAGCAAATACTTTGAGGACTTACATTACATCATTATCTTAAGTTGTAAACTGTTTGTGCTTTACCATTTTACAGCAGCATATGTACTGTGTAATGCAAGATTACTTACTAATGCTAGTGAAGGTGTATAATTAAAAAGCTTTTTTAGCGTCACTAATGGCTGTGTGTTGTGTGTTTGTTGTGTTCAGAAGCCCAGGAGCGACCCTACTTCGCAGACTACTCCCCTGCCCGCCTCTACATCCACACACTGTGTACCAACCACTACTTGGACCTCTTCATCACCTGCATCATCGGTATCAATGTGATCACTATGTCCATGGAGCATTACAATCAACCCAAGGTAATTTATCCCTGCAAGGCTAGGCTGAAGATATAGATCTCAGGTTTAACCTAAACTGGGACATGAATCATTGCACTTCACATTCCTATGGAAAAATGCATCAGTTTTACTTAGGAGGTGATTTCAGGCAACATATAGGTAAGTTTAAAGCTAACGCACTACTGCAGCAATTTTGGTTATTAATATGGCTTCACGTCTCAATTGACAGAAAACCAGAAAACATTTAATTCTCCTGATGCAGTTAAAAATGGAATAATCATGTCTCTACCTACTTCAAATGAAATCCGATTTAAACAGCAAAACTATACAAACCAGTAAGCAAAATTAATTCAATTGAATTAACTTAGATAGACAGAGGAAAATTTAAAAAATCTCCAGACAACTTTAATTGCCTTCATGTTATTGAAAATTAGTCACATATTTAATATTAAAATCTGAGGTAAGTGTTTAAGCAAGACTTTTAAGTAACTCCCAATAATAATGGCTGGTTTACAACTCTACAAAAACATTTGATCATTACATTGTGTAACTTGTGCCACGTGGCTGGACCATTCAGTGAAATGGTGTTTATGCATCCCACAGTACCTTGAGGAGGCTCTAAAATACTGCAACTACTTCTTCACAATTGTCTTCGTCTTTGAGGCTCTGCTCAAGCTCATCGCTTTTGGCTTTCGAAGATTCTTCAAAGAGAGGTATAGTCAATATGGTGGAGGAGTAAGGGTCTGGCTGAAACCCAAAGTGCAGTGATACATATTTCAGCTTTAAGGATTGTGACATTTATTGATGGGAATTTGTTTAGGTTTTATCCGTTGTGCTGATTGAACGTTCCTTGTTCACTTGCCCCTCCTAGTGGTCACACTGCTGTAAGCAGTAGAAGCTGTTTGATTGTGTCATCTGCACGTTGAAGTTTTATTTGAAAGTGTCGCTGTTAAACTCGGTCAGCGGCATTCAAGGGAAGTGACAAGCCTTTTTCGGACCGTGACAGAAACAGAGCCAAACACCCTAGGGGTGTGAGATCTCTTTGTCAGCCTCGGTGCATAGAACGAGTAAAGTCACCTTTCTGCTGCCCTTTAGGGAAACCGGTCTTCAGGGTACTGTTTCACAGATTGCATTCACAAGCCATGTGAAGGAATCCATTGTATCCTCTCATGTCCAAATGTTTCCTTAGATAAGAATGTGAGCTATTTATTGCTGAGTGAGTAGGGTGCTTTTTCACACACAGTGTATATAATGTCTCTAAATCCTCATCTGAATTAATTTTACGCCTGCAGCGAGGAGAGTGTCTCTCACCCAGTATTACAGACTACTTATTCAGTAAAATTTGTATCATTTCTCCTGTTTAAATGTATGTTTGCTTGTGTATGTGCATGTGCCAGATTGGGGCATACAGTAGGCTATTCTTTTATGTATATGTATACGTAATATACTATCATATACTATTCTAGGGAGATGCGGTACATATAAACACCCTGTCCTCTCTACCCCAGATGGAACCAGCTGGATCTGGGCATTGTTCTGCTCTCCATTATGGGGATCACACTGGAGGAAATCGAGATCAATGCCTCGCTCCCCATAAACCCCACTATCATCCGCATCATGAGGGTGCTGAGGATAGCCAGAGGTACAAATGGACATTCAGCGAGATACTTTCAAAGCTGTTGTAGATTGTTGTGTCCTATTAGTAAGGAATGCACGTTTCGACCGCTGAGCTTTGAAAGCTGCGAGTTCACAGATCAGCCTGAAGTGAACAGAGCCCCCCCGGGTTGTTCTGTAATTGGGATGCAAAGGGTGTCTGCGCTCAGAAAACCTTCCTCTTACAATCATTATTTCTGCGATAAAGAAATCCCGCACTTTCTGTGTGGAGCCATGAATAATCCGTGCATGGAAATTGAAGTCATACAATAGGTAATTCCAACACTAGTTAATCTGCGCAGTTATCATACTGATTTAACCAACATACGGACATAGCTGAATGTTATCATCCTTCCCCTTTATCTGAATGATTATGGCTGTTGTGGATGACTGGTATTTTATCTCCCACGGTACTCCGCAGTGCTAAAGCTCTTGAAGATGGCGACGGGTATGAGAGCTCTGCTGGACACAGTGGTACAAGCCTTGCCACAGGTAACGGCACAGCCTCACAGGCTCAGACAAGTGATGTTCAGACAACCTGCAGACTCATTCAATGAATGCATTTTCTTCTCTGTTTGATGTGTGTTTGTGCGTGTGCTCAACATGCCGAGTGAGTGTGTGTGTAAAATGCTGCGCGTGTGTCTGTATAACTAACCTACGGTTTTGGTACATTTCTCAATATCCTGCTGTATGTTTCTGGTGTTGTGTGCACGTGTGTGTAACCTGCTATGTGTATTCTCTCTGTCACCAGGTGGGAAATCTTGGCCTGCTCTTTATGCTTCTTTTCTTCATCTATGCCGCCCTGGGGGTAGAGCTTTTTGGGAAACTTGGTTAGTACTTCATTCCTGAGCATTTAAAACTGTGTTACAAATTTGCATTAGTGTAATACTGTGGTGGTCATTTTAAAGGCCTGTCTATGCCATTTTAGGCTTTTGTGGTTGTTCTATTCACCTTACGTAAAAACAGAATTACTTTTTTTCCCACTGCCTGGACATAGAGATAACCTGTAGTAAATATCCTGATATTCAGCTAAAGATAGACATTATGAGCACCCACTGGAAAGATAACTTTCAAGACCTGTCAACTGTGTAACACCAGTTAATTCCTCAGTTCAGACTAAGTATGGTAGTTTTATTCAACAATGAGGAGAAACAGTTGAAAGAATACCATTATTTTAATCCTTTCATTGTCAACTCCCAGTATTTTCCTCTTATGTAAATGTAATATACTACAGTATATTTTAAATATATTGTGATGATAATTTTGATATATTTACAATATACTGCAGTATATTATTTTTCCATAAGGGTTGTACAGTATGTTTGCCTTTAGCTATGTTCATAGGTAATTTTTATGGGGGGGTGGAATGGGAGAACCCTAGCAATAGACACATGAATTACAATCTGTCTAGTTGCTAATCTGTAAGTGACCCAATGCAATAGTTTTATTCACAGTTTGGGTGAGACACATTTGCACATACAGCTTCCCCCTGACAAGTGATAGCATGGAACTGTAGCTTCTTTAAGCTGCACAAGTTCTTCATTTTCATTCAGCTGGCAATACATTTACAGGGCATTTAAAAATGTAAATCCTTTTTGGAAAAGCAAGTCAGTCGTGCTGAGGCTGACCATTGCAGAATCTACGTCATTGATGACTGTTTGACTCTTTTTTATATTTGGGATGACCTTTAAGACCTTTCTTTACTTTTGGGGACAAATCAATGGTCGTATCAACAGTTCAGGGGTTTTGGAAGTAATAGCTATTTATTGGTAGATAGGTTGTAACTATTTGAAATAAGCTGAAGTTTATCCAACGAAGACTCATTTTCTTAACTAACTTTCCATTAATGTGCTGTATCAAAATACTGATCAAGATCAGTGGTTCAGAAGGGATTTAAATTCCACTGGGCAATGGAAGGATGTGGTTCTCTGCTATTTTTTTTTTCTTTGGAATTACAAACATCAAAGATTTACCTGTTACACCCCTATAAATGAGCATATGGCTAAATATGTATTAATGTCATGGTTTTTCCTGTAGAATGTAATGATGACAACCCCTGCGAAGGGCTGAGCAGACATGCCACGTTTGAGAACTTCGGGATGGCCTTCCTGACACTGTTCAGGGTGTCCACAGGAGACAACTGGAATGGCATCATGAAGGTGAGCGAGTGTCAAACTGGCCACTTGCACAAGTTACAGACCCACAGCAATGGCTGCTGGATCAGAAATTGATTGGCCCCCGGGAGGGAGGGGGGTGTAGAGGGGGGAGAGCTCACTGTGCCTCGACTCTTCTCAGGACACCCTACGGGAGTGCAAGAGCGAGGACAAGCACTGCCTGAGCTACCTGCCCCTCATCTCGCCCATCTACTTCGTCACCTTCGTGCTGGTCGCCCAGTTTGTCCTGGTCAACGTGGTGGTGGCCGTGCTGATGAAGCACCTGGAGGACAGCAACAAGGAGGCCAAGGAGGACGCCGAGATGGACGCTGCAATCGAGCTGGAGATAAGTCGGCGCCTAAGCACCACCTCTGGGGGGATGAACCTGGGGATCGAGAGCAGGGCCACCTACATGGGGCCACGCCCTGAGTCACCTGGACAGGTAAAGCACTGCTCAGCATATTCCAGGGGAAAGGCCTGTTTCAGAGGCAACTTCTTCATGTTGGAGGTGATGTGACATAAATGTGGAACATGCCTCCAAACACTCTATGTGAAGTAGTATGACTGGACAGTCCCATCTGCAAATTGGGCCCTCAGGAGATAATGTCACCATCACAGCAAACACACAGCCTTGCACTGCAAAAAAGGTCTGTCTTAACAATTGTTTTCATCTTGAAAAGGACTTAAGATTTTTTTTTTCTCTAAATTGGAAAACCTTAGCTTTTTTTTGTTTTTTATTTTTTTTTGCTTGACAAGTAAAATTTATCTTTTCCCACCCACAGGTGAATCTTGAAATGAGTTAAAACTATCTCACCCCATTGGCAATCTTTTTGTCTTATTTAGCAAAAAAGTAACAGAAATAATATTCTATAGTCTAAATATACGATTAAAATGGTTGTTAAGATTGACTTATTTTTTAGTTTTTACAGTGTGGGATGTTGTGTGTGGGAAGGAAATTATTTTGAAAGGTTGATTGTAGAAATTATTTATAAATGATTGTTGGCAAACATCCAGGCCCCACGTGCTGAAGTATGGAACCTCCAATGAAAATCCTAGTGCCAACTGCAAGACACGGTTGGTTGTAAGTATGTGGTAGACAACTCCAATTCCAATTTTGGAACAAACTTTGGAGCAGAGCATACAATGTGCCACTGCAAAATCAGATTCATCTGCCCAGATTTTAACTGGGCTGTGTGAAGAGTGTCCTGGATCAATAATACACCTGCATATAAATTCACAATTCTGCCAAAACCAATGGCCTGCTGGTGTGATACTATGTGTTGGGACTGATGTGAATGGGTGGGTACAGATTGAGCCTGTGCATGCATGTGCAATTAGAGGGAGAGCGAGAGTGATCATTGGCCAGGAGCGCAGTTCATCAGATGGTAATAAGCTTCTGAGTCTGTTGAGGAAGTGATCCGGCAGGAGGCTAGGAAAGTAAGCCACAGCATCCATTTAAGTTTATTGGAAAAGTCACATTGTGGTTTATCAGCCCCGGCAAGTCCAGCGCTCTGAGCCTGTTTGTGCTGTAGTCAGGGGAAAGAGAAAATCTACTTTATCTCTGGCTTCATTTTCTATGTCAAGAGCGTTGGTGCCGGAAAGGGAAGCTCATTCCAGTCCTTGATACGCTTTAATCTTATTAATCATTAAGAGGCTTTTTAATAATTTAGTAGCCTCTTTCAAAAAATATTGTTTGGCAAAAGATATTACTTATATCTATGTTAGCACGGAGTCTTCCTCATGTAAACCCATTAGATTCATGTGATATTAATTCAGTCTTAGGTTAGGTGCAGGATTTTTCTCCAATTTACATTTCTCTGAAAAGAGGCAGAGTCAAAGCACTCCAATTGAAACACTTTAGTGAATAAATGGATCTCACAGTGAATACGTTATTTAGATTATTTAGATAAATCATTTAGATTTAAATAAATTGGATATCATCCATTAGCTGGCTAGTTCAGAGATTAGCAAGACATTGCATTCAAATATGTATCTAAATGGAGGTTATGTCATACAGCGGAATATTTGAATACCTTCAAAGAACTCACACCTGTTTGTTTGCCTGAACAGTATCTATATTTTGTTGCATACCACATAATGTACACACATTAAAGTCTATATGAGTAGAATAGCACTGCTTTATGTTCTTTATATTTGTGGGCTGGATTCATACTGCAGAATAATGTGGAGTATATGGTATTGTCTGCTTGTAGGATGAAGCATTGCTCTGTGCTCAAGAGAATTTGCTGTCGGTGCGGAAAACATCTGTGTCCAGAATGCACTCCTTGCCCAATGACAGCTACATGTTCCGCCCAGTGAAGCCAGCTAATTCTCCGTGCCCTCTGCCTGAAGTGGACTCTTTTGAAGGAAACCTGCATTTAGGTACTTTGCATGACGCATGCATGATGGTACGTGCATGATGCAAAATACACAGTATATTATTTAAACAGGTTTCCTTCTGGAAAGCCAAAAATGTGCATGCACCATAAATTGTCCCAGGTTTTATAGTCGATTAATATATAAAAATATACAGTTGAATTTTTGTATACCTCTTTCTGTCCAGGATCTGTCACTTCAGTGAGTTCCCAGCCCTGTGAGGGAAGCACCCTGCTGCGGGTTCCAGGGGTGTCATCTTATGCTAGCCCCGCCTCTGTGTATGAGAACAGCAGCTTACCCAAAATCCCGCCACCTCGTCTAAGCCCTGCCCACAGCATCAGCAAGCCACTTCGCAGACAGGTACAGCACTCCGTACAACATATTACTTCTTATGTAAAACCTACTCCTTGTATTTGTAATTGCATGTTGTTCTCAGTTTTTGTGAACAGTATATTAAGGGAATGCTTGTGTCTGTACTTCTATGGGCATTGGCTCCTGTTTCTCAGACTTGCATGTTTGTTTTAGGAGGCGATCAAGAATGACTCCATTGATATGCAGAGTTGTGACTCCAAAGACAACTTCGAAAGGCAGTCCAGTGACAGCCTGCATTTAAAAGTGCCCACACCGGGTAACTTCATCCTGCCCATGCCAAGAATCTCAGCCCCCAGCAGCCCCCAGGTCTCCCCACTGCTGGCTCGCAGCCGCTCCTCCAGTGTACACACACACCGGCACGTGTACAGCCAGCACAGCATCTCCAGCCGGCCCTCTAGCCAGGCCAGCAGCAACGGCAATAGCGCCAGCCCATGCAACTCCATGTTCGACTCCATGGATCCGGCAGACGAGGAGGTTCGCCACATCAACAGTTCTGCCAAAGACTGGGCTGGAGGCCAGCCTGAGGCCCGCAGCCACTCGCTGTCACCCTACGCCACTCCCAGCGGCCAGCTTCCCATCTCACTGAAGAACTGCAGCAGTGCCACCAACCTTCTGGCCTCTGCCGCCAAGGAGAAAGACCTGAAGAAGTTCTACAGTGTGGACACAGAGGGCTTCTTGGCCAAGCCCTCTTGGGCCAATGACCCCCGCCGGCACTCCATCGAGATCTGCCCTTCCATCGACGATGACGCGGTCGTTGAGCTGCCAGCGGAGGATCAGAGGTGGCCCTCGCTGCGTGGAGCATCTGTGTCCCCTGGACACCTGTCTGTCGGCAGAAAAAAGAAGATGAGTCCCCCCTGCATCTCCGTAGAGCCGCCCCTGGAGGCGGAGCTCTCAGCTCCTGTGGTGTCCCTCACCAAACTCTCTGAGAGCAGCATGCTACTGCGTAGAAGGACACCCTCCTGCGAGTCCACCGTGCAGCGTGACTCCCTGGACTTGCAGGAGCCCCCACCACCACCGCCACCCCTCGCCGAGCCACCAACCAAAGTGGAGAGACGCCCCTTGTGCCGCAACGAACACCTGTCCATTCCTCAGTTCTCATTTGACCAATCAGACTTGAGCTCACTGAGCAGTATGTCAGACATCCTGTCCGACAGTGACCAATCTACTCACTCCTCCTCCTATGACACCAAACTGGAGGGCATGGCTAGCACAGAGCTAAGTAAACTAGATCATCTACAGATTCACTCAAATGAGGGTCTGGAGGGCAACAACCCCATCTTGCTTAACGTCACCAGGAGCCCCTTAAGGAAGAGGGGGCTGATCCGCATGGCAAGCACAAGGGAGGAGGACATTGATGATTCAGTTGTATAGCCAAAGTGTTTGAGGCAAAATATCTGACCTCCTGTAGAGTAAGCCCACAACTAATGGCCACAGTGGACCACTGGACCCTGAAGCTTCTTTCATAAAAAAACCCAGGAGTCAGGTTTTCTACATGGGATATGCAATTTCAGTCTTTCAAATGGAACACTGCATTTTATGCCCCTAGCTCAATCACATTGATTCGGGTTTCGGATGTTTATTGTATTTAATAATGTGGATTTGTTTGTTTGACATCCACTTTCTTATTGGCACTGTATTGTGAGAAAACACAGTATGGTAAGGTGCATCAATAGATAACTGTACATTTGATGTATATCTTGTAGTGTAAATAGTGGGAAATATTGTATCAGTTCAAAAAATAGCTGTATTCATATGCACATATTTTTATAGAGATCTGTAATGTTTTGCACACATCAATTTAAATTACAAGTTGCCAGTGTTTTATTGTCTTCTTGTGAATGTACAGTTTTTGTTTTAACAGCAGCTCGTTTAATTGTAGCCTGCCAACACAACCTACTGATACGTAGTGAAATTTATTTTTTATTTTTTTACTGGGGGGATGGGCATGGAGTGTGTCTATTGAGGTAATCCAATAAGAACCAAACTACAATTTAACTGTAGCCTGTGTGCAATAAATGAGGTTCAGGGTTGGATTTCCTAAAAAATGTTGTGTCAAGAAGACACCATGACATTACTGTACCATAATGATTTCAGTTATTGGAATAATGACCAACATTTTCAAGAGAACTAATGTTGCTGAAAAGAGTTCTTGAATAATGTGTTCAGTGTCACCATCCTTATTCATTGCGTATTTTGAAAGTAGTTGTATATCGTTCAAATGAGCTTTTAGACCTTAATGAATCACTTGGTCAGCTCCTTGACCACTCTGCAGTGTTTCTGTTTTTTTAGACAGAAGAGCAAGACATCCTTTTATTGTCTCTCAGATGGAACAGTGGGACTCTTTGAACTGAAGAGAATGAATGTTTAAAGGGCTTTATGAGATATAATTCTTATACACTGATATTGAAAGATGTCTTGATTTATCCCCAGAAGGAGAGCTAGTGTAACTAAACCCAAAAGCAGTCTTTTTTAAGGAAGCATGGTTTCATGGATTTTCCTCTTAACCAGAATTTTCAGCCTTGATATGGTGCCTTTTGATTCGACTTCTGTAATATTATCAGGTTGTGACAGGATTCAGTGGCTGATAAACAATATTATTTGGCTCTATTATGACCAGGAAATTGTCTTGTTCTCTCATTCAAAGTATTGTTATGGGTTTATACAAAACATGACGGCTTGATGGCTCATGTGTATGACACAGTTGTTGGAAATAGTCATACAGGATTTGTGGATTCAAGATAGTGAAAAATACTTATTATATGTAATGAAGCTGCTGCATGATTATGGTATTCAAGATAACAACCTTCTTTGTCTTATACCCTATGTGTTTTGAGGTCAGATGTTTCTCATGTCAATGACTGAAGGTCAAATGAATGAAAGGCATTTATAAACACGTCGGTATTTAGAGAATCGTATACTTATAATAATCGGCCTTTTCCACAAAAATGAAATATTTCTATTTATAATGTAGCAAACTTTACAAAACCCATACCTTAGTTTGAAGTAGAAAAGATAAAAATGATTCTTGTGTAATGATCAGGTGACTCTGCAATAATTTCACAAATATACCGAATGGGAAGTGAATGGGGATTTTTGTTGCATTAAATAATTGTATTTTTACATTTAAATTATTACTTATTATTAGGTAACAATTTATGATGTGTCCTAAGTAATGTTCTCTGTGTTCTGAAGATAAAGTGGTTTGTTTCAGAGCACAGGTGTCAAACTTGTTTTGTCAAAAATATTAGTCCACATGGGGACTTGAAATACACACCAACTGAGAACTTTGCATGAATATGATAGTGCCAGGGGTTATATATTTTGTTTTGAAACAGACCACATGCATGAGCAACATGTTATTTTATTAACTGTCTCCTCATGGCTTATGTGTTCTGCTATATAGTTTATTAGCATTCCTCCAAACATATAAAATTCAACACAGTCACTAAACTATAAATATATTTTTCAGTGATGGAATATTAGGCAAGTTTTTTTTTTTGTTGTCTATTATGGTGCAGATGACAAAGCCCAACAGATAGCTTAGACTGCATAGAGCTCAGGGGCCTCATTTATAAATGGTCTTACGATCCAATTGTATCTTAAATGTTGGCTTATGCAGAAAAGCATGACTAAGTAGTTATTTATAAAATTCTACTTTAATGTGGATATGATAGTATCTCTATGTAAAGTTTACACTAGACGTACGTTGCTGGTTATGTGGAGGTACTGCACGTTTGAGGGCTGCACGTGAATCCCTGAAGTAGGCTGTGTGCACGCTGTAAGAATAACATTTAATTGATAATCAATTTTAAGCATGAAGAGTGCAAGAATCATGATCAATCCCAGGTGTGTTTTAATTAAGACATTGTAAGTCTTAAAAATAGTGTGCTACATGAGAAAATTATTATTCAATCATGACTGCATTATTCATTATTGGAGTTTAAATTGAAGTTCAATTGAGATTTATATATCAGAGGTACGTAACGTAAGCAACTCTTTTCAGTTATTTTTTATAAATCAAGCATAAACACAACTTGGGAATTGTTCTTAAGATTACATTTAAGTTGAAATCCAAGTACATTTTTATAAATGAGGCCCCCGTAAAGCTCATTAAGGCAAGATTTCAGAACATTTAGGCCTTCGTTACCCATCCAGATCTCATTTTAACTTTGGCCAAACTGAATTTTATTTTAATACAAATTTCAGAAAAAGTACATTTGGTCTTTATGGCTCACAGTAATTGAAAATGGCTTCAACAGCCCCATGTTGTATTATCTGTTGGACATGTAAGTTGTCAGTATAAAACCACTCAGGTCTTTACCATTAATCTTAAATCACTACATCAACGATGTAAAATCAGTATCAAAATCATTGAATTGTACTTTTATTTTTTCTCTGTTGCTATATATTGCTCAATAATATATTGCTCATTAATTCAAGCAGTTGAGCCTAATTAACCTTACAAATTAAATTGATGAATGTTTCCCATGGTTGGTTTGCTTGTCTGATTTACCTGGTACCTGAATTTGAGGTAACATGTTAACACATTAAATGAAATTCTCATGCAAATATTGGCCAGGTATCATATGTTTTATTAGGATAAGGATAACTACTGTATGCAGTACTGTTGATTTTAAATATTTTGACATTTTACTCCTTATGTTACAGCAGCAGTTCTCGCATCTTGATGGGACTGACATTAACATCTCAGATTTTAATCCCTGGTTCATCTAAACATTAATACATATACTGGATTACAGGAAAAGATAGAACATGCATGTCATAGTGTATCTAGCTCATGTTAGTTTGACACACCTGCCCTACAGTCTGATGGTGCAGTTAAACAGAAGTTGAACTTTTCCTGTAACTGACATTTTAAATGCTTGTCTATTTCTGTACTAAATTTTGGTTTCTTGCTGATAGCCAGATAATACCAAACATATTTTATTACTGTTATTCATTATTTAAATGATTGCTTTAATGTGTACAGGAACTCGAATGACTCTGTCATTATTAAAAGGGAAAAAGGTGTAAAATGTTGTTATTTTTGTGATCCAAAAGTTACTATTTATACATCATACATATATTTGAATGTGTCCTTTACTTCTTATATGCAAAACACAGTGGCTTACTTTGATCCTTTTGGAAGGATATTTGCAGGAGATTTGCTACTGCTCGTTTAACCTAGATACATAAAAGTTTTGCATGAAATATAATAAAGAAATAATCAAAGGGTAAGAGATTAGTGTGAGAGATGAAAAGAGTTATACCTAATATTCAATTTACAGTTACAGTTGAGGTGAAAGGTTTGAGGACATATTGGCTTTCTGCTGGTTTGAGATGCCCTAACAAAATATTATGAATACTGAATCCACTGCAGAAGTAATATGATTACATTTAGACATCTACATTACCATAGCACAAAAGGTATGTATATGACAATATATCTTGACTGTATTTATTGCTGATTTAAAAATAGATTTGTTGCTTTTTTGGCCTGCAACATTTTCAGACTAGCAGTTGGATTTATCAGATGCCTTCTATCAGGCTCGGTTACTGTATTCACTATTCTCCAGGTTCCATTTGGCTGAGCTACAACTTGTAACCGTGAATTCATAACTGGGTTTATAACTGGATTTATGGCTCCATATAGATTCTACTCTTTTTTTATCCTTCACTGTACTACTTTCTACATATTTTTGCAATTACTCTTGCCTTCCCACTTCTTTATACCAATTTAATTTTACTAGATCTATTTTAATAGCCTCTTGATAGCCAATGATATATTTAGGGCCATTGTGGATGCATGTTTTTGTTTTAGCCCAGCACTAAGACACTGGATTCAAGGTGTTGATTGAAGACCATGATTAGTTATGTAAAGCAGGTGAAGCAGGTGTCGTAGTGCTAAAAAAAAAACTTGCACACATTGGCCCTCTTCTGTGTAAGCAAGGAGTCGAATTTCAGCTTTCAACCTCAGCACCGGACAGCCTACTGCTGATATCTACAGTACAATCCGTAAGTATTTGGACAGTGACACAATTTTTGTCGTTTTGATAAGCAGTAGATATGGATGGATCACTTTATGGAAAAATAAGTCAGGAGAAACAACCCTTAGAGTTCAATAAGAAAATGAACCAGGAGAAACAATCTACAATCCATATCTACTGCATATCTGGCAGCAGTGATGGTTTGAGGCTCGTTTGATACCTCAGACCCGTGATGACTTACAGCCATTTAACCAACCATGTGTTCCATACTATTCCTGTGTAATTTACATCTTAATTCAGACCCACCCCCCAAATTCCCATAGAGATCCATTCAAATGCAGAGAGGTTATAGTATCGCTTGTAAGAGTACCGGAAAATAAGATATCAAGAATATTTTGATGTTGTTGGGTCACAGGCATCAGGAAGTCATGGCATGCAAAGGATATGCAACCAAATAATAAATATTATGACTTTAAGTTTATACTGATTTGTCCAATTACTTTTGGTCCCCTAAAATGGGGGGACTATGTGTAAAAATGGCTACAATTGCTACACGGTTCACCCGATATGGATGTAACAACCTTCAAACTAAAGCTTAAAGTCTGCACTTGAACCTCATAGTCACTGTCACATTTCACATCCAATGTACTGGACTACAGAGCCAAAACAACACTAATTGTGTAACTGTCCAAATAGTTACAGACTGCACTGTATAATCTGTGCTCAAAAAGCCAGTTTCTCCATTGGGCTCCATTCATTTTCACAGACAAATAATTTTTTTATTATTATTTTTCTTTTTCTTTGTACATGTGATTAGGTATGTGACCAAGGACACAACTGAGCATGTCTGTTGAACGCAACAATTATACTTGGCCCGGATGTGCTCCCCATAGGTTTCCATCGCCGTCTCTGCTAATAACATACTCTAAGGATGTAAGGCTTCTATGAGCTTGTAAAGTTTCCAGGGCTGTGTCCTATCTACTGCGTCCTCTCTACTGTGCACAGTGTACTGGCAGATATGTGCTGTTTAATGTGCACTGTTTAGCCGCGATGTGCTGTACGGAAAAAAATATCCTCAATACTATTTTCCAACCGTACTGTGGAAGTGTCCACCCTTGCGCGGTCATGTTACATGTTGTTTTTGTTGTAATTGATGGAAAACGTTGCGAAGCTGCGCCTCATTTTTTTAAGCGGAGCTGCGTGTCATATTTATGCGACCAAAATGTTCGTGTACTTCTTTAAAAGTGTGCTTCCAAATTTATTCAGCGAAACCCTGGAAGTAAGTCTATCATTCGGGGGTTTTAAGTATACTATATTTAGAGAAGATTTTGCCTACTTAAAAGACTTTCTCATCCTGTCTACTCAACAAGCCTACCTAATAGTATGGAAGGGTGCTGATTCGGACACAGCCCTGGAGTATGGTGGAAAAGCCTGGATCTGCTAGGGGGCTGTAGGTGTTCATCTAGGCCTTGGTGATCGAGATTGACTTCTCTTTTTATCTCTTGGTGGCTTTCTTTCTGACCTTCATGACTGAGCATCATCTGTTGCAATTGCTGACCTCCGTATCCTGGCCATGCTATTTGTAATGCCTGTAGTCTTACTGCATTAACTATTCCTTCTCCATCTCCAAAATAAATCTGGTATTGTTGTAATATCCCTTTTCTTAGAAGGTCTAGTTTTTCTGTTTCTCAATTTCACCGTCGCCACAGCATGTTGTACATGAACAAAATCCCACAATTTTCCTTTTCCATTCATCTTTGAAATATGTTAATAGTAGATGTTAAGACCCTCTATCTTCTGAACTAAAATTACACTCGACAATGCCGTGACAACTTGCCTCCCAGCCTCTTGTTTCTAATATTTTCTCATAATACAGAAGAAACTGTCTATCATGATCAGCATTTACTGTGCACATTGGTGGGCAAAAGCTCCAGATTATTATAATTTCCTGCCTTAATTGCCTCACACATAAGAAGCCTGTCTGCGTGACCTGTAATGCCATTTCCAAAAGCCATCTGGTTTGCCAGACTGGTCCTTCTAGCCCTTTATTTGCTGACAAAATGGCTCCCACTGCCATTTGGATTTTGTTACACATCTAGTAAATACAACTGCCTGTCATCATAGGTATGATCATTGTTTAATGCTCTAGGATTCACTGATAAATGTCTAAAGGCAGGTAGATTGGGGTGCTTCTGGCTCCTCCTGCCACCATTGTACAATTCTAGTACTTAGACCTCAAATTACTTCTCAATTTTACACTGAGGCAAGCTATTTTCTTATGCCTCCTTTAGATATTTCCAGGATTCTCTCCACTGTTTGCACTGAAATATCTTTTACAGCTCTTACATGTTGGGACGGCTATGATTCTACTTTTTGTTGCTGTTCCATGTCGAAATTCCTCCCTCAAACTGCTACACTAGTACTTGTTGTAGCGGTCTCTGGACCCTTGCACCCAAAACCTTCTGCTATGCTTTTACTCAGGTAGCAAAACCTTCCCAAGGGTCTACTTGATCCTCCAGTTGAGTACACTCTACTCAAGCCCCAGGTTGGGTGCTTTTGTGGTGATGGTTTTTAACAGGATTAATGAGCCGCAGACTCAATGGCTCAAACGGGGTTCAATAGTTAAGTTTAACCTCTCCTATCTAACTATAATTATGTTAGGCCCGATTTAACACGTCTCGCCTGCTCTATATGTAGGGGAGTAGATGTTGTTGGTGTGGGTTCACCCTAATATAGAGATCAGGGCTATACTTCAAGAATAATGGGCTCAATATCTAATGCCTTTTGAGTTATGAGATCTATGAATGTTTAAAGTCAGAATTTAAACAAAGCTCTCAACCTAAGTTCTTGATGGAGTATTGAGTAAACTTTACTTGAGTACAATAATCACGCATTCACAGCTAGGTATAGGTAAGATGCGACTTATAGCTTCGACAGGTTATATGCACCACTTTCCCAGTTGGTAAATTTTTAACTAACCATGTTACTATGAATCTTATATTCTAAAGAAGTAATAAACATAAGAGTATAAAATAAAATTAAAAAAACGTCCTTTAGTCTCACTGATGCAAAGTGTCGTTACTCAGATGGCTGGCTGGTGTTGGTTTTCTAAAAGTTCCACTCCCCTCTGTTACTTTGTGGTTATATTTTTTTGGCATGCAGTTTATAAAGTGTCCCTCTAAAGGCACGACATCTGCTCTAAAGGCAGAACAATGCTTTCGAAACCATGGTTTCTAAAGCAGTGTTCTGCCTTTAGAACCTGTTGCAAAATACAGTCTCAGTCTCTTCTTCTTCTTCCCTTTGCAGGCTACTATGTGTAGGCTCTTTCTTCTTGACAATAGTTCTTGCTATCTGTGCTTCAGCACAACAAAATATGCTGTCAGATGCCCTTGTCTTCCTGTTGACTTCATCTTCCAGTTGCTCTGATCCCTCCTTTTGTCTTTAACCATTCCTGCAAAAAATTACTGGTACATGGCCCTGGTTCAAAGTCAGGCCTCACCACAACAGTTTACACTAAAAATGGTTGATATTAAACGTCAGATTATTTCTCTACATTACTTTCACTTAGCTGAAACTTATGCATAGCGACTTACCTTATAGCATAAGAATAAGATGCTTACAACCACACTTGTTGTCCATGGGAAAGAATAGCGTATTGCTGTGTCTGAGATGCAATACCAGCAACATCTAGTGGTCATGGGGCAAAATGTTAGCAATCTATTGTTATAAACTCAACACCCACAGCGGAACTGCAGAAAGCATTTAAATAATGATACCTGTTCACAACATGAAGTTGTTTACATTGAACTATTCTTAAACTGACTCAAAAACAGAATGTAGCTACGGACTAGTTTAAATGTGTTGATGTGCAATATGTTCTTTGATTTTAGGACAGCAAGCAGGGTAGAAAAACAGTATTAAAAAAAGACTTAAAATAGAAACAAACACTTTCTTAGTTTTTTTCAGACAAGCTATTTTGATTATTATAAATCATAAATGTACATTGTTTCAACAAATTAGAAAAGTAGAAACCACAAATGGGAAAACTATAAGAGGAAGCTCTGGGAACTGCTTTACCTTGTTCTATATTCCCTGAAACAAAATTATTTTTGATATGGTGTAAGTGTAAGAATGACAATTTGATTTACTTCACTCATTTCGAATGAGGATATTTTACCACAGCTCCATAGAAAATTTGACCTAAAATCAGAGGGGGGGACCTAATACACATTATAGGCCTACAGGCACAATAGGATGAATAGCCTGTTTTTTCTTGTAGCTAGTCCAGTCCGCTATTTTCTCATCAACCTGTGTGCATTTCGAAATGATGAAAACCAAAATGAGTGCAGACACCTGTAGGCCTATTACAAAGCAGGAAAGCACAAGTAGGCTGCCACTGCAGCTAGCAACTGAATGCTGAGACGACTTCTAAACTTTGGCTGTGTGCTATAGAGTATTATTCGTTGAAGTAATCAATGTGTTGATCACCCCCCCCCCCCCCCCCCCCTGCTTATTGATGGAAAATCTGAAGTAGCATTGAATCTGAAGTTTGCCCTCTCCTCTGGCATAGATAGCATTCGTTTTTTTATTCTACAGAGCTGCTACTACAATTATTTACATAGGTTTTTGACTCAAAATTGGTTGGCAAACAGATGTAAGAAGTATATATGTAGAAAAAACTGATGTTTACTATAGTTTTTGTGCGGTAATACAAAAAGCAAAAAGTGTTAACTGCTCGGTCTCCCCTAAAGGTAAATTGTATAGAGGTTTACGTCCTCAGCTAATGAGGTGGTGATGTGTAACAGTAACATTAATCATTTATTGATGGGGCCTGTGTTTGTATGGGCTAAGTTATAGATTTATTTTGCCATTTGCAGTTCTGTTGTGATGGGAATTAAAAGAGAAGACATACATTTAATACCTGGACTTGCAGTCACCCAAAGATTATAGATTTCTGTTGGTTGGCTCTCGAGACATTTCACCACCTTCCTTTTGTTCCACGACATTCAGTAACACTGTATAGGCCTAATTGTAATTTCTGTGAAACTTTCTGTTGAAGCTTATATTTAGCTTCAACCTAATAAATAAGTGAAAATTCCGGTCCACCTATCAAGTTAAATCAATAGGCCAGCTGTCCTTTACTACCCAAAGCATCATTCCCATTTAGGCTAATTTCATAATTAGACAATAAGCTAATATAGCCTACCACCATTTTCCGAAGGAGGCAAAATGATTCTGAATTTGTATTTTGATTATTTAACATAGTTAACGTGCACTGCTAGGCTACTTATGTTGTTAGCCAGGTCTGGCACTACTGCTCATTAATCAGGTCAATGTAGCCTACTGTTTCTCCAAGTCTCTCTAGATGTGTGTGTTAAATGAATGCAATGCATGCTAAAATGCACACGGATGTAGCCACTACACTGTTGTTCATTTGGAACATCGTATTTGTAATGGGTATGAGGGGCGTTCTGGTCTATTCTTTCTGCTAAGTAGCGCTCCAGTATAGTTTCGGTTATCTTTCCTATATATTGTGATTGAAAATTCCGGTGTGATGAGTAAATGTACAGTGCCGCACGGGGCGCTTTCACTAACAAAATGAGTTCAACGACGCACGCAGTCGGGCCAACTCTTTCTGGTGTGCGTTATTACGTAAACGAAACTGCTAGACGGTGTGAAGTTAGAGCTTATACGGCTCATTAATCGCCTGGACAAGTGAAGCAAACGCCCAATAATTTGTTCATAAACGGTGCCATGGAATCAAAATCTATCAAGGATACCGAGCGAAGCTGCGTCCTATGCTGCCAGTACCTCGACATTTTCGCACTGGGGAAATGCGATCACCCGGTTTGTTACCGCTGCTCCACCAAGATGAGGGTCCTCTGCGAGCAGAAGTACTGTGCTGTCTGCCGGGAGGAGCTCGACAAGGTGCGCTCACTCCCTTGTACTAAAGCGTGGCGTGAGAACATGACAGATCAGGCCTAGTTTCCTAGTTATTAAGCTAAGCTAACGATTATTTAGTGGCAATTACTTCTTTATAGCTTTTAAACTAGGTAGCAAGAATAGACCGCCACTTAGCCAACCAATAAAGTAATGTTAGCTGTAACAATATTAGAGAATATTAAGGTTAGCTAATAGCTAACGTTATCACTAGTTGGTTTGCCTGCAATGCTATAGTATAACGTTGGATAGCTGGCTATCTAGCAAGCTAGGTAGAACGATTCAGCATTAGATTGGCTATGAATTGGCCCGTTTGTAAGATGGCTAACGTAACGTTAGATCACTGAATTGGCTATTGTTAGGTATTGTTTAAGTTTGTTGTGGTTCAGTTTCAGAATATATCCTATCCTGTATTTAACGTTAAGTTAGTTGGCTAGAGTTCACTAACATTAGCTAGCTAGCTAACAGCGGCTTCAGTTAGCTGGCTAATAATGGCTTCAGGGCCTTTAATGAAATCGGTAGTGTCAAGTTTTAATATGGCCTAACTTTAGTTAATAACAGCCGCTAAATGGATGGCCCAAATTTACAAATGAACTGACGTTAAATTGGTACCTGCCCTGGTAAATGACAAGCCATCTGGTCAGTTAGCTGTAGTGCTAGGCTAATAAAGTACGCTAGCTAGCTACACGCTTTCTACTTCACGATGTCGTTCAACGACTTGGTAACTAGCTTGTATTGCGATGCGAATACGTCAGCACTTTAGAAAAGTTACGTTACCTGCTAGCTATATAGCGCTACCCATAGCTTGCTGGTTTCAATAGCATAGCTAACTGGACTTAATTAACTGCTTGCACATCACTCACTTGCATTGCATAACGTTAGGAAAGTTCGTTAGTTGGCCATTTACTTATTCCCTGCCACTATATATACGGCTTCGGGACAGAGTGAAGCGACGCTGGACTTGCAAGCAATGAATCTGCTCAATTGCTGTTGTGTATAGCACCACTAACCTTGTACCAATTTAGGATTTTCTTGCAGTTCTAGCCTATTTGCTAGCTGTTTTGTGGTGTGACCACAACCCCAATTTTACAGAACACTTACCGTTTTTGATATGTGAATCTGTTTGAGCCATGTTGTAATGCTATCACAATGCATATAACGTTAGACATGTAGACAAGTAGTTTCAGTCAAATGGTCTGATCACTTCTAAATTCTTTCCTCTAAACTTACACTGGCTATAGGTATCTACTGGCGTTGATACCAGCTGTCCCACGTGACGTCATGTGGCAGCTCCCTTTAAAAAAAAGTCTATATGAATTTGTGATTGCAGAAGCTCAAAAGTATGATAAAGATTGAAACATCGATTATCTTGGTTACATAAAACACTGAGCTAGCTATGCAGTTTGGTGTATACATAGATGTGCCATATTATTCAATTTAGCAAGTGTCCATGAAGTATGTTGTCCTGTGTTGTTAGACTATGTTGGCTCCTATATCATCACATAAGCCAGTGATTCCCAAACTCGATTTTAGGGGACTCCTGTGTATGCTGGTTTTCGTTCCAACCATAATTACAATCTCACAATTTTAACAAGAGATTATCTTTTCTTAATTTGGTGCTTTTCATGTTTAGAGAGATCATTTACCCTCTTAAGAAACATGTCAGAAATAGCTATGCATTCCATGGAGAATTAAAGGTCCCATGTTCACATTGCACTTATTGTGCTATATTGCAAACAATCAAATAAAGAGTTACACTTTTTAACTGATAAAATTAAAGACTGAGATGAATCAATAGGCTCCTAATTGGTGAAAGTGTGGACACCTGGCCACTAAGACTAAAACTAAGCCAAACCTGCATTGTGTTAATAAGTTTAAGGAATAATTGATCAAATTTCATTAATTTGATCAGTTACATTTTGTTACTTCTTTTTATGTAGCCTAATTGTTTGCAATATAGCACAATAAGCATAATGCAAACATGGGACTTATTCTTCATAGCATGCATAGCTATTTCTTATGGCTTAAAGGGGCTATCTGTAACATTCAGAAAATCCTTCTCATTACTGACACCGGTGGCCGAGAGTGAACTGCAGCGAACAGTAATCCACTCTGTATGATACATCGGTGTTATGGGTCTAGCCTAGGGTTGCAAAATTCCGGGAATTTTCAAAGTTGGAAACTTTCCATGGGAATAAACGGGAATTTATGGGAATTAACGGGAATTTATGGGAATAAACGGGAATAAACTGGGAATTTTCAAAACTGAAGGTTGGCTCTTCATTGGGAACTTAAATATAGTTGGGGAAAATATATTTTAGTATAATCTTGACTAAAACAAACAGATCCCATCCAAGTACACTTGAATATCCATGTCATTCCTCAATCACATGCACACAGCACACTGCTTACTGCATGGCTACTGAGACCACACCCCCTACAGGCACTGTGCATGCCTCCATCACATGTACAGATGATTTCCGGAAGACTGGACCACACTTTTGAGCCCAAAGCACAAGACTATTGAAGGCACACATTTGCGCCTGTGGACTACACAAAGTTAAGTAAGTTTTGATGATATTATGGGGAAATATATTTATTAAATGTTTAAATTGCAAATATCACATACAAATGTATTCATCTAGTAGATAGCTAGCTGATAAGTTAAATGCTAAATAAGCTATAGCTAGCATATGGCTTATATATGCTAGCCATAGCTAGCATAAATAAGCCATAGCTAGCCATAGCTAGCATAAATGTATTCATCTAGTATATAGCTAGCTGATAAGTTAAATGCTAAATGAGTCATAGGTAGCTAGCATAGCTGATAAGGTAAATGCTAAATAAGCCATAGCTAGCATAAGAGTGCATCTATGAGGCACTCTTATAAAAATGCTAGCTACCTCAAATGTGATGCTGTTTCTCTCTGCCTCCTGAAAGATGTTTTAAAGATCATTCCAGTTGTTTAGCTAGCCTTACTATTTATATATCTGTTCATGCCATTGCATTAGTATTCTTACAAGCTCTTGTCTTACTTTACATAAAAATGCCACGTGCGCTATCCAATGTGTGGAGACATTTCACACCAGCTAATGTTCAAGGGAAGTCTGTATATATGTGTAAATATTGTGATAAGACATATGTGAAGAATGCCACAAAAATGCAGCAGCATATTGCAAAGTGCCTAAAAAATCCTCAAGGCCCACAACATGCAGCAGACAGGAGTTCCACTCCAGGGGAAAATGAATCTGTTTCAGCTGTATCAGCCCTCTCATCAGCTCCTGGTCCCTCTCGCATCAGAGGATTCTTTGATTTTATGGATGAACCCAGCCAGAGAAATGCAGATGAGTGTTTCGCTCGTGCAGTCTATGCTTCTGGCTCACCCCTGATGCTGCCATCCAATGTGTACTGGAGGAGGTTTTTAAATGTTCTCCGACCAGCATACACCCCCCCAACCAGACATGCACTGTCTACTCATTTGCTGGATGAAGAGTTCAGCAGAGTTCAAACAAAGGTCAAGCAGACCATTGACAAAGCTGACTGTATTTCAGTCATCTCTGATGGATGGTCAAATATCCGGGGCCAAGGAATTATTAACTACGTCATCACCACTCCTCAACCTGTTTTCTACAAGAGTGTAGACACAAAGGAAAACAGACACACAGGCCAATACATTGCTGATGAGCTGAAAGTGATCATCAATGACCTTGGACCAGATAAGGTTTTTGCACTGGTCACTGACAATGCAGCCAATATGAAGGTTGCCTGGGCACATGTGGAGGAGACCTTACCTCAAATAACAACTATTGGCTGTGCTGCCCATACACTCAATCTTCTGCTAAAAGATATAATGGCACTGAAAACAATGGACACCCTGAACAAGAGAGCGAAACAAGTTGTTAAATATGTGAAGGGCAAACAAGTAGCTTCCGCTACGTATATGTCAAAGCAAAAGGAAAATAACAAGAATACTACACTGAAGCTCCCAAGCAGCACACGATGGGGTGGCGTTGTCATCATGTATGACAGCCTTGTGGAGGGAAAGGAGTCTCTGCAAGAGATGGCCATATCCCAGACTGCAGGGATTGAAAGTGACATAAAGAAGATAATGTTAGATGATGTGTTCTGGGAAAGAGTATCTAGCAGTCTGACAATACTCAAACCTATTGCAGCAGCAATAGCGAAGATAGAGGGGGATGGTGCCATCTTATCGGATGTCCATTGTCTTTTTGCAGAACTCAAAGAAGAAATCCAGACGGTCCTGCCCACTTCCCTACTACTGAAAGCAGAGGAAACAGCTGTGGTCAAGACATTGGAAAAGCGACGGGAGTTCTGCATGAAGCCGGTGCATGCAGCAGCATACATGCTGGACCCAAAATATGACAGGGGCATACTTTCTGGGGAAGAAATTAACAGTGCCTACGCTGTCATTACAGCCATGTCTGACCACCTGGGTCTTGATAAAGGCAAAGTTCTAGGCAGTTTGGCGAAGTATCGAACAAAGCAAGGCCTTTGGGAAGGGGATGGAATATGGCAGTCATGCCAGCACATATCTGCAGCCACCTGGTGGAAGGGACTTTGTGGATCTGAGGCCCTTGCACCTGTAGCCTCCATCATCCTCCAAATCCCACCATCATCAGCCGCCTCCGAGCGCAACTGGTCACTGTTTGGGAACACACACACAAAGGTTCGCAACAGGCTCACAAATGTGAGAGTGGAAAAACTGGTTGGCATTCGGGCAAACCTAAGGCTCTTTGAGCCTGACACAGAGACATCCTCAACAAGGCTGGAAAGTGACACTGAAGAGGAAGAGTCAGAGTTGGATGTTGAGGAAGTGGACATGTTGTTGGATGTTGATGAGGCCCAGGAAGAGCCCATTGACTGAAAGGGTTAGGCAAAAATGCAGAGGATTGCTTGAAGGAAGATTTGCATGTTTAAATGGGACTTTATGGAGGGAGTGGGGCTCTTTTCATTTAACATTTTGAACGGGACTTTGTGGGGATTTTTGGATGGGGGCGTGCATTTTTGAATGAGTGGGGTTGGGGGGGATGAGTAATATTTAACTCAACATTCATGTTTATGTTCTTCAATGAAACAAATGATGGTTCAATAAAATAATTAAAACTTGTTCTGTTCTACTTAAAAATAAATCTGTTGAAATATCTTTCTTTTTTAATTGTATCATTTTGCATGGAGGTTTTCTTATGACTTATGTTTATATTTATGCTTGGATATGATACAATTTCATTACATTACCCTCAATTCCCAGTTAGTTCCCCTAAATTCCCATTAATTCCCATAAATTCCCTTAATTCCCATTATTCCCATGTAAAGTTTCCAATATGGAATATTTCCAAAATTCCCCAGCTTAACTTCCCATGGAAATTTACCGGAAACTTACTGGAAATTTACCGGAAATTTTCCGCCCCTTTGCAACCCTAGTCTAGCCCATGGTTTTTCTTGTAGCACAGTGGGTTGACACCACGGCACGAGTATTTTTGTAATGGTCTATGGTTGAGACAAGGATAATCCTAAATTGACATTAGTTATAAACAGATGATGGGAGTGGCGTGAGTCGACTGGAGTTATTGCACATAAAATGTAAGTTATAAAATACCAGGTTCTGAAAGAACAGATGTTTTTGGCATTATTCTGGAACATTTGCTGACCATAATTTGTAAACAGCAAGCTAGCCAACTAACGTTACTAGCCACTAGCTGGGAGTTTGAATCAATGTAACTGACTAGCTAACGTTATCCACAGTATTATCTCACAGTATTTTTCTAGTGATAACGTTAGCAAGCAAGCAAGCTAGGAACATCATAATATATTTCACATGCTTTGCCGTAGCCTTACGTTACCTGTCTAATAAGAACGCCAGCTCAGGTTCAGTTTTGATTCCCAACAACAAACGTCGGTCTCCATGGCTGTTAATTCCTGGCTCCAGTCCTGGCCGTTCAAATTTCCATTTTGACAGTTAAAAAATGTAATAAAAATAAGTTATACTGCGCGTGAATGTGGAATGGGGCGACCGCAGCAGTAGCCTAATCTACAGAACCAGACAGTGCAAACACCATGTAAACATTCCTATGGTGATTTGTCTGGATAGTTTTATTATTTCGGAAAGGCGCTTGGTAGCCTACTGTAAAATCATTGATGAGAAAAGGAGAGCATTCACCATTTCATTAATTTACCCTTCCATGCCAAATAAGACAGGAGGGACAACAAACGTCTACGTTGTTTACAAACAAAAAAACTAAACAAAAAACATCTGGCCTGTTCCTCCGCTACGGAAAAAGCTGAGAAATTTGATGTTTTGACAGAATGTTCCATCGGCGATTCAACGCTGGCGGAGGTGGAGCTTTCAGCTGCGGTCTCATTGAAAAACATGGAACATCCGGTTTGCCGTCAACTGCATACCATGTGAACGCAGCAGCCACCCAGAGAGGGGGAAAGCACTCGGGAGCTTTGATGTCACATCCTTCATTTTCCCGGCAAATCGGACCCGAATTATTTACATAAGTCATCCCATAGGCTCTTATACGCAACGGAGAAAGTCGGGGAAGGTCTTATTTTTTAAGTTACGTTACAATCTGTTCATACATTGGCAATTGAAAGCAATTCATGCATGTACAAATCTTACATATAGCCCCTTTAAGTGGGTAAATAATCTCTCAAAACATGAAAATCCCCTAATTAAGAAAAAATAACAGCTTGTTAAAATTATGGAATTGGAATTGTGGTTGGAACAAAAACCACCATACACAGGGGTCTCAGAGGACCGAGTTTGGGGAATAGTCACTCAGTTAAATTTTTATACAAAGTTACATGAGTGACAGCGAACTCATACATTTACATACATAGGTCTTGTCAATTCTTGCGCTTAAGCTTTTCAGCTCGGCATCGCATATCCTGGCTCGACATAAGCCATCAGCTTGGTGAAGCCCTCGTCTTACACAAGAGATATTGGCTGTACATCCGTGGTAATCATTTTGACAATCAACCTGGTCACGCGTTCTTGTCTAATATTGTCACACCTTTTCAAAGGGAAAGCCCGCAGAGATGTTTGCTGAGAAGCGGTCGGGCTTGAGCTGACTTTGCTGCCGTCGTCAATCAGTCACTTTCGGGTGTTTAAGTCTCACATGATTTTGCATCGTTCCAGTGCAGTTGGAGTGTTAGTTCTGTGTCAAAGTTTACATTTAACTTTATTTTCTGTAATCTGCTCAAAGTAAGACCAAATAGCGCTTTTTCCGAAGCATTTCGAAGAATGTCATTTTGACTTACGCCATGCACACAAGTTATTGCCCGAGAGCTGATCAAGTAACGTGGCTATTTCCCCTGTTAGTCGATTTTTACCTCACCGACCCCAGATCAGCATTCATAGTCTACTTTTAAACACGAGCCTACGACAATCACAGTAAAAAAATTACTTACATACCTTAAAAGGAAATGGTTAGAAATTATTTTTAATGTTATCAATTTATTTTGAAATTGCGATTAAACGTCTAGAGATTTTCCTAAACATTTAGCATTTTTGTTAGCGTTTAACGTTTAAACAGTTTGAAGTCACATCCCTACTCCCTTTCAGTGCTGCTTTTTGTCTGTTGCCTTCTTCTGTCTGTTTAGTTTAGGTGTTCTTTCTCTTCTATGCAACGGACTTGCTGCCCATGTTGTTTCTCTAGACTTTCTATAGTGGTTGGTTTTGTTGCTTAGACATCCTCCTCTCTTTCTAGCCATTATTCCAAGCTGTTACTTCTGTTCGGTCGTGATTCAAAGTCAGGCCTCAACCTTATCTTGACACGTTAGGCAAAAATAATATAAATTTATGTTATGCAGGTTCACCCGTATGCATACTGATGAGAGGATACACGTCTGATTTTTTGTAATGGTTGAATATTTACGTAATTTGCCAATTGACCCTTTGCTAAGCCCCGCCCCCCTTAGTTACTGTTGCATACTCGGATAAGCTTTACGTTTTGAACGTTCCGTCCCATAGGGAACCATTCAATCTAAGCTGAAACTCAAACTCCTCTAGCTTTTATACATGTTGATAAACTAAAAAACAAAATGGGGAAGACGAATCAGGAGACCCTTGGTTATGCCACCCTGGTCGATTTCTTTGATCATTACATGAGAACAACGTAGAAACGACTTTGTAGTGTAGTGTAAGCATCTGGCTATGAAAAGTGTCCTGCCTTGCAGCATCCTCACCAGCTCGAGCGAGCCCTAACGTTCATAACACTATTAAACGTATGATTCTCCGGTAGTTTCTATTTTCTAAACCAACTTATATAACATTAACTTAATGAAAAGATTTCACTGTAGGCTTCACTGACTGTCACTGCGAAAACCTGCTGTAGTAGCCGTAGCTGTTACTACAGTAGCTATATTGTATAGACGTCTGCAATGCCATGGAGGGTTACATACACAATGTGCTAGTTATCACCAACAACATTGAGTGTTACCGATCTCAGAGGAAGAGAGAGAAGCTGCACCTGACAGTTTAGATCCGTACCTGCTTATGGTGTACGTTAACGTTACATCCCGGTTTATAGTAGGCTAGCTAATGTAAATAACGTTAGACACTAAGTAATAATTAGTAACTAGCTAACTCATGTAACGTTAAGTATGCCTATCGCAACTTTTGTAAATGAAACATGCCTTATTAATTATGCTACCTTGGAGCAAACGTGTCTGCCGATATTTTTGACCATAGCATAAATGTTTAACGTAACGTTATATATCTATCTTGTTGACATTCAGCTGCCTGTGTGGTTGTCCAAATAACCTAGTCCACTGTTTACATTTATCCAATTGACTTTTAGGTTTAGGGAACGTAAAAAAATGTGATTGAGCTGTAGCGAGAATCACTGTTGTATGTGCCCCAGGCACACCTTTTAACCACCACGAAAGTTAGCTGACAGTATACGCTGCATTTATGTCAACAAACCATGCAAATAGTTAGTTGTCAGAGGAAGTAGAGGCTAGCAACAGTTGCTACGCATTAGAGCGCTGCAATTGGTTGTTTTCCCCTGTCAACTATTTCCCCAACATTCGGCTACAAAAGGTCAATTGCCTCTTTCATAATATATACTGTAGATGTAGTGTACAAGGAGAAAATATATGTACTCTATATAAAAAATAAAAATATATATATTTTTTTTTTTTAAACTTCAATATCAATCAGGTGTTTAATGCCAGACTGTTCCAGAACATTAATCCCTGCAGTGCCAAGCCAATGTGGCTGCTAACAGTAAAATGTTTTAGATTGATCCTGTCAATGTTCAAACCTCTAATAAAGGACGTTATCTTTCTATTGAACAGAATTACTTTAATCATTGGTGATGTTTAATAGTGAAAATGGTTTTCCATCAAAATCAGCTCTTGAGAGATTTTAAAGTTGGACACAGCTGGGCAATTTGACACTACCAGTTTTGATATGCCACAAGTCTTTGTATTATTGTAGTAGATGGATAAACAATAAACTGAGCAAATGCATATGTGACCTGCTCTATTATTTGAGTCGTTTGACCAATGACCCATTTGACTTCAAAATATTCTGCTATGAGTTTGGCCCATTCATACAGCTGTACCGATAAGGTTTGGGCATTATGTCATGGTTTATTTAGCTAGTAACAGAATTTCGATTGTATTTAAAAATGTTTTCACTTTACACGTTTCGGTCGACATTCAGTCACCCTTGGCACTTTAGAACGTCTGTATATTTGCCGATGCCGACTTGTCGCCCGTGGCACTTAATAGGTTAACATTCAACTTACGTTAAATAATTTTCCTGGTATTTTGTCATATTTCAGGCTCAATCTCTTAAAGCTTGCAGACCCACTATTCTTTTTTCCAGTTGTTTTACATAAAGTATGTCTCTCACAGCTTCTTTTTTTGTACAGGTCATTTTTGTCGAGAAACTGGAACCATTTGCGATGGTAGCCTTCCAGCAGTTTCAGTGTGAAAAGAAGCATGATATTTATTTCAGTGATGGCAAGATCTATGCCCAGTTCAGGTATGAACAGCTCAAGAGATTGCATTGATTGTTTGGCAAACAAAATTTTTATAAAACTTTAATGGTATTACATAATTAAGTTCTCATTATCACCTTTTCTCTAAATCTAGGAGGATTCTGCAGTCTGAGTGCCCCCATTGTCTAGAACCAAGAGTTTTTTCTAAATTTGAGGAGTTGGAACAACACATGAGGAAACACCATGAGCTTTTTTGCTGCAAATTGTGTGCAAAACATCTGAGGGTAATTATTTATATTTAACAAATCCTACTGAAAGGAGGCAAGCACCATTTAACAATAAACCAATGTAATTCTTGTTTAACCATATACAGGTTGTATGCCTCCACTACTTAGAAGGTACTTTTTAGGTTAATGTGTGTTAAACATCTGTGTGTTTATTTAAATACATCTTGGTATATAATTCCTTGTGTTACTGGGTAAATGGGTGTGTCTTTTTATGCTTTTTGGAACTGCACTCATGGCTGTATGTTCTACACCACAGATATTCACCCATGAGCGAAAATGGTACAACCGGAAGGATTTGGCCCGGCATCGAACACATGGGGACCCAGATGACACCTCTCACCGTGGACATCCCCTTTGTAAATTTTGTGATGAACGCTACCTGGACAATGATGAGCTACTGAAACACCTGCGAAGAGATCACTATTTCTGCCATTTCTGTGACTCTGATGGAGCTCAGGAATATTACAGGTATTGAGGTCACCTGCCTTTCTATCATTGATTGAAACCTCTAACATTAAGAATGTCCCACTCCCAGCACGGGGTGTGATTTGGTCTTGTAGTTTGTTGACGTATAAAAGGCAGATGTGTCAATAGTATAATCGAGACTGACATCTGAATCAGCCTTTGTTTGTTGTTTATTGAAGATCTTGTTGTATGACTGAAGTGGTTGTTTACCACAGTGAAAGTATCCAAAATGTTTTTTGGGACCTGAGGATGGTTTTTCCTTTGTAGCGATTATCCTTACCTTCGTGAACATTTCCGAGAAAGCCATCACCTGTGTGAAGAGGGCAGCTGCAACAACGAGCAGTTCACCCATGCCTTTCGGACTGATATCGACTACAAGGCCCACAAGGCTGCCGCCCACAGCAAGAGCCGTGCTGAAGCGCGACAAAACCGGCACATAGACCTGCAGTTCAGCTTCGCACCCCGGCACCAAAGAAGGAACGACGGTAAGGAGATTAGCGCTGACTTTTCCCATCCCCTGTGGGTGTCTGTTTGAGTGAAAAGGTGTCTGAACCAGACCAGACTGACTATAAGGCCAAAGATTACATATAGCGAGGAATGATTAAAAGCCATTGCTGAGAGTGCGGTGGATTGTATACCCTCAGGTGTTGGGGGGGATGACTATGAAGAAGTGGATCGCTTTAACAGACAAGGAAGGACAGGAAGAGGAGGGGCCAGGGGCACTCATCAGAACAGCAGAGGAAGCTGGAGATACAACCGGTATGGCCTCTGAGCTGTCCATGCAAAATGCTGCATTAGGAAGTACTGCATTCCAATCGAGTTGTGGGAAGGTGTATGCTTTGTTGTGTAGTTGTGATGTTTGTGATCATTCAGCATTACTGACAAAATGAGTTGTGTGCAGGGAGGAAGAAGACCGGGAGATAGCAGCTGCAGTCAGAGCTTCAGTAGCTGCCCGCAGACAGGAGGAGAAGAGGCAACTCCAGGAGAGAGAAATCCAAAAGCCCCGTAAAGAGGAGACAATGGACACAGATGATGGCCGAAACCACAGGAGCATCACTAAGCCTCTTAGTGAAGCTCAAGGTAGGAGAAAAGACTCCCACATTTCCACAGTTTGAAAAATGTATGTGAATAGAGCTCACGCTACATGGAATTATTGTTTAAATCAGTGTTTTTCAACCTTTTTTGAGCCAAGGCACATTTTTTACATTAAAAAAATCTTGAGTCACACCACCAACCAAAAGTGTTACTAATTAAGTGAAGTTGGATAATTTCCCACGGCACACCTGACGATCTCTCACGGCACACTAGTGTGCCGCGGCACAGTGAAAATCACTGGTTTAAATGTCTGTCTTCTACCCAGTAAGCACATTTGATAGAGAACTATTCTTTGATGAATCCCAGCATTGTTTATGTTTCAGGTCCCAAGGAAGCTCTTAGGTCCCACGGTACCAGTGGGCCACTGCAGAAGGAGGATTTTCCAGCTTTAGGAGCTTCCACAGCTGCAGCACCACCGCCCATTTCAAGGTATATTACTTTCACTTCGTTCAGAGTTGTGATGGCAGAGTGAGGTTTTATGAAACAAAAAATGAGCAGAGCTACCATGTACTATAAATTACAGGTAGATTATTGCAGGTCTACCCATTATGGGTTTCAAGAAACCTCTCTTCCATCACTAGGTGAGAGCAATTGTACTAAACAGTTTAACTATATTACAAGGTTAATGGTATCAATCAGAAAACACACATGTGAGTTCTCACTGAGAAATACATTTCTGGCTTTAATCCCTTTGCGCAGATACCTAGTGAGAATTGCGCAGACGCCATCATTTTGCTCAACTGAGACATTCATTGCTCCTGCAGCTAAACTATTAGTGGAAATCACAAACTTTGTGTTTTAACTTTATTGGTAGACGATTTGTGATTACACTATGGACGATACCGCTATTACGCTATATGAAACGTCGACTCGTAATACCCCCCATGCCCTGCAAGCCTGTCTCATTCGTTACAGTTTATTCTGGTTAAATTGCCGGCTCTTTTATCCAATAGAGTACATTATAACCTTAGCAACGGTATATGCCATGTCTTCTTGGGTGCTTTGAACAATTTACTACAGCCCAGCGTAACGGCAGTTTTCCTTTAAACGGTCTCGTATTACGCATAACAAAAACTCATAATGAAAGTTTAAGTGTTTTGGAAGTCGCTTAATATAATACACAACGTATTTTCGATCTCTAAATACCTGTAATAAGTAACACTAATATGCTAAACCATGTTTGCCGGGGGCGGGATTGAATTTGAGGCGCAGACTATTGTCAAAGAAAAGTCCGTTTACCGCCCTGGCGGGTATTGTCAGGACCTCCCTCTCCACTTTGTCCAAACTTTCTCCCAATTAGACACTATATTCCAGAGTCTGATATAACTCTGTTTTATTATAGAAAGATTCAAAGGAATACAAAACTCCCAGGCTGATCTGCTTAAACACAAGTATTATAAGCACGCTCTCAATCACTCGGTCCAGTCTAAGTCCGTCAACTCCATGCACTCCCACGAGACACTTAGTAAGGTCCGTTTGAGACAAATATAAACTGCTAATGAAATCTCAGGTACTTTTTTTTTTTTTTTTTTTTACCCTCTCTCCTCCCCCAAAATGTTTCTTTCTCCTGATCTTTTTTTTGGTTTTCAATTTTGTTTTTTTTAATTTAATTTATATATGACATTAATTTATATAGTAGTTTTGATGAAATGCGATAATTTAATTATATTTGAAACAGCCTGGCCATGGTTCGACCATGGTTGTTCAATACGTGATGATGCAATGATCTAATGGGTTGAATAATACTAACTATAAGCTTTTCAAATTTTATTTCCACAGGCTACTGTGCACATGTGGGTGCTTTTTGAACTAAAATATAACATTTTTCTCTATAATATGAGAGATTTTTTTGTAGTAATATAATCCTTAATACTGATGTATATTTTTTTTAAAAAGGGAAAATGTATTTTTTGGATCTAATAAGCTCTATATAATCCTTGAACTGTACACACACACATTTCTAAGGCTCTCACACTTCCGCTTGCTTGAACATTTAACTAGCTGGCCCTTTGGAATGTTAAAGGGAGGCGATCATCTTATCTTTTCAGAAGAGCTACAAACAAAGAAGTGTGTGTTCATCTGGTTGCCTGTGTGTGTGTGTGTGTGTGTGTGTGTGTGTGTGTGTGTGTGTGTGTGTGTGTGTGTGCGCGCGCGCGTCTAAAGATGAGGGCGCATATGTGCGAGGTGTTTGCGTTTGTTTTGGTTCTTCTCCTGTTTAATTGGACACTTCAAATAAGAATAACTAGCCTGGAAAGTTAAGGAGTCAAGTATCAGTTTGCCTGTGTGTGTGTGTGTGTGTGTGTGTGTGTGCGCGCGTGTGCGCGCGCATCCTTGGTCTAAATGTGTCGAAGATGAGATCATACTGTGTAAATATGTGAATGTATTTTATTCTGGTTTAATTGGACACCAGATAAGACTAACTAGCTTGGAACAACCATCTATTGACCATTTCTGATAAGAATAATTGGTCTACTTTCCGGCGTGGGTGTGTGTGTCCTTGAATGTGAGGCCATATGTGTGTGAGGTGTGCGCGTTTGTTCTGGTTCAAAAGGAACATTAGAACTGTTTTTGCAAGTCATCCTGACTTAGAAAAACATCTTCTTATTAGAACAACTGTTTCACATGGTAGGCCATACAGTGGTTTGTAATGATATATGTACAGGTGCAATGTCGCATTCCTCGAGTCAAGCCACTCCTGACAACGTCAGAAGCGTCTTACCTGGGCTAAGGAGAAAAAGAACTGGACTGTTGCTCAGTGGTCCAAAGTCCTCTTTTCAGATGAAAGTAAATTTTGCATTTAATTTGGAAATCAAGGTCCCAGAGTCTGGAGGAAGAGTGGAGAGGCACAGAATCCACGTTGCTTGAAGTCCAGTGTGAAGTTTCCACAGTCAGTGATGATTTGGGTTGCCATGTCATCTGCTGGTGTTGGTCAACTGTGTTTTCTGAAGTCCACAGTCAACGCAGCCATCTACCAGGAAATTTTAGAGCACTTCATGCTTCCTTCTGCTGACAAGCTTAATGGAGATGCTGATTTCATTTTCCAGCAGGACTTGGCACCTGCCCACACTGCCAAAAGTACCAAAAGCTGGTTCAATGACCATGGTATTACTGTGCTTGATTGGCTAGCAAACTCGCCTGACCTGAACCCCATAGAGAATCTATGGGGTATTGTCAAGAGGAAGATGAGACACCAGACCCAACAATGCAGACGACCTGAAGGCCGCTATCAAATCAACCTGGGATTCCATTACACCTCAGCAGTGCCACAGGCCGATCGCCTCCATGCCACGCCGCATTGATGCAGTAATTCATGCAAAAGTATTGAGTGCATAGAAATGAACATACTTTTCAGAAGGCTGACATTTCTGTTTAAAATATCCTTTTTTATTGATCTTATGTAATATTCAAATTTTCTGAGACACTGAATTTGGGTTTTCATTAGCTGTAAGCCATAATCATCAAAATGACAAGAAATAAAGGCTTGAAATATTTCACTATGTGTAATGAATCTATATAATATATGAGTTTCACTTTCTGACATGAGTGACAAAAAATATTTAACTTTTTCACGATATTCTAATTTTTTGAGCTGCACCTGTATATTATTTTGCTTCCACACTATAATCAGCTGTTCATTAACACCTTCTTAGTTTTGGTTGGCTCTGAGGTTCAGCATGCATTGTCCATAAAGAGCCTACTTCTCGGTTGAAGCATAGAAAATGGAGAATTCCGAGTCGAGAACGTACACAATTCACAGTAGCTACTTGTTCTATCTGGACCTGATATGAATATCTTCAGACAAAACTCCATATTACTCTATAGAAAAAAGTCGAGTTCAGTAATTCTGTAGTTTTTACCTATTCTAGCACTTGTCCTCCACAAATTGGTTCGCCTGTCATCCATACTTTAAACTAGCTATATACTTTCAATACAAACTAGTGACTTCTTCAATACTCCTCTGGCCAGCGGCATCAGTGCTGAGCGCACGTGTTTCATTGTCAAAGCAAAGAAGTCTGTGGGTCCATGTTAATTTTTCACAAGATTGTACAGAAATTATCTCCTAAAAGTATGGATTACGGCTGAGATTTGTGGATAGGACAAGTGCTAGAATATGTAAGAACTTTCAGAATTACGGAACTCGATTCCATTCTGCCGCAAAACGGCTAAGTTAAGATATTCATATCGAAAGCTAGAGGTCCAGATGGAGCAAAGTAGCTACTATCATTTGCCATGAAACCTGTCTGGTTTGTAACGTTACCCGAGTAAATTTTAGTTTTTGCTATGAATCTGTCTGTTAGTCGAGCTGTGTCCAAATCATAGACTGTATAGAAATGGTCTGAATCTACTGCGTCCTCCTGTGTAGCTGATAAGGTAAGCTCACGTTACTGCTTACAGCATAGCCTACTGTTTAGTGACATACAGTAGCCTATGTGAAAAATATCCTCAATACTATTATCAGCGAAAACCTAAGCATAATAAGTATCATTTGCGGATTTAAAGTACACTACATTTAGATAACATTTCGCCTGCTTAACAACTTTCTTACAGCTAGCATAGGCTCAATAGTAGCCTGTAGAAGGGCATTGATTCAGAGCATTTGGGACACATCCATTGTTTCGCAGAAACTAAGTTAGCTAACAGTTGGCTATCTAGCTAGCCGCTCGTCCAAACAATGTATCATTTGCATACATTTTTGTTGTGACTAAGCCCTTGCTGACTAAGCTAACAGTTAGCCTTTTAGCTAGCCGCATGTCCAAACAGTGTCTCTACCCATCTTTGTTTAGTAACACAAGCCTTTGAAATCCAGAGTCTGATGCTCTAGTGGGGGAGTGGGATTTGCCAGCTACTTTTCACGCCCATTAAGTTTGCAAGCCTCAGGTGTGAATCTTTGCAAATCTTTGAGAGCTGTTTTTTCAGGAAAGTGTTTAAAGGTGTACCAACATTCAAAGAAGCATATTTTCTTCAAATATGCGCATATTGGAGTGTATGAGACGTAATTTGAAAGCTCAGGATCTGTACCTTCATAAACTATAAAAACAGAAAAATTACCCCGTGTGACTTGTGGACTGTTTTACCGTTTTAAGTAATAGGAAGTAACTAATTTCCTTTTGTATGCCTCTCTGTGCAGTATGATCAAACCAACTCCCGTCAAACTGAAAGAGGATGATTTCCCCAGCTTGTCCAGTGCGGCCGTGTCCTCGCCCATGACTCCAGCCTACACCGCACAATCACGAAAGCCCTCGTCCTTCCAAGAGGAGGATTTCCCAGCACTGGTCTCCAAAATCAGACCTCCGAAGCCTTTTGGAAACACCACCTCTGCCTGGTCCCAGGGCAACAACAAAAACACGCCACAGACATCCAACGTAGTCCCTGTACCTACCCCACCCTCCTTTGCTTCATCTAACCCCCCTCTGCCCTCTGCTGGCGCTGCCCAGCCCAGGAAGAAGTCTGCTGTAGGGGGTGGCAGAAAGGCCCCTCCCAAAATCAGGTCCACCTCATCATCCGAAGAGGATGACCCCCAGATCGGGAATACCACTCAGGAAATCCGCAACGTTCCCACCATGCTGGATATCTCGTCCCTGCTGTTGGGGAAGAACTCACCACAGCCAGGACCCAAAGCCGGCAAGAGAAAGAAACAGCCCACCACCTCCTCACTATGTACACCCACCCTCACTGGGGAAACGGTGTCCAGCATGGCCCAAAAAGAGAACGTTCCAGAGACTAAGCAACTCCCTGCCAACATTCCCAAACTTGCTGCCACCTCGAAAACAAATCTATTTGTGAATGGACATGTAGATAAGCCGTCAGAGAACAATACCCCTACTCTTCCCAAAGAGCCCCCTGGAATAGAAAAACAATCTGCCTCTGAGAGCCCACTTCCAGAAGAGGAAGAGTTTCCAGCCTTGATACCCAAAAAACCACCTCCAGGTAAAAATAGGAAATGTTGGAATTCTATCCATTGATGTCCTTATATATTTTGGAGGACTGAAAATATTGTTGGACTGAAGCCTTTTAATTTGTTTCAAGATCTGACTATTTTACACATGAATCCGTTTTAACAGTGTCTGGCAAATACCTACTTGTGAAATATGTATTTGCTATTACAGGATTCAAAAGTGCATTTCCAATGAAGAGTACCCAGAGCAGTGTACCCTGCCCTCCACCAGGGTTAGCAGGCCCTTTCAACAAACCTCCTCCAGGATTCACTGGCATCCCACTGAATGCCAATGTGGTGGAACCTACCATTCCAACAGTCAGCGAGTAAGTGAATAACCTGTTATATCCCTTTCGCACACAAAACCCGGGGCTGACACAGGGTATTGAACACGGGTTCAACCTGCGTTTTACCCATTCACACCACACTATGGTCTCACAGGTAAGTACCGGCTCCTTGCCATTCACACTAGACCCAGATCCTCAAGTTTACTTGCACTTCAACATTATTAAAAGCAAATGTTCGCCTCCGATCATAAGCAATGAGGTTCCTTTATCTAAACCCAAGTAGAGTGATCTGTGTTCCTCCTTTCATCCTGAATCCAACCCCCGTAAAATCCAGGTCATGACCAGGGTCGTGGACCTGGGTCGGAATAACGTGGATTGTCCCATTCACACCAACAGCAAACACAGGTTTATCCGGGTCATTGCTTCGGTGGGAAATATTTACACATTCTCACATATAGAAGTGTCCACAGGAGGGCAGTAGTTGGCCAATATTTCCAAAAACGATTATTGTCCTGTGTTTTCTGTTGTGAAAGTAAATTGCATTGAAACCAAAGTGGTACTGACTGGGGCTTATTTCTAAATTATTTCCAAATTCAATCACATTCACTAGTGTTTAATACTCGAGAAAAATACATTTGAATCTCTGTTTTTGTCTTCGTTACAGATCAACAGACTCACCTGGAACCTACCTCATACCTGAGAACTTCCAGCAGAGGAATATGGAACTCATACAGTCCATAAAAAACTTCCTCCAAAATGATGAGTCCATGTTCAATGAGTTCAAAACCTATTCAGGCCAATTTAGACAGGTGATGAATTTTTCCCAGTGGTATGAAATGGGGATAGTGTATTTGAGTTGTTTCTGGGTAGGGGAGAATAATATTTGTGTAGTCAGTCATCACTATCCATCCATAGTTACTCCTGGTCAGGGTCGTGGCTGTCATCACTAGCAGAAACTATTTGTGCAAATTGAAGCCATTGTCACTCATACTATTATATATTTTTTAAATAATTTTGATGCGATTGACTAAATGTAAGCCCTTGCCATGTTTGCATAGTGCAGACATTTCTCTGACTAGTCTTGTCTCCGCAGGGTGTGATCTCAGCAGTGCAGTACCACAGGAGCTGCAGGGAGCTGCTGGGAGAGAACTTCAGGAAGGTCTTCAATGAGCTGCTCGTGCTCCTCCCTGACACAGACAAGCAGCAAGAGCTCCTGGCAGCTCATGCTGACTACAGGGTCCTGGATAAGCAGAGTGGTAGCAAGCCCAAGAAGAACAAAAAGAATGCCTGGCAAACAGGCTCCACCAACAGCAATCTGGAGTTGGATTGCCAGGTTTGTCCCACCTGTAGGCAGGTGGTGGCCCAGAAGGACTTCAGCGCCCATAAGACCTTGCATATGGACGACGATGACTTCCCCTCCTTGCAGTCCATCAGCAAAATTATCAGCTAGCCCATGGCCACACTGATTCCTGCCAGGGGCCAGGTCTGTCTACAAGATAGGAACAAGCACTTTTTCAGGGTAAATAGTGCCAGGCAGGAGACCAAGGGTCTGTGAAATTATAATGGTTAAAGGGTGCTTCTAAAAGTGAAGGAGTTTGTGCTTTGTGGGAGGGGCCCTGGGCAGAAGTAGCTTTTTTGAAATGTGGCTGATCAATTAAAGGATAACAATGCAAACAAACCTGACTGCAGAGGTTGTCACTGCTGCTTCAAGTATGTTCTAGCTAAATTGTTTAAATGGAGCTGGAAGGGTTCAGGTTTTAAAAGGAGTTGTTATTGACTTGAATGCATTTAAGTTGTCACATTTGTTATTATAATTATTATTTTTATTATTTTGTTTACTTCCGCTCCTGCGTTGAAGGACATCTTTGCATATTTCATTTAGAACCTAAATCCTGTAAATCTTGCTTGTAAAAAGAAAATCGTTATTCAATATCTTTTCATAATTAATACTCATTGCAAGTGTGGTGCAACAAACATGATTTAATACTGAAAGCTAGGCTTTTAGGAATGAATAATCCAGTTTCATTAATTATTTTCCAACATTTAATTTTACAATGATTGGTTATTTCTTACCACTGTTTCTTTACAATGTGAGTAGGTGACACAATTCTGTAATCTTACATAAAACCTTCAGTATTAGAAAGGTATTAGAGTAAACATATTGAACATAATTTAAAATAAGAATTTGAGGTCAGTGATTTAAAAGTATATGTTGCAATTTACCTTTTTAAGTCATGTAACTTACCCAGTTTAAAAATGCATGACTGGGTCTGCAAACTGATTTCTGCTAAATGGATGGACCTGAGCAATTTAAAGCCAGACTGCTGGTTTACTTCTCAGTGTAATTTATTTTTAAAGCACATGGTGAAACTGTCAGCCCTGTTTCTGAAACCTTATTGCATCCACACTAATAACTTCAAAGTAGTAACCTATGATGAAAAGTCATAACAATAAAGTTATTAGTGTAATTATCAAACAGTAGGATGCTCTCAGCACTAGGGTTTGTGACATATGTGTTTCTTTTAGAAAATCTGTAAACAACTTTAAACCAAAACTACTGGCAATGATTATCTTTACATCTGGGACATTGGTGTACTATAGCAGATAATCAAAATGGTCGCCAGAAGTGTGTCTGGCCATTGTTCTCTTGTCCCAGTTCAGCTTACGCAGTTACATTCAATGAAAAAAAAATGAAAAAAACATATATATATATACAATTATGATTAGTTGGGTGGGAGTTCCAGACCTTAAATTGAAATGATTATATTGTGTTAGTTTGGTTCTCAGCCCTGCAGTAGACCCTAAAGCCTGTGGTTGGTACAGCATTTCAGTTATGTTGACACAGAAATTTAAGTTGTAACTGTGTATTGACCTGGATCAGTGGGTCTATTTTGTAGCATCATTCCATAAAGCGATGATTTGGCTAACGGTAATATCTGTTATGTGATCCAATTGGGGTGGCAGAAAAAGAAAGAAAAAAAGTTTTATTTTATTTTTATTTTTTTTATAACCTTTCCTGGACATATTGTAAAGTATTCAAATCTGTTTAGTTATGTTCACAATACAGTGAGGTTTGCTGCTTTTCAGACATATTTACAAAATTTCTCCATATTTTCAGAATTTTTTCAGGATCATTCTCCTGATTTCCACTAAAACTGCTTAGGTAAAGCAAAACCAACCATTTGTATTTTGTAAAGAGTGCCAATAAAATGTGGTTACATCATTAATTGTGGTCAATACTTTTATGTCCATTTCTCCATATGGTCATTTTGTCAGTTAATCATCATTTATAACTCACCATGACTTTTTGATGTCACGTAATGCCACTATATCCGTGCTTAACTTGATTAATTCCCTAATAGGTTTTAAATTAGTCCTTCCGCCATGTGGATAAAGCCACAGGCCACTCTGAATGCAGGTAGAAATCATGTTTGCTTTTTTCTCTATATTTAAAGCAATACTTGCACAATTTACATTTAAAGTAACAATATGCTTGATTATCATCCTACTGATGCACATTGGCTTGCACTCATATGAAATAATGAGTATAAACATAAAAAGATAAAATATTAGCTTTCACAACTTCCAAAGGCAACAAAAGCATTTAATAGATGTGGGAGAACGGTTCTATACAGTGTCCTCCATAATGTTTGTGACTTCTTTCTTGATTTCGCTCTACTCCACAATTTTAGAATTGTAATCAAACAATTCACATGTGGTTACAGTGCAGATTCTCAGCTTAAAAGCACAACTGAACTTTGGTAGAACTTTGGGTTGTGTAGTTACCTGGCCATGATATGAGTCCAAATGGTGGTGAAATATGTTCGTTAGTTGCTCTATGCTCCCCTGGGGTGATGATCCAGAATAGGGTACTTGTCGCTCTCCATTCACTTCTATGGGGCAGCTAAAACGGTCTCAAAATTACACTTTTATGTACAAACGATAACAAATTATTTTTACGTAGGATGACTTTGGAAAGTTCATGAATAATAGCTTATCTTGAGTGATAAAAACACCAGTCGGTCATTAAAATACTATCACTGGTCTTGGCATGCCTTTAGTGAGGATTTATTGTGAGAAAACCACTCAAAAACACAAATGTGTAGGTTAAAGAATCTGACAGTTAAATTCTCAATTCTTAATTCCACCTCCCATCCCTCAACATGCACTCATGAATTATTCACAAACCTTCCAAACTCATCCTACAAAAATATTGTTTGATCTCATAGGGTGCATCCCAATATTCTTCACTCCCCACCTCCTTTCCTCCACTCCTCCTTCAAGAAAGTATGTAAAATAGCCTACATGTACAGTATACAATGTATGTGACGTTGCGGTATGTGTCGACATTAATATGTAATACATTACATTACAGGCATTTAGCAGACGCTCTTATCCAGAGCGACTTACACAACTTTTTTTTTTTTAAACATATACATTTATACAGCTGGATATATACTTAAGCAATTCAGATTAAGTACCTTGCTCAAGGGTACAACGGCAGTGTCCTACCTGGGAATCAAACCTACAACCTTTGGGTTACAAGACCCGTTTCTTAACCATTATACTACACTGCCGCCTGTTATTAGTAGTTACTAATGTAATTAGTTTTCTTAAATTGGAACCAAATCCCACTTCCTGTGGCTGACATGTTTCATCCTGGCATTTTGAGGATTCCCCCCTTGAAGCAAGGGAAATAAACGTGAGGAAGAAAGCATAACATTTTAATCAGAGTCTGTTGTTGGTGTCTGTCAACATGAGACCAGTTGTGCCAATGAAAGTCCAGGATGCCATTATGAGACTGAGAAATAAGAAAAAATAGCAAGAGAAATAGGCCAAACATTAGGTTTCCCAAAATCAACTGTTTGGAACATCTATGAGAAGAAAGCGCACCGATGAGCTCAGTAATTACAAAGGATTTAGTTCGACAAGGAAGACCTCTACAGTTGACAATGAAAGAATTCTTACCATAATGAAGAAAAAAAAACAAATGCCTGTCTGACAGATCAGAAACACTCTTCAGGAGCCAGATGGGGATGTGTCCACAGAAGATAAGACCAATATTCACTTGTATCAGAGGATGGCAAGAGCAAGGTTGCCCAAGATCGAAAGCATACCACCTCATCTGTGAAACATGGTGGTGGGGGTGTTATTGTTTGGGCATGCATGGCTGCCACAGGTACTGGCTCACTTGTCTTCATTGATGATGTAACTGCTGATAGCAGCAGCAGAATTCATTCTGAATTGTACTGAAACATCTTATCTGCTCAAGTTCAAGCAAATTCCTCAACTCATTGAATGGTGCTTCATCCTACAGTAAGACAATGATCCCAAACATACTGCTAAAGCAACATGTGAGTTTTTCAAAGCCAAAAACAGGAAAAGTCTTGACTGACCAAGTCAGTCACTGATCTGAATCCAGGTGAACATGCATTTCATGCTGAAGAGAAAGCTTAATGCAACTCAACGCATTCTCACAGCACGTGTTATACATCTGAATTTCTGCGTGGAAACTCGCTTACGCTGCTTTCTGAGGGCATTTTTCTGCTCAGCACTATTTATACATGGGGCCCCTGGTGTGAGCATCAAGGAAACTTGGAAAATGTGTTAAATGAAGCAAAACAGTGTCATTACTAATACTTAAAGTGCCAATCCTGGAAAAAAACACTAAACAAAGGTTTTTTTTGCAATGAAATACTGGGAGCTACAAATGTAAAACAGGTGAAATTATACATTTCCTGGATCATACAGTCCTTCTCCACAAGTCTGGAAAATCTGAGGGTGATATGCTGAACTATTAAAGATATATGACGCAAAATGTGAGGAGTGTACCTTGCTGTCCCTTAGTGTCTCCGAATCTATCCAAAATGGCTAAATTGTGCATTGCTGTAAATCATAACATAATCATACATTTAACTACAACCCCCAATTCCAAAAAAGTTGGGACAGTATGTAAAATGCAAATAAAAGCAGAAAGCAGTGATTTGTAAATTCTATTTTATATATATTTAATTGAAAACAGTACAACAAAATGATATTTAATGTTTTACCTTTTTGTAAATATATGAAAATTCTGAATTTGATGCCTGCAACACATTTCAAAAAAGTTGGGACAGAGGTGACATAAGACTGGGAAGGTTGTGGAATGTTCAAAAAACACCTTTTTGGAACATTCCACAGGTAAACGGGAATAGGTACCAGGTGATGCTATCATGACTGGGTATAAAAGAAGCATCCATGAAGGCTCGGGCATTTACGAGCAAGGATGGGTCGAGGTTCGCCACTTTGTGAAAAACTGCGTGAGCGAATAGTCCAACAGTTTAAGAACAACATTTCTCAATGAACAATTGCAAGGAATTTAGGAATTTCACCATCTACAGTCCATAATATTACTAAAAAATTGAGAGAATCTGGAGAAATATCCATGCGTAAAGGGCAAAGTCAAAAACCAATATTGAATACCCATGACCTTCGATCCCTCAGATAGCACTGCATTAAAAACCGACATGTTTTTGTAATGAATATAACCACATGGGCTCTGGAATACTCTGGAAAACCGCTGCCAGTAAACACAGTTCGTCGCTGCATCTACAAATACAAGTTAGGACTCATATATCAACAACATCCGGAAAAGCCGACTTCTCTGGGTTCAAGCTTATCTGAGATGGACTGACGCTAAGTGGAAATGTGTGCTGTGGTCTGACGGGTCCACCTTTCAAATTGTCGTGTTCTCTGGGCCAAAAAGGAAAAGGATTGTTACCAACGCAATGTTCAAAAGCCAGCGTCTGTCATGGTATGGGGGTGTGTTAGTGCCACATCTGTGAAGGCACCATTAATGCTGAAGGGTACATATGCATTTTGGAGCAACATATTTGGAGAAAAATATGCTGCCATCTACACAACGTCTTTTTCAGGGACGTCCCTGCTTATATCAGCAAAACAATGCCAAACCACATTCTACATGTGTTACAACAGTGTGGCTTCGTAATCAGAGAGTGCGGGTGCTAGACTGGCCTGCCTCCAGTCCAGACCTGTCTCCCATTGTAAACGTGTGGCGCATTATGAAGCACAAAATATGACAACGGAGACCCCGCACTGTTGAGCAGCTGAAGTCTTATATCAAGCAAGAATGGAAAAAAATTCCGCTTTCAAAACTGCAACAATTAATGTCCTCAGTTCCCAAAAGATTACTGAGTGTTGTTAAAAGGAAATGTGGTAAACTTATTTGTGATGTGGTGCAGGCATCATATTTAGAATTAGCTTCTTCTTTTTTTAAACAATAAAGTTGATTCGTTAAAACATTAAATATCTTGTCTTTTTACTGTTTTCAATTGAATACAGGTCAAAAAATGATTTGCAAATCATTGCTTTCTATTTACATTTTATACACTGTTCCAATCATTTTCAAGTAGGAATTGCTCTCTTTTCATCAGTATAGGGGATAGATATCTATGGGTTCAAAAACCTATCCAAAACCTGGATGAAATAAGTTTTGTCCATTTTGCCTGTTATAATGGTTTAAGATGAAAACATTGATATTACACTGTTACACACCTAAATATGTAGCCAAATCATTCACTCTTGTACTTCAATAAAACATCACTTTTTCCTGTACTCTACAGTATGTAATCTTTTGCTGCCTGCATGCCCTGGGGTGATATTTCTCTGTATTTTATCAATAATGTTTCCATTCATAATCACTCCAGGAAAAATGTTACATTCATCTATCAGATATAAGCGCACAGTAAATTGGAATGAGTATTTTTGTGACAAGTATGAGTGACAATAATGCACCATAGTCTATATTATGTACGATACGATTACAATAATATGATATTCCACCATCAGGAAATGCTGGCAAATGTTCTAACTTCACAGCAAATCAAACATAAAACATGACTGAGCCACCTATGAACACTTAGACTACAGTACGTGAAAGGCACTCAAAATGCGAAAATAACACATATGGCATGAGACAGTGGTGGAGTGGAAAAACGAACGTACATATTTGAAATATTACAAGGAGTAATACTTACATATCGAGGAGGAAAATATTTGTCATGTTCGTAGGCAATACTAGGCATATTCTCCAATAGAATCAATACTATGGTATCTCCTTCTGACCCACTCCCAAAATTCATGTAAGCAAGGCGAGGATTTTCTCCGGCCATGCTGACTTTTCTTTAGTTGGCCAAATTAGTAAAATCATGCATAATTAGCAGGAAAACAACAATTACGCCTCAGCGAGCGAATGTACATTCTCGATTTCTGTAGTTGTTTGCAAAAAACTAAAAATAAAACAAAAAATGCTGTTACGCCTGGCTGCAATTTATTGTTCAAAACATCCAATAAGACATTGCAAACACCATTGAGAAGGTTATAATGTCCTCTATTGGATAAAAAAGTTGCCAATCAAACCAGAATGAACTGGAATACATAGCAGCTACAGGAACAGCCAGTGGGGCTTTTACGCAAGGGGTTTTCAGGTGTACTAGCGTTATAAAGGTGTGTCTATTTTTCAAATAGATTGTCCAAAACAATAAATGCCCACTGAATCTGGAAAGGGACATCTATATGTGTGAAACCAATGGTAGGATTGTATATTTATAGTTAGTAGCAGATATTGATAGTAGAATGACGTGAAATAATTACGCAAGAATTTCACTTGTTTATTTTGCTATTGAGTGAGCAGGGCTTGGTTTGTTGGTTTTATCTTGTTGCTATGACGGAATACAAATGTCTAGTGATGAAAAACTTTTTATTAGCTCACAGATAGATTGTCCACTTTGTCACACATGGGTCGATATAGTTGCAGATGAGAATGGGTGGGGCGCTGCTTGTTAAACAGACTAGCAACAATAGTGGTACTTAGAAACTCTGTATTTGGTATATTTGCCACAAATCATGTACTAATAAAGCGAGAACATAGAGTTTGTTGTTTGTAGTTTGGTTGCAGGGGCAATGAATGTTTCAGTTTAGCAATCTCACGGTGCCGGCAGCATGGCCACTAGGGCATCTGCACAAAGGGTTTAAAACATCCATTTATATGATTTATATTGTCATAAGTCTGATGTGATTATTGTAATGGGATCCTTGTACAACTGTGCCACAAATCTTGAAATAGGGAAATTTGCTCATTTTAAATTCTGCATATCTAATGACTACTATTTAGTCTTATTCACATAGTCATCAGTGTCATCAGTGTGTAAAAACAGGTTTGTTTTATTTTTATGACCTGGAAGTGCAATCCAAACAAATGCAGTTTGACAAGAAATGGTGCTTACTGGGTCATTATACTTCAGGGAAAAAATTCAAATAACTCATGCTGTAAAATTGGTCCAAGTATTTTAATAAGAGTGCATTATCAGTACAGGAAACACAAGACCTTGAACAGTTTAAACAGAGTCCATTAAGATATACTGAATTACAATCAATAGCACTGTGTACATTACCCTATCTCACAGCGTACAGATACATTAGTGATGTGCTACCACAGATTACACTAAGGACAGTTAAGAGGGACTATCACACACTCCCAAACTTGCTCCCAATGAAGGATTATCTCAAAAGTTATAAGGTAAAAGAAAACAGGTTTGAGCTCAGAGATTCCACTGTAACATTTTATTTTTAATCATTATTCTAATTTGCTACAGTTTAATTTGCCAAGGTTTAACCCCCATTCCCCCTGTTTTAAATAGTTTTAAAGCAGATCTAATATTAGCACCTAGAAATTTTGAAATATAGTCAACTTTTTTATCAAACAACTTTACTTTTCATACACTCTTTTGGGTTCTTAGGCCTTTCCAAACATTGCTACATGCTCTACCGAATTTTGGACGGATCAGAAAAACAGTGTCCTTCAAAGAACTTACTGCCAGCCAACACCTTTTCACTGCAGTCTATCCTCTGTGCAGATATTGCACCAAGATTGCACTCTTGTGCAGATGACACAGACAGACAGCAGGTAAAACTTGAAGAGTTACTATTGTGGGATGAGGTTAGGAAACTTGATACTGCATTACTCTCAAGCCAATTGTGCATTGCCCCACAGCACAGTCACGATTTGATTCTGGATCATGTGGTACACCAATGGATCAAAGATTAGCGCTTTAGCTGGATGCATCACTTGGGAGGTTCAAATTTGATCCTTTTAGCCACAAAGCACTCTTTCGATTATTAGTCAATATTATTATATTCGATTTTCATTTATATAACTAATTACATATATTAAGACATTTTCTGAAACAAAGCAGAGGAAACACAGGTGTACAACAGCAGCACCCCCACCAGCTTTTGACAAACAGCAGTCCTTTTGATTGCAAAATCAGTGAACATCCTTGACCAGTGTTAGTCTAACTGAGCATACAGTATACTGTCATATATCACAATAAGTAGTTATTATACACTATGATGCATTATGCATCAATCACATTTATATTTAACAAGTGGTACCCAACCAGCAGCTCACAAGGTTGCCCTTAAAAATACAGATATACAGTAGGAAAAAAATAATCAAGAAGATAGTTTAAGGCAATGACATAATACATACGATAATGTGTAGCATTGTTTGGATAATACAAACAGTAGCTTTAGAACCATGGTACATTCACCAGGACAGATAAAAGAATCTTAATTTGACATCATTTTGAGGCATAAAATAATACTTAATACTTAGATTTATGATTTACAGTATAAAATAAACTGAAGTAGGATTAGTTAATGATATTGCTAGGTGTTTCCATGGAATGTACAAAAATATATAACAATTTTGAGATTAAATGCTACGAGAACAATTCAATTGTCAATGTATAGAATTTGAAAAAGTGAAACATATTTGAAAACTGTAGTCACGGACAGTACTGTTAATAGCTAATTAGCTTTATTTCAATATCGGATGCCACCAGTGTAGTATGCTGCTTCTGCACATTCGGTGCATTTGGTGCAAAAGGTTGGGACCACTGCCATAGATTTTTCCCTTGGGGCCATTCAAGGCTTTTCAAGGCTGATTAAACTGAACTTTTGAGAGGATCCCTTGATAGTACCATTGGTTAAAAAAGTGGTATGCAATACGATGTAGGCATTGTCTACTTACATTCACTCTGGTACAGACTTTCACTTTGTAACACCATTGAATTTGACAGCCTTTAATATACCGTATTCTACCAAGATCCTACATCTACTTACAGTAGAAAGGGGTAACACTCCCTCAAAAGCTCTTGATATAATCATGTTTTTTTACATGTTTTATACAGACCTAGAATACCTAATACATAATCTTTTACAAACCAGACAGACCATTGGCTTGTATCACAAGGAGTATATGAATCATCGTTAAAACACTGAATGAAGCTATCTACAATGGGGTGTCTTTTAGCTGCATTTAATTTTTACCCAGTACTCTCACTGAAGAAAATTCTAAATGTACCTGAAGACAAAACACTTGGCTTGACACAAATGACTGCATGACAAAGTTTGACAGCTTATAATAAGAGTAGATATTTAATTAGAACACTCATCATATGGTGACATTCTGCTGATCTTTGAGCTATTTTATTTATGGTTCTATTGACTTTATTTGCATTTGCAAATTGTTTGAATTTACAGCATATAAGAATCTCGTATTTTCAACTCATTATCCAAAGTGTATGGCACTGTATTCATTTTTAATACTGAAACTTGAAATATAATCCATTCCAAGTGCAACCAATACAATGTAACATACAGATACAAGGAATGCAAACATTGCGAATCTCATTACACATAGGGTTTTGCAGCTTTTGCTTGGCCCCTTGAAATAACACAAAACATTTTATTATTTCTCAGTGTTTTAATAACTGCTGTACCCTCCCTATTCTCTTCTCAAATGAAGCACAGTCAGGACCACTAACAGTGGAAAGCTTTCTTGCTCATGGATGGAATTAAATCAAACTAAATAAATTATATTAAATAAGTACATTATATGCTGTTCCAATTTCCTGTATAAAGGAAAGGAAAAGACATACAGTCTGACAGATATAACACAGAGAGGAGCCTTTGTAAACCATACAAGTATATGGAACCATATTTGACCGCATACCGCTTGAGATTCTATAGCAGAAACACATGTTCGATTGAGTTATATAATTGAAGTGAAAAAACAACAGACTGTATCCACTCACTAAGACTAAGCACGGCCATTTCACAGAAGGAACACTACAGGTTTAACTCTGTAAATGTGTATTGTATCTGGCTTATTTGTTGGGCACCACTACCCGAGACATGGCTAGGGCCTACCTAGCTACCCACCAGGACAGACATGAAAGTACAACCAACATACTGCTCCTGTACAGAAGGTCACAGCACAACTACCTATGAACACTAGCACACTGCCCAAGGTTAGTGGGCAGCTACATAAAGAGACTGACTTCATGGGTCAACTGTAGACATCCACCCAATGAAACAGCACTGTACCACACACAAATCAGATGCATTATCCTCTTTTTTGTTTTATTTTTTGATTGTGACACACTTGCCCAAATGGCACCAATCTAGTAAGCTGGCACCTGGTAGCCCTTGGGGCTGGTCTGGAGGTTCTCGGTGAAAGGTGGGCTCTGGTAGGTTTCGGTCGTCTCCATGCCGCTGCCGGTGGGGTAGGGTTGGATGGTGGGGTTGCCATCGAGGTGTTCCGTGGAAAAAAGGGTCATGTCTGTGCCCAGCAGGTACTTCTGCACAGCCTTCACAGTCAGCGCAGCCTTCAACAGGATTAATGGGTTAGTGCTACCGGCTATGTGCTACCGGCTATGTGCGTCAGACTAGAGCTGTCTGATTAGTCAGATATGTTGAGTCATGCTCGCCTGTCCATGTGTCTGTGGGCAGTAATTACTTAGTCTGAATTTAATTGTGCTCAGTGCATACATCTGTATCCCAATGATATGCTGTTCTTGTAAAGGTAGTATAGGTGCAATGTGTTTTTTGATAGATATATTTATGTTGATGTTGTATGTATTTCACCAGCAGCTGTTACACTGTGGTAAATTGGTTCAGTAAGCCTTTCTGAAGTCACTTTCTTGTTCTTCACTGCAACAAGCAAATGGATAATTCAGGGATCAACTCTTAACTGTGGGACTTTCAGCCACTACTGCATTAGACAAGTGACAGGGCCCATTTACAGAAAAAGCACACAGATGGTTAAAGTCAGCTGACCAACAAGAACATGTCAGGCGGCTGGCAAGCACTTATCAAAAATGAACTACAGTTTAAATATATTATTTTTTGGTTAATAATTCAAGAAAATGGAGGTTCTTAGTGTCAGTTTTGTACATTGTACGGCATGCAGTCCCACGTACGAAGGTGAATTATAGAGTATTCAAAGTACACATCAAATAAATATTCAAGCACTGTAACAGTGACAATCCCTAAATAAAAAACACCAATATGCTGGGCTGAATAACCCACTATGCTGTATCAAAGCAACAAAAAGCTGTTTAAGGATGTGTCTTGAATGTCAGCTGAGTGCCAAACAAAGTTAAAAATTAGTAAAGATGTCTGCATGCAGCTCATCCAATGTTATTTTTAAGCAGAGCATATCCACCTCCTGGATTGAGGACTGCCACCTCAAATAGAGATTTTTCTTGTTTGGTAGCAGTTAAATAGGTGATTTGGGCAGAATATATATAACTATGACATATTATATATACAAAGAGAGCCAGGTTATGGACCCTTAGTCCAACTCAAACTGGGGCATGTGGAATGCTGGGTGTTACTTTTTCATGCATAAAAATGACTCAGCTTTGTTTAAATCTGTGATACTTTGTTATTGCATTACATCATCTGGAAGGGCATTAGTTAGGCAGTTAGTTGTGGGGGAGGGCTAGAGGTGGAAAATCCATGTTCAGAAAGTAAAATGTCCTCCCCAGTATTTTGTTCCAATCACCTGGATTTGCTAATTAACACAATTCTTCAGCCAAGAGGTAGAACTAATTACTGAAATCTACTGGCTGATTTCATGGGTGGAAGAAAAGACACATGGCAGGACTTTGACTTCCTGACCCCTGGACTTTCCACCTCTCTGATGGACCCATAAAATTTCCCATTTGCAGAATTAGTACTGATTGGCTGGCTACACCACAGAAGAAGTGGGTGTTTGTTTAGAGAGCAGCCTCTCTGTATCCTCCACAAAGGCAATGTTTCTAAATCTGCTTAAGGTTAAGAGACACAGATACCCCTGAAATACAAAAAACAGGCAACTGCCATTAAAACAATAAAGCCTGAAGACAACAGAAAAGACTCCATATTAGTATGTGCAGCCTAGCACATCTTACCTACAGTTGAAGTCAGAAGTTTACATACACTTAGGTTGAAGTCATTAAAACTAATTTTTAACCACTCCACAGATGTCATGTTAGCAAACTATAGTGTTGGCAAGTCAGTTAGGACATCTACTTTGTGCATGTCATTTTTCCAAAAATTGTATACAGACAGATTATTTCACTTTTAATTCACAATTCCAGTGGGTCATACGTTTACATAAACTAAGTTGACTGTGCCTTTAAATTTTTTATATTTGGTCGCATATCCTTTGCATGCCATGACTGTGACCCAACAATATCAAAAAACTATTGATATCTTATTTTCTGATACTCTTACAAGCGATACTATAACGTCTCTGTATTTAGCTGTAAATTACACTGGGACTAGATTTAACTGTAAATTATGCTGGAACAGTATGGAAACACATGGTTGGTTAAATAGCTCTAAGTTGTAAAGGGTCTGACGTATCAAACAAGCCTTAAATCATCACTCTGCTGCCAGAAATACAGTAGATATGGAAGGGTTTCTTCTCCTGACTTATTTTTCCAGAGTTCAATAGGAAAATTTGTCAGTAGAAACAACCCTTAAAGTGATCAATCCATATCTACTGCATATCTGGCAGCAGAGTGATGGTTTGAGGCTCGTTTGATACCTCAGACCCTTGATGACTTACAGCTATTTTACCAATCATGTATTCCATACTGTTCCAGCATAACTGACAGCTAAATCTAGTCCCACCCCCCAATTTTCATAGAGATCCATTCAAATGCAGAGACGTTATAGTATCGCGTGTAAAAGTACCATAAAATAAGATATCAAGAGTCTTTTGATGTTGTCGGGTCACAGACATCAGGAAGTCATGGCTTGCAAAGGATATGCGACCAAATATTAAAAGTTTAAAGGCACAGTCAACTTAGTGTATGTAAACTTCTGACCCACTGGAATTGTGATTTAGTGAATTAAAAGTGAAATAATCTGTCTGTCTAACAATTGTTGGAAAAATGACTTGTGTCATGCACAAAGTAGATGTCCTAACTGACTTGCCAACACTATAGTTTGCTATCATGAAATCTGTGGAGTGGTTAAAAATGAGTTCAACCTAAGTGTATGTAAACTTCTGACTTCAACTGTAACTGCAGTCAAGATTACCCACAGAGGTAGGTTCATAAAATGACTCCATCTCCTTAACACCCGTGATGGGAACCAATGGGCTGGCATTGCATCTTCCCTCAACTGAATAATTGTCTCCAGTTGTCTGGTCCTTTATTACATTGTGACAATGACTGTGGGTCAGTCATACCAGGGCATCAGGACTTATCTTGAGCCTGGTGGCACTTTGATAAATGTATTGGCTCACCACTGTGGTACACATACAATGTTGTTTTGTCAATTCCAATCATACCCCAGGGCTGCTCGGTCTGAAAGAAATGCAGTAATGAGGACTGCTAGAGTATGAAGTGGCAACCGACTGTGGACATCACGAGACATTCCAGCATCTGGACAGCCTTACGCCACTCACCTATTTACCTCAACCTGTTTTCACCTTCACACTTCACCTTACCACTGAGGTGATTCGCTTTCTGTCAGTGAGGAGTGTTTGTGAAGGAAAAAAGCAATCAGTCCCATATACTGCTCTTATACTCTCCATGACCTGGTTTCATAAGTGGATCAGGTGGAGCATTCACTCACCCAGGTGATGATGGAGAAAAATGAGAAGGTTATAGCGGTCCTGGCGGCGTCTGCACCCTGATTCAGGGGCAGCTCTTTCGGGGAGGTGCGCTGCCACTGACTGGCCAGGAAGCAGAATCCAACAAACCACAGGAATGTCCACAAACCTGTAATGAACAGGTAAACCTTCTCAAACAGATGAAAAAGCCATACAGAGCTGTGGTTTTAGCATGTTTTGTGTAAAACACTTCATGTATAAACTCCATTCTCCCATTTGCTTTTTTAACATAAAAGTGACAAGACAATGTTTGGTGCAAAATGCAGTGCCCATAATGTGTAGGTGGGCCAAGCATTTTGCTTTCAACTAATTAAGCATTGACAAGAAAAACCTGTCATTACTTGTCACTCCTGTTAAAAAGTATCTTTCATAAAAACATCAACTTGGACCCTGGCTAATTTGCATTACACTGAGGAGGCATGACACATGAGTGGACGAATGGGCTCTGTATTACCGGACTGAATATTGAGTGCATTAAATCATCTCTTAATCAGAGCAATCGGTAAGGTAAGGGCAATCATTCTGTAATTAAATCATCTCTTAATCAGAGCAATCGGTAAGGTAAGGGCAATCATTCTGTAATCATTTGCTTTCCAGTACTGCTGTGGAGAAAGACCATTTCCAATTAAACCCATTAATTGGTAATTTTGTGTTTGCTCTTCAGAGCCCCTTGTAAATTGGTTTGGACTCTCATCAGTCTAATTGAGGTGGTTCTCCTCTCGTCTGCTAGAATCACAATGGAGAGCATGACTGTTACTTTCAGAAACAGATACCCTGGCAAGGTGAGGAATGCTGCTGTACCCACCCAGTACTGATAGGAAATTGGACAGTGGTGGTCTAGGGAGATAGTTAAACACCTCAAAGGCATGATTGCTGTTTTCTCCTTGAAAAACAGGACAGGTTGCTTCTGAAGAGTGAATGTACAAAACCCTGTCTTTTTTCCTTTAGTGGAGTTGGAGTGTCCCCAGCATATTTCCAGACGCCCACAGTACAGAGCAAACTGCTATTACCGTTACCTGAAAAACCCATCTCCACCAGAACAGCCTTCTTCCTGTCTTTAACACTGCTTATCTGTGGGAAGTAAATGTCCAAGGCGACGAAAAATATACTAGCGAGAAATGCCATGACTCCAATGGTAATCCCATAGTTACAGGCATCGTTGTTCTTGTTGAAAATACAGTGCAGTCTTTCACTCCCACTGTTAATGTAGCCTTCATTCACTATGGAGCCAAACACCACAATGGCAAAAATCTGCAATGGAAGAGAGAAGAGTGTGGGTAAGCACCGTAGAGGAATTTTCTGAAGGTACAGTGCCCTCCACTATTATTGGCACCCCTGGTAAAGATGAGTAAAAAGGGTTATAAAAAATTCAGTTTGGCGAATTAGCTTAATCTCACACTGACAAAATGAGAAAAAATCCAACCTTTAATTGAAGTGAATATATTAAGAGGAAAAAAAATCCTTCATCAAATTTTTTTTATTCTTAACAAAACCACGTGTGCCACAATTATTGACACCCCTGCATTTATATATAGAATAAAGAAAAGTATTTTTAATATTTGGTCACATATCCTTTGCACGCCATGACTTTCTGATGTCTGTATATACTTAACAGAAAACTGATAAATCTGCATTGTAAACTTCAGTAATGAGTTCTGTGTGTTGTCAGCCCATTCACAAAGACAATACAGTTGGTGGCACATAGTGAATGTCTGTCAAAGATGCTTTTCATTGAAGTGGTTACATCTGAAAGATATTAAATTTAGCCACAATCCCTATGAGAACAAAAACAGTACAGTACACACACTGGAAATACTCAAATGATTTCAGCAGAAGCCATAATGATACTTACAAGACTTTGTACTGGGGTTTGTGCTTTAGATTTCGCGATTGTAAATAGCCTCAAGCAATGTTTTGTAACCACACTGTGCATTTTGTTTATTTGAAATGACAAAATAGCCTGTAACTTTCATAATTGTTATCGGTACAAATGCATGATTGTATGATTATCAACTGATAGTAGACGGTAGGCAATGGTCTGATCGCCAATACCCTATTCATAAATTCACAGATAATGTGTAAAACACAGTAGAAATGCTCAGTGTTAAATCAACTCTTGCAGAGTTTATGTGAGTCCATTATGGCTAGAGTTGATTCATATAAACTCTGTTAGAGTTGAATTAACACTGAGCATTTTTACTGCGTATACAGATATTTTCCTCCTCAAAGTTGACCAATAAAATTCAGAGGATTTTCAAGTGTATAGTCTGGGGAAATCCCACATTAACTTGTGATTCACACAAAAAAGTAGCATTAAATAGAAACTAGTCACACTTTCCAAAGATTCAAAAACTGAAAATGCATGTCTCGCTCTATAACCGCTTACTAGGTTCACCCAAAATTAGTATACTGAAAAGAAGAACAAAAGTAATTACTTAGTAATTATCTTTTAATGCATTTTTGACACACTGACAATTTATTAATTCAGAGTACTAGAAGCAGGTTAAGTTCAGCCGGATGGTCAGAAGATGCCTGCTACTCACCGTTCAATGTCCCCTCAGTGACACTGTCTTTCATGGCATGGGATGAACCTTCCCTAGCTTAATTTGAACTTGCAGTTTACCCAGAGTACCCTTCTACTGCTTTTCTTGGTTAAAGCCTTTCAGTTACACACATAGGCTACATTCTTTCTGACACACATTATTATACTGTGTGTTATTAGGCTAAGATGCATCTTTCAGGAGCCCGGCGTAAAAAAGACTTGTGTGTACTTGTGTGACCCCAATTAGGCCTACAGTGTGTTAGATTATTAGTTAGGCCTATTCAGTTATAAAATGATGTATAGCTGAAAATGAGAGCATCTTTATAAAATAAGGCTAAACAAATATAAATAACCATTGCAATAGATTCATCAATTTAAAAGTTGCGCAATTTTTACTTTTTGAAGTCATCTATCAGTTCCGAACAGCCCACATTCCTGATGGATTTAGAGAAATACAAAGGGAAGTTCTACTGTAGTAGTGGTCTAATGGATGGCTCTGCTGCACACAAACACACACACACACACACACACAACCAGAGGGAGATAAACAGAGGAAAGGAGATGGAAAGAAATGCTGCGCAAATCTGCCAGCTGAGTCACATTGATATGTCTTCGATAATTTGATTGCGATCAAAAATAAAATCAGCAGGGGTTATCAACTCTAAAACCAGTAGTGTTTTGCTACTCAATTAAGGTTATCTGCACTCTTGTCTTGAAACATCCACATCCAACACAAAAGTAATTTGTGGGAGAAAACACATGTGAGAGAGACTAATAGTAGCTAGTTTGCTTATCTAGCTAACCAACAGTACTTGCTAGCTAGCTAGCGCAGCTCAATATTGTTTTTTTCTGACTTTGAGCAATGGGCTGAAAAGAGGATCTAGTTGAGCTTGGCAGAGATTTGACAGAGCTGCCTGCTCCCACAGCATTTGCACTCTAGTGAGCCTAGAGCTAGCACTAGTGTTGATCAGGCAGGACAATTATAAAATGTAGTTGTGCAATCACTTATAATAATATTAGCCAAACTCCTGGGTTAGTGCTGATTGTAAAATACAGCTTTAATAAAAAATAATGTTATTATATTAACTTTTTAATGTTATGTTTAATTGAAAGCAAAATAATTGTAATGACAATCCAGGCTGTATTAGGTGAGAAAACCGGCATATTTTCCTCAGATCGTGTCATCTCTGTACACCCCTAGTAGAAGGTCAGTGCTACACCATAAAGAATATTGATTGTACCTTTAAAAAAAACATTTTAATCTCATATGGAAAATAACTAACTTTCTGAATCAGTCTGATGGCACAGACAAAGGCCCTTTATAATATTTATATTAACACTAGTTGTTATAGTTGCTATTCGTATTGTTCACTGCATATAAGCAAAATAACTTCAGTTACTGTAAAATAAACTCAATGACATGCAGATTTTTTGTTTGCTTGCATTCTCAATTCTGGCTTTGACAGAGACACCCGGGGCCACATGTATAAAACTCGGAGTAAAAGAATGTGTAAATGAACGCAGGGTGAAAGTCAGAAATCTGCTTAAAAAAAGTTTAGCATTTTCTACCTCTGCCTTTCTGTCACGGTGTCGTCATATCACACAGACTCCAAACATTGCGTACATATGGTGTCCATCATGTGCAGAGGTACGCAGATTCTCACAGCACGTGTTATATTATACATCTGAATTTCTGCGAAGAAACCCGCTTACGCGGCTTTCTGAGGGCATTTTTCTGCTCAGCACTGTTTATACATGTGGCCCCAGGTCAGCCAAGTTTCGGAAGTAAATTCCCTATGGAAGATAGAATGGGCTTCGGAGACTATCGACTATTTCTTGAAATCTGATTTATAGAATGAGCTGAAACGTTCCTGGATTAGCCTGTGTGGTACAAGGATATAGACCATATATCGCATGTTCCCATTTTTATTTTTTAAAGTAATGCATTAATGATTGTAGTTTGACTTTACTGGACTGCATCTCCAGTACTGCAATGCACTGGTGGTTCTCGACCAATAAGATATCATCATCTCGTCTTGTCTGCTTTGTGGCAGATGGGAGTAGGCTACTGCTGCTGAAGACGAGCTAACGTTTGCTTGCTAAGTTGAGAAGCCCATCCGACAAGGTCAGAAACTATGCTACGGTTAACCACATAAAGCAATTCTAGCTTTTAGTCCTTCAAGCTAGCTAGCTAATGTTAGAAAAAAGAGTTTAAAAACAGAGCTGTGTGCTACTGCTGGCTAACATTAAATGACAAAGGCTGCTCGTTCAGAGGGAATTATGGGACGTGGAGTTTTTAAACAGTGCCAGCGCTGGTATGTTCACAAAAAATACTAAAATGTAAAATATACTCGAAGGTCCAGAAAAATGACATAGTTTGCGAACGGGCGTTATATTGAACAATCCAGGAAATTGACGGTAAGACATAATCAGTAGAAATGGTTTAAAAATTAGCTTTAGTTAATGTCTATGCTCTAAATTAATGGGAATTTACTTCAGAAACCAGCGTGACGTAGTCACTTGAGTACTCTATAGAATAAGGATGAAGTCGACTTTATTTTTTTGGAGTTGGCGAACAGAAAACCGAATTGTCGGATGCATGGTGTGGCATCTGCAAATGGAATTTATTGTTTGGTGTAATATTCTAATGACAGATGACTGAGATATTCCCAGTTCGTCTGCGCTGTATTTTACCTGTGGCCAAGTAGGCTAGCCTAGCCTAGTATAGATTTGGCAAAACCTTGATCCCATTGCATTGTTTTTGTTAGTTGATGAAGTGACTGCATCACTGACTAGCTCTATATAATCATAATACCGTCGCGATTGATACCTTTTTAAAAGCTCGATGTTATTAAATGTTTAAAAAATATTGACTCGGCTCGGTACCGAGGCGGATTGCCAGCAGACATTTGCATTCGATTTACCATAGCTAAAGCAATTCTAGCAAGACCAGCAGCATTGCACAGTAAAACAAAACAAACTGACTAATAACCTACGCTCTGAGGTAAAAGTGACAGCTCTGGACAGCTCGCTCTAACATTGTGTTCGCTCAGAAAAACAGCAAACATTAGCTAACATAGCCTATAATATTAAATAGGCTAATAAATCATATTTCATATAAAAATCTATAATATGAAATGTATGTAATAAATCTACACACAATGTTTGACTGTTTGATCCATAATACATGATGTAGCCTAATAAATAGCCTACTATTTTATTACAGCTACTAAACATGAGTAGCCTATGCATTTTCTGTAAGGTATCTGAAACGTTATTCTAGCATAATATAAATACATAAATAAATAAACAAGGAAAAAAAGGTGGCTGATAAAATTTTGCATCTCCCAGCAACTGTGGCTGGTAGGTCAGAAAGTTAATTTCCCACCCTGGCCAGGGGCTTTCCCCTTTCAGATGCTGCCTAGCGACAACCACATTGGCTTATTAGCAGGGTGACTTGAAAATGTTTTAATTTACACCAGGGCATGAACACAGGCCTTTAGAGCCCCTGTGTCACACCATGAGTTAGCTCTGCACCAACAAGCTTGTGGCACAGTAAAAAGAACTGTTTCTACTGAGAGCTTTAGTGCAAAAGAACATACGGTATTTCAGAAACTGATAATGCCATTCTTTCTAGTTAAAATGCACTGAGAAATCTAAAAAAGGTGGTGAAAAGGATTAATTGGGTATATTATTTAATACTTTCTGAAAGTAATACAAAATTATGATTCATGTTTGAAGGTTGCCATACAACACATGCATTTATAGACTTGAATGTGTAATTTTGTTGCAGCAGGGCTTTATAACTGCTATTTTTGCTTTAAGGGCATCATGGATATACTCCAGATTTAGTTGCTCATGGTTACATATCACACCCACGTGTAATTTAGCATGACCAGTGAGTGAGAAGACACACAACAGTCAAGTGTTACCGCATACTGAGCACTCCTATTTACTTAATGAATGTGTGCTTTTTCTGTCCATGTCAATGAATGATTAAATGGTTGAATACTAATATGAAATAAATATATGAATAATAATTGTGTGACATGTGAATAGGAGAATGCAGAATTGTTCCTCCAATTCAAGGATTTGGTTTGTACATACATTTCTATATCTGGCAATGATTACTTATATATATATATATATATATATATATGGGAAGGAGAGCTGGTGATACTATCTAAGCATCAGATGAGTAATGAGCTATTTTTAGCTGTGGAACTCCGTAAAATGACGTAAATGAGACTTCTCTGTAGCCATGGAAACAGCAGCTATCCAACCATTGGAATGATTTCCCGCACGCAAGACAGCAAGTGCAGATCAATGATAATCTCAAATATGTCACTCAATTCAAGGCAAAAGTATGACACAAGAGCACATTTTTTAATTGAACAAAAAAAAAAGATGCATAGAAAGATGAGCAATTATCAATTGCATAAATTAACATTCAACTCTAGATTCTTCCAATATTCAGTGATCCACCAATGAGGTCCTACCAAGTTCTAAGTACATTAGAAATAGCATTAGAATTACAATCAATGTTACATAATGTCCATGTTTACATGCAAGAATACACTGAATATATGTACTTCAGAATTATTAACATGTGCATAAGTTAAAATTCCTTGTTTTAATCTAACAATAATTTAAATGTACCAGCAGGTGTTTATTAAACATGAGGTTCTCATGGGCATGTGCTGTCTCACTCTAATGAAGATAGTAGTCATACAGACAGACTGTACTGTATTAAACTGTTTATTCAAATATTACTCAGACAGGTGTGAAATAATTCATTCTTACCTCCAAATTTGGAATGACAAATTTCACAAGCTAGAAATGTGAAGCCAATATCATTAATATGACACACACATCACAAAACCTATATATAGCCAACAATGCTGTCTCCATTCATTATTTTAGTCTGTTAACTTTCAAAAAGCTTTTAGTTTTAAATTAATCCACAATATTTGCTTGTCAATTACTTGCACAACATAAAACTGCTCTTTACAGTGTTATATCATTGTATTTGTAATGTACACATGTGCATTTGATTAAACCAAATTGACTAAACATTCCAAATGCAATGTTTGTATGACCAGCACTTGCTCTTTGAAAATTTAATTTATTGTTAAAATACATAAAGATATATTTTCATTTGAGTACGTCTCACACATTGTATTCAATCTGCACACAGCATTGTAATTCTAATATAGTACCTTGGCTGGGTTGCTTGAGAACAAGCTTTATCATGTGTTGCATGATTAAAATTCTAACTATAGAAGGAACATCAACAGAATCTCCCACGCCTTTCATTTTGAATATTCACATTGAGAATATTGCCTTATTCCTGATATTTAATTTGAAAGGATCAGTTCATACATAGTTCTATATTTAGACTTTCAGAAATATACTTACTAATTGTAGAATATTATGATGCATGGTGTGGCAAGCGCCCAGTCATGAGAGATGCAGATAACTGCAACATTCAATCTACAGCCTCAATACCTGAAGGTAGTCCCAGAATATACTCATAGCATAATAAAAGCTAACAGGTTTTCTGAGGTTTCTTAGACTTTAAAATGCACTTTGTGTTTATTTCCAGAACTGGAATCAATAACTCTGTCTCTTTTCATGTTCTGTTACATTATGTGCACCAGGAAACAGACTAGAAGTGAAATCATGCAGCATCAATATGCACCTCACCTGACATTTTATATGTGGTAAACCCCATCCTTGCATAGCAATCAGGGAGTGAGAACTATCACTTTTTGAATCCTCAATGGAGGTCCATGTCATAGCATTTCTAGGTATTCCTAGTGAGTCTGAGTTGCATGATGGGAAACTGGGGCTTTGTGCTGTGTTCTATTTTCTCAAGCTTTGTCCTCACAGCACATGCAGCAATGGTCTCACATGGGAAAGCAGAATAAACCTCAAGGTTTCCATGTTACTGGAATGATAAATCTGATCCCAAGGGTCCCACTGTATCCCTGACAGCAGTGGTCCTGTAAGCCTGGGAGTGAGAGCCACAGATCAATATAATCACCACGCGCTTACAGATTTTGATTTGGATCTGTGCCCTCGGGTACACCTTTAATACATTTGCTATAGTGATGTGAAGTAAAAAATATGTCATTATGTTTATGTTTAATTTAAGCCTCTTCAATAACATTCCATTACATGTAAAACATAAAAGAGAAATTAAAAAATCCATGATGAATAGCATTGCAGCAGTCTGCAAAAAAAAGACTGCAATCTGCAAAAACACTTCTTCGCAAAATCTGACATAACAAAATGGAAAAAAGTGCAATAACTGCCCCTGTACGACAACTCAGGATATGCAGGAGAAATATGAAGCTTTCCACAGAATAACTTTGCCTCTAAAAAGTCTGAACACTTTGCTATCCAATACCTGCGAGGAATTTCTGTACAGTTTTAAAAATACATTTAAACAAGGCATAAAATGTGTTGTGTTGGGATATTAACAGACTGTGCACACAGTTTCTGTAATACTGCAGTTCTAATGGTTTTGTAATTATGTCGTTTTAATGGTGTTGTAATAGCTAATAACTGTTTCTGGCTTCTGAAGTAGACATTACTGACTTAACTAAGCGAGTGTACGATGACTGGATTGACACTCATCTGACAAAGTGCTTTGTACACATGTGAGGAATTTCAGTTATGTGCAGGTCAGCATTCTCTTGGTCTTGTCAGCAGACTTAAATATATGTCAATTGACATCTTTTCAGCATATGACATAATACATACATAAATGGAATTTAGGGCTATGGTAGAATTATTTTGTCCAATGAAGTAAATCATTAACTGTAACAACTGATGAGTGAAAAATGGCAATAATTATTTAATTAATCAAAAGTTGACCACTGATAATGACGTTGTCTTTCCCATTTAATCTGTCTGAGTAGTAACGTCCTAGTAGAGTTGCTATCCTGTACAATACTGTCTGTCTGGTTTGTATAAGCCCTAAATAATGCTGGCAGGAAGAGAGGCATAGTGCTATCACCCTCTGGGGACAAGAGGACCACAGCGGAGAAGCGCTTGATTAGCTCATCCTACCCATCATGAAGAAGTGTATGTTTATTCAGAGCCCAGAATAAATAGGTAGACATCGCAGTATATGAGTTCTGCTACTCCATTCACCATTGGTCCAGATCTAAAGCTCTAAAGCTGCACTGCCACTGAAACTGGCTGCCATATGGTATGAGAAAGGCATCTGTGCCTGCCTGTCAATTCACAATCACTTCCCCCTTCCATTGAGCAGGAAGAGTGGCTCTGAGCCTTCTTCAGTTATTATTCTATAGTGGAACATAATTTGCTGTGTTGTACACCTTGGGTTTCAACAATGTTTTTTTCCCTCACCTTTCTGAGTTTACATTGTACAATTTACAAATCTAATCGTCAGAATCCTCTGTTTTGATGCTGACAAAGTGGACACAGAGACTAAAGTCACTGATAATTATGTACTGTCCACAAAAAACAAGAGTTCTGCATAATCATTCCGTATCACATCTACATCCATTACCAGACCAGTACTGACATACAGTATGAGAGCAATACTGTAATACTATACAAATACTACATTTTATATTTCCTTACAGTGGAAAAGTTACAAACGCAATTAATAACTGTCACATGGACGGTAAACCAATTTTTTAAGTACCAAACCTGCCTAATCATTGAGAATTCCAGAACAGTTGCCAGACCAGATTCCAGGAGGGGCATCTCTCGCTCTCTCTCTCTTCCGACACTCAAACGCAGGTTTCATGGATTAAGAGAATAAGAACCACCCCTAAATGTGACCGATGGTCACTGATTTTTTAAAATCCAAATTCCGCCTATAGTGGTAGCAACACAAAATTAAATAACAGAGGAATTATAACATTTCCAAACTTATAACATTTCCAACCTTGTTTGTTTTAATATAATTATACGTATTAATAAAATATATTTCCATGGTCTACGCATGATTTAGCCATTGTCAACGCTTAAATCCGTCAACTCTTCGAATAACTTGGAAGTGCAATCTAGAGAGAAGAGGAGTAGGCCTGGAGAGAACAATCTGTGCATGGCATTACATGTAATGTAACAATGTACAGGCCCTGGCTATTTAAATCTGTCTTGTTTGAATTTATAATTCCCGCGAAGCAACAGAATAGCCTAGGCTATGTATAAATCCTGTAAAAGTAGATACTAATCATCGAGACGAGTATACAAAGTTACGCAAATCAACATGTGTCGGAATTTGCTCCCCATGACCAAATCACTTGCAAACATCAACAAGATCAAATGTAGGCGTAGATGTAGCTTAAGGTTTTGCATTTTATAATTAGCGCATGTCTTTCAGTTTAAAGGTTTGCCGTTCTAAAACCATGATCACAATGTAGCTTATGAGTAGAATCCAAAGCCGTGCCTTACATGCCCTCAAATAGAACACGAAAGAAATCCCACCGGAGAACGACAATAATAATAAAAATATATATAGGCTTAGTTTAGGCTATGTAGGCTAATATCTAGCGAACAGTGACATTCAGCGTCTGTTCGTCGTCGAGGAGAGATATTAAATTGCCTAGTTCATAACAAACAGCATACTTAAATCATGCATTTGGGTAGCAACACATGACCTGTGCGTGTACGATAGCTTACTATTTCCCCCCAAAAAAAACACTGGAGAGCTGACACACCTTCCTTTGGGTAACGGGAAATGCTAAATAGAATCAAACTGGAAAATCTTAAGTGTAAATATACATGTGAGTTAATCTGTAGGCTAAACGTTTTGACAGCATGTAGGCTATTACAAATAGGCTACAGTATATCGGGAAGGGGTAAACGGGTGAGGTGAACCGACAAAATAATCGTGTTGTCGTTTTAGTGACCAAAGGTAGATGCTTGTACCTATATTTTAAATCTCCTTTACATAATTTATACGAAAAATGTATGTACAAAAAACATACGTCGGTTGGAGGATACATTTACAAAAATCATCAGTAGGCTAGACTTTTTCATTTGATGGCAGTCGTTTAAAAATCAAATGTAACCTGTAATGTAAATACGTTATAAATTATTTCTTACCCACGACAATATTCTAAGGATAGTCTGTGGCTGTTTAACAAAGGCGACAGGGTCGAAAGCCCCTCCTGCTCTGCCAGCTCCAAAGGACCCTGCTCCTTCCATCTTTATTCTTTCTGCACTTCAGCCTTATGGTACACAGGCTCTGGGCTCGGCGTTTACACTGATAGGTAGGAGCTGTCATGTACACACCCACTGCCTAGCAGCGGCGTGCACAACCCTAGCGAGTCTGCGCGCGGCGTTGGAGCTACTTGTAGATCTATGGAGGTAGATTTCTATAAAAAAATAAACAAACACAAACGTATAATCCACAATTATTTTTACCATCCACACACACACACACACACACACACCTCTCAATTTGTGTTCGTAGGTATAATCCAAAAATGTGTTTTTGCCATCCACACGCAAACACCTCTCAATTTGTGTTTCGTAAAAATAATCCACAAGTATGTGTTTGCCATCCACACGCAAACACCTCTCAACTTGTGTTTCATAAATAATCATTTGGATGAATGCAAAAATTATATTCACAAATGCAAATAACATTTTCAGATATGTTTCTAATGTTCACATTTACAAATCAAAAGCTACTCTATGTGTGTTTTTGTCTTTCACACCCTTGCTTCAGTAGTCTTTGTACAACATCTAGTTTGGTTATCTTGTTCAGCGGCAAACCAAAATAATTATATATTCAATACGTGAGTTGTCCTGACAGAAATGGGTTTGTTATTGTTTAGACCACCAGCGCCCCATTCCTTGTACATGGATAACTCAGTTAGCTGGCTAACTGTGCTGAGTAAAACCTGGACAGCCCCCGAATATGGAACATATGAACTAGCAAAAACACTGTTCCGGGTTTTACTCAGTTAGCCAATTAACTCAGCCAGCTATAGGACAAGTGACAAAATTTCCCAAAGATTTGGGCGATTTCCCAAAATACACCTATGCAAATTAGCATTCTATTTTGTATAACAACAATACTTTGATTCTGAGGTGTTTCAATAACCATAATCAGTCATAATAAAACCAAAGTAACACTTTAAGACCACTGAAATACAGGAAATTATTAATACTGAAGCAACTCAAATCACAAAAATAAATAATGCCTTTGACATGCGCAGCCAGCAATTTGTGTTGGCCATCTTGAATGTTGTTTTATTTATGCAGCACTTTCACAGGACAGTCCTTTGATGACAGAGTTCTGAGAGCAACCAAGTTCTAATCTTACTCAAGTGTTTACCCCAGTGAGGGTGAAACTCTAACATATCATATCCAGCAATGCATGATTTAAAGTACTCTCTCGTGCAGGGCTGCTGGCGTGAGTGAAAGGCTTCACAGAGCAAGAGCAAACCCAGAGCTAGGGCTGCTGGCGTGAGTGAAAGGCTTCACAGAGCAAGAGCAAATCCAGAGCTAAGGCTTTATGTTTTATGTACAGTATTTACATTCAGTATTTTTCTGACATTGCATTTTTGTAGAATTGTATTTCCTTCCTTTTTGCCTTCACCTACTTCTGTTTGTTGCTTTACTACGTCACAGAGAAAGAGACAGTGAGTTATCAATTGTTCCTCAATGACCTCCTCTTCTATTTTTGTCTACTCAAGAACCTAACTACAGCTGCCTGGGCCTTTGTACATTTGCAAACAGACAGTACTCACTTGAAAGCTTAGAGCATGAGCCTTCATTCAGGAGTGAAAACTAGAATAATAGTCTTCATTAAATATGCATTTAGAGGCGCCGGACGCTACGACAGGGCGCTACGACAAGTTTGGAGCTTAGGGAATTGCAGAGTGAAACTGTTTACTATTTGTGCCTTTATTTTCTCTGTAGGGCATTATCTTTCATTTGAGAAGCCTGCACTTATGTTATACTGATGAACAGCATGGAGGAACATTGCTGTGGAGTAGCAGTAGCATGGGGAATGCTAAGACGGTGGACTTCACATGAGTGACGGGGAGAAAAGGTAAGAAGGGGTAGGCTGGAACACAGGTCTACTATAAATATTGGAATGATACTTGATGCCGGGTCCAGATGGCAGTGTGAACGTCTGTGTGTAAGCTGAAGAGGCAGCAGGGCTGTATTTAATAAACCTATTGTTTCAACAGTACTGACCTTTAAAAATAAAAAAGTACCATCTGTTACGGTGAATTTATTGTTTTATTGTATTGTATACACGTAAGTTATGTCACTGCTTGTTTTGTTTTTAGCTTTGTTGGTGTTCTGCATTTCATTGAGATTTGTGATGCCTGTTTTATAGTCTAGGTTGATCTGGTCCAAGTTTTGTTATGGGTTCTGAGGGTGAGATTATTTCTTTATCTGTTTTCCTGAAAGACTATTGCTCTGAAGTATTTCCAGAGTAATGTTTTGTGGTAATGCTGATTTTACCAATACTTATAATGCTCAGTCTATCATTGTTTCATGATTATTCATATTTCTTGTCTAAGAATACAAAACAGAAACAGAAGTTCAGAAATAACTATGATAACAACTTTTCCATTATCCCAATTTACTTGGCGTAAATTTGTTCTCCAAAATTTTTTTATTTCTAATATTTTGTTATTAATCTATCAGGCTTATGTACCAACTGCAGTGGGAATAAACTTAAATACTTACATTTATAAAATGTTTTATCTCCTCAGACTGTATGCAACACATGTAAGTTCTAATGGCTGGTGGCCCTTTAAGGGGCATGTTTTAGTTGTGGGTGCGCGCATGGGGGAACCAGGAGAGCATGTGGCACCTAAACTATCCGTTGTTGGTACCCGGATTTGATTGTGCAAATTTTATTACATTTTTTCTGGACCATGTAAAATAAAGGCACATCGTATGTACACACACACACACATACACTGCCTGGGCAAAAAAAAAGTTGCACACTCTAATATTTCGTTGGACTGCCTTTAGCATTAATTACGGCGCACATTCGTCGTGGCATTGTTTTGACAACCTTATGCAACGTCACAACATTTATTTCCATCCAGAGTTGCATTCATTTTTGGCCGAGATCTTGTATTGACAACGGTAGAGTCGAACCACTCCGTAAAGTCTTCTCCAGCACATCCCAAAGACTTTCAATGGGGTTAAGGTCAGCAGTGTTGGAAATGGCAAAAATATACTGGAGGGACTCTACACTGGTAGGGGGGTCCGGGGGCATCCTCCCTCGGTAGAAAATTTTTCAAATTTCAACAAGTTAACACATAATTCTGATGCACTTTGAGATGAATAAAGAGATCATTTTTAAAAAAATACCCGGATGACACACTTACTTCCGGGGTTTTGTACATTCCGGAGCACGATTTTCAAGAAGTACACAAACATTTTGGTCACATAAATATGATGTGAGCTTCGTTTTAAAAAATGAGGCGCAGCTTCGCTGACGTTTTCTTTCAAATACAACAAAAACAACACGTGACATGGCAGCACAAGAGTGGGGCACAGGGTTGCCAGATCTTGTAAGACTTTTCAGCCAAATGGCGACTAAAAACTAGCCCAAATTATTGGCTATTTTTAACCGAATCCAACATATTTTATCATGTTTTAACTTTTTTAAATAAGTGCGTGCTTTGCGACTTTAAATTTTTACCTGTGACTGCACTTTGAAAGTATCCAAACTTAGCCGTAAAACCGCGGATATGGCAACACTGGTGGAACGTCTTATGACCTGCTTACGACACTTCCACAGTGCGGTTGGAAAATAGTATGGCAGACATTTTTCGCGGACTGCTAAACAGTGCACATTAAACAGCACACTTCTGCCAGTGCACTGTACGCAGGAGACAGGGCGCAGTAGATAGGGCTCTGATTCGGACACAGCCCTGGCCTCATATGCTCTCTGCATTTCTGACCTCAGTATCTGTAAAATATAAAAAATTCTTCCATTAAAAATTTATTTAAAACGTATATCTAATAAATTTTTAAAAATACAAAAAAGTATAGAGACAAGAGGATTGGGAGCGAGTCATGCGGCAAAAGGTCAGATTCGAACATACAACGTCGTGGTTCGCAAATATCACGGGAGTAGGCTACCTAGGCTACTCGGTGAGCCACAGAGACACGCTTCAGGAAGGCATATTTCGGCGTGTACTAAAATAAATGCAAAAATAAACAACAATAATAATAAAGAATACTTCGGTTTATATTTAGCCAACAGAAAAAACGGAAGATTAAAACTAGTGAACTAGTAGGCCTAGCCTATAAGCTGTGCTCACTGGATATCTTTAGCTTAGCTAAAAAGTAACCTGTTTAGTTCCAAAGACGGTTATCATAGACATATGCTAGGCTACGTGTAAGTTTTTATTAAAGGGTTTCCGTGCTGTTATGGTTTCGAAAGCTCCGTGCTATGATGCAGCTTTGGCAAAAACGGGTAGCTATGCAGTAACATATTCTTTTTTCTTTTCTTTTTTTTCCAAAGAGGGCATTTCCCGATATAATTGCTGACTTGTGGTGATAGATTTCCCTAACATCTGTCAGAGAATGTAAAGAAGTCATCAACAATTTTATGACAATGTTAGTTAGCTAGCTTGCCCACAAAGTTTCGAAACGTTAGCTAGCAAGCAAGCTTCTACACCTGGCAGCTAGCTAACATAAAACGACTAACTTAGTTAACTTACTCTGGCGTTATTTCAGGGTAACCGGGTAACGTTACACAGACTGCATCCAAGGAGGTTTAATCATAACAACTGCACCTCGCGCAGCGGTCAGAAATGGAGAGCGTGGCTTGCATCCTATTGGCTGCGTGCATTCGAGGTGCATTCAACAGGGGCAACATTGCATAACACGTATAGCTTTTAAACTGAATAGAAATGCGAAATAAATCTTAAATAGTTGAAAAACTGAACCAATTCATCCACCCTCGACATTTACTCCCCGGATGCTGTCCCCTTTCGTTCCCCCCAATTTCCAGCACTGAAGGTCATTCATGACCAATTAATGTGTGAAAAGGATTCCCTGAACCACTTTTTCACAATTTGAGCCCGATGAATCTTGACATTGTCATCCTGGAATATGCCCATTGATGGGATAACCTGGTCATTCAGTACATTCAGGTACTCAGCTAACTTCATTTTATTTCTGCATAACATTGCTGAGCCTAGACCTGACTAATTGAAGCAACCCCAGATCATAACACTGCCTCCAGAGGCTTGTACAGTGGGCACTATGCATGATGGGTGCAACGGCAACTTTTTCTTCAGCCAGGCAGTGTACTACTTAGAAGGTAATACATCAAAGAGTTAAATGAGTGTTTTGTATATTAAAAAAATGTCAGAAAGATCGGAGCCAAAGGGGATCTGTTCATAAATGAGATAATTGACCATCTTCTCTAATGATTGGAGTGTAGGTTTGGAGAACCAAATGTGACTGACAGGGAATCAGAAAGCGAGTTTAATACAGACTCTCCTCAGAAACGGAAACTAACCGCAGGGGAAGGAGTTAAACAGAAGATTGGGAACAAAACCTCCCTGGCATGAGCCAAAATCATAAACAACCTCAAAAGGAGGCGAATCTTGAATAAACAGCGAGAATAATAAACCAACAAAAAAGAAACCTCACGCACTAACTAGTAGGCATAGACAAGAGGTAAATAGAACGAAAAAATAAAGACTCGAAGAAAACGGGAAAAGGAAAGAAAACCTGTATCATTAAGCTCTGTAGCGAAAAAGAGTTTCAAACCACACGATACCAGGCAGCCAAAATCCAAAAGGTTAATGGAGGGAACCCAGCAACACTCCTCCGGGCCATAACCCTCCCAGTCTACCAAAAACTGATAACCTCTGCCCACATGCCTCTCAGCCAAAATACTCTGAACGGTATATACCGTACCTCCCTCCACGAATCGGGGAGGAGGCAGTGGTTTATCGGCTGACATGAGTATGCTAATGAGTACAGGCTTCAGGCTTCTAGGATGGACGCGCATGGAGGAAGGCAACTGGAGGCGCACAGTAACCGGGTTGATTCTACGGATTATTTTGAAGGGGCCCACGAACCGAGGCGCAAGTTTACGAGATTCAACTCGCAGTGGGAGGTCTCGTGTGGAAAGCCACACTCGTTGCCCCACCCGGTAGGAAGGAGCAGGACGATGACGCCTGTCGGCCACCGCCTTCTGCTTAGCCGAAGCACATAGTAGAGAGAAATGCACGCAACGCCCTCTGCACCGCTGCCTCAATAGCCCACATGACAGGGGCCACAATGTCAGAGCTGGGAACTACAGACTGAGGACGTGAGTCTTTGTCAGACAGGTCAAAAATGCATCTGGTTTAATATTGTTAGACCCGGGGCGATAGGTCAGAATAAAATTGAACCTAGTAAAAAACAACGGGCTTATCATGAGTTCCGTGTTTTAGCCTGTTGAACATACTTCAAGTTTTTATGGTCCGTCCAGACCGTGAAGGGATGCTCCGCTTTTTCTAACCAATGGGGCCATTCTTCTAATGCCAGCTTGACCGCCAACAGCTCACGATCTCCAACATCGTAATTTCTCTCAGCAGATATGAGGGAAATACGCACAAAGGTAAAGTTTGCGATCCAGCGGCGAGTGTTGGGAGAAAATGGCCCCAACCCCCAGTTCAGAGCCGTCAACCTCAACCACAAAGGGGAGGGAGGGATTGGGAGTTATGAGGATAGGTTCGGAACAGAACCTCCATTTAAACTCGGTGAAAGCTGCCTCCGCCTTAGGATTTCTCTGGAAACGGGCAGGAGATGTCTTTTTTGTGAGACAGGTAATGGAAGCGACAACAGCGCTAAAATTACGAATGAATCTCCAATAAAAATAGGCAAACCCCAAGAAGCGTTGAACCTGCTTCACCGCATTGGGAGTAGGTCAATCTTTTACCGCAGAGATCTTCTCTGGGTCCATCAGCACTTCGCCCTCCGCCACAATAAAACCCAAGAAAAAAATGGAGCTGGTGTGGAAAGCACATTTCTCGGCTTTAACTAAAAGTTGGGCTTCAAGAAGCGCTTTCAGGACCTGTCTCACATGAGCGACGTGAGATGAAAAATCTGAAGAGAAAATTAAAATGACATCAAGGTAGACAAACACAAATTTTTCCAACATCTCTCTCAAAATGTTGTTCACTAGCGCCTGGAAAACAGAGGGGGCGCTAGTGAGGCTGAAAGGCATCACCCGGTATTCGTAGCACCTGGAGTGCATGTTAAACGCTGTCTTCCATTCATCACCTTTCCGCATGCGCACAAGGTTACAGGCGTTGCGAAGGTCAAGTTTGGAAAAAACCGACGGCCCCTGTAAGTGCTCAAACGCGGACTTCATAAGTGGAAGAGGGTACCTGTTTTTAATTGTAATTTTATTTACATATAGACAATGCAGGACCTCAGACCTCCGTCTTTCTTTTTAACAAAAAAGAACCCAGCACCTGCTGGTGATGTAGAAGGTCTGATGAACCCACTAGCCAAAGCCTCCTCAATGTACTCCCTCATAGTCGCACTCTTTGGAACCGATAGTGAATACAGTGAGCCCCTGGGAGGAACAGCACCCGGGTAAAGCTCAATAGCGCAATCGTAGGGTCTATGGGGTGGTAATTTAGTAGCGCGTTGTTTACTAAAGACCTCAACAAGGTCAGAATACTGCACCAGAACAGGCATGGGAAGCTCAAACTCGAGCGCCCCTACTACATCTGAAGTCTCGGAAGTAGCGTCAGATGACCTGTCCCAGTTAAAATCGGAAACCGAAGTGTCATCCCCCTCCATGGGGCCCCCCTCCACTAAGGGGTCCCAGGATAGACTCTCTTCTCTACTCACAGGAGAATAATTATCCTGGTTGGAGCAAAACTCTGCCTCCTCTGACTCACTCTCGGAACTGAGATCGGACAGATCAGGAACGAAGCCTGACGAAGGATAGGCAGTAGTATGACAATGCGTGTGACACTGGGAACCCCACTGGCGAATGAAATCTCCATCTTGGCCCCAACTGATATGAGGATCATGTAGCCCAAGCCATGAATGTTTCAACACTAATGGGTATGATGGAAAATCAGTTAAAATAATTTTATCCTCTCTGAGTGATCCCGAAGAGAGATGCGCATCTCTAATGCACCAGTCCTTTCTTTAATGATCACACAGACTATCAAGGGCTGTAACCTGACGAGAGCTGGTAAGGTGATTGTGGCGAAGTGTGCCGTACCACTCATGGGAATAAACAGAGTCCAGGCTTGTTTAAGGAGAACGGTTTTTATTAGCCGTCTCCTTATTTTAAGTTTCACACACAAACAAAATAAAGCACACAAACAGACCGCTAGACATCAGTCTTTCTCCCTCTTAACACCCAGAAGGCTCCTTTTCAAGGTTCTCAGGTGCACTGTTGAACAATCAAGGCAATTGGTTAATTGATACAAACAATAACACAATCAATCGTCACCAATTGCCTGATTGCAGACAGCTGTGCCGGTTCCATAAACCACCCGAGTTCACTCTCTCTTGCCGGCCGCGCCTAAAACCACGCCCCCCTACCACAGTAGTATTAACATCAGTGGATAGTGATTTTTCAAGAGCTGTCGGTTTTTACAGTATTATTCAAGCCCTTTTGTTTAACATGCAATTTATGTATTTTCTTATCCATTACTACTGTGATAATAATGTTACTCATCTAGTGTCTATAATGACTGGTGAACATATTGGTGGAGTTTTGAGCATTCCTTCATTCAGAATCTTTCTAGGACCTTCCTTTGGTCTCCGTTTGTGGATTACCATCTTCAATTCACATATTTCTGACTAAAAACTGAGATGACGTCAATAGTAATTTGGCAGTCAGTTAACAATTTCTTGGTTAATTTTGAGGTATGCTTCGTATTGAAAAATCAATTTTTGGTCAAGTTTGAGCTTCTTGGGAGTGGGAAACTAGGTTTTCGAGGAAAAATGTCTTGGTACGTGCTGGAGTTCATAAATTTCTTGATGTTAACAAGAGCCGCAGGGCCAGTAGATGCAAACAACCCCATAAGATCCAACAACCATATTTCACCATAGTTAGGATGTTATTTTCAATTAAAGCATTCTTCTACTGATGCCAAACCCACTGCTGATGCACATTGGCTAAAAAATTTAATTTAGCTTTTATAGGACCATAACACATTGTTCCCATCAAAGTTCCAATGCCATTTAGCAAACTCCTGATGCTTATTTGTGTTTATTGTCCTCACTGAAGGTTTTTTTCTGGTAGGCTTTTTTGTATGGAAGTACCATCAGGTGATAGATTTACATTTTATATTTAAATCAACAGAATCATAACCGATAGTAATTGTCAATCCATGAGCTGCTGGATAGCTCATTCTGCAAAAGAAATGAATTGACAAGTGTTCTAAAACATTTTTTAATGTCACTTCAGCCTACGTAGAAATTCGTTTTTGTTCAAGGCTGAAAAGTATTAAGGTAAAGTTGTGCTCTCAACAACTTCACCTGACAGGATTAATGCATTGACTTTGCTTTCAAAGCACAGGGACATTACGGGCACAGCTGAGGAGGTACTGGGTACCTGCTATTCAATTTGATTTGTATAGTGCTTTTTACAGAAACTCTATCACAAAGACTTCTTACAGAGGAAACACAAAGATAAGACAGCTAGGCTTGGTTTTGTGAGAAAACCATTTTTCTATTATTATTCTAGTCATTTTTATTTAAATAATTTATTTTACGATTAAAGCCTTGTGTGGTGTGTTTGATAAATCTTTTATTTGTTGTACAATGCATGACTTTGGAAGTCTTGGGGTAAGAGTATATATGTTGGCACTGTACTATGTCATCATCAAGCAGAATGACTTGGCACTCTGTCAAGAGTGTTCAAAAGGAACACATATTGAAAATTTGTATTTGGCAACTATTTATTCAGCTACAAATGATCTATATGTCACTAACATTTAAAATTGTTAGATTTGTCTCAGTCCTGCAAGTGTTTGAACAGTGAAAGTAATAAAAGGGTTTTCCAGTGCTAGCACCAAGATAAAAAAGACTTAATGGTTTCACTAGTCAAAGAGCATCAATACAAATACTCAGGTACCTGCGTGTTCCTGTTTGTTTAAAATTCTGGTAATCATACAAGGCCATTGTGGACATTTCTGACATGCTCATAGAAACAACCTCTTAGGCTTGATGTGACAGTGGACAATCATGATGGCTTTTTGAATGCATGTCAAACAAATCAAAAGAAAAGGGACATGACACACAATAGGGGCCCTTTGTGAGGCATCAAAGCAAAGAGAGGATTGGTGGACAGGTGGAACATCTGTACTGTTCAAACAGGTACATTTAAGACCAGCATTCATCAGAGCAGCACCTTGGATATTCCCGGCCAAGCAGCCTTCTGCAGTCACCATCGGTCGCTTTGGTACTCTTGTCATTTGTTGTCCAAAGGTGGGGGGGCGGGGGGCATTGTTTATCAAAAGCAGAGAAATCATTTTAACTGGACAGTGGATGCAAAAAGACAATGTATATGCTGAACTGGTGTTGGGTGTGTGTGCATTTGTGGTCATATTTACATAAGGGTTATTTGTATGGCATTTGATGTCCAAGGCTGAACAGGGCCCACGTGAGTACTGGCCAGTTTGCGCAGAGGGCAGTTTTCGAATCTCCTTATACCTGACAACACACTGTGGGAAGAGCAGACTGTGCGATATTTTTTCTCTGGATATCATACCGTAGTGTGCCACTGAGTGCTTTTGCATCGATCTGCTTTGGGAAATTGCGGAGATTTAAAACAAGGTAAGCTCTGTGAAGCAACAGGAATTTTTGATGATAAAAAAACAGTTCCCAGACTGATCGTAATGAAGGGAGGCAAGATTTGTATGAAATGACAAATAAAACATTGGATCTTTTTGTAGTGCAAATTGTGTGTGCCCAATGATTGATTTTCATATTAAGAACAGTATGGGCGCATTAGCATGGACAAGGTTAACATAATCAGAACAGATTTCATATTTAATACATATAGAATCATTAGCTACAACTGCAATATCTGAGCTATTCGTGTATGTGATGTGCTGAATGGAAAATTAGAAATTTCTGCCAACTCAAGTTTTAATCATGTAAATGTTATTTTATATGGGACACCTGAAAACACCCGGTTATGTTATATGGGACACCTGAAAACAGTATGTTGTGAAATTCTGTATTTTTAGGAGTGGAGAGTTATGTATATGTTGCAGTAATTAAGTGATAGCTGTGTGTCTGTACTTGAAGCTTGGTACTTGCTATGGCCCATGCATGAACATTTTTTTTTCGATTTGATTTTTCAACATAGTTGTTTGGAAATAGTATTAGTAGTAAAACTATAATTATTAATAATTCTTCTGACATTAAGTCTTTATTCTGCCTTGAAAACAAAGAGTTGGATCAAAGCTAGGCATTGCTGTGTATATTTTATCAACATTGTGTACCAGGTATTTGTAATTTAAAGCTATGTCCCAATGAACATTTAGAAATAAGTATACATTGGACAGCATCTGTACAATGTACTGTATTTGTTCCACTGTAAATAATGACTCAATTTAATGACTCAATGTGCAATTTAATATAAAAATGCTTCCAATTAATTACGATTTGCTATTGGAAAAGCGCTAGGTTGATGAAACATTATAAATAGTATCACACAGAGCTGGTATTAAATAAACATCCCAGATGTTTTTTTTAATGATTTGTGAGGGTTTGGGTTGTCTCTGGATTTCTGTTCCATTGTTCTGTGCAGAATGATTGTTTGAAATGTATTTTCTTCTGTTGCACTGAACTTTTGACCTTACTGATGGATTTAAGATTCTGTAGTCTAAAATCAAACTTAATCCCACTTTTTATAGCATGTCATATAAATAATTATGGCACTTTTAGTTATCTTAAGACTATCTGTTATTTTTTTTGTATTGAGTATTGTCTCTTATGAGCTTTTAAGGAGATGGGTTGATGGCTATGTTTACCTCAACAAAGCCAGCTGAGTTATGTAAGTCTTTGATAGTATGATGATCCATAGTCCATACTAAAAAAAAATGTAAGAATCCAGAGTGTCTGTTACATAAATTGTACAAAAACACTTGAACAGATGCAAGACAAACTTATAATGGTGATGACAGTTATTGAATCATTGTACTATTTGCCACTTCATGGTAAACCAGACATTACAGTAGAAATAACTCCAAAGATTCACACGGAATTGTGTGCACATCAAATGTAATCTTAAAGTTGAAGACTTTTTATCTAATCCAATTTCAGTAAGTATTTCGCTTGGCTCATCCTGCTAAGACACTGGGGCTGTGTCCGAATCAGCACCCTTCCATTCTATTAGGTAGGCTTGTTAAAAAAGTTGTTAAGTAGGCAAAGATTTCTCTAAATATAGTATACTTTAAACCCCCGTATGAAACGCTTACTGTACAATTAGCTGTATAGCTGTAGTGTTGTCCAGGGAGGAAGGGTTTTGGTTAACTGTCATGTCTTGCAAATCCGCAACTCTGGTCCTACTTTTGTGAATCAGGCACTTACTCCAACTGTGCATGAAGTGTGAGAAAAGCATGAGGTAGTCCAAAGCAATCACATCTGCTCTTGGAATAGAGGAAACATAGTAAATAAAAAAGGAGTTACATTTATATCCACAAAACTATAAAGTGATATAGAAATTCTAATCCAGTATTTGGGAGTTTGACTGTTACTGTTCATTTTTATTTAAATTAATACATTAAAATTGCCCACACTGCAGTTTATGCCTTAGTCAGAGTGACAGCAGCAGTAGAAATTCAGATAATTAGAAACAACTGACACCTGTGACTAACTGGGTATGCGTCATTACATCACAGGTAGCGAAGAAAAAATAAATAGTCAACAATAATAAGTTAATTCAATCTATAAATGGAAACATATAATGCTCTCATTCAAGAGATGAAACTACTAATGACAATTTACCCCATGTCATAATCTGGTTCTTCCTATAAACAACAAGTAGTATTACAGGCAATAGTCATTTATTTATGGCATTTATCTGCAATCCTCTGAACTAACAGAGGGTATTAGAACATTGATACAGCCCTTCAAATATAATTGGCTATTCCAAAATGGGAGGAAAGTAAAATCAAGAAAGTAAACCATATTCACTTAAAGGTAGTTATTTATTTCATTACATTCATAACATTAAAAATGTGCTTTTGATACTGATTTATACTAAAGTTGCTCTTCCTAATTATGTCATGAAACCACGACATTACATTGAGCCAGCTTTTTGTAAAAACAATGATCCTTCTGAACCACTAGATGGCTCACCAACACCAGTGGTTTGTTTGCTGGTCACCGTTACATAACAATGCAACGAGAGTTGAACTTAAGGGATCTGAGCACTCCCTAGACCTGGTAACCAAGTGATTTAGTTAAGTGCAGCGACAAAGGCTGTCCTCCTGCGATGACACCACAGATAAGGAAGTCACGAAAGTCTGTGTGTCGCACGAATGGGTAGCATTAACCTGTCAGGCTTGGTGTCACAAGGGCAGAATGGGCTGCGTTATTAACCAACACAAACTGGACATCTCAAAAATCATAACTAAAGAAACATGAGGGAACGGACAACCAATAATATCATTACTATTTTATGTTCAAAAATGGTTTCATTAGGTATGGCAAAATGCATAGTGAAGTAGTATATGTTACAAGGATTTAAAATAGATTCCTAAGACCATTGTATGAGAGGGATGCATAATTATATTCTGCTGTAAGAGGATCATTTGTTGCATTGATTAGCTTTTTTGTTCTCTTTCCTCTGTTATTCATAGATCGACCAATAAGCAAATATCAGATATAAACAGCATCATATTATAAGGATCTAATATTATAAAATTTTCTTTGAAAACCAGTTGTTGCATTCATATGTGATTTTGTTCAGGTTGCAATGAAAGATGTCAATTTAAAAAAAATTCAGTTCCACTGCCACTTTAATCATCGCCGTCAGTGCTCTCGATCACTGGGATGCAAGCGCTCCATTGCCTTCACTGAACAACAGCGTTATCAGCAGCATGGAGGGAAGGTTTTTTCCATGATTAAGAGCAAACATAACCCCAGCCATGTACATAGCAACAGCTTGATATCTCCTCTTTGACTTGTGTCCATGCATGGTAATGCCCAGATAGGCTTACACGGCAGCATGATGAGATGAGAAATGGAGTATCAGATACCCCAACTCCACTGGACCCCAAGATATATATGACTCCAGTGATCTCAGTAAAGGTCCATAGTGCAGAATGTTTGAACCACTATACATGGACAGAGATTAATCATTTATTTCTTAGTCATTTCATATCGATCCAAACTGAAAATCTGAGATTTGTGTCTGTGTCCTTTTTATCTTTCACAGTACTCTGGTTGGATGCGATAGACTACCCCTATTAACAAGTGATATATTCTTTCGCAAAAATGTATATCGTAATTATTCACAACCCTAATAATAATTTGAAATGAATCCAATAAAAATACTTTATATCTGCATTATATGCTACAATTTTAGTTTGTCTCAGTCTGGGGGAATTATATAGTGATATCCCATCTGTTTTACTAGGGCATAAAAGTGAGGTAACACACATATAAAATACATGTGTAATTCCTCACCATGGGGAAAGGCAATGATCAAATTAAACAAGACAATGCATTTTTGACCTTCACAAGTCAGGAGTTGTGTTACAAACAAATAAATAAAGATATCACTTTCCCCTGTTAGGTCAATAATTGAGAGGATTAAAACCACTGGAACAGTGGTAACCCGCCTGCCTGGTAGAGGAGGTAAATGAAACATGCCCCATGCACAATGAGAAAGATGGTTTGGGAGGCAAAGAAACATTGTTCAAGGGGTTCTTGTTAATTGCAATACAGTACAAAGACATTTTGGCCAATAAGCTCAAACTTAGCTGCAAATGGATCTTTCAGCAAGACAACGATTGCAAGCATACCTCAAATGCAACCCAGCAATTGTTTACTGACAACAAAATTGCTGATTCACAATGACCATTTCAGTGTCCAGAACCTGATCAAAAAATAGTTGTATCAATTGACGAAGGCTGTCCACAAGTGCGGACCAAAGGATCTGGAAAGATTGTGTGTGAAAAAATGGTCAAAGATCCACTCCGGCATGTTCACCAATCTCTTGGAACACTATAGAAAATAATTAAGTTTTATCCTTATGAAGGCACGGTGCACAAAGCACTGAAAACAGGGGTGTGGATGTTTTTTGGGAAATGAATTATTACTTGGGAAGTGTTTTTTATTTTATTTGAATCATTATTAAAAAAGGATATGTTCAACATTTCATGTTTGAGAAGAAAAATAGCTCAGGATTTATGTTTCACAGGTGGTCATCTTTATCAAGGGTATCAATGATTTCGAGGCACTGTAGTATATAAGACAGAAGAGAACCTGGTCTTCTATAGATTTTTTTTACTTTGAGATTTAAATATCTTCTTCAGGCAGTGACTCTGGATAGTTAAAACAACAGCATAATCTTAACAGCATAATATCATTTGTAAAATGAAATAGGTACAACTGACATTACGTTTTTAAAATAGCATTTAAAGGGCTAGTTCACTTTCTGAGTTAAAAAAAAAAGATAATGTCAGTTTTAGTGTATGTATTCATACTCATCCAAACAGTTTTTGTGTGCAGTAAAGGATAGTTTAGATATTCACAGAGGTTTCTGATGATCTGCTGGTTTTCAAGAGAGGTATTTAGGGGGTTTGTTGCCTGAAGCAAGAAAACACACTTAATATAACTCCAAAGTAGCTTGTATAGCAACATTGTGCCAAAGTTGTTTGCAACCTGGAACTGCTGCACTCAAAGCAAAGAAGTACTGGCCGAATATAAAAAAACTATATAGATATATACATGTTCATAATTGTCAGTAATTTCTGTAAATGTGATCCGTTCATATGTAAAACCTCTGGAAACTTATTGTCGCTGCACAAGCTGCTTTGGAATGACTTAAATTGTATTTTATTGTTTTAGACCACAAACCCCTAACTGCTGCTGTACCAGCCATTATAAAGCCGACTGGTTTTCAAATACAAAAAAATATATCTAATAATATCTATATCTATATCTTTGTTACATATTAAAACTTTTTGGCCCAATGAAAAACATGCACTAAATTGAAAGTAATGTCCAAAATACCCATAAGTACGTTTTGGGATATTTTAGAAAACATCTGTTTCTTATGCCCCTTCCCCCTCTAAAAAAAGTTATATTTTTAGCATTGGTTTAAAATGTATCCATAAGAAATGGGATATAATGGTTTGCACCTCCATTCTCATTTTGCTCCCACCAGGTAGAAATTGATACTTAGACCTAGTGACCTATTGAGGGTAACTGTATCTTTGTGGGTTTCATGGTAAATGTCAGGGCTATGACGTCATAATAGCTTAAGCCTGTTCTGTTCACCAAATCACAAAAAAGATGAAAGTGTCAATGAAAGTGTCAACCTTTTATAACTGCAATAACAATGCTGCCATATTTGATGATTTATTAATAAATAATTTAATAGTGCTTCCTTTTACTTGTATATTTGAAGGATACACTAACTTTTTCTGCAATATTGACACCAAAACAGTGTAGAACATTCACATTTTATTAAAGCTCTTACAAATATATTTCTATCAAATCAATAAAAATAATATGAACTATACATTTAAGAAATGTATTCTAAACGAGTAATGTATTAATTGAAAATACCCATACATTTCATCATAAGAATAATACAGTATACTGATGTTACATGAATGTTATTAATGTTCCTCAAATAGTATAAGATGAAACAATCAGCCAATAAGAAATGTTTATGTTTTTAAGTGTAAAGATACAATCTATATGTGCAACTGTTCTTTATTTTATAAGTTCCCATCAACTTTCAATTTCCAGTTTGTGTTTTCATTGTGCAATTATTTCATATACACACTCAAGTACATACAGTATTTGCATATACTGTGTGTGTGTGTGTGTGTGTGTATATATATATATATGTGTGTGTGTGTGTGTGTGTGTGTGTGTGTGTGTGTGTGTGTGTGTGTGTGTGTGTGTGTGCGCCCACTTGCGGAATATATGTCTACTGCCAGGCTATTAGTTGTTTTGCATAAGTTTTGCTCTAGCATTTTCTGAGCTAAATAACTTACCCACAGTGTGAGGAACACTGGATCACCTTGTTGTGAAGTCTGTTCTCCAGATATATTTTGTTCTTCTTTGGATATGTTTCGCAGACACTGTGTAGTAACAGCTCAGCCCACCTGCATAATTCATACAGGAATGAGCCAAAGAGGTAATGTTACACTTAGGCAGTATAGCTAACAAATTAAGGCTCCTTCTACAAGTACAACGGGAAGCACAAACACATTCCCAGACACATGCTTTCTGAGTCTTAGAGGGTCTGCACCTTAAAACCATCTGGGGAAAAACATCTTTTTGGATTGCTATATGTATAAAGAAGGCCATTGTTGAACCTCTTCAAAAGTAAACAAAGGGATGCTGAAAGCAGTGGATACCTCTGACTGCAGTGGCAAACAAGAAGATGCTACTTCAACTGTGGGATTTTCAATGCGAAATTGCATTCCAAAGTTCCTGAAAGTATAGCCATGGGAAAAGAACTTTGCATGTTCTCAGTGGGCATTAAATCCATGGAAAGTGTGGAAAAATGGGAATACAAGTCATTGTAAGGTAAAAAAAAGCTGTGAAAGAATTTTGAATATAATTTTTCAAGGAATCATTTGTCAAATAATGCATTGCTGTTCAGAACACTCTTTTTGATGCATTGTTTGAAATGACTGTAAATAGCCTTTTCACAGTTATTTCCATTTTATTGTCCTATTTATACTTTGTTTTACTTGACTTTGCTGTAGTTATATGCTAAAAACCTATCCTCCAAAATAATTATGGCATTGTCAATATCTAATACTGACTGGTAACTTATAACAAAGTGACCCAGATTAGCATGTTTTTTGCAAAAGGACAAAATGCCAGCCAAGAAAGGTGACTCAAAATCAGCCAAGAAAGGAGGGAAGGGGGAGGCAGAGAAGAGCAAGGGTAAAGAGGATCCAAAGAAAGGTGACAAAAAACCTGATGCCAAGGAGGACAAGAAGGCAAAGAAAGATGACAAGAAAAGTGGAAAGAAAGAGAAAGAAGAACCACCTAAAAGAAAAGGCAAGGATGATGGAAAGAAAGGAAAGGACAAAGGAAAGGGCAAGAAAGCAGTGGTAAGTGACTCAGATGAGGGCTCTGATGCTGAGTTGCTAAAGAATGAAGATGATAGTGAGAGGAGTGAAGAGGAGGATGAGGAAAGTGATTCTGAAGGTGACGGACGGCGGAGAGGAAAAGGTAAAGCTACTGCAAAGGGAAAGAGCAAGTCCAAATCAAGATATGCTCAGTCAGACGACGAGGATGAAGATGAAGAGGATGAGGAAAAAAGTGAAGATGAGGAAGATGACGAAGAAGAAGAAAGTGATGATGACAGAAGAGGAAAGAAAAAGCACAAGGACAAGCATCACAAAGGTACATCGAAAGGCGAAGAGGATGCAGCTGATGGAAAAAAGAAAAAAGGGAGAAAAGATGGTAGACCCGCAAAAGCAGTTTCTCCACCGCCAGAACCTCCAAAAATTAAGAAAAGTGGACTAAAAAACACCTCCAGGCTTTTCATGCGATTTTCAGGATTCCGTAGGAGAAGAAACTCCAAAAAACGTTTGAAAAGTACTTCCAGATTGTTTCTGGGACTTGGGAGACGTAAACACCGGCTGGCAAAAAAAAAGAGGAGAAAATCAATCCTAAAGAACACATCCCGATTCATGATGCGTTTTAGAACCAGCAAGAAGAAGAAAGCAGCAGAAAAAGCTAAAGCAAATGAAAATGCATCAAATAGAAAGTCTTCATTTTTACTAATCAGACTAGGGGGCAGAGATGGAAAATCTGGTGAATCGTCACAGAAAAAAGCAGGATTTTTCAAAAACCTTTTTGGTAAAAAGAACTCAGAAGCCTCAGAATTTAAAAGCCGGGGAATGCTTTTAGGTAAAATAGCAGGAGCAACTAACTGGCTCACCAAGAGGTTTCTTTCAATAAAGGGGAGGCAAAGCTCTGAGAGAGCTGGCAATGACCGCTGGGCATCTAGGACCGGATCAAAAAGAGTTCCCCACTCATCTAGAGAGGAACACTACTCAGGTATGGGAAGATTTAGTGGATTTCATAATAATGGTTACGAGCATGATGATGACGAATATGGCGATGAGGAAGATGATTATAGCAGAGGCAGGTATGAAAAACACTCATCCCAAAGACAATCATTGCATAGGAATCGTAATAATTATGTGGAACACCATCCTCCTGCTCGAGGACAACAGGGAAGATTTGCGCCCCAGTATGACCATTATGAGAATAATGCACTTTATTATGATGACCTGCCTCAAGATCATGGCTACTATGACCAAGTAGGTAACTATTATGATTACCCAGTAGTATACCAAGATGGTTACGAGTATGATGATGAGGATATGGACTATTATGAGCAATACCAGACACCAGACCAGTATGGCTATTATGAGGATGAAATTAATTATTATGATTATGAACAGCAGGCAGCAGGTGCACAAGTATATTATGATGATGGTATGGAATATTATGATGAAATGCAAAACCCAATGGAGGATGAGTATGGATACTATGGAAATGATATGGAAAACTATGACTATGGTCACCCCTCTGAGCAATATGATTATTATGATGATCAGCAAGGTTATTTCGAAACACCCGATGGACAAGTTATGCAATCAGATCCTGGCATGGAGTACTCTGGATATGATGATTCATATCATCATCAGTTTAATTACAATGACAATGGTGGATTACCATACCTGGAATCTGCATACAATATACATCAGCCATATCCCTTTATAATGGAGGATATCATGGAGCAAGAGGAGTCTGAGGAGGTATATGGTGATGAATATGGGAACTTTACTACAGACAACGTAGGAATTCAAGATTCAATGCAATTCAGACTCCCCAGACCACAAGTTAAATTGTTTGGAACAGAAAGACTTGATGTTCAACTTCCACCCTCACCCCAAATGCATCATAATGATTTTGAAGAAATGTCAAATGTACAATATGAAAATCCACCATTCTTTCCTCCTTATGCAGCAGGGTTTCCTCAAGTCATTCAACAAGAGGAAATTCCTTTTCAAAGACCACTATACCCAACACCTACAGCTATGCTTATAAAACAAGCAAATTCCCCGACATTAAGCACTAGACAATTTGGCAGCCCTGTTCCAACCAGATCACCACTAATGCCATCTACTCCAGTTCCCCAACTAAGATCTTTTTCTCCACAAAGGCCAGCTTCACCATCTCCAAGCAGACATTCTTTAGGGATCATGGGATCTCCACAGCTCTCCAGATCGCTCTCTCCTCAGCCCTCAGCAAGAAGGTTTAATGAAGCAAATTTGGCAGGTTTTGATCAACCTGTAGAAAGAGGGTACTCTCCACAGCCTTTGAGAAGGTTAAGTCCTCATCCCTCTCCACAGCTTTCCATAAGGCAGGCAAATATGTCTCCAGGAAGAAGAAGCCCATCCCCTCAGCCATCTGTAAGGAGATTTGACCCCCATATACAAGATATGGAACCCCCACACTCCCCTAGGCAACCAAGGAGGCTAATTAGTCAGCCGTCTCTTAATAATAATGCTCAGAAACCTCCATCTCCATTATTAAGGAGAAAATTCAGCCCTCCGCCATCTCCACAGCCTTCAAGAAGGGTGCCATCTCTTCAGCCCTCATTAAGACAACGGTCTCCATCTCCTCACCCTCAGAGCAGAGATTTTGAGGTTAACAGACAACAACCTAATGCATTTACTAGAGAGCTTGTGAGAGTACCATCACCACAGCCCTCTGTTAGAGGAAGTCCTCCTCCCTCACCACAAGGTTCAGTCAGGAGAAGAAGTCCACCCCCCTCCCCAAGGAGTTCATTTAGAAGAAATCCCCCCATCTCCCCACAGCTATCCAATAGACAAGAGGCAGCCCCTCCTCCACCACAAACTCCTTTTGGCAGGAGAAAGCATCAAATGCATCCCTCTCCTCAACCATCATTAAGAAGAATGAGCCCACCTCCATCTCCTCAGCTGAATAGGAGACCTGGCAGTATTCAACACAGAGAAGTTGAGAGACCCCCATCCCCTTTTCCAACACAGAGAGCATCTCCAACTCCTTCGCGACAAAGTCACGCAATACGTCCTGAGTTTCAACAGCCTATGTCACCTCATTTAACAGGAAGTCGAAGGCCACCATCACCGTCACCTTCAAGAATGTCCAACAGACATTTAAATGAAGTTCAACAAGTTCCTACTGGAACTCCACCACTCAGATTTAGAGGACGTAACAATGTACCTATGAGAGCTGTTAAACCATCAACAGGAAATCCATACATGCAAAGAATGAGTCATCCTGGTGCCCCAATGATACAAAATGTTCCCCCATTTCGGTCCTCAATAAGAAGGCCAGGTCTTGCAGGACCTGGGGCTCAATCCCCACTTTCTACTCCTCAGCTATCAGCAAGACATGGGATTCATCCAGGGACCCCTAAACCTTTGAGAAGCTCTCAAAGACCAGTTGGCAGAGACCGTCCTGTGGTAGGGGTTCCTCGAAATCCACCTTCTCCTAGGCAGTCAATTAGAAGGATGGGTCCCCCAGTAAATTTAGAAACACAAAGACCACCATCTCCACAACCTTCCCTGAAACGAATGGGGCCTCCATCACCACAACCTTTAATAAGACACCTCTCAAGCAGACCAGCCTCACCTCAGCCTTCATTAATACGTGGATCACCATTACCAATAAGGTCACCCTCACCCAGAGACCTATCATCTCCAATTCTGACAGATGCTTTGAAAAACCAAAATATTCGAAATGCTTCTTTTAGGCCACCAATTCCAGTATATGATCCATATTCTCCTGTGATTACCGAGTTTGACCAGACAATAGAGCAAGGCCCATCTCCACTTCTAACAAGTGCTTTACAGAACCCCAATATTCGCAATGCTACCTACAGATCACCATTTCCTGGAAACGGTGATTCCTATTCTCCAGTGATGACAGAAGTTTACCAACCAACTGTACAAGTTCATTCCCCACTCCTGGAAAATGCTCTGCAGAATCCTGATCTCCGCAATGCATCTTTTAAGCCGCCCTTGCAGAGAAGTGCCTCTCCTTATTCTCCTGTAATTACACAATTAGACCAGACAAATGACCAAGGGCCCTCCCCATTACTAGCTAATGCTTTGCAGAATTCTGATATCCGCAATGCTTCCTATAGATCACCATTACAACGAAGCATGTCTCCATATTCTCCTATGATATCAGAATATGATCAGCTAGCAGGGCAGGTTCCTTCACCAATTTTGTCAGATGCACTACAGAATCCAAATATTCGCAATGCTACCTACAGAACACCATTACAAAGAAGACCCTCTCAGTATTCTCCAATGATATCAGAGTATGATCATCTAGCAGGGCAGGCTCCTTCACCAATTTTGTCAGATGCAATACAGAATCCAAATATTCGCAATGCTACCTACAGAACACCATTACAAAGAAGACCCTCTCAGTATTCTCCAATGATATCAGAGTATGATCATCTAGCAGGGCAGGCTCCTTCACCACTTTTGTCAAATGCAATACAGAATCCCAATATTCGCAATGCTACCTACAGAACACCATTACAGAGAAGACCCTCTCAGTATTCTCCTATGATATCAGAGTATGATCATCTAGCAGGGCAGGCTCCTTCACCAATTTTGTCAGATGCACTACAGAATCAAAATATTCGCAATGCTACCTACAGAACACCATTACAAAGAAGACCCTCTCAGTATTCTCCAATGATATCAGAGTATGATCATCTAGCAGGGCAGGCTCCTTCACCAATTTTGTCAGATGCACTACAGAATCAGAATATTCGCAATGCTACCTACAGAACACCATTACAGAGAAGACCTTCTCGGTATTCTCCAATGATATCAGAATATGATCAGCTAGCAGGGCAGGCTCCTTCACCACTTTTATCAAATGCATTGCAGAATCAGAATATTCGCAATGCTACCTACAGAACACCATTACAGAGAAGACCTTCTCGGTATTCTCCAATGATATCAGAATATGATTATCTAGCAGGGCAGGCTAATTCACCACTTTTATCAAATGCATTGCAGAATCAGAATATTCGCAATGCTACCTACAGAACACCATTACAAAGAAGCATGTCTCCCTATGGGCCAGTTATGACAGAGTTTGATCCTATAATAGAAGGTCCAGCTCCTCTTCTGGCAGATGCTTTGCAGAATTCACAAATTCGCCATGCTGCCTATATGTCACCTTTACAAGGACGCAGATCTCCCTATTCTCCAATGACAGCTTCCTCCCCTCTTTTATCACATGCTTTGCAAAATCCTCACCTTCGCAATGCTTCCTATAGGCTACCTGATGGGACTATTGTATTTCAAAACCCTGACCATATGACAGAAGAAATGTCTTCCCCAAATTTGTCAAATGCTTTGCTGAATCCTCAACTACGTAATGCTTCATATAGATTACCTGATGGCTCAGTTTTAGGAAGAAATTATGGACAGCTTGAACCAACCTCTCCACTTTTGTCAGATGCCCTTCAGAACGCACAACTTCGCACTGCTTCATACAGGCTACCAGACGGATCGATCCTATCAAGAAACTCTCAGCTTCAACCATCTTCTCCACTTTTGTCAGATGCCCTTCAGAACGCACAACTTCGCACTGCTTCATACAGGCTACCAGACGGATCGATCCTATCAAGAAACTCTCAGCTTCAACCATCTTCTCCACTTTTGTCAGATGTTCTTCAGAATGAACAGCTTCGGAAAGCTTCTTATGTACTTCCAGATGGATCAATCTTATCCAGGAAGAAAAATCTAATTACCTCCCCATTATTAGCAAGTGCCCTCCAGAACCCACAAGTACGCAGTGCTTCATATAGACTCCCTGATGGGTCGATCCTTATCCCCAAACAGAAAGTCTCATCTCCACTATTGTCAGAAGCGTTAAAGAACCCGCAAGTTCGCCAGGCTTCTTACAGACTGCCAGATGGGTCCATCTTAATTAGAAACAACGACGGACCATCTCCTCCTTATTTGACTGATGTTCTGCAAAACCCTAACCTACGCAATTCTTCTTACAAGCTCCCCTCAGGAATGACACCATACCCTGATGATCCAAGATATGCAGTGGTTACGCCTCGGATGGGAACAGACCACCTCCAGCAACACTGGGCTCAAGGCCAAACAAGAGAGGCTCAGGAAGCTGAAGATGTATGGTCATCAGAGAGAATCCTTCCTCATCAAACAGTGCAAAATCTCACAAAATGGTCAATGTACAGGGATGAAAGCTTAATGGGCCATCTTACTCCTCTTTCTTCTGATCATGATGCACAAGTTCCTGAACCCGAGTGGGCACCAGACAGGGAAGGCGAACCTAAAGGGCAGTGGTATGATAAGGTAACCTTTAATTTTCAAATGTTTTTCATATTAAAAAGAGGTGTTGACTTTATTTGTAATCTCCATAAACCCTCCCTGTTATAGTTACTTTCCTACCAACATGGACAGCAGGGTATTTCAGCCACCACACCTCATTTTTGGGGGTCACAACATGCATACACCTGGGGCCCCAAGTGCCTGACAGAATTACATCACATTATTAATCAAGCAATGATGGTATTACCATCATGAAAGCAAAGCAGTTTTTCACCTAGTCCACACTGCACATATTGTGAGAAAATACACATGGTATGAGAGTTAATTTTTGCAATATTATATTTATATATGATTATATATTGCTATAGTTTGCTTTAATATCTTCATGTATTTCTGCTGTAAAGCATCTTAGTGACAGTGTCACTGTAAAATGTGCTACCCAATAAAATTTTATTGAATTTAATCTAATTGAGATTTTGATAAGCGTATACCTGAAACATTCCTAAAGCTGGAGGAAATCAAGCAGGGTCATATTTTCTTATTTAAGAGCGCCTAATGTTTGTGAAATGTGGACCAAAGTGAGGCGGATTTGTTTGTGTTAATAACTATGTTAATGTATTGCATGAGGATTAACAAACCTGAATATGAAGGCTCCTGTCTTGGGAACCATTTTTGATACCACTATACCCTCCAGTGGTAGAAATCAGCTTGATTTTTCAGTGCTGTGAGGATGATTCCTGCAAGAATAATTACCTTTTAAATTTACTTTGGCCCTCCAGAGGCAATTTCCACCTAGTTTCTAATAGTTTTATTTAAATGTCAATATCTCAAAAATTATTCTCTGCAAATCCATGGTTTAAAGTTTGAATTGAAGAAGAAGCTGTATTGTTTAGAAATTTGCAACAGAATACATTTATTTCAGAATAGTCAAATACAGTCTATACATAATAATCATAACATAAGTAGCCAAATTAATTTAAATATGTTTTTTTAAAAAGGTATGAAAGCGTGCATGTTTTTACACAATAACAGTAACGTATTTCAGCTCTAAGTGCAATAGATGGTTGCTGTGGAAATGTCGACTGTACGGAACTTTGGAGAAATGTAACAAGATAAACTATTCAGGGTTAATCAGAAAACAGCTGTAGCTGAATATACTGGTAAGTACACTGCCTGGCCAAAAAAAAAGTCGCACACTCTAATATTTTGTAGGACGGCCTTTAGCTTTGATTACGGCGCACATTCGTCATGGCATTGTTTCGACAATCTTATGCAACGTCACAACATTTATTTCCGTCCAGAGTTTCATTCATTTTTTGCCGAGATTTTGTATTGATGACGGGAGAGTTGAACCACTCCGTAAAGTCCTCTCCAGCACATCCCAAAAACTTTCAGAGGGGTTAAGGTCAGGACTCTGGTGGCCAATTCATGTGTGAAAATGATTCCTCATGCTCCCTGAACCACTCTTTCACACTTTGAGCCTGATGAATCTTGGCATCGTTGTCCTGGAATATGCCCATTGATGGGATAACCTGGTCATTCAGTACATTCAGGTACTCAGCTGAATTCATTGTATTGCTGCATAACGTTGCTGAGCCTAGACCTGACCAATTGAAGCAACCCCAGATCATAACACTGCCTCCAGAGGCTTGTACAGTGGGCACTATGCTAACTTTTTTTTTGGCCAGGCAGTGTACTTGGTTTTCTAAACATATTTATACGAGAGAATTTGGAGAAAAAAAATTTGGTGTCTTCAAAAGCGAAAGTGCATCAGGTACTGTATATAGTACAGTAAGCAAGGGAAAATGGCGAATGTTTATTTGTACAACATTTTTAAATTATATTATTGTTTCTATATGTGAACATGATTTTTTTAGCGTGTATAAACAGTGCATTTTATGCATTTTCCAGTTTGTGGCTGTGGCAAGAGGATCGGTCATAAGTGCTTTAGGCTATTAATAGCACCCTCCTATTTTATTGCCCTGCAGTGTAACTGGAGAAGCTGAGGTTTTTGCAAGTGGCTCTTTGAAACAATCCTGAATCAAAATTTATGGAGTTTTCTTAAAGCTGTAGTGTATAATTTCAGACTAACATGAATACTGTAATTGAGACGGATATGTCTCAACCACTAGGGGCAAGGTTCATAGAGTTAACACAATGTAACAACTTATTTACAGACCACAAACATATTTTTAATCATCATCTTAAATTGTGATTGGTGAAGTTTCAAAGAAGATACAAAGATATGCTGTTAATTGATTTAATTTACATCAAAGATAATATAACAATGAATATAATACAGAATGGCTAAATGTTATCAAGCTATGGAGAGTAATATAATGTAATCAAACAGCACATACTAGTAGATGGGGCCACAGTCAGGTGGTTCATGTACACCCCCTCCATCTTTTTTGGGTTGGTGTTGTGGTTGTATAAATTCAAATACAATTCTATAGTCATGCTATTGACTATTTCAGTTAGGTTGTTTTAAGACACAACAATTCAATAATATTCAAATACCTGTGGTATACTACATATTTTGAGTTAACAGAAGGGTAAAGTAAGTAACCAAAACTATTATTATTTGATTTATATCCTGATATTGTGTGCTTGAAATTGCAATTTTGGAATGTGATTTGTTATATAGATGTACACCATCCGAAGTCTGCCAACAATGCGATACAGAGAACTGGCTGAGGAAGATGGGATTGAAGACATGACACAGCTGGAGTAAGTGCCTAAGTATAATAGCATGCAAAGTTTAAAACCCTGTACACTTGTGTTTTTTATGAAAAATGTATTAACATTTTAAGTTCCATGAATGATAATCACAATAACATTGTTCAAAATAGAATATTAATCATATGTTAGTTGGTATAATAATGAATGATAATTATATCAATACATTTAAATAAGAAAATCAGACTTTAACACTGAGGTGTAATACCTAGTATTTTTTGAAAATGAGTGATGCTTTTTGTTGTCTATTTAAGAGAGCTCAGTGAAGCTGCCGTGTTGTTAAATTTGAAGAAAAGGTTTGACCAGGAGCTGATTTATGTAAGTTGGCCAGAACACTGAAAAATTGATCACCAAATCTAGACTTACTGTTCATATTTTGTTGATGCAATAAAGGTTAAGTGCCTCAGTTGAGAGTAAAATAGCACTACCTCACCTGGGAGTTGAACCTGAAACCCGTAGTCTTTTAAAAACTGCACTACACAGACCATATCTTCTTGAGTCCTATCACAAAAGTATGAAGTATTAAAAAATAAAACACTACTCTAGTGTACATATACAGAAAATTGCATAAGAGCACCAGACTTCTAATAACCTTGTAAACCCTCTCTGTTAATTTGAAGACATACATTGGCAGTATCCTGGTCGCTGTAAACCCTTATAAGATGTTTAACATCTATGGAACAGACATGGTGCTGCAGTATGAGGGACACGCACTGGGAGAGAACCCTCCGTGAGTATTGCTGTGGCTCAGTAAACGCGCTGGTGGCTCTATGGTTTTCACACTGAAGAGCATACTAAATGTCTTTTTGGATACATCATAGCCACTTGCCGTTTGGTGTATTAATTGCTGTTTTTTTTATTAATGCTATACCAAAGTATTAAGAAATACCAGTTTATGTAAGATTAAGTAGTTTCTGAGTTTAAATACCTTTCTGAAACAGTGTTCATATTTCTACCAACACTCTGGAGCAAGACAAGGCATGACTATGATTATTGATTGCAGGGAACATTACATACACGGTAACATGAGTTTGTAAAAACAGGACACCGTGACCACAGTCTTGTAAAATACTATGACAGAAATGATACACTGTTTAATACTTCCTTTGGCTATCAGCGTCAGGGTGTTCACAAGCCTCAGCTTTTCTGTATTTTTTTTGTAGGCATCTTTTTGCTATTGCAAATATTTCTTACACAACGATGATGGATGCCAAACAGAATCAGTGCATTATTATCAGGTGAGACCACTATGCTCTATGGTCTTCAAATGAGAGATTTTATGCAGAATGGCTTTTGTAAAAAAGGTAACGAGAAAGTCTATTTAAAAAGGCAATTCAATTTCTTTGTGTTTAGATTCCACAATGTGTATTCCTCCCTTTCCGTAAATACTCAGGAAAAATATTAATGATAGAGACAACCTGCTCTAGCCACCTGACTTCAACTTTACATGTAGGACTGGATTAAATAAAAAAAATTCTATTTGAATCCGAACCAAAATGTTTAATTATTTTCACAAGCACAGAATGGTGAGCGCAGGGATCACCAAAATCTGCTCATAAAACTGTGGGGAAAATGGACATTTGTGTTTATTTGTAAGTCATAGTTAAGGACAAATGTTGATGGAAACCAGGCCATCTTGATAACCTTTACCAATTTAGACCTGCTTTTGAACAGAATGCCTTTAAATTAAAAGACATTGGGCCCTATCTTACACCCGGCACTAAGCGGCGGTAACCTAAACGCAAGTGTCTTTGCTAATTTCAGACCGGCGCAGGTGTCATTTTAGCGTCCAGCGCTCACGTTGTTTAAATAACAAATGAACTTGCTCCCATAGCTAGTGAACTGGGTGGATTGGTCTTAAGATGAGGTGTGGCCAGGATAATTTTTGGCGTATTGCTATCTTGAGGCAGCATTATGCGCTTGCGCTAAAACCACCACAAACCTGGTGGTTTTAAGTCATCATGTCGCAGTTGTTTCAATGTTATTTTAACTGCACAATATATAATATGCTTTTACATAGGCACGTGCACAACGCGCTTACACCCTCTTGTCTGTTACACATACAGGGGCGCACACAAACATGCATAAAAATATGAAGATTACATTGTGAAATCGGGATTCATATTCTTTTCCAAAATAAAAAAAAATTTCTCCCAGAATAGACACACATTGTCCCTGGACTCACGGGAATGTGGGTTTGTTTTAAGGCATTAATCTACCAGTAAAAACACGTTGGTCATATTTTCATAAGCAGGACATTTAAAACAAGGGAAAATATGTGTAAACCAATGGGTTGCCAACCTGACAGCATTAGTGTATTTAGTGTCATCATTAAAGCAAGATTAACAGCCTCATGGAATTGATGTTTGAGAATGCTTCATTGTATAATCAAACTAAATTAGTTAAACAAGCAGGCTAATTCGGTGTTTTCTAAGCTGAGAGGGAAGCCATGTTCTGGTAGCTTATTCTCAGCTGCTGTAGGTGTACGCACACGAACATGTCTGTTTTTGCCAGCTGTAAATCGCTGTTTTCAAACGCAGGTGGCTTTTAAAGGGAATGGGACATTAATTTTTTATTGATTTATTGCATTATTTCAGTGGAGAAAGTGGCTCAGGCAAGACAGAGGCTACAAAACTTGTTCTGCGATACTTAACAGCAATACACCACAAGCGGAATATCACGCAACAGGTACGTACACGATCAAGAGATCAATAAAATTTTACTTATTAAAGTTGGTCAACTTCTGCCATGTTGCTTAACATAATTTTTTTGTGTGTTTTGTCCTCATATGCACTGACACAGATTGAGGTACTGTATCTACTCGAGTTTCTGTGTGGTTGTGTGCGTAGTATACTCAATTATGTTCTTAAGAATGCATTAACTAAATGTTTGTATTTTCCTAAAGCTAATATGAGTCTAGATTCAGTTCATTTTCAGGATATGTTCCCCAACTATTCTGCATCAAGTAAGATAGTGGTACAACTGTTGTTACTGTGGAGTATCCAGTAGGCACTTCCATTTTTGTATTGCATTTTAATATGTCAAGTCCCGTAACATGGATTGATAATCCAATTTGTGGAGGGTCAGTCAATGTTCCATGCTGAGCTATATGTATTAAACAAACGGCAAAGACTTTGAAAATATCATGTAAAAAAAAAAACATGTCATAATATTCTCATACTATATAACATTTTCTATGAGGGAACAGCCTTCTTTCCACCAGGATTTTAAGATGAAACCCTGGATGGAAAAGGTGACTTGTACAGTCTACAACAGGGGTCCTGAATCTTATCCAGACAGGGTCAGTGTGGCTGCAAGCTGTTGTTCCAACCAAGCAGTTGCACACCTCTACTAATCAACCACTACAGTCTTTGCAAATTACCTTGATTAGTAGACTGTGTTGTAGTGTGTTACTGCTTGGTTGGAACAAAAGCCTGCACCCTCATTGGCCCTTACTGAATAAGAGGATTGAGGTCTACAATATGTACTTTCCTAAACACTGTGACATGCACTAGTCCCTGTGGCTAACCTAAGCTGACTCTGGCATTATGGGAAGATATTCATGCTAACTACTGTGTAGAAGTTTTTTATGAGAGTCAAATATTGTATCTGAGAAATAGTTTTCCGTTTATATTTTTCAACAGATTCTTGAAGCAACTCCCCTCTTAGAATCATTTGGAAATGCCAAAACTGTCCGGAATTATAACTCAAGTCGGTTTGGGAAATATGTGGAGATTTTCTTGGAGGAGTAAGTAGTATTTCTTATTGACTACTATAAAATACCATTTGCAGAACCATGGGCAGGGTTGTTTTAATTAGTCTGTGTTAAAATCAGTTAATTTCACTGTGTTTTCATCAAATACAGCACCTACCTATCGGGCTTGCGACTATAATACGTTGCTGTTATGTAAAAACACACATACTTATAACACATTTTGTACGTATATAAAAACATTAGGCTATTTTTATGCATATTATGTATATTGTATGTGACGATTCTCGCGAGAGCTAGCTATATAAGGTAGCCTATTCTGTACACATTCGCAAGCCTCCTCTCCCACAAACTGGACATGTAATAGGTTACACAGAAGGTATAGACTACCTACAGTGGTCAATGTTATGGCCTATTTTATTACACATGAAAATAATTACAACGGAATTGTCTACCTACTTTGACTTAATATTTTAATGAAAATTTTAAATAGTAAGTATATGCTTGGGGGGCTGCGCCGGTGCTATGCAGATCCGTGACGGGGCTATAGCCCCAGCTGGCCCCCCATTAGCGCGGCCTATGGTTCCCAACATCTCCAGCTGAAAATGCATTTATAGTCCAGCAGAAACCACTTAGCTGTGACCCGGAGAACTCATTTTCAAAGCTGTTTATGCACAACGTTGTGTGCATGACTTTTAATTTAGTAGAAGGGTGTATCTGTATGTGATTATACACAACCAGTGGCTTCTTTCTTGCCAAGGACGCCTTTCAGTGGCACAAATTGTTAGCCAGCTAACATGCACTAATGAAACAGTGAGACTATTTAAATACTGTATATCAGAATAACCACAGACCACAATAACCTGCCTTTACTATATTATTAAACCAGTAAAAAAATGACAAATGTATATACACACGTGTGTGTGTGTGTGTGTGTGTGTGTGTGTGTGTGTGTGTGTGTGTGTGTGTGCGTGCGTGCGTATGTGTGTGTGTGCGCGTGCGTGTGTGTGTGTGTGTGCGTGCGTGTGTGTGTGTGTGTGTGTGTGTGTGTGTGTGTGCACGCGCGTGTGTATGTGTGTATGTGTGCATGCGTGCGTGTAATATTTCAAAAAATGTATGTAATACAGTAAAAGCAGAATTCCGGTCAAGATGTGTGCCACAGCCTAGTTGTTACTTAACTCCATGTGATTGAAGTGTGGTAATGATGGGACACTTACGTGCTCATTGTAAATACAATTACCTGCATTATTTAACACAGGGGTGTGATCAGCGGTGCCATAACCTCACAGTATCTACTTGAGAAGTCCAGGATTGTATTTCAGGTAGGCATGTCTTCACAACCTAGATCTTGTACTTCTTAGAGCCTACAAAGATCAGTGTATCACAAATTACATTTTGTAAGCATGGTATAACATTTGTGCATACTAACAATACTACCACTAACACACTACCACTAATACTTTTCATATACAGTATGTAAATGTATGTCCTGATTACAGTCATTATGGTAGGGAACCGGGCTCGTAACCCAAAGGTTGCAGGTTCGATTTCCAGGCAGGACACTGCCATTGTACCCTTGAGCAAGGTACTTAACCTGAATTCCTTCAGTGTACTGTATATTCAGCTGTATAAATGGATTCTATGTTAAAATGCAAAAAGCTGTGTAAGTCGCACTGGATAACAGTGTCTGCCGTAATGTCATGTAATAGTCTGCTAAATGCCTGTAATTGCCACGGGTGGGTTCTACACTTGACAAATTACACAGATTTAGTTTTTAGTTTTTTAACATCACTGAATATTCACCCTCCTCAACGAAACAAAATTGTGAAGAATAAATAATTTATTGAGGTCAAACTCCACCGAATGTGTGAATAGCACACAACTTAAACCGGATGTTTATTGTTTATTACCAAAACAAACTGATTCCATGTAGCACACAAAATGAACACTACCATAGATACAATCACAAATTAACTAGACAGTAAGTTGCTGTCACAGAAAGTAGTTCATTTAGAGTGAAGGGTCATTTATTGCTTTAGTGAAACCATAAACTGTATAAAAATATGGATAAAGTCACTGTGATGTCACCCATTGCCTTCCCACGGCCTCGTAAAAACTGAATTGAGTCTTCAGAAGACTTTTTCGCCGCCGGTTTGTACAAACTGCGTCTGCTCCGTGGAGCCGAAGAGGACTCAACCTGTCCCTCTGATTGGTCCTGAACACATGTTAATACCCTGTCCAAACAACACAATATTTAAAAAAATCACCACATGCAGAGGCATTAGATGAAGGAAAGGCACATTGCAATTACATTTTTTTGTGGGAAAAGTATTTTGACCACATTGCTGCCATTGACTTACATGGTGAAAGACCTATACTGGAGCCAACCACAGTGGCGCTAGTGAGCAACGGCACAATGGCCGCTCCCAGCCCAACCAGGAAGTGAGCTTCAAAACTAAAGCCTAGTCTTGGCCCCTTGAGTGAAACAAGCCCCAGGTTTTATCTTTTAATTATTTGGCCAATCCCTGCCTGTCTTGCCCTAACCTGCGTCCACCACCCTTATTTCACCACCCTCTGACAATTTTCTGACAATACTAGGTAGGGAAACTCCGTGTTGTAGAACTGACAATATGTAAATTGCTGCCAGTATAATTTGATGTGTAATTTGAGTAGACCCACTGTATGAAATATGATCTTTTAACTCATACACTTCCACCTCCTCATAAAATGCAAATACTTGCAATACAGCAGCAGCACACTTTTTTTTAATGAAAATAAAAAACATGTTATTTTCCTCTTTTTCCTCCTAGGCCAAACATGAAAGAAATTATCACATTTTCTATGAGATGCTTGCAGGCCTTCCTTCCCAGCAGCGTCAGTCATTCTACCTTCAGGAGGCAGAAACCTACTATTACCTCAATCAGGTGAGTGGCATGGAAAATGCAATCCAGTGTGTCTGTCTTGCACATCATTCGTTTTATTGTTTTGAAACATCATAACTGCACACACGGCAGTATTTAAACAGCTAAACTATATTGTATTTATCAATCTAAACAGATATATTTTGTGGAGGACACACATCATGTATTGTTTCCATCTTTTGACATGTGTACTGCTTGTTGGTCCTGTTTTTACACCGTTTGACTGTAACTCTTCCTGCGGCCCCTCAGGGTGGTGACTGTGAGATCCCAGGGAAGAGCGATGGGGAGGACTTCCACAGGCTGCTCAATGCCATGGAGATCCTCAGCTTCAGTGCCGAAGACCAGAACAGCATCTTCAGGATCCTGTCCTCTATTCTGCACCTTGGGAATGTGTTCTTTGAGAGATACGAGGTGATTTGCCTGCATATTCCTGTCTGGCACTCCAGTGTCAGCATCTTCTTTGAAACAGCTCAGTTGTAAAATGCACTGCACCTTAAAAAACTATCCTTCTCCTTTTCTGTTATTTTTGTTTGCATTTGTTGTGGTAGTAATACATACCACATACTAGTTTATTAATTTTCATGAGCTTTAAATCAAACATTTTTACAATTTTACCATACTTTGTAAGTTCCGTGTGTTTCAACAACATCTCATAGACAACGTAGACAAAGATTTTGCAATGATGAGAGTTATGAGAGCTTAAGGCAAGGGAATCAACAAAATAACTACAGCCACTGTCTTTCAAGTTTATTTTTAAAAGATATGACAATGACTTATTCGATTGCCAAAGACGAGTACCCGCACATTTATACATGAAATCACAAAGATAATGAAAACCTCCAAACACATATATGCAATTTACATATATACTTTCCATATTAAACAGGAGGATCCTTCCTAGTTACATGATCAATATATTTTTTAGGAATCTAATGTATATTGTTTTAGAAAGCAGGGCATTATACATGTCAAACCCTGGGTGTTTGTATTATATTCTACGGATTGAAAAATATTTTTATTTTTGTTTTTGGGTTAAATGGTATTCCACTGTAGTAGGTTTTTAATTTAATTGAGAAATCACTCACTAATTTGAAAACTTGAAGTATAATTTGAAGTATTTCTGTTTTTCATTTGTGAATATGAAAATATAATCCTGCTTTGAGAATGTGACAGATTTGAGTAGAGTGAATGGATGTAGACTTCTTTGGAGTGAAGAATGTAGACCTTTTTGGAGTGAAAACTGTAGACCTCTTTGGAGTGAAGAATGTAGACCTCTTTGGAGTGAAAACTGTAGACCACTTTGGAGTGAAAACTGTAGACCTCTTTGGAGTGAAAACTGTTGACCATTTTGGAGTGAAAACTATAGACCTCTTTAGAGTGAAGAATGTAGACCTCTTTAATGTTTTCCTCCAGACTGATTCCCAGGAGGTGGCATCAGTAGTGAGTGCTCAGGAAATTCGTGTGGTGGCTGAATTGCTCCAGATCTCACCAGAAGCACTGCAGAAATCTATCACCTTCAAAGTGACGGTAAGACTGGCAGGGCCTGATTGGATCGATGTTGATGCAGACTAGTGCTATCATTTAAGGTATAGCTGCAGGAGAATGAAGACCAACACACTCTTTATTGAGTATTAAACATTAATAGTGTAATTGATTTGTGCGCCCATCTTTTCATTTTTTCACTGTTACTTAGACATTTTGACTAAATACCTTTTTAGATTTCCCATTTGTAAAAATTTTACTTTTAACCCCTTAAGTGTAACTACCCAATATATAACCTATGGTTCTTACTTCCCGTGGAAACTTCCCGTTCTGGCCCCAGGGCAAGAATCACCACCATGGGTAGTGAAGACCATATTCATTTCTGAGCCACCTTTCTGAAGCATGGAGTAACAACTGATACATTTCAATTTGTGTTCTGAAAAACAGGGCCAATGACGCCAAACACAATCTCAAATGATCCATATAAGCTCTAAGTCCCCTGCCTGAATAACAAGCAAAGTTAATTATAGTTGGTAGTGGTGCTATGGAAACGACTGAAATCCAATCGGGGGCTATCCTGGGCCCTTGCAACATTAACAACCAAAGCTGAGTGGTTGCCAGGGGCCATTATCATTACATCATGATGACACCCTGTCCAATGCTGCACACGCACAGACGTCATCTGGTTTCCCTCCATCACCATGAAGCCTGTCAGAGCAGTAATTTATTCTAAGATAAAGAACACACTGGTCTCTGATAAATTGCAGCCTAATCCCCAGCTCATCTATGCTACAGTCTGTTACTGTATGCTCATTTAAATAGATATTCCTTTCATAACTGAAGAAAGCTAATTATTTCACGTGCCTATTATAGGTATCACACAAATAGTCTTCACACCATTATCCATGTTCATCAATCTTTGGGCACTACAAACACAACCATACCATTTACAATATGGGTTTCATTACCATCAAAGAGCAACATTACCTGGTTGCTTTGTTGTATCTTCAGTGTTCTTAATTGTGATTTTCAATTATGCTGCATGCACCATGCAGTGTCACTTGACACATGAAGCGGGCTTGTTGGGCATCTTGCTCATTTAATAAATAAACACCCACGGTCACTAATGTCCAGGGTTGTGTTTACACCTCCAAACAGAGACGCTGTGGATCAGCTGTCACTGAGAACTATATCAGTTGCACTATCCCGTTGATAGTGTGCCTCAGCGATCTCTAATCTAATATCTGCATTCGTTTTCTTTTGCCAAAACACTCCCAGCAGATGCATGCCGAGGAATCATAGTAAAAATAATGAACCTTTGCTGATGCCGTATAAATATAGTGATTTTATGTCAGGTTTTATTTTCCATCTTACATTTTTTTGTCAATTTCATTTTATTCATACCCTTCACTTAGGCACATTTGTGACGGTTTTATTATAACTGTTGTGCATAATTACACTCATTCTGATTGCATTACATGCAAATATATACTGGTGTTCATCTAGCCTCACACTATACATACTATACATAATAGCGTCTGCTATTGGAATACATGTCAATGTAATGTGGCTATGCATTTGCACTTTTCTAAAGGAAACAATGAGAGAGAAGATATACACTCATCTGACAGTAGAAAGTGCAGTTGATGCCAGGTAAATAGAAATGCCCTTTTGTCTAAAACACCACCCATATTACAAGGAAATACAATTATTGTAATCTGGATTATTGATTTACTGGTCTAGAAGCATTTCAGCCAAAACGTAACAAATTAATAATAATTAATATATCTCTTTACAACCTCTAGAGATGCCGTTGCCAAGATCTTGTACTCCCTTCTGTTCAACTGGCTCACAGACAGGATAAACAGGGTGGTTTATCCAAGAAACGACGCCCTATCTATCTCCATTCTTGACATTTATGGATTTGAGGTGATCTATGTACTTTTTTAACCAAACTATTTTATAAAAATTGTCTTATAATGTATCTTGTTCTGTTGCTGCTGTAACAAAGTGGAAAATATCACAATTATCATACTATTTTCTGTCATATGTTTACAGGACTTGACGTTCAATAGCTTTGAACAGCTCTGTATTAATTATGCAAATGAGTACCTGCAGTTTTTTTTCAATAAGATTGTATTCAAGGAGGAGCAGGTAAGTCGTTTAAAGTATCAACTAAAAACAATTAATAAGAGTGATACATTTTGTTTGATGCCCAGTATCTACAGTATGTTCTGTATGTAACTTTATGTTTAAAACCATGTTTATTTTCAGGATGAATACTTTAGAGAGCAGGTCAACTGGAATGAAGTGACTTTCAGTGACAATCAGCCCTGTATTGATCTCATTTCCTCAAAGCCCCATGGGATACTTAGAATCCTAGATGATCAGAGCTGCTTCCCTCAGGTAAATTTTATTCCATGTACTTCTTACTTTGCCCAAGTATTAGTTTACTATACGCGTATTGCTTTACCAGTATAATACCTGCTGCTAGGCCACGGACCACACCTTTCTTCAGAAGTGTCACTATCACCACGGCAGCAATCCTCTCTATGCAAAGCCAAAGATGCCCCTGCCTGAGTTCACCATAAAGCACTATGCAGGAAAAGTCACTTACCAGGTACGGCTGAATAAAACCTTTTCATTGCAGTCAGATGTTTCTACAAATGCTGTAAATATAATACAGTTGGTACAGGTTGCTTTAATATACCATACATTTTACTAATATATTATCTGTTTAAAGATTATGATATCAAACTCATATCTGTTTATGGACCGTGATATCAATCTTCAAAATCTCATATTTTCCTCACTACAGGTTCACAAGTTCTTGGATAAAAATTATGATCTGCTGCGCCAGGATGTTCTTGACCTCTTTAGTCAGAGCAAAAACAGGGTATGCAGAGAACAATTTTACAAACCCAGCTGCCATGTGACATTATTTGTGAGGTAAAAAAATAAAAAACACGTAACTTATTTCCTTGTCTAGATGGTGGCAAACCTCTTCAGGAACCATGCTGAGTTTCTGGGCCAGCAAAAGTCTGTCCTGAGGAAGAACAGCACAGTGACGCGGCGTTACCAGGCCTCCACGGTGGCTGCCAAGTTCCAACAGTCCCTCCTGGAGCTGGTGGAGAAGATGGAGAGGTGGGTGGAGAGTCATTTGCAGGCATGCGTTTGCAGATACTGACTGCATAAAGCATGAAACTCTGGCTTTGAGTCCGCAAACCCGTCTCTAATTCAGCAGTCTGCTCTAATGCAGTGGTGCTCAATATATCTACTATAAAAACTATTTGTGTTTACCTGACATGGATAATTTTTCATTGCTATGGAAGTCTCTTATGATCCAAATTATGTTTGTGTGTCTCTATATTTTTAATAATGTCTGCTTAATGTTTTTTTAAAATGTTTTATTAATTTGCATAAGCCTGAAAAAATTACAATCTTAAAGCCAGTGATTAGTGGTTCAAGACTCACTGTGATCCACTGAAGTGTATCTGTTTCCACGTTGCCGTGGACACCACTGACCTGCTGTGTGTTGCATTTCGTTTCCTGATTTGTTTGGTTTCTTTTCTAGGTGTAACCCATTTTTTGTGCGCTGCATGAAGCCAAACCATAACAAGGTATTTCACTTGTTTTTATGAATTATTTATTATATTTATGACCAATAAGTAATTGTCCTAACTGATTTATAAAATGTAAAATGTGTCTGTTGCTGTAGGATCCTGATATGTTTGACATGGAATTGGTCAGCACCCAATTACGCTACTCTGGAATCTTAGAAACAATTCGCATCAGGAAGGAAGGCTATCCGATCAGAGTACCCTTTGAAATCTTTCTCAACAGGTACAATTGGAAGGTTTAACCATAAAGTCGAAAAATACTCTTTTGTGCACTTTGGCTAGAATCAAGGCATTAGGTGAAACTTAAAAGTCGACATTTTAAATAATCTAATTTGAAATTATTAAATGATCTAATTCACTCATACATATTGCTTGTAATTTTTTAATACTTATTCTTCTGGCAAAGATGACATGACAAAATGATATATTTCTATTATAGTCTACAGGTGTTATTTCTTTTATTTCTAATATCAGGAAATATATGTGCCAGTTCATGCACTGCATTTCAATCAAGCTCCCAAAAAACATTGTTTGAGGAAATATAGTTTCAAACTCTTCCTTCTGAACCTAAAATGGTCATCTAGGTAGACAAAAGCAGTAAATTTAAAGGTAATAGGCCATAGGTTATATAATGTATATGGTCAAATTTGTATCTTCATTGATCATCATTGCTAACAAAGAGAGAATATTTCATTTCAATTTTGCTTGTTGTTATTCAGTACACTGCCTGTTTCTGATTGCATTTATAATGCATTTTACAAACACATTTAGTGATTAGACAAGTATATTTTTAACTTTGAACTGTGAAGCTTCTGTGATGTAATGGAAGTGTGTGGAAGAGTATAATGTGAGTGTTGTCTGGCTATCAGGTACAAGGCCCTGTTGGGTCTGCAACAAACCCCTCCAGCTGATGGAGAAAATTGCACCATCATGTTGAAGAAGTTATGTCCAGTCAAGAACGAGGCTTATCAAGTGGGAGTCACCAAGGTGAGTATGGGGAACATGGCTTTTGCCCTCCATATAAAATTGTGGTGTTCAATAAATCACTTTATTTGGTTTTCTGTGCCCAAGCATACTGAAGCTTCCTTGTAGGATCTTTCTTTTTATTATTCTTCCTTCCGTTAATAATCAACTGTAATTATAGTGTTAAAAAATGCGCATACATGTGCTATACTGTATAATTTGACCCAGTAAAGCATGCTGCTTGTGTTGTAATCAAGAGAATCAAAAGAGAATGCTCAGTTCAGCACATAATAAATCTGCTCAGTTTAGATGTGCTGAAATGTTGATACATATCGGCTGGGATGTAATCAATATTTGTTCTCAATTAAATGTAATTTTCTTTCATAAACACAGTCAAGTTTGCCAATCAACCTCGGGAAGGGGGGTTGGTCACATGATCACATGCTTTACTATTGGTAGTTAAATATGTGAATTGTTTGATTACAAATTAAAAATTGTGTACAGAGCGAAATCTATTAAAAATATGTATTTGTGCACTTTATGATTTTCAGAGGAGGGGGGGGGATTAAAAATATACAAAGCTTGTTTAATGGTAGCCACAGGCCAGCTACAGCTTCAATAGTAAATATATTGCTCATTTGACAAGGTTTAAATTTTCTACATATGTTTTGTGTGTGTGTGTGTGTGTGTGTGTGTGTGTGTGTGTGTGTGTGTGTGTTAGTTCTTTATGAAAGAGGAGCTCCACCAGCTTTTGGAGAGCAAGAGAGACCGTGTGAGGCATGTGGCGGCCATCACTCTGCAGCGGTACGCTCGCATGTTCTTCGCCCGAAGGAACTTTGTGGTTTTCCGCATGAAGATCATCAGATTAGAGGCCCACTGTCGTGGCTTTCTTACCAGGTGCAGTACAAACACACGTCACACTGCCACAGTTGCGCATCCCAGTCCTTCTCCTGGTCATCCCACAGCTCAGACATCTCCATCTTTCTCTTACTTTGTGCAGAAAACACTACGTGAAGATGAGACAAAGCTTGATCAAGTTCCGCTCTTTAGTACTCTTGTACGTCAATCGCAAGAGATACGTCCAGGTATGAATCCACTCGTGCCAAAACAGGCTTAAATGAATGACTGTACCATTTAATTGTACCCACCGTAACACATATGATATATAAAGCCACGTCATTATCTCATTGTAGTTGTGTCTGATACTTTTCAGACAAGGCTGGAGACTCTGAGACAGGCAGAAGAAGAAAGGATGCAAATTGAAATGGTAAATGTGTTTCCAAGTCCAATTTTTTTACCTTTTTTTTATCTGGACTTGTTCTGATGTATTAACTGGTGCTTTTAAACTTGAATCCACAGGAGCTGACTAGACGAGAAGTGGTCAATGTCACTCACTTGGCGATTCCTGCAGAGCTTGGGGGGTTATTACAAGCAGCAGCAGGTTACTGAATGCTTGATTCCTTCTTTACCTCCTTATATTTTCACCCTTTTAATGTGTACCACTTGACTTACCAGAAACTTTATAGACTCTACCAGGAAATTCTACATTGCAAAAAAATGTCTGTCTTAACAAGTGTTTTAGTTTAGTAATGAGATTTAAAATCTTATTTTTTGCTATCAAGTAGAAAATATTAGCTTGCTTGACAAGTGTAATTATCTTACCCCATTGGCAAATCTTGAAATTAGTTAAACTTTCTCACCCCATTGGCAATATTTATGTATTATTTAGCAAAAAAAGTCATAGAAAGACGTCTAAATATAAGACTAAAATGCTTGTTAAGATTTACTTATTTTTTGGTTTTTGGAGTGTACTGGCAATAGATGTGCTGAAATGTTGATAGATATCAGCTGGGATGTAATCCCAGTTTGGCAATCAGTAAAACTAACCTGCAAAACTGTGTTTGTGAAGAAAAAGTATTACACCAGCTTTTACTTGTAAGGGAAATTTAACAGCCATAGTCTGATTTTAGCTCAAATTATTTTTCATATTATTTTTTATTTATTTATTTATTTAACCTTTATTTAACCAGGAATACCACATTGAGATTGGAATCTTTTTTACAAAGACCTGACATTATATCAAGCTTTCACCCTGATCTATGTATATCATTAATGGTCAATAGCAAAAATTTTGATTTACAGTCTATATCATGCGGCAATGCATTTTTTTAATATGGAGTGTTGGAAAGCATCAAAGTAAATCCTGAATAATTGTTTGCCGTATGTCACTAACGTGCAGTCCCTCATTGCTACCTTTTATCTGGTCTCAGCAGGCAGAGAGCTACATTCAGAATGCCTTGCTCTGGTTCAGGCACCAAAGATACAGATAGAGTCTGAGCTTACACTGCCTCTCGACATCAACAACTACCCCATGTCCAAATATGTCCAGGCTCGGTTCAGGGTAAGCCCGCCATAATATCATTCTGATTTACTAATTATTTTACATCTTTTTTATACTTGATTAATAGATTATATAATAGGCATGGGAAGCAGCATTTCGGTGACTCCCAAATAATCAATAATTTAGTGGAGCATGTGAGTTTTTAGTATCTCAGCTGGGATCATGTTGGGATTTATACAGACAGTGGACACTGTTTAGGACAATAATTGGCTATCTCTGATTTATGGTTTATCATGCAAAGATATGCTGCCTGCAACAGACTGAAATGTCCAATGGTTTTGACAGTGTTCAGCTGTAGATGCTTAGTGTTATGTGTCACAAATCTTGTCTTGATGTGTAGGAGCCAACATTTGGAATGCTGACTGCCCCATTGGAAAGGTCTCTCACGTATGTGGATGAGGATCTAAGTCAGGAGGCCCTCAGCATCTTCATTATGGTAAGATGTCATTACATTTATCTGCTGCCTTATCATTTATCCAACTGCTTTATCATGTGCTTAAGGGTTATTGTATTTTTATTTTATGTTACTTTAAGATTTTGAGGTTCATGGGTGACCCTCATCTCAATGGAGCTCAGGAGAACCTGTTTGGCAATTACATCATCCAGAAGGGGCTGTCCACACCAGGACTGCGGGATGAGATCCTGTCTCAAATTGCCAATCAAGTCTGGAAAAACAATAACTTAGTCAACTCAGAGAGAGGGTGGCTGCTCATGTCAGCCTGTCTGAGTGCATTTGCCCCATCGGAGAAAATGGACAAGTATCTTCTAAAGTGAGAAGCTCGATGTCATTACTAAAATAATGATCTCCTGTTCAATAAAGTTCTCCTCTTTTCACAACAGTATCCTGAGACTGATTATGTCTGTGTCCTTTCTTCAGGTATGTCTCAGACTATGCCTACAATGGTTATAAAGCTGTGTGCCAACACAGGCTCATCCAGGCCATGCAGAAGTCTAAATATGGGCCGGAAACAGCTAGGACATATCCACTGTCTCTGCTGGAGTGGACTGCCAACAGGAAGAGAGCAAACATGGTGTTGCAAGTACACTGCTTTGATGGTGAGCCTTGCTTTGGCCCAGATGATTTCTCAGGGCTTGTACACCATTGACAATAAACCGCAAGGAATGCCATCCCTCGAACTTCTATTCAACAACCTGACGTAATAGCATCTATATTTAACAAGCTGACATACTAGTATCTGTACCTAGTGCGGTGTCCAGACTATAAAGTTCAACAGGTAGTTTTTTCACTCAGTTCAAAAGTACTAATTTGACCTTATCTTGCTACCTAGCATTATCTGTGCATTTCCCCTACAATTGTGCAGTTTTGTTGCTTTAAAATTATAACTGCATAGCCTTAGTCACTATTTTTTTATGGCCTAATACAAAGAAACATCAAAAGGCAAGAAAAACCATTCTTTACATAGACCTTTTTTCATTTTCCAGTCCTCGTAGTTGAAAATGCACAAATCTAGAACGGCAGGGCAGCCAGGTTGACGGTTTATATTGGGCCATCTGTAGTTGGTACTGTTACCAAGACAGTTCACTCAGGCCAGCTCTTGTTGCCAGACAAGCTGCTCTAGTTTTCTTTCATTTCCTCAACTCAACCTGCCAGCATGTTACCTTGGCCTCTCCGGGAATGTTAGAGTGGATTACTAGTCATCTGATCTGTGGTGACGTGTCCCACATTGTAGCGATAGCAAAACACAAAGGTATTTTCTTTCAGCTTCATCCTCTGACAAATAAGCTGCTTCTCACTGTCATTGTGTTCATCAGGGGCATCCTTCTTATGTCCTGTTCACTCGTGGACTAACGGGGAAGACCTGTCTGGGGACATACTGCAGCACAGGTAGAGCCCAGTCATAACTCTGCATGACACTCTCATGAGTTTACTCATCATTGAATGGTCAAATCAGGTCTATGTTCCTGCATCAATGCTAATTGATTTGAGGGACACTTGCATGCAAAGTAAGAGTTGCAATTTGAACAACAATGTTCCAACAATCAGGTTGGTACAAGGCAGGTACTATGCACTTCTCTTTGACAAGACATGTTATCTTTCAGCAGTTCCGATCCATCGCTATCATTGTTTGTTGCTACTTCACTGGCAGAGTGACTAATCCCTAAATCAATAAGTGCAATGACCCAGATGGTGTTATAAGCTGAGTGAGATTCTAGACCCAGTGTGCCAGAGCTGTGTTCCTGCAGGGGGGTGACAGAGGGCTGGAGAGGTTGGTCCATCTTCATGAAGGAACATGGCCAATGGGTAGAGCTGGAGGGACATGATTACATAATGGACCTCATCTCTGACATGGAGCTGATGACTGACTTCCCCAAGCAGAAATCCTACTTCATCATCTCCTCTGAGGACCCCTATAGGACCCGGCCCAATGCCGCCATGTAAGCGTCTGTGCACTGCAAGCTGAAAGCTGCATCATTAACTCATTTTTTTTAATTAAAATTTTAAATGCAAATTTCAGTATGTGCAACAATCAGAACAATATGGATGACCACAAGTGAGGGTTGAATATTTTGTGATAAATACTGAAACCACATGACTTGCATCTGAGAAGAGGAAAAAAACTCATGATGGGTCCAGTTCTGAGATTATATCCGTTTAACTTCTTGCATTTGTGGAACTTTGCCAGAACTTTAATCTTCCTCCCAGGGCCGCCCATAACCTTTTTGGGCCCCTAACCTTTTCTTTTTTTCAGTGATTAAGATTGCGATAATCGGGGGGAGGCGGATTCCGATTCTCTCTTGGGCCCTATCCAGTTACCTATCCTGAGACCACCTGCCCCCACTATAATGAATAGTAGCTGGGTTGCTATTATTGATAATGTTACTTTATTCTGCGGCTAGTTCTTGGGAGAAGGAAATGTTTGCTGACGTTATATGTCATATAGATCACGTTAGCTGAAACCGGCTACTCGGCTATAAATTATCATGCATACCAGCTGTAGCCAGATAATGCCTGGTTCAGACTTTTTTTAAGTTTTTTGGTTTGTGTGGTATGTAAGAAAGTAGAATGAATTGTGTGTAATGTCAGGGTAACGCTGTGTGTGTCATGTCATCCACAGTAGTCTCTTTGGGAGTGGGTTTGAGTCGGACGAGGACAGCCCCCTTGCCCACGCCATGAGGCACCCAGCCATGCCGAGCTCCAGCCTTCCTGACTCAGATGGGTACTACAGCCACAGTAAGGCCTTTCTCTCCCCCCCAACATCTTACAATTTTATGGCATATTTGAATGTGACAGTTTCATTAACACACTATTCTCTCATTTCCCCAGTGGAGGCAGACAGCTTCAGTGAAGGTCCTACACAGAAGGGAATGGACCGCTACCTTGACAGTTTGTTTGACCCAGTGCTCTCCTATGGCAACGGGGTAAAGGGATGCTTCTTTTATTTGGCACTGAAATGTTTTTAAAAGTGTAAATCTTACTTTATGACATCTATCTAGTGAAACTACTGAATCTGCTCTTTTGGTTAGTTTCCTTTATTTCGCTTGAACACTGCTAAACTGTCTAAAACTTTACATGCTGTAGCCACATGAAAATAATATTTAAATCTGCATGAACATTTGTTATATTGGAGACATAACATGTGATTTTAGCTCAACATGAGTTTTACATACTCCCTATCTGCAATTGGCAATGTCGTAATTCTGGTAAAGTGAGTGGTCACACCATGTATTGTGTGTTGGGTATTCGATCCTGTGTGTGTAAGAATTTGCATGTATCAGATGTGTTTCCTCAGAAATTGAACCCCACCAGCAAAGGAGTGCTTAAGTTACTGAATTACCGTAATTCTCACAACACCCAGATCTTCTGATTCTGTAATGGTTGAAATGGGGTCAATTTACACCTGGGGATAAGACATTTACCAAATGAGTGGGTTATTTTTTTAATGAATCATGTCCTACATTTTGTGAGGTTTCCAGGATCACAGGCATTGGGAATGCTGAGAGATATTTAAGAGGGACAGAAGGGAAATTGGGACAAATGGTCTGGGGTGCTGAATCAGAACGTAGTAAACCCCGATTATCGTCATGTGTGCAGAACCTGAGGGTGGGGGGCTGGGGGCCATGGTTAGTCAGAGTGCTGTACTGAGAAACAGGGCCTGCCCCTCTTAAGGAGTTTAAGGTACTGCCAGGAGCAGAGTAATTTCTTCTCTGGTCAGCGTTGAGGGGTCCAAGCCAGGCTAGTGCCTGTCCTTCATTGGCTGCACCTCTCTCCTCTAGGATGTGGAGAGACCAGCCAGCATGTCCAACAGGATGAAGGGGGGTGGAGGGATTGGAAGAGGCGACAGTGATGGGCAACAGCCAGGTGCCGGTGGGCCTTACTCCTCAGGATGGCAGCCTGGTGGTAAGTCTACAGGCTCTGGTCTTCCTCCCAGTGTGTATGGAGTCAGCACTTTGAGCTGCCATTTTTAAACACTATTTTCTCTGTACTCCCATTCCCTCCTGCAATAAAATGAACGTTTTCCTATGTAAGATATCGGTATTCCAAATAACATGTTGTTTAATTAATGGTAATAAGTGAGCCAGACGTTAATAATTAAGCAGATGCAGAGGCATGCAAAGTGAGTGACGGTCACCGTGAGAATGACTGTGCGGCTCTATGCGCAAAATGTCTCTCCTCTTCTGTCTAATGCATGGATTATCTCAGGGCACAAGATCACAAAGTGAAGTCGTTATTAAACAGAATCATGACTCACCTTTCCTCATTGATAATTGATAGCTGTGCTATGTAACATCATATGAGAACTTCTCGCTGCTTCACTACAATAGATGTAGGTCGCTTTCCCAACCTACCACACTGTAATCTATACACTGCTCAAAGCTGTACGTGGAAAATACATTTGTGTAAATTTTTCCAGTGGGAACGTGCCTTCACAATGAACTTATTAACCAAAGGCTTCAAGGAATAAAACATGCAATCTACTCATATGACATGGTGTAATGTTCTCTTTTGCATATTACCAGTTGGAAAATTCCACTGTCCATTCCTTGTTTCTGATATGCGCTGAAAAATGTCAGCGCATATCAGACATTTTGACCTCATTGAACACATTCCTCAGGACAGTAATGTTCGTATTGTCCCTGTTGACATTGTGTCTCGTGTGTTGTGTGGCCAGCAGTGCCAGTGCTGCCCATGGTAAGAGGAGCCATGCCAGGAATGCCAGCAGTGCCCACTATGCCAGTGATGCCCAATGTGGCAGCCATGCCCAATGTGCCAGGTATAAGAAGTGTAGCAATCACACAAAGCGACACAACTTTTCTGTACACAGGCTTTCATTAAAACATGGACAGCCTCAAGAATAGCACCATCAAATCACAAGGCGACCTGTAGCATGTATACAGAGCCAGATAGGCAGGGCACTGGGTATTACTGTTTTGGCTTTGACTACAGAAGCCTTATCTCTTTCAACAGGGGCAGAACAGACTGGAATGACACAACAGCAGCAAGCCATTATCAACCAACAAGCAATAATAATGGTCTGTATCCTAGTAACCAGCATGTATGAATTAATTTTATCATAGACAGCTGAGTTAATAACACCTTTGAATCTTTTTAGATTTTTATGTAGATCCAGGTGCTGTTTTTGTGACCTGTGCTATTTTACAGAACTCTTATGTATGTCCATGGACATGCATAAGAGCTTTGCTGTTATAGCTATGTATATAGAGCTGTGCTGTTTTTACATGCATGAATATACATAAGAGCTTTGCTGTTATAGCTATGGATATAGAGCTGTGCTGTTTTTACATGCATGGACATACATAAGAGCTTTGCTGTTATAGCTATGGATATAGAGCTGTGCTGTTTTTACATGCATGGACATACATAAGAGCTTTGCTGTTATAGCTATGGATATAGAGATGTGCTGTTTTTACATGCATGAATATACAGAATGTCTTTACTAGTATAGCTATGAATACAGGGTTGTGGTGTTTTTCCAAGCTGTGGACATACCATAAAGCTGCTTGTTTGTGCTCTTCAGGCACAGCAGATGACCATGCAGGCCATGGCCCTGGTCAACAGTCCAATGACAAGCCCACTGACCAGTCCACCCACCAGCCCACTGGTTAGCCCGTATGCCAGCTACCCTGCCAGCCCCTACGTCAGCCATCCCACCAGCCCCCAGGCACAGCACAACCCACCCAAGAGTTTGACCCCTCTGCCTCGAGCCAACACAGCCACACCAGTAAGTCCTGCCCAGCTTTTAATACTCATAGTTGTATTGCTTACTTTTCATTTCATGTACATTTGAACATTTATGAACACATGATTTACTTTGTGGCATGTATGTAGGTGGCAGTGTGATGGTTAGGGAACTGGGCTTGTAACCTATAGGTAGCATATTTGATTTCCAGGGAGGACACTGGTGTTGTACCCTTGAGCAAGGTACTTAACCTGAATTGCTTCAGTATATCCAGGCAGATAATATAGAGACTATGTTAAAATGTGCATAATACTGTTTTTTTTTTTACTGTTGCAGACCAAAACAGCGGGGAAAGGCAGCCTCTCCCGCAAGCAGGCCCCTGCTCCGCCTGCGAAAAAGCCCTCCCCACATAAAACAGGTACGGAAGCCTGGCTTACTGCGCCCCCTTCTGGAGACGACTGGTTTTTGACTGCCTATCAAAGAAGCATGTAGTGGATGCTCTGTACTTTAGCATTCATGTATTCATGTTGTGACAGTACATGCTGAGTGTGGAGGGTTGTACTGCTGTGTGCTATATGTGTGCAGTATGCGGGTGTGGACTCATCCCGTCACTCTATTTTACAGTTCTCTCCCCGGGCCCAAGCCGCACTGTGCCACCCGAGGATGTGGTGAAATCTTCTGTCACCAACTCAGAGCACATGGTGCCAAGCCATAACATCAAGGACATCATCAAACAGTACCAAACACCTCCTCCAACCCAACCCCCTGAGATAAAAAGGTACACTTTCACACTCTGCTGCCTTCAGCTGTCTATAACAGACTCACACTAGCTGAGGCTCTTGTGTTTCCTTACACTGCCATCACACGCTGTAGCTGTGGAAATGAGTCTGGGTCAGCAGACCTTACAGTTAAAACATCATAAGTAACCTCATTTACAACAAGGCAACATTGTGCTTACATGGCATGGTATATATCTTGTATGTAGTCCAATGGAGAGTGTGGTTACTCTCTAATTGACTGCGTATTCCCAAAATATAACCAGAAATATGAAACTGGCGATTTTCTATATTATTACCCCTCTTACAGTTTTATGAGACTAGTCTACCTGGTTGTTGGAGATTAAGACTACAGCACAAAGTAACAGTTGTTAAATTATAATGTGTTTATAGCACCACTTCCAAGCTGTTCATAGTCCATTGCCAAAGGAGTAGAGCTCCTGTTTTGTTTTTTCTCTCATTGGTACTCCTGTGACTTTTCATGCCACTGTTTCCCGCTAAGGTGAAGGTGAGAATCTGGTGCAGGGAGGTTTTTTGGAACACCCTTTTATGTCTTGGATGACTTTACATCATGTTGCACACTTAAATTAGCCTAAACCATCAATCCAGTCTGTTTTTCCATCATATTCCCTATGCTGCACAGTTATAGTTTAATGTACGTTTATGGCACTATATACCTCTGACACCAAGAGGCCACTATAGTTGAGAGGGGCCAGTTTTCTCCTGGCTGGCCCAACAAAATATAAATTTGAAACACAGCTGGGGCTTGGCTGAGCGTGCAAGCCCCCAATATACACCCTAGTGGGAACAGGGGGGTATTGTTCTAAAAAGGGTACCTTTTTAGAACAGATATGTGTCTTGAATGTTTTTGCATCACTGTCCCTGTCACGCATCACAGGAAGGACGGGAAAGTGTTTTTGAAGAAGATGGACCCCCATGATCAAGCCATGACGATCTTAAAAGGACAGATGAGCGCTCAGCCGCCCCCTAAGGTATAGGGAGCACTCCGGGTCATTTTGGGAATTTTTATTCCCTTGTACAAAGATGTGGATTGAATGTTTAAATCAATTTCCCAGCCAATAAAATTAAGGTTTCAGAGATGGATACTTGCACTTGCTTCTTGCACTGTTATTCTACAAAATGGTGCTTTTTTTCCTGTGTCTTTATGTAGCTGTGATTACATTCTCTTCCCTTCTTTATGTTTTTCGTTTACCAGCAGAAGAAGCCCCCCGCCCCCACCCCCGCCCCCGCCCCCGCCCCCGCCCCCGCTTCAGCTCCAGTGAAGGAAGTGAAGCAGGCTGCTGGAGGGGTAAAACCAGCCCGGAGCATCATCTCCAGGAAACCTCAGGCCCCAACGCCAGTGGGCTTCCAGAGGGGCCCTGGCCCCGCACCCCCACCAGGTAGGCATGGCATGGGTGAAACCCCGTGTGCTGAGAAACAGTAGTGATGTATCCATGTGAGACAGCATGGTGCCCAGGGTGGTTTTTGTGTACAAACGCAGTTTCCAGGGAGCTCCCGGTGGAGGAGGAGACTCTACAGACCCAGCTTCACAGGAGGAGCAGTGAGGAGCACTACACCTACACAAACGTCCCCTGGAAGATCTACCTGAAGAAGGAGGTGAGGCCCGCACTTTCCTCAGGGAGTAGTTCCCCTTCCATGACTAGCTTCTCCAGTGATCTCAACACAAACTATTTTCTCGACTGTCCACAAATTCTTCAGACTGCGTTCTTAGGCTAGTCATTTCTATCAAATATTAGAGTAGTTGGGGGCATACAGAAGTCACAGAAGTTTTGCTGAAAGGGAATATGATTTGTCTTTGCTTGCAGGTTTTCTACCCAAAGGACAGCTTTAACAATCCACTAGTTGTGGATCTCATATTCAAGCAGGTATGTCTACATCCCCATGGCCAATACTTAACTGTGGTATTATTTACATGAACTAATAGCTTAAAGTGGATCCATCCCTATTGTGTTATCCTGTTTTTGTTTTTCCCCCCAGATAGTTAATGACACTTTTTCAGAGGCATGCATACGCGTCACCAAAGAGGAAAGGTTAAAAATGAAATCTCTATTAGGTAAGTGAAGTACATAATTAAAGGCCATTTCCCTCACTGTGGCAATAATAAACAATGTAAAATTGCTTTTGTGACAGCGGAGCATCAAATCGAGCCAAGCTCAGTTGCCCATGATGAGACCGTGAAGAAGAAGATTGTCACTGCTGCCAGGGATTCCTGGGAGATTTACTTCTCACGACTCTTCCCAGCATCTGTGAGCATCACTTTGCTCTCTACGCCTCTGCATTGTATTCATCAAACAATTTGGTCTTCAGAGCAGAAACGATACAGTATCTCATGAGTCTGTGTGTGTGTGTATGTTTGCGTACGTGTGTGTGTGTGTGTGTGTGTGTGTGTGTGTTTGGGTGTGTGTAATTTGCAGGGGAGCGTGGGTACCGGGGTCCAGGTCCTAGCTGTATCGCACAGAGGTATCAAACTTCTGAAGATGGTAAAGAGTAGTGCTACTGCCCCAGATTACTTCAGAGTCTTGCGGCCTTACAGGTACTGTTCCTGTGTGAGGGGTCTGGGGTGCCACTGCATAATACAGTGATGCTACAGATGCACTGCACTGTACATCCCTATCGAATGATAAAAGCACTTAAAAACAGATGGAGTATCCAAATTTGAGAACATTCATTTATTTCTTTATTGATTTATTTTTTATATTACCCTAAAGAGCTTGTTCAGATATGTGTCACATACTGTAGCAGCTCTTTAGCAACTCAGTAGATGCTTTCGTATACTTTACTTAACAATTATTTTTTTGTGTTCTTCAGCTACACAGATATCATGTTTGTCACAATCCCTTCAAAGAACATGCTGGAGTTCAACTTGACCGATGAGAAGCTCATTTTGTTTTCTGCTAAAGCTCCACACGTCAAAAATATGGTTGACTTCTTCATCACAGAGCTAAAAAAGGTGAGTCAGAGTCTTGATGAGAATTTGAGCTTTTTTTGTTGGGGCTACTGCAGATTGTCAAAAACCTATCCTGTCTCCTTCTGTAGGATTCAGACTATGTGGTTGCAGTACGTAATTATATCACAGATGACAGGACACTTCTGAGCTTCCATAAGGGTGACATCATCAGACTGCAGATAATGGAGGGCCTACAAGAAGGTGAGATTCACTGATGCCATTTCTGTGACTTTCACAGTCAGCTTCTGTGACTTTCTTCTCTTGTAAAAAAATGATGTACGCATTTGTCCCTTGAAAATTCAAGTTAAATGTTGGATATATTTAAGTCATATTAAATGTAAGTCAATGCTTTGGCTGAGCAGAAATCCTAGTAACTGGGCCACTGAGTGTGGTGCCCTTCTGAACCTCAAATATCAGGACCAAGTCCTCTAACCCTGTGGCTATTTTACAGGCCACTATTATGGCTGCGTTGTAAGAAAGAAGGTGATGTTCCTGGAGGAGTTAAAAAAAGACACCCCTGATTTTGGTGGGTCTGTGTGGGTTGTTAGCATGGACTGGTTCACTTTCATCTATTTTGCATGTATTTAGACATTTTGAAAGACTTAAGCAATTAAGCAATTTTGAAAGACTTAAGCAAAAAATTGCATAAGCAATAGATAGCTTTCAGTGTTTCAGAATGTGCATTTTGCTGCTTGCAGTGGTGATATATGTAAAATAATGGGTATGCATTTCTGCCTGAATCGTTTGTTAGAATCAGTTATACTGACTCTCATTGCCATCATCCTTTCTTAAGAAATATTAAAGAAATAAAAAGGCAGCCCTTTTTCTTTCTTGGGACACCAGTTCTCATTGTCTGTACATTTCATATTTGTTGTTTAATACACAAGGCTGGAAGTTTGGAGCTATCCATGGTCGCGCAGGCATCTTTCCTGCAGAGTTTGTCCAGCCCGTAGCTGCTCCAGACTTCATCAGCTTGCCTGTGGACAGGAAAGAAGAGCCCAAGAACAAGCAGGGCCGGGTGGCTGCTTCTGCAGCCGTGGCTGTGGCTGTGGGTTCAGCGATGGCGGCCCATGAGCTGGATCGTACCATAGAGGTACTCTCTCATGCCTAGCCTTGGCCTGTTTCACTCAACTTCTGCCTGAGAGCCGACCGAATGGAAATCTAATAATTTTATTCAGCTACATCAACTAATAAACAGGCTGTCTTTATTAAATATGAAAGCTGTTTGTAAGTCATATAATGTTCTCAGTTCTTTAAATCGAAGTACTTAAATATAAAAAATATATATAAATGCAAAAATGTCCCTAGGCTGTGCCATCGATGTGACAGCATTTAATTATTAATATTATGATGCTGTACTATAATTGTCCTCTAGGTGGCACCAACTGGCAATGATTTCACAGATGGTTATGGTGACTACAGTAACATGGACATAGATGAGAGGATGCTGCAAGACAGCCAGTACAATTTAGTGGAGTTTGCCAAGAAATACTTCAGAGAGGCCCAGAGGAAGAAGAGGTCAGTCATTTTGTACGGAGGGTCACATTTGACTAATTTTTCAAATCCTGGGGAACAAGAACCAAAAGACTGATGTGCTATTTATTGTGTTTGCAGTGATTCATATAAACAGAAGTCAAAGAAAGGCAGAGAGCCCTCTGACATGGTGAAATATTCCAAGGTAATTATGATAATGCAAGCAACAAACATTTTATACATCCCAAACATTAATTTATTGTACAGCTTGTAATACTGTATAATACATAACTCGTGCAATGCAATATGTTCACAAAGCATAGCTGATATTTCCTGATATGTTCTTTCTACAGTCTCCAATTCAGGAGTCTTTGATAGACTTCACTGATGAAAACATGAACAAAGTGGCAGCAGACATTTTCCTGGGTGAGTGGACAACATAATGTTTGGCATCAACATTCAGTTTAATCTGACAGTCTACAATTAGTCAATGTAAAGAAGCCATAACAATATTTTGGATCAGGGCATGGAACTCATTTTCTCTTGGTAGTCTAAACAGCTGAAATTAAAGTATTGCTTGCCTTCTAGATTGTCCTTCATAATCTAGTGTTTGCAGAAAGGCAGTGATATACTGTATACTGTCTGTCATGGTGCCTAGCTCTCCGTTTCTGTGCTCCATTACAGCTGTAATGAGGTTCATGGGAGACTCTCCTCTCAAAGGTCAGACAGAGCAAGATATCATTTGCACATTTCTGAAGGTACAAAGTGAATCTCTTCTCTGATAAGGGCAATACAAACCAGTAAAATGCTTTTTGAAATGTCTGTCTTTGAAAGGACATGATAAAATGCCATGCTTCGGTCTGTAAATATGTTGTGTGGGCTAATATTTATTTCACTGGTGATGCCAATTCCCTTTCCACAGCTCATTGGAGAATGTGGACTGCTGAAGGATGAGGCTTACTGCCAGGTCCTAAAACAGATTACTGCCAACACCAGCTCAAAAGCGTAAGATGGGATACATCCCATAGAGATTTCTGACTCAGTCAACCTGCCAAATAATTTTTGAGGGGCTCCAGGGAGGTTCTGGTTCCCTGATTTTGCCCTGCTCCCATTGTTTACAGAGATAGCTGCCAGAGGGGCTGGAGGCTGCTGTATGTCCTCACAGCATATTACCGCTGCTCTGAGGTGCTAAAGCCATTTGTGTTTAAGTACCTGCAGGATGTCAGCAAGAGCCCCGGGGTACTCTTCCAAGGTACATGGCTCAACTATGACCATCCGATATGAAATGGAATGGCAACATAGTAGGTGTACACATACCACAAATGTAAGGTCTTAACGGATATGGACAATGGCATCCTGAGAAACAAAAACTAGGACTACACAGTTAGGCATCCCTAGCATTCATAAAAAGCCATTGCAAGGGCCACTACATGTATGTGTTTGGTATATTCATTGTTGTATTTTTACAGAGAATCTCAACTTAATATTGAGCTCTGATGATATATACAGTTTCAATTGTAATAGAAAGTTTAAGATAGTTTATATAGTTTTTCATAGATCAGTTCTAGGTGCCATTATGATGACACGTGGATGATGTTAACAGGGATTGCTAAAGCCTGCGAACAGAACCTGAGGAAGACCTTACAGTATGGTGGGCGGAGCGTATTCCCCAACAGTATGGAGCTGAAGGCCATGATGGTCAGTGCACTCTGAGACTCACTGAGTCCCCGGTCCTGTACTGTTCAATGTACTGTGACTAAGCAGCACTGTGGTCCCGCTTTCCGTAGGCTGGCCGAAGCTCCAAGCGGCAGTTGTTTCTTTTCCCGGGAGGAATTGAGCGTCATCTTAAAATCAAAACTTGTTCGGTGAGTTTCCTGAGCTCTCCATTCAACATGCATTGCATGATGCTGTATGAGATATGATATACGTAAAGAATAGGTTAACTATTCATGTTGAGCTATGTAATGTGCTTCTGATATGTGTCTTCAGATTGCTCTTGATGTCATTGAGGAGCTGTGTTATGAGATGGCTCTGCAAAGGCTTGAAGCCATGGATGAATATGCCATTTTTGTGGTCACAAACAGTGGTAAGTGACAGTGTGAGATTGCATGTCTCGCATAGTGGGTGGTCAAAAATGAACTAATGTATCTTCAACAAAATTCCTCTGTATAGGGACACTGGCTGAGTATAATCGGCTATTTCCTAAAGAATTAAATATTTTCCTGACTTTTAGGCTGTGGAAAGGGGGAAAGGAAAACTGAACACGCAACTTTATTCTCGCCGTTAATCTGTTATTTTATTTGTTTATTTCTCAAGGTCAGAATGTCCGCCCTCTAAACAAGAGGGAGTACATCCTGGATATTTCCACAGAGGCTGAACAAATCGACAGTCACTACAGCTTCTGGTTCAGAAGAGTGATATGGTCCCAGCCATTAAAGTTTGACAATGAGCTCTGCGTCAGTATGCATTACAACCAGGTACAGTCGCTCATGTAGGTGCTAAAATGCCTGGTGCTTATGAAGCAGCAGAAGCAAGACCCACAGAAATAAAGATTGTGCTACAACCTAATATTCTCTGGGGATATTGTGTGTTTTTGAAAAATGTGTATATCTTGAGGGTGTGATCGTACAACCCTGTCAAGTGACTTACGCACCAGTAATGAACAGACAGTCCTTTCCATCTTTTTAAGCCAGTGTCAGCGGTCAGTCTATGTGAGCTTCTGTGAGTGTGACATCCATATTTATCACCTCTACAGGTGCTTCCAGACTACCTGAAGGCCCTGCTCAATGTTCTACCCGATGGGAAGGTCAGCGAGCAGCTTTTACAGCAGGTTTCCAAGCTGGCTACCCTACAACACCGTGCCAAGGACAGCATCTACGTCCCCACCATGTGCGCCTACAGAGCCATTCTACTTTTTGTTACATTATGCAGTCAATCTGTGGCCATAGTCTACTAATTAAGTTTCTGAACTTAAGTCTCTGAAAAAATGTTTCAAGTTCAAAATCTGCTATAAATTATAGCAAGTGAACACAAGATTAAATCCTCTAAATCCATCACAATGTATTAATTGAAACACAAAAACAATGACTATTTAAATTTTTTTTGTTTAAAGTTGAAGAAAGCTTATGGAAAGCTCATTGGGTGCGAATGGAGCCGGTCTCTTGTAAGCAGATTTATCCTCTCTCTGTGTCTGTCTCAGGCGCGAGGCTCAGGACTGCATCCCTCCCCAGTTGTATGGGCAGCAGCGGTCACAGCAGTGGTTGAGCATGGTGACACAGCACATGCAGCAGGTTCAGGCCCTAAGCCCTCACCAGGCTAGAGCACAATTCCTGGGTAAAGCACAACATTACCTCCATACTATGGACATATACCTGGTCCATTCTCTTAGTCTGAATATTCATAAGAAACAAATGTGCCACTGTGGGAAATTGGAAAAGCTGGTGCAATAGAACGCTTTAATTTCATTATCCTTTATTCAAAGTTTATGATTAAACATTTGTAGTGGAAAAAGGTATTTCAGACAGCACACTTCCAATGCACTCACATCATATCCCTCTATGGATCATTAATTTTTTTTCATAGCCTTTTCCATAATTTCTGCATAATAGTCAACTTTAGTGTTAGGAGCAGGGGTTGCGTAACACGTTTCTGTATTAATTGTGACCCTCAGGGCTGGTCAGTGCCTTCCCCATGTTTGGCTCCTCCTTCTTCTACATCCAGAGCAGCAGCAACAGCTCTATTGTGGCTCCTTGTTTACTGGCTGTCAATCAGAATGGACTGAATTTCCTCAGTAAAGACACCCACGTGAGTCAAACTTATTGAGTGCTGACGGGCAGTCTATGCAAATCTTGTAGAAAAGGAAATGCAATTGGAAGATAAGTATAAATAAAAAAATGTAAAAGTCCAAGACATTCAAAGACTATGTAAACGTATTATTATTATTTCATGTACTTTCTCAGCTGAACCTCATAATCATACAGAGTTGCATACAATTCCTACAATTTAAAATGCATCTAAATCTCTGCTGTTAACAACATCCTTCATATCCAAAAGACTATCCAATATCGATAGCTTTATCACCACGACAAAAGCAAAGGTCCTAAAGTCTGCTTCTCCACTGACACACAGAGTTTGTGTTTAAGAATGGTAATATTTGTCATACCTCCACCATGTTCCTTAGGAACTGATGGTGAAGTTCCCTCTGAAGGAGGTGCAGTCCACACGTACACAGAGGCCCTCGGCAGGGACCAGCTTTCCATATGTTGAGATCATGCTGGGGGACCTGATGTCTCAGCGCATAACACAGCTCCAGCTTGAGCAGGTACAGTATGTCTGGAGCCAGACTAAGACTCTGTCTTTCCATCTCTTCGTTCGGATATCCTGAACAGATATCCAAATAGCGACTGTACACTATCTCATTACACAAAACTTAGTTTGTGTTTGGGCTTTCTATTGTCTTTCCTGCTTCTATCTGCAAATAATATTTTCTAAACCCCTGCTGTTACCATCTGAAGACAAAGTGCTTTCCAGTTTATTGTCAGCTATTTTTTTCTGTTGAGTTTTCTTGTGTATTCCTCCAATATCATCTTATCTGTTATCTTCTTTGAAAATGTAATGGCAATTTACTGGACAGTTTTATTTTGTCAATGCAGTTTACTGTATATTTATATGATTTATCTCAGTTAGACTAAACCAAATAGATCATAATATTATCGATGATACAGTAGTAAAAGAATGTCATGACAAGGTATGCAAAATAGATATTTCAGAATAGTAAATGCATAATACAGGAATACAGATTTTTAAGTACAGCATATTTTACATTTATAGAAGATTAGTATAAGTGTCTATGTAATTGCATGTAGTTTTGCAGCGACTATAGGATGTGGATGGGTTAATACTTGAGTGAGTAGCTATGTGTTGCTGTTGACAAGGATATATTGGTGTGTCTCTGCAGGGCCTGGAACTGTGTCGTGTTATTGCCATGCACATGGATAACCTGCTCTCAGTTCGGGAGAAAAGATTGACTCTGCCCCCTAGTGAAATCACCCTGCTTTAAAATGGCCTCCTCCAGTAAAGAGTTGAGCCATACAAACAGCCCCAAAAAAGCAACTCAAACTCATCATATCTTACACTTCAACTACCTCTTCATGGCAGCAATTGTTTTGGTCATCATTTCTCCTCAACAAACACAGTTAGAAGGTTTTCTTCATTCAATGTGGTGGTAAACTATGATTACAATCGGTGGTAAGATTAATCTTTAAAAAGCCTCAAGAAAATATAGCATAGTTTTTTGTGAAAATTTATTTTTTCTAATTTTACAATCCAAGCTAGATGTATTTAATCTAGGTAATCTCTAAGCTTTTTTTGTTTCAATTCAAGGAAGTAAACCACATGAGCAATATCCAGTTATGCAAGACATAACAGTTATGAAAGCCATTTTCCCCAAAAACTCAATGTTGTAATTATGGAAAGATCCATTGATATGTTTGCTTACGTATGTTACGTTACTTGCTGATGTACAGTGAGCGCCATAATTCATTGGACAGTGACACATTTTTTGTTACAGCCATTTAGCCAACCATGTGTTCCATACTGTTCCAGTTTAATTTACAGCTAAATCTAGTCCCACCCCCCAATTCCCATAGAGATCCATTGAAATGCAGAGAGGTTATTGTATCGCTTGTAGAAGTAGCAGAAAATAAGATATCAAGAGTCTTTTGATATTGTTGGGTCACAGATATCAGGAAGTCATGGCATGTAAAGGATATGCGACCAAATATTAAAACTGATATTTTTATTCTACATTATGTTAAACTGTCCAATATTTTTTGATGCCCGACAATAGGGGGGACTACGTACAACATGTTCTAGAATTTCTAAACGGTTCATCCGATATGGATGAACATACCCTTAAATTAAAGCTGACAGTCTGCACTTCAACCCCGTCGTCATTGTATCCTTTCAAACTCAAAGTGCTAGAGTACAGAACCAAAATAACAAAACATGTGTCACTGTCCAATGAATTATGGTGCTCACTGTATGTTGATTTGTAATACTTGCATAAATATGTAAACCTGTTTTTATTTTGTTTTGCATGATGGACAACGAAACAAAATTCAAAGCGATATTTTTATAAAACATTAAATATTTCTATAGAAATATCTACAAGTTGTGTGTATCCATTTGTTACTTACGTATGTAAAATAGCTGCTCTCATAACAGAAAAGCGTGAATCACTTCAGCTGAACTGGAACTTCCCAAGAGGCCATAAGAATAACTAGATCAAAATGAGGCAACACTTGGTATTGACTCAGCTGAATAGGTGTCCAAAGGAGGACTGTGACATAAATATAGAGCAGCTGTGCAGTCAGTCTCCTCTACCTGCTTCTCTCATTTGCAGAGGCTAATTGCCCAGATGCAACACACTGAAGACCATTTAACTGTCTTCTTCATGATTGTGTGTAAAACAACTTTCAAATTACCCTCAAAAACACCAAAGGCGATTTGTTGTTCTATACATATCTACTACTGTTTTCATGAGCTGTACTTATAGTATGACAAATGCACAGTGTTGGGGAGGCTACTTTGAAAGCATAGCTTTGCAAGCTACCAATTACTTCACACTGGAAGAAGTTGAACTACAGCAAAGCTACCCTAGGGAGAAATCTAGTGGGGTATTGCACCAAGCAGGATTACTCAGTTAGCCAGGTAACGTCTAAAATAGCAACAACTTCTCTGAACATTTGTTAATAAATAGCAATAATCAATACTTATGACTAATTGACACCTAATATATTAAAGTTTAGTTATACAAATTCAGATTCAAAACATTAAAACCTATATCCAAATATTTTTCACAGTTGAGGTGACAATCCAGCTTTGTGGAATACCCCTGAGACCTAAGCCTGTCCTAAACAAAACAATCCCATCTGGGCTTTTCACAAGGACAAAATTGCAAGTTGTAGTTTCAGTAGTTAACTACACAAAAAATGGCAAAAAAGTAATTTAACTACTTGAATCACAATGCAAATATGAATGTAGTTGAACTACCAGCAAGCTACTGCAAAATGTAGTTAAACTACTAGTTTAATTACATGTAGTTCACTACTCCCCAACACTGCAAATGCAGATCATAAACATTGGTCAGTGAAGTAAGTTATCAAACTATTAACACAGCACAAATTGGTGCTAGTTCAGAAGCTACCCCCACTTTCTTCCTATTTACTCACTGAAAACCACTATATCAATTCACTACTATCACCTGACAGGGATATAGTTACAGGCCGTTTACATTACATCAACACTTAGATCCATAGAACACAACTCCTGAACTATAACACAATGCATAAAATAATCATAATTTCTGAGTGTCACTGTCAATGACTGTCAAGATTAAAGTTCATTTTCAGTCACTTAGCATGTCCTCGACATTCTATGGTGTGACTGGAATAAGATTATATAACAAACCGAGACATATGGAAATCCCTTACATTACCGTTATGTGTCCGATGCAGAAAAATACATAGCACTATTACATGCGATACATAATACACGAAAGTAGTCTTAGTCTCTTTTTACTTTTTAAGAATGTTTAATGTAAAGTGGAGCGCCAATAGTTTGATATTCCTGTCATAAAACTATATCGCGACGAAGAGTGACATTTAAGTAGGCACAAATTAAGGCAGCCACATCACAGTATGAAGACCCATGACTTGATTTCTCCAACGCACTTGATAGGGTCCGCTCTTAAATTAGTTACTTACATTTGACTGGTGTTTGTTGCAACCAATCAGAATGCTTAAAGCAGTATGACCCCTGTTTTTTTGTTGTGATTTTCCAATCAGACCTATCAGTGGGAGGGTAAATCCTAAGGTTCGTATGATCTGTCTCGAGGATATTCTATTTCGGCATTGTAAAACGAGCGAATTTGGATGTGGCGTTATATGCGCAGGAAAAGATGGTAACTTGTAGCATTTAAGTACATTAAAGCAAGAAAAGGACAAAATTACACCACGTGAGGAATTTGGGATTACTTTTAATATAATACGTACGTTTCCTTCAGTTGTTAAGAAGTAGTTATTGCTTTGAAGATAAAACGATTTGGACGAATTGAGCACGCGCGGAAAGAGGAGCATGCGTGTTCTTACTGGGTTACACGAGTTTATTTTTCCTTGCTTGTTTTTTTATGTTGCTAGCTAGCTAAGTGCTAATGCAGTAAGAATAGCTAACAAGGGTATAGTATCTTGTTTGTAGAATAATTTACATTTACTACGTGCGTTAACAAAATTACCAAGACATTACATTTCTAATCTGCACATTAGCCAATATTAACAAATCCATGCATGCAGTACAGCTAGCTAACGTAGCCCACGTCGTTAATAGCAGTAGCCTACTAGCTACTGTTAACTAGATGGCAGTCTTTCTTGAGAATGCCTTGTCTCTGCAACTCAGTAAGTTGCGTTAGAGTCTTGCAATTAGGTTGTGCCTAACCAGTTGATTTGCCAGCTTCCCTGTCTTGATAGACATCAAAACGGGAATACACAGCGCTAGCAGTGAACCGTGAAACGACCCAGCTAACGTTGGCTACCTAGGCTAAGTAGCTAATACACAGCGAGTTGGCTAACCGTAGCTGCCGAGTGTTTCATACCCCACGCAAAAATCTCCGTTAGAGGATTAATGTCTTTATCATCTGTAATTCTCTGTAATTGAAACATGAAAACATGTCGTTTTTATGAGCTCCCTATTTAATATAAGAAAATGGCAGCAAGCGGCTATACAGATCTAAGGGAGAAATTGAAGTCGATGACTCCACACAGAGACGACCACAAAAACAAAAATTCTGACCACAGCAATGGAAGCAAACGTAAATACCACGACTCAGAGGAAGACGTCAGTGACCCAGAAGAACAGCGGGAGGTGGAGGCCCGGAAAGTCAAGAATGGCATCACACAAGTGAACATTTTCAGCGCAGAGGAATGCTCTGTTATTGAGGGGAAAATTGACGAGGTTGTCTCAAAGGGAGAGAAGGGTCTATACAGAGAGCACACCGTGGACAGGGCACCTCTTCGGAATAAGTATTTTTTTGGGGAGGGTTACACCTACGGTTCTCAATTAGAAAAGCGGGGGCCGGGACAAGAGCGATTGTACTCAAAAGGGGAGGTAGATGACATACCAAATTGGGTACACGAGTTAGTCATCAAAAAACTGGTCGCTAGTGGAGTCGTGCCAGAAGACTTTGTCAACAGCGCTGTTATTAACGACTACCAGCCTGGAGGATGCATAGTCTCTCACGTGGATCCCATTCACATTTTCGAGAGACCCATCGTCTCGGTTTCGTTCTTCAGTGATTCGGCGCTGTGCTTCGGCTGCAAGTTTCAGTTCAAACCCATCAGAGTGTCGGAGCCGGTATTGTTTCTTCCTGTTGGACGTGGGAGTGTCACTGTTCTTAGGTAAGACCTCTTAAGAATGTCCAAACTTTTTGGAAATATTTTTGGTAAATTGATATGTAAATAACCATATTTTGTATTTATTGCATGGAAGTATATTGATGGCCTTCTTCCGTAATTATAAAGGAAGAAAAAATGGAATACTACATAATAAAACTTTCTACTGCTAAATTACATGTATACATAGCGTTACGTGCAAATTCGATAATGCAAAACCTCTTTAAAATATTTGGAAATGAAGCCAAACTATATATTAAAACTATTCTAACCTCCAATTCTAAAGTTATTAAAACAATTAACATTGTTTTATTTAAGATCTTTATTTGATCCTCTGACAGCCCCCACCCTATGTTTTGTAGCCTTAAATATGTTTAATTATTTTAAGAATATAAGAAACGTGTAACGTTTAAAATAGTTTAAACGGTAACAAGATTTTTTTCCCCCATCCACACCACCGTGTCTATACAGTAGTCTACGGTACTTAATTTCTAAATTATTTATTTTTTACGGCAACAATCAGCAGAAGTATTTAGTATAGCTAAACAGGCATTCAGAAAAACAATCCGTGTTTATGTGATGTGGCACCGGGACGGCAACAGTACCTTTTCTTGGCTTGTTGTTTTCCTGAAAATCTATCAGTGTGCGGAATTGTCTCAGCCTAAACTACAGTGAGATTCTTTTATTGCCAGCTTGCCTGTTTTAGTATTTAACTAAACACATCTCAGTAGTTGCTCTTTATTTTTTATTTTTTATTTTTTTATTTTTTTAAAGAGATTTTGAAGTCCTTTCATTCGTTACCTCCACCAATTAGTTTGGCAAATGTATTAACCTGAGTAAACTTAACGGTTACAAAAGTGAATTAGAATGAAATGTAATGTTTTCAGTTTCTATCAATAATTCATATGTGCTCATGTAAAGCTCTCCTTCACCTGGGATACATTGGTTGCAGAAAGTCTGCACCCCAGAGGGATTTGTCTGTCAGAAGTGCTGTGGTTCACGGAGGCTTGTGTTTATATTGCAGTGGTTATGCCGCAGATGAAATTACCCACTGTATTCGACCACAGGATATCAAGGAAAGAAGAGCTGTTATCATACTAAGAAAGTAAGTAGCTTGGAAAAGATCATTTCAAAGTGACAGTGAAGTAGTCTGTTTAAACTCTTCCTTCCTTCCCTCCATGAGACGCACATGCACACCCAGTAATAATATGGTAAAGTGCATTTTTGAAAGAAACCAGTCATAACTACCTGTCTGTCAACATGAACATGATCAAGTCTGGTTGGCTTAACTTAACTGGTAAGGATTAACAAATGTGTTGGCCCCAGTGAAATTAGAAAACGATTGCTTGTTTTGAAAGTAGGCATGCATACACTTTTTACGAATGTCTGCCGTGGCTACTGCTAGCTAGCTGACAACTTTTAACATGGTCAGTGCAAGGAAGTTTAAAGCCTATTCTTGAGTGTTGCTTTATGTTCAAAACTGCTAACATTAGCTGCTAACTGTATTGATCATGAGAGAGTGATGACAAAGAAAGTCAGGCTCAGGTTTGCTTGCTGCAAAATAGTTTGAGTTTTTGTTTATTTGTGGAATTGATATTAGGCTTGCCTTCTGGAATTGATGTCTCCTATTTGCCTTATGGATCCACGGCTTGTTTGGCTAGGGTTAGCAATGATGCTTGGCTAATGTTTTAAGTTTGTTTGCCAACTAGCAAGCAAGTTGTTAAGCAAGGGTTTGTTTATGGTGGTTCCCTAGTAACCCAGTCGGTGAGTCTGCTGTCAGCGGCAGTAGCGGTTCTCTCTCACATCACTGTTTCATTCAGCTGTTTCAAGAGTGCGCTTCACTTGTGCAAATGTTACCCTGTTTTATTAATAATGCCTTCTGTGATCTGTGTTGTTATAGTGATGCATGTAACCATAAAAGGTTTTTATTTTTGCCCCACAATGTTGATGCAAAGTTGGTGCTGATGGTGGGCTGTATGTGTAGCACTACATTGAAAACCAGTAAACGGTTGTTAACAAAAAAAAAAAGGGGGGGGGGTCCGTTATTTGGACAATGAAGACTGGCAACTAATAAATTTAAAGGCGTTGTTTACTTAAGGTGGCTGCATGCCACCTTGGTGTGTACAGTGCGGTTTCATAGGATAAATTGCTGAGTACAGGGAAAGTGTCAAACCAATGTGCAAACCCTCCAGTCCAACACCTTTTCCATGCATACTTATCCTATATACTTACTGTACCATAAGAGCTTTCTTTTCAGTCAATATTACTGAAGTGTAAAGCTTGATTACAGATGAACAAACCTTATGGGGCATATTGGTACACATTTTTTAAGTGTGTGACATGAAGTCTCCTTTTGCTGTTTTCTAGGACAAGATCCGATGCACCACGCCTGGAGATGAACTTGCCTAGTAACGCGATCCTTCCTGTTTCTCCTCCTGAAAGACGCCATATACTGAAAGCAAAGCGATCTCATCGAAAGGCAGATCCTGACGCAGCGCATAGGTATGATTCTCAATAAAACGTTATTCGACTCCCTCTTTATATTTTACTTTAAAATTAAATTAAATTTTTTAAATTAATATAAAAAATAAATAAAAAATCTACATTTTATGTGTCCTCTCCTAGCTTAGAACTTTCTTAAGTTTTCACATTCATGCAATATTCATATGGTGGCCATTGTAATATGGTTCAAGTTTGAGTTTTTGGGGATAAATGAGTGATAGAGAACCAAATGATGTGCATTGCAGTAGTTATACTTTAATTTCATAAGTAGGTTATAAAATGTGAATTTTCCTGTTAACTAACAAACTTTGTATAATTGGCATACATCAATGTTACTTTTTTAATGAAAATAGAAAAATAAACACATTTTCTGTGATGGAACACTCATCACCCAGTGTCTCCCCTACCATACATTAGGCGGCTACGGAGCTTGCCGCTCTGCCTGAAAATATAAAGTGCCGACAATTAGTGTTTTGATTCGCGGTAATCAAATAGTCAACGATCGCGGCCACCACCCCCCACCACCAGTCATGCCACCTCACCACCCGCCTACAAAGTCAACCTGGGGGAAACACTGTCGCCCATAAAAAAAGACTGAAATGCTAAACTGTAATTGATTGGCAATGCTTGTTTGTCTTGGGTGCCTCTATGATTTAACATAATAGTAGTGTTAATGTAGGAATTGGGGATTCTTTTTTCTGAAAATAAAACCATTTCTCTCTTGGAATAGACTCATGTTTTCCCGGGAATCCCAGGAAACTGGTCTTGTTTTTAAGGAATAATTAATCTACCAGTAAAAATGTGTTGTTAATTTTTCAATAAACAGGACTAAATAAAAGGGGAAAAAATGCATCGCCTAAACGTATGGGTTCCCAACCTGACAGCTTAAGTGTATTTTGTGTCATTTTTAAGGCAAAACAACAATGTTGTTAATCATTATTAGAATGCACATAATATGAACTTTGGATGCAGCTGTCTGCTGTGAGAACAGCCTTGTGGAACAGCCTGTTGAACAATTCTTTATTGTATAAACTAAATGAGTTAAACCACGTAATCTGCCGCTTTCTAAATCACATTAATAAGCTGAGACGAAAGCCATGCTGTGTTAGCATTCAGAGTTGGTGTAGATAGTAATAAAGTGAATGTTCTTTATTTTACTTTTCAACAATAAGTGGACAATGCAGTGGGTTCAACAGAACAATGCGATTGATATTTGATATTGTTTAATTTGCTTTACAAATCGAATTCTTAGTCTAAGGCATATGTGCTCTCACATTATAGCTAAAGCCTATAAAACATTTGAGATAGACCTGTGCAAAAATAAAAATATACCAAAAGGGCCTATGCAATAGTCTTAACTACAAAATAGACTGCATAATGAAACAGAATCTACTTTGGCTATTATAAATAAAACACAGTAGCCAATCATAAATAAAGCGGATATCTCCCTAATTAAAACAAAATAGGCATTGGCCTATAGGCTAAATAAAACAAAATGGACATAGGCCTATAACGACTCGTATGACTTCCTTTTCCTTTGGAAGTGCGCTTTCAAGAAGCAGAGTGCATCGATGGACTCTGCATTCAAGTGATTTCTGATCTTTGTATCAAATTATCTGCAGACAGAAAACGCGTGGATGCCATGGATGTAACCTGGATCATGGCAAGCCCGTCAAACAGCTGTTGCAGATGTTTTAACTAAATTAAACTACATGCTACTATTTTCTAAAATAACAGCACTGGAAAAAAAGTTTTCTTGGGTAATGGGAAATGGTTTTGGTGGAAATTCCTTGGAACCCATTTCTTGGTATTAAACCCTAGTAGGAGGGAATCGGCAATGGAAATTTGGTTTGCATAGCAATTCATGGGAACTGGGTAAAGCATTTTCTGAAGTTAAATTAGCGTTTAACAAATTTAACAAACTTCTCAAAAAAAGTCAATACGGGTTCCTCCTGGCAAGTTAATCTAACATGTCATGCAGTTTGAGTCGTTGAAATTGTAACATCTCTCACCATGCCTGCAGGCCACGTGTACTGGAAATGGACAAAGAGGAAAATCGACGATCTGTTGTTCCAAGACACCGCCGGAGGAGTGACTCTAGCTCTGAGAACTTCTGGAGGAGGTCCGAGGCCACAAGGAGCTATACCGATCCTGATGATAGTCCAAACTCTGCTAGAAAAGTGAAAATGAGACGGCATTGAGGGGTATTGTCTGTCCATGGTATCAACGGCCCACATGGAGACGTGTTAATAAAATCCTTAATTTGCATGCAGGCTTAGAAGTAGTAGGGTCATGTGTTGGCTGTTAAGCAGGCCACCAAGTTGATTTTGTTGGTCATGGTTGAAGAATTTGGAGGGGGGGTAATGAAAATGAATGTGAGGAATTTGATTAAAGAAGCAGTTATTTAGCTATGTTATGGTGGTCAATATATGACTTTGAAATTCAGTAATTGTGAATCCAAACATGGGAGATTGATGCGAACACTCACTGATGTGACCTTGTTGTGCAATTTTTAATGCACGCATTTGTGAATACCAACCATAGGTGATGTCATCGTCTTGTACCAGGAGCCTTTCTTCTCTTAATGATATCATGACAGTTTTGCATGTTTTGTTTTGTCTGATTAAGTCACACAGTTCCATCTAATATGAAGTGGCAATATTTCAAATTGGAGTCATCTGTCATCTTAGAATAGGATTATAGTTTCCATTTAAATGCCTTTTGCTTTAGTTTTCTGGTTTACTTTAAACGGACTTTGCATATTAGGAATAATATGTGTAATAAGTTTCTGTAAGAAATATAGTCTGCTATTTTTTCAGTTGCGGAAGATCAAAGCTAATGTTTGGGGTTTATTTAAGGCTGGTAGTACACCGAATCAACTGCTGGAGACTCAAGACTGCCTGTTTGTCAACATAAAATATCTTTTTTTTCTTGTTTCATTCATGGCTGATGTGTACACCCACATGATCAAAATGGGTCCTCTCACCAAGCCCGTTAAAGGAGAAATGATCACTCAAGGGCAATATTCTTTTTATTCAAGTCATTGAATAAGTCATTTTTCAGTTGATCAAGAAATAAGACTAGTAATTAACACTAGACTTTAGTTTTTGTTTTTGCCCCCCTCAGAACAGTCAACTAATGTCTGGAAGTGAATACAAAACTGTAGCCCTTTTTTGTACTTTTCTATCCCAGTGCTGAAGTAAGACTGGTTCTTCCAACCACATATACATTTCATTGGTACCCTGCAAGAACTTTCCATGCCCAGTTTGTTCAGGGATTTGTGATGAAATCTTGTTTACTTTTTGTAAGCTCCATAAAGTCCCATTCACTTCCAGTTTCCCTTAATACAGTATGGGTTCCAACCGCGGTCTTGTCTGGAGTCATTGGCTTGGTGTACTTGTGGCTTAAAAGAGCAATTTAAATGGATAGATTTTCCTTGTATATAGGAGTTTTTTGATGTGTCTATTGTAATTCTGGATATTTAAAATGGTTTCACATAAGGCATGATGTAATAACATCAATGTATGCGTGTGCGAGTTTCTCGAAAGAACACCTTGACTAATGGATGTTTCTCCATTTCAAATATGCAAATGAAAAGGTGCCTGGAAGTGTTTTTTTTTTTTTTTTTTGCTTGTTTGCAGAGTTATATTGAGTTGCTTGTGTCTGCAATTGTCCTAAGATACAGGCATCTTTTTTCCGTTGAATTTAGAACTCACTATATTACCCTATATATTGTGCAGCTGCTGAAGGGTAACGGTCTGGATGATTGCAGCCCCGGCCATGTTATGAGCTGTGCGTTGACTGCTCAAACACGTTTGTAGTAATGCCGTTATGATGCTTTTGTATCCTTGATATCCGTTCATTTGGAAGGCTGCGTGTAAAGGAGATGACGAGGAGCTTCTGCTTGTTCAGAATTAGATTTTTGGTTGATTTTATTATTTTTTTCAGAGAACATCTGAAAGGGACAAATTTGGTGATAAATTTGCACTGTATTTTTCATGGATTACTTAATCTGCTATAGAGATGGAGGGCTTTATTTGGCATTAAACGGAATGAGGCTGTGTAAAACCCTCTTGCCCTGCTTTCATATCTCATTTCATATATGAGTTTTGATTGTTCTTGTTTGTTACAGTTAAAGATCTGGAGTCTGACCCTGTCGAGGCTTTGACTACAAAACAAGTGTCGCCGAAGTATATGCTTTTTTTCTATTGCTGATGGGAATTATGAGCTGTTAACAAACATGCTTGCTTGTAACAAAGATGTACAGGTCTAAAAGTTGAATTAAAGAAGGAATTGTATAAAGTGAAAAAATGTATGTACAAAAACTTTTAATTCTGTTTATTGTTGTGTAAAGGCTTATTTGTATTCAATTTTTATTTTCATGGCACTGTGCCTAGAGAAACCAGATAGATTTGTTTTTCTTGGATTGTTTAAAGTGCACAGATGACCAGCTGCTCTCATTCAGTGGTAAAGCAGAAGACATGCTACCTTGTAGTCGTTCAAAGGGATGCGTTCTTATTAGATTAATTTCAGGATCATTTTCAGCCCAGATTTAATCTTTTACCTTTCCCCTCCATTAGTACCACTCGCCTCAAATAAATGGCTTCAATGCTTTTCTTTTAAAGCATAGTTTTTAAATAATTGAACATTTTGTAACCATTTATTTATAGCTTTAGTTATTGTCATTTTGAAAAACGCAAGTATTTATTTTATGAAAATACAGTATAGCGTATTATTAAGATTAGGTTGGCTGTCCTCTTGTTACTGAAATCAGTTTGCCTGCAGCTGATGTTTTCCAAAAGGGTTTTGGTGTCTGCAGTAAATTATTTTTTTCCACTACATCATTTTTTAAGTGTTCTGCCAGATAATCAACTTTACTGGCACATGGTTGGAGCAATCCAGGAGAAAGAATGCATTTTCTTTGAGTATCTCAACAGACTGGTTGGTGACTTTCATATTTCATTTGACATGTATACTGTAATATATTGCATTTGATTAAATAAAAGGAAAAAAGAAACCCTTTCAAAACTGTTTGAAATGATTTTTGTGCTACGTTTGTGAAGTTTATCACATTGCCATCGTTGAAGAGATTACTTGTTCTAAAGCAGTCAAGTATAATTCCACAGTTCTGTATCAGACAAGTAAGGTATAGGAAAAGTAATGCATCTCGGAATCTAGTAACAACTTTTCTTCTTTAAAACAATTGAGGTCAATATGAGTTGCATTCATTTTATTTTTCAGTTGGGTGCACATTTATTGCCTTATCGTGAGTGAATTGGAGTGTAAACCCAAGTCCAAAGATCAGAGATTCCAGCGCTGTATTTCCTTAGAGGGGAAAAGTATACTGTCAAGTGCAGACATTAATCCTTAAAGTTCAGTTGCAGCATTGCATTGTGGTTAGTGACATGACCTGGGTGAAATGAACTACTGTAGTGCTATAAGGTGTTTTTATAAACCATGTTGATTAGCACAGCTTTGTTTACTGGTATGTGGTTAAAACAAGCGCGCAGGGCGGTGCAGAGACTTTGGAGGGCATATGTCAAAAATCAGGCATGGAAGTAGCCTTTGTGCCGCCCCATGCAAGATTGCGGACACGGGGGGTGGGAGTGTTCTTATGATCACGGACCGGAGGTGGAGTGCGATTGCAAAAAGCTGTGGTTTAAAAAAAACTTTCTGTCTCAGAGCAGGGGACCTATGCTTCAGTATATGTTGGTGTCTCTCTGTTCACATGCCAACGTGCCTGTAACGCATTTTCTTTACACAGCATTGCTCGTTACACTTATGAAAAAGTATATGAAAATACAGCATGTGAGAAAAAAATCCTTTGAGAGGAATGTTATTCTCAAGTGTGTTGCACGTCCAAAGTTATGAATCCATATAGTTGAGCAAATCTGACCACAAGGGGGCAGAAGATTATTTTTTTGTAGAATAGGTATTCTATTTTTTTTGTAGAAGAGTGTCCAGCATGTTGTATGTATATCATGTTTAACAGTAATCTGACCAAAATTGCTTTTTGATATACATTTTTCAATTGTGAAGTTTTAAGATATGATCATTTATAATTATATACAGCTCTGAATCAAAATACACCAACAGTGTTGGGTAGCCTTGGGCCTGCAAGCTGCATGTGACCTGATGTCATTAAAGAATTATAAAAAACAACAATTATTGGAACTAAAAGGAAATTTACATACAAACCCCAATTCAAAAAAAGTTTATAAAATGTAAATAAAAACAAAGCAATGATTTGCAAATCATGTTTGACCTGTATTCAATTGAAAACAGTACAAAGACAATATATTTAATGTTTTAACTAATCAACTTTATTGTTTTTTGTAAATATACGCTCATTCTACATTTTATGCCTGCAACACGTCCCAAAAACTTTGGGGCAGGGGCATGTTTACCACTGTGTTACATCACCTTTCATTTTAACAACACTCAGTAATCTTTTGAGAACTGAGGACACTAATTGTTATAGTTTTGAAGGCATAATTTCTTTCCCATTCTTGCTTTATATAAAACTTCAGCTGCTCAAAAGTCCAGGGTCTCCGTTATCGTATTTTGCGCTTCATAATGCGCCACACGTTTTCAATGGGAGACAGGTTTGGACTGCAGGCAGGCCAGTCTAGCACCCGCACTCTCTGACTATGAAGAAACGCTGTTGTAACACATGCAGAATGTGGCTTGGCATTGTCTTGCTGAAATGAACAGGGACGCCCCTAAAAAAGATGTAATCATGCCATGGGCACTAACACACCCCCATACCATGACAGGCGCTGGCTTTTGAACCTTGCGTTGGTAAGAATCTGGATGGTTCTTTTCCTCTTTGGCCCGGAGAACACAACGTCCATTATTTCCAAAAACAATTGTGGAAAGATGGACTCGTCAGACCACAACACGTTTCCACATTGCATCAGTCCATCTCAGATGAGCTCGAGCCCAGAGAAGTCTGCGGTGCTCCTAGATGATGTTCATTCTCCAGATTGTATGAATCTTTTAATAATATTATGGTCTGTAGATAGTGAAATCTCTAAAATACCTGCAATCATGCCCTGAGACTATTCTGTTGGACTATTCGCTCATGCAGTTTTTCATAAAATGGCGAACCTTGACCCATCCTTGCTCGTAAACGCCCGAGCTTTCATGGATGCTCCTTTTATATCCAGTCATGATAGCATCACCTGGTACCTATTCACTTGTTTACCTGTTCCAAACAGAACTTTCCACAACTTTCCCAGTCTTTTTTCTTTGCCCCTGTTCCAGCTTTTTTGAAATGTGTTGCAGGCATCAGATTAGCGTATATTTACACAAATCAATTAAGTTTATAAGGTAAAACATTAAATAACTTTACTTTGTACTGTTTTCAATTAAATATATGTAAAAGATCATTTACAAATCATTGCTTTCTGCTTTAATTTGCATTTTACACACTGTCCCAACGTTTTTGGGGTTTGTAGTTCAGTGCATAAATCAATAAGTCTTTCAGTTGAGCATTTAAAAAAATGATGGCAGATGGCAGAGACTGCGATCGTGGACCCTGGGGGTGGGGGGTGAGGGGAGATTGCGATCACAGACTGGAAAGAAGGGGGGGCTTTTTAATTATTAATATTTTTTTAAAATTAATTTATTTATTTTATTTTTACTTTAAAATTCTATTCAAAAGGGCACTTCAGGACTGACAGGGCAAAGGGGCAGGGGCTCGAGCCACAGTTGAGTCCTACCTCAGCACATGCCTGTGGTGCCAAAATACTTCACATTCACCTGTAAAATGAAATCAGATGGTCTTGTTATGACAACAGGAATGGAAGATTTTTTTTATTGATAAGGTTAACTTATTGATGCTTATTTGTTTATTTAAAAGTTGATTAAAAGTTTTGTTTTCTTTTTTCTTCACATAAACTTAATTTATAATGGGTGTATTTAGAATGAATGCTTATACTGTACACTTTTAAATACAGAACAAATATAAGATGCGTATATAAGATGCGTATAAGAGATATTTGTTCTATATTCTGGTAATTGGGTTTTCACACAGATTCTCAAGGGCTTGTTATGACAGATATGTTTTATATGAGCCTGTTTATCTTGTCATAGTGAAGCTTTTATTCCAAGTGGAGTTTAAACTAATTTTAAATAAACTTTGCCTCAGAGTGCCCATGTCATGTTTTTAGCAGTGTGCCCTTTCTTTGTTCATACAGTGAATCAGCATTTCTCTTTGTTTTCCATTTCCATTATTGACAATGTTGTATTTTAAAATAACTGGGTCTGTCTTCTCGAACATTGAAATTAATTAATAAATGAATGCATGAAGGCATTAATTCATGAATTTCTAAATTTGGATAGAACAGAACACGGTTGAATGACACATAGCTGTGTGATATGCTCAACATATCACTCAACTATTATGATTGATTTCACAATATGCAAGTAGAGACATTAAGAATCTCATGTGCATAGGATTTTTTTTGTCATTCATATAGCAGTAGTCTGCAAATCACTCTCTCTCTCTCTTTCTCTCTCTCTCTCTCTCTCTCTCTCTCTCTCTCTCTCTCTCTCTCTCTCTCACACACACACACCTCCCCTCTGTTTCATAGATTGTCAATATTGAGAATACCTAAATGCTTCTGGCATGCTGTCTGCCATTTCTCCATGAAGCACAGTGGCCATCATACTATGGGCGGTTCACTGCTTTGTGACTGTTCTTTTTGTATTACAAAAAATATTTCTGAATACATGACCTACATTTGGAAGCACATTAACTGAAAAGGAATTTAGTAAGACAAAAACTACAATTCCCATATGCCAGGTTTGGCATCTACCTAACTAATGTCCTTCTCTCTTCCCGTCTTCTCTCTGGTTGGAGTGTGGGAATACGCGTTGATCTGATTGGTTCGAGTGACTGCCAGTCTCAATCGAATGTATTCATTTCTCTGGCATCTAGCTACAGCTTTTGAGAACTGGATACAAAGAATCGAGAGCTTGCATGGATCTCATTGTCTTGCGTTGATACAAACCTGAAGGATCTGAAAACTTGTACTTTTCTGTCGTCGATACTTTTCAACCGGCTTCAGGATGATGAAGTTTAGGTTCAGAAGGCAGGGGAATGACCCTCAGAGGGAGAAACTCAAGCAGGACCTTTTTGCATTTAATAAGGTACGGTAAAACATCGGCAGATGAAACACCCCTTTTATGCTGAAAGCAAGCGTGTAGTCTCATGTCGCATCAGTGGAATTGAATGGTGAATGGATCACATTTAACGAATTGTATTGAGCAGTCTTTCTGCAAACTACACAGGGGTGCACATTGTACTATTTTTTTTGTCATAGTTTGTCTGCATTTGACGCATTTAAAGGACGTACACTTGTGTGGCGTGGAACTTGCAAAACGAACCATCGTAACTAACGGTCCCGCGTCAATGCAACTGCTTGTGTCGGCGGCTTGGTTAGTTTTCTCCAATGTCTTTCCTTGTAGCCTACTTTTTCTATAAAACCTAAACCTTTTAATTTGATTTAATCCTAGAGTTTTTATATTGATAATTAGGCTAATGGCAAAGCAACGTCCAGCTGCAACAGATGATGTAGCCCTAGCCATCGTTTCATACTGTAGCCAGCGATAGCAATCACTGCATAGAAAAGTATGATTTGATGTAGGCTATATTAATGATCTAAATATTGACATTGCATGTAGTCAGATGAATTTTTCAAGTATAAAACATTTTGGGAAGTTTCTGTCAATGGAACTCTTAGGCATTTGTTATATCTTCATTTTTACAATTGCTATCACAATGTTTAAAATGCTGGATTCCAAAAATGATGCGGTGTTCTTTACCACAAGGAGGAGTCTCTCTGATGATCTTAAATGTAGTTCTATTGCTTGTAAAGGCTGACAAATGTTACATTTTAGTTCGTAGAGTAGCCTATATCATTATAACGTTAGTTGTTTATGTGCGTAGAATTGATGATGACTGATGTAATACTTATCTAAAACTCGTGTACAATGCAATGTGCAATATCAATCCGGGAGGTTGGTTTCAATTTAGAAATGTATTGCCAGTATACAAATTTTAATTTACAGACGGAAAATTGTATTTGTACCATTGGGTTAACGATCGAGAAACTGATATATATTTGGACACAATGGCATTCATTTACGAAAAAATAAGAGACATTTTTTTTTGTATGAGATGAAGAATGAAAAATATGTAATTTTTTATCCTTTTAGAAAATGCATCTTTGTGCTCTGTTTCTCACCTTCCAAATGGTTCACTTGGTTAAAGTGCAGTTCTTTCATTTGCTGGAGCACAACTCATTTTGAATGGTAAGCATTTGAAAAGAGAATGTCTTAACTCCTTCCTCTGCATAGGCTATTTACCATGACCAACTTTTAAATAAAGTTCCAACAAAAAGTTTATATCTCACAATAGTGCGGTCGAACAAGTATGTGAAGCTATCTGCTGTTGTGCAGTAAATGGGAGGTGTCCCGGAGGCGCTTTAGTGTGACTCCCTGCGTCCTCCCCCATCCCCTACTGAGGTGAGGTCAGGAGGCTTAAATAGAAGGGCTGATATGCCTCCTTATGCACCATAGGCCCTGAATACTCCAGCACATAATGCAAATTATGACATACTTCTGTCTCTCTGACAAATAAGGAATAAGAGTAACATCTGCTTGGTGTCACCACATCTGTCCTTTAGGTGTGTGTGTGTGTGTGTGTGTGTGTGTCTGTGAGTGTGTGTGAGTGGCGAGCATATTTTTTGCCATCTTCCAACCCTTTTTCCTTTAAAAATTTTGCCCCTCAGAGTATTTGTGAAAGTAAATTTAGCTTTGTGATTTATTATCATGCATTATCATGTCGTAATATTTGATGGTGGCATTTGAGGATATCATGCTGGAGGGGCATCGGCACACTGTGTGAAATGCCACTGAGTGGTCTAATACCTCGTCCCCACACCCCTCTTTCTGCCCCCCTGAGGCCTCATGGGCCTGGGTGCTTCTCAGGGTCATCCACCCAGCTCTCAGAACTCGCATGGAGGGTAGTTATTGGGTTACACTTTTTCTTTTAGACATTTACTGATGTTTTTTTTATTAACAGTTTGCAAAGTGTTGGATAAGTCCTTCCCAATAGGCTAATAGCCTTCCAAATAGGTAATATTGCTGCCTTCCCAATACTGGCAGTTGTATTAAATGCACCAAAATTGGAATGTTTCTGATGAAGAAAAATATGAAACATGTTGGAATGACATAGGGAAAGTCGTTATGATTGAACTAGGGCTTGCAGTAGCCATTTGTTGTTGTGATAATGAATGTGGTAAAAAATGCGTTTACTTCTGAATACCGAAGCTGTCGGTGTACCTAGACAGGAAGATTTTGGATAAACGGACTGAGCATGTCTGTGATGAGAGGGACTGTTTTCTCAAGACAGCCATGCTTCGATATAGCAAGTGTCAAGGTAATGAAAATGGGTCTTTTAAATCCATATCCTTTTTTCCAGACTGTTGAACATGGATTTCCCAATCAGCCCAGTGCCTTGGCTTATGACCCCAAACTGCGACTTATGGCCATTGGCACTAAATCTGGAGCAGTCAAAATGTATCCTTTTTTCATTGTAGACCATTGTCATGCTGCCAAGAAGGTAAGACTATTGCTAATGGATTGAAAGAATGATGCATGGACACCGGATGTGTTTGTTTTTGTATTCATCACAAGCTGATTTGTGCTGTATAGGGGAATCTCAGTTTTTGGTTTCCCTGAGATGAAATTTGTGCCTTCCCATGGTGGGGTTGATGGTTGATGGCACCATCATTAAAAAACAATGTTTCCCTGAAATGTTCATGATATTATAAATGTCGTGTTGGACATAAGAAAATATGTTTCTCTCACAGTTTGTTAGCCGTTGACTGGAATCACTAGTGGTTGGACTGGCCAGTGCTTGCGGTGAATGTTTAAGTGCTTATGGCCATTCACTCATAAGTAGCAGAAGGTTAGCAATGTCTCCCCAGAGCTGTCCTGGGATGCTGTTGCCACGGATATGTCATTACCATAGGAACGGGATTGGGCAGAGTAAAAACTCCTGCTGTGCTTACGACTTAGTGACACTATGTAGTATTTGTGTGATATTTCTGTAATACCAGGGAGTCCTCAAGACTTAGTTTGTATGTATCTATCTGATGACAAGCTGATCTCTGTTTATGGGGTTCTTGTCAGAAAGTTGAAAAAATAAAGTATTAAGTGATTCTTATAAGCTGCATTTTAGCCATTTATTAATTAAAATAACTTCCAATTTCAAGTAATGTTGCAGTTAAAGTACATAAGACAGTTTTCTCAAGAACAAGATAAAAATTACGCACAGGAAAGTAATGGTGTATGAAATCTGAAATTCCTTGTCTAGACACTTCACCGCATATGCCCTTCAACACACTGTGATGTACTGCACTCACCCAGAACTACACTGTAAGCATCACTGCAAATTGAGAGAGGGTGGAATAGACACCTCTGTGATTGGAGCTTCCTGTTAGAGGCTGAAATGAACTCAGGGCTTAAAGCTCAGGAGACATGCTTTACTTTTGGCTGCTGTGTGTGTGTGTGTGTGTGTGTGTGTGTGTGTGTGTGTGTGTGTGTGTGTGTGTGTGTGTGTGTGTGTGTGTGTGTGTGTGTGTGTGTGTGTGTGTGTGTGTGTGTGGAGAGGTGGAGAGGTGGGAGGGAGAAATTGAAAAAGAGGGAGAGTGAGCGACGAGAGAGATGCGAGGTGAGGCCAGCCTGTCAGACAGTACCCGCTGGGCTCTCTCTGTTTCTCCTGATGGTCTTGTACCTGTTTAGAGGCCCACACTCATCTGTGTGCCAGTACATTGTTCTGCATCAGTGCAGAGTGCAGAGCAGCGGTGTGGGTCTGCTGGACCGCTGCCATCGTTCTGCTTTTAGTCAGAGCCCCTGGAGAGGTTGTTAAAGTTCAGCTGTCCCTGCTCTTTGCAGTGCAGCACTTGTACTTAGTTTTGTTTTTCATTATTTGTATTAATTTAAGAATTTTCCTAAAGAATTCCATTGCTCTGTTTTTTTTCCTTTTTTCTTTTTGCCCAGAGGGAGGGCAAATGTATACCACTGCATTTGCATGCCTTGAGCTTTGACAAGTTCCAGAGCGCGGTCTGTGTGCATTTCCTCAAGAGAACACTCCAGGAATGCTCCACGCTTAAAAACACATTGACTTGGTTTTCAGGTTTAAGAATGAGTGAAAATGAAAATATCCTGAGACCACTGAATGCTCTTGAAATATTTGCACGTGCTTTACGTTTCTGACAAGGTAACAAAATCAAAACAAAACGGTATACGTGCTCTCAAGCTTTATTAGTACATGGAGAGAGCTATACAACGTGGGTTTGGTCAGAGCTGGGCTTTCTGTGGTGTGGTGCGCACAGTCAGACGCGTCCCAGAGAGACTGGTACAGTCAGGGTGTTGAAATGGCTCCAGAATGTGTGTGAGGCAGAGAACCTCTGGCAGGTTTATCTGTGTAAGCCTAGAAACTTACACTATCTGTCACACTATGAGCTGCACAGGCCTAGTTGGAATGACTAATACTGTACATACAGTGAGCACCATAATTCATTGGACAGTGACACATTTTTTGTTATTTTGGTTCTGTACTCTAGCACTTTGAGTTTGAAACGATACAGCTTTAATTTGAGGGTATTTTCATCCATATTGGATTAACCGTTTCGAAATTATAGAACCTTTGCTACATAGTCCCCTCCATTTTCGGGCATCAAAAAATATTGGACAGTTTAACATAATGTAGAATAAAGTAATCATTTTTAATAATTGGTCCCATAACCTTTGCATGCAATGACTTCCTAATGTCTGTGACCCATTAATATCAAAAGACTCTTGATATCTTATTTTCTGGTACTCCTACAAGCGATACTATAAAGTCTCTGCATTTGAATGTATCTCTATGGGAATTGGGGGGTGGGACTAGATTTAGCTGTAAATTATGCTGGAACAGTATGGAATACATAGTTGGTGAAATGGCTGTGAGTCATCAAGGGTCTGAGGTAGTCTGAGGTATCAAACAAGCCTCAAACCATCACTCTGCTGCCAGATATGCAGTATATATGGATGGATCACTTTAAGGGTTGTTTCTCCTGACAAATTTTCCTATTGAACTCTATGGAAAAATAAGTCAGGAGAAGAAACCCTTCGTTATCCATCCGTATCTACTGCATATCTGGCAGCAGAGTGATGGTACTGCATGGCACTGTGTGTCTGATTCATACTGGCTTGAGCTCATGCTCACTTAACACCTGTCTCACATGGTATTGTCACACAAGAGGAGAATGTCTAGGAGGTTTAAATGTAATGTCATAGTCAATATTGTGCAGTAATACACAACACATTGTAACGTTTTTTACTAAACTACACTACACTTGGAAAAATAAACTGAACAGTTTTAAGTTTTTGTAGTCATATTTTTCCTTTTTTTGGTTTGATACGAAAGTTGAGCTTGACTATGAAAACAACTTTCGACTGAAACCTCAAATTACAGCAGTGAAGGAGACAAAATGTCAAAACCAACTAAAGTAGGAGAGGCGTGGAAACGCCACGGAGTGCTGACGAAGTGAAGCACTCAGAGTGCGTACTTCCTTCACTGCGTGCACCCCTAAGGAATGTATATTGTTCTGCTCTGACTTCACCCTCTGTAATGAGAGGAAATTCCTGGGAAGCTTTCTGGCAGGGCCTGGTCTCAATAAAGACATCTTTGAATTGGTTTCCATGGCAACCACTGTAGCAGCTAGATAACCAGGATGTAGCGTGTTGAGGGAAACGCTGAAATGCTTGCTATGCCAATGTTGTTTACATCATGGCTGTCGGAAACATAACTGGCTTGACGGATAGTATTATTTGCTATTATCAATAGCTATTATTTGCTTTCTTGCTATTTATGTCCTTTTCAAATCAAATGCCAGTTTGCCATGCAAATCACACTTTTTTTTTTCATTAGAATATTTAGTTTTAATGTCGGCATTTGCTGAAGGGACCTCCATGTCAGTCTGTTTTAAAGCATGCTTTTGTTTTCTTGTTGGGGACACTTGAGACTAATGCTTAATTTTTGTTAATCGCTCTCTAGTTGCGTTATTTGTGTTGTACACTGAGCCTTCAAAACAATGAATTGCATAATCAGACCAGCTAATGACTGGTAATACCACTGACTGGAGTGAGAGTCTCTGCATCAATTAAACACGTGTGCTTTTGAGACTATCTGCTTTAGACCCAGTGTGATCCTATGTTTGTTGCTCTGTTTGGTGACTGTTCTGTGTTAATGGCTAATGTAATGCTGGCAGATAAATGTCAGAAACAACTGTGAAATCCATTGTTGTTCTGAGTTTTCTTTTGGTGAAGATGATAATAGATTACTGTTTCTAGCTCTGAGAGACAAAGGCAGGCTAAATCTCTTGTTTAGGAGATCGGTACAAGAGTCTGTTTCATAACACCATCTAGTTTGATACAAGGAACCAAACCATCGTAGAAAAGCTCAGATCGCTTGAGTGCAGCCGTATGTGTTAAATGAGATCTGGGCCCATAACGGGTAATCCCCATGTCCAGAGATGGTGGTGAATGTATAATGTAGTGCCCTTATGTATATGATCAAATATGATCCCTTCTGCCCCCAAAATGTATAAAACCTGTTTCCCTAACAGTTCTAAATTGTTTCAAAATTCATATGAATCTTTCTGTTTGTTGTTATGTTCAATATTTTTTTCACCACCAGCTTTATGGATGGTTTTCATTCAGCCTTTGCTTGCAGTATTATTTATGATGCCCATGTATTTCTTTTAAGAGGGAATCATTACATTTTTGTATAACAACAATGGTGCATAGCCCTTTTCAGACTCTTCAGATACTTTGTGCAGTTATGTAAGTGTGCCCTGACGTACAGAGACGCAGTGGGTGGTTGAGGCTGAATCCAAGCTTCAGTACAGTACATTATGCATGATGATGAGTTTTATTTGTAACAGCTTTACTGGGTCTTTCGTGGTAGTCTCATTTCAGCCGGGGAGGCAGTGGCGGAATTTCAGCAAACAGTAGGGTATGGCAAGTAAGCTGGGGGGGTGAAATGCTCGAGCGATTTTTAAAAAACGCCTTTTAAATAGTGGATTTTGGTGACTTCTAAAGAAAGATTATTCTAAAAATGATCTATCATTAGTTGTAAAGTAATCATGATTAGCATTTAGCTATCTAATGTGGTAAAACAATGTATGATTAGCTAGGTTGACGAACATTCTTGAAATGAGCAAAAAACGAGTTAGTTTCAGAGACATTAGTCTCTGCAAGAGCCGTACTCTGCCATACCCAAATGATGACACTGCTGGGAGGCTCTGGAGTTGGAGATGTCCACGACAGAGGATCAGCTCAGGTTGCCTGCTGAGTCTGTTCCCCCGATGGCCAGCAGTGTCCTCAAGAACCTCTGTGCCTTGCCTTGTGCCGACCGTGAGAGCTGTTCTGTGTTGCATTATTGTACAATAGCCGTCTTGTCTGCCTTATGGCCCCTTTGTCTTTCATCTCTGACTGGGTCGTGTGTCACAGATGTGAAGAGTGTGCACAATGCCAGGGTGGTCAGGCCCTCACTATCAGGGTTAATCACCTATGAGGGCGGGAAGGCCAGAGTAGCACCGTTTTATAATTTCACTCCCAGTGAAAACTGCAATTTACTCCAGACAAAGTCACCTAGCTGGCATTTCAATGGCCTTCCTCTGCCACTGTTGCAGTAGGATTTGCCTGCAGTGTAAGCTTGTTTGTTTAGGACTTAAAACATCCTGAGACAGTAAGTCCTGGAACACTGACTTATGTCCTGAGGATCAACTTAATGTACTCAAGTCATTGTAACATGACACTTGATGGGAAATTGTTGTGGTTAATGTCCAAATGCATGTCTCTCAGAGTTTATGCTTTGCTTTGTTTTGTCTGCAAGATTCAGGTTTATATTCCAGACATTTACATTATTTGGTAGACACTTATTCAAAGGTTCTTTTAAAAAGTAATTTCTGTGTTACAAACATACCATCTTGACAAATAACTATTATCCACACAATTAGTGCTTACGGTAGTTGTTTTTAAAATGTCAGGGAAAGGTTAGGGAGGCAAGTAAGGGTTAAATTTTGATTTTGCAGGATCGGTTAGTGCTTATACTCTTTGGAAAGATGGTTCATCCATCTGCTGTGGAAGATGGGAAGTGACTCTTGTTCTGGCAGTAGTGGGAAGGTCTTTTCACCACGTAGGCAATAGGATAGAAAGGAGTTCACAGGGACGGAGTTGCAAGGCGAACTGTGTTTGCTGAATGGAGTGGGCAAGCCAGGGTGCAGAGCGTAATCTTAGCCTGGATGTAGGAGGGGGCAGATCCGTTCTTGGGCCTGTATGTCAGCACTAGAGTCTTGAATCTAACTTCCCATTCCCCTATGTTCTATGCCAACCCTGCCTGCAAAAACACACCTTTTCAGACTCCACCTAGACTGATACTTATCTAGGACCTCATGGTATTTGTTCTTGTTGAACTGTGTATTCAAGTTTATAATATTTAGAATAGAATTGTAGTAGAGCTGATTTGCACAGTTTACTGTGTACTGCATTCAATGTTCATTACTAGGGATAGCTGCTCCTTTATGGGAAGAATGTGCTTTCTTATCTGTTCTGTAGTTACTTCGATGACGTTTCTGTATGCACTTGCTGTATGTCGCTTTGGATAAAAGCGTCTGCTAAATGACTGTACTGTAATGTAATGAAAACTCAACTGCATGGGTCAACTCAACTGCATGGGTCTTAGGCATGAGCAAGTCAGGAGCAGGTTGCAGTGGTCGAGTCTGGAGATAACGGCCTGCACCAGTGCCGGGGCTGCTTCTCTTGTTAAAAAATGACCATACCCTGCTGATGTTATGAAGGAGCAACCTAGGGATGGGACAGTTAGGCCGAATGCTTTCACTATATATCTTGGTAAAATACATTGAGGGTAATGACACCGTTACAAATCTTTATTACCGCAAATACCGTAACACTCTGAAAAAAAAGTGTAATAATAATATAATCCAACAACCTGAAAAAAAGTGTAATAATATAATCCAACATGAATGAAAGTAGGCTTAGTCTTCTTCTCTTCATTGGCGGTTTTATTTAACATAGTCACAGGGAAGAGGACTCGCATCTACCTCGCGTATCTATCCCACTCTGTCAGCAACAGCTAACGTAGTGAATGTCCAACCACTAGTTAGCTAACAAAGGCTAGCAAAAGGCAGGGAGGCTGGAACCCCGGCAGAACTACGTCCCCCAACAAAGATCATGTCCGACGTATGGAAATATTATGGAAACAAAAAGAATGCAGAGGGGAACTTAAAAGAAGATTGCCCTGTCTGTGGAACATGCCACAGAAAGGGAAATTGCTGTGAAAGGGAGCATCATCCAACTTGATGACCTTTCCATGATCATCACCCGGCACTGTACAACAAATGTTAAACTTAACATGTAGTTTAATGCATGTGAGGATTTGGGAAGAGGGAAAATATCATAACCTACCTGTCTAGCCTAGCTTGTCAATAAAAACGTTTTCAGTGAAAGCTCTATGTATGAACACACTGACTTCAAGTCTATGGTTGTATTGATTTTAAAAGAGTTTGAAATGTTCAACAAGAGAAACAGATTTATTTTCAGTCTACACAAGACTCATGAAAAATTCTAGCATATTTTCCTACTTTTTAAAGATTTTCAGCATATTGGAACTATATTGAGAATACCAAAAATCAAATTTTCTGGCATGACATTTTTATACTGTCCCATCCCTAACAGGTACTACGCAATTGGACGAAAAAGTTAACTTGAATATTGTATTTCAAAAAACAACAGATTTAAAAATATTTAAATATGTATTGCCAAGTTTACATGAAAACATCAAAGTTGCATCATTAATGCATTGCCATGAAATGCACTTGGGTGCTTTCTGTTATGTGTGTTACATCCACAAGGGGGAGGAAGAAGAAGTAGTAGTAGTACGAGTAGTAATAGAGTGAACGAACAATGAACTGGGCAACATTTTGGTATTTCCAGAAGTGGTGAACGAACAAACGAGTGAGCCAGATAAACACTTTTTTTTAAATTTTTTTAAATGGAGCCAAAAGATGTGGCTTACCAAAAGTCACGAAAGTTTCCATCACTACTTTCGAGCTTCTGGCTATGTTGTTCCCTAGTGTTTTAGCGTGTGTGAGCTCTTCTGTAATAGGCTAGTTTACGCGGCTATGCACAAGTTAAAAAAATAGGGTTATTTAGAAGAAAGAGGTAATGTTTTGACATGGGGAACAAGTTATATTTTCAGCACGCACGTGATTACATATTCCAATGTTAATTTAAACTATTTTAATATATTTGAATATCATCAAATCTAAATTTGACAGCCCTGGCAGGTACAGGTTATGGCCATAATGCTGCGGGTTCTTCTGGTTTTTCATGGTCCAAGTGGAGAAATTTCAGAGTGTCTTTGGTGATGGAGAAGTATTTGACTGGACAGGCCTTCTCAGGTATGAAGGATACCCATGTTTGACTGGACAGGCCTTCTCAGGTATGAAGGATACCCATGTTTGACTGGACAGGCCTTCTCAGGTATGAAGGATACCCATGTTTGACTGGACAGGCCTTCTCAGGTATGAAGGATACCCATGTTTGACTGGACAGGCCTTCTCAGGTATGAAGGATACCCATGTCTTGTCTAAGCCGCAGGTGGTGAGCTGCCATCCAGGATGATATGTCTGCTGGGAATGCCAAAATCTGTGACTCTACCTGTGTGTCACTGAAATAGAAAAGATAAGCTGAGTGTTATCAGAACACGAGTGAGAGGAGAGGCCATATGATGAGGATGGTGATCAGTGATCTGGTGTATACTGAGAAGAGCAGGGGACCCGCAACTGAGCAATGAAGGACAGCAGTAGTGATTTTGCATGGTGCAGATGTAGATTCAATCAACCTGTTTGATAGAACTCAAACCATGTGTGTAAAGAGCCAGAGATGCCCAGTTCAGCGATGCTGGTGAGACGGAGCTAGTGGTTGACAGTATCAAAGGCGGAGAGATCCAGTAGAGATCCAGTAGGATGGGTGACAGGTTCAGTGGAAAAGCTCAATGCACCACTGGCTGCCTGTGCTTCAGGAAAGAAGGAGTTTGGTTTGGCATCCCCCTCTACACAAACATCTTCCATAGATGCAGTATCTTAAACGAGCGGCCTTCTTCTCAGTGACTGAAATCCTTTCTCTTTTTTTCCTTCCATTTTAAGTTTTTACCATGATATACCCAACATGCCCTTGTAAGGTAACACATAACTTGGAACTATGAACAAAGGTCTCTTTCTCCCAGTGTGACTAAATTCTCTGACAGGGCTCTAAACATTGGTGTTACTAGTGTCACTTTCATCTTACAGGAGTATAGTCTTTCTAATGGTAATGATTGATTTGAGGGAAGACCTTTGAAGAATTTAAGGGAAACTTTACTTGTAACTTTTATCTACAGCCATTTTTCACCTCATATGCTTCAGAATATTTTGTATAAATGTAGGCCTAGTTCTTGTCTAGTGCACTAAGTGCAAATAGGCCATGTTAATGCATTGTTTTGTAGCAGAAGGTGTATGGTTCTGTCTGGCTCCGGTGATTCTGCGGTCAGTTCTGAGCTATGAGAGCAGTTGTTTACGGCTTTCTTCCTCTCCATGTGGATGGAATTTAATCTGAAAGTTTTTATCTGATGAAACCTACCCATGTTGCCTGAGTGAGAGATTTGTTTGGAGATGCACAGACTAAGTCTCTGACCACTGTTGCCATGGAGAGCCATACATGCCTGGTAGTGCTTGTGCCCTCTCAGAGCAGTGCCACCCATTGAGTGCTTTGTGTCCTGACCCATTACACAAGGGCAGAGCTGAGGATTCTGGGCCAAAGCCACAAAACCAGCCTCGAGCCACAAAGATTAATTGACCGTAAACAATAAGACCATAGTTTTTTTTGTTGTTCTTTTTGCTGAAGCCTGTTCCAGCCCTTCACTCTCATCTTGGCCCATTTCTTTGCATGTGCTAACACGGGAATGATTCCGTGTGTCATGTGGGTGTGTCATACAAAATTTTACTTGCTGTAGTAATGTTGTTGTTTTTTTACAGCAACACCCTGATTTTGTACTGTTTCATTTGGACGTCTTCAAATGTGTCTCTGATCTGGAAAACATCTGTTCAAGATGTATAAAATGAAATAATGGCAGTTAAATATCACTGTGCCTGTGAACTCCCAAGCCCTCCGAGTTGCATCAGAAGTGGAGCGAGAAGATGGAACCGCAGTCCCAAACAAACGGGAAGGCAGTGGTTATGTTTTTGCTGAAGAGTGACGTGCACTGCTGTCCCAGCTCTGACTCGGCCATTGAGAAACTGTGGAGATGGCCGATGTTCATAGACTGAGCACTCTCTGTATTTGACTGTTTTCCTTAATTTGAGTGAGCTGCCCCCACTCTGTCTCGGTTTCAGTGCAGCTGTATTTATTGATCTGTGTTTACAGCATCTTCCCTCAGCGCACCGACCATCTGCTTTTAATTGACTCCCCTACCTCCCTGCCTTGGCCCCGCCCCCACTCTACAGGCACTGCAGTCTGCACAAGCCCACACTGCCAAGGGCTGATATACAGCCGCTGCACTTTTACTGTTCTTTGGAGACGTACAGTCCCAACACCACACAAATAATCCATCTTACTGTAGCGTACATCAGCGTTACTCGCAACTGAATCACAACTTTAACACCATGCCTGCAGCAGGCTGCTTTCTGCGTTTTTTCCAGTTCCATGTCCTCAAATTGCTTAGTCTCCCCCCTCTGTCCTATGGCCACCGGCTAATCCAGGCCCCTGCTATTTCTTTAAAATTGAATGCAGCTGAGGAAACAGGCAGTGTGCTGCACTGGTTTGTTCATCATATCTCACGTTTCTTCGTTGTTGGTATTGCTTCTTTTAGTCCTTGCTGTTTCAAGGCTCTTCAGAAATCCTGCACTGTCTATGCTGGTGGAAAGTTTGGCCTGTTTCTTTGGCTCTATACTTCAGCAAAATCTCAGTGGGAGCATCAGTCACAGCCCATTAGTATTCTGATACATGCCACATAAACACACAGGGGTTTAAAAGCAGTCCCCTGTATTCACTATGGCCCAGCAGGGCACTTGGCTCTATGGAAAGTCAATGAGGATAAGGACAGTCCTTTCTCAGAGAAGGAATCCCGATGAATTTTTTTTCTTCTTCATATTTGTGGTTGCCAAATCATCCCTTCCTTTTAATTAAAAATAACCTCTGGAGTGCTGTGCCATTGTGAAAAACAACAGTAAAGGGGAAAGTTGGCTGGCTAGGGCCTTTAAATCTTGGGTTTCAGGATAGTCTAAGCTGCATGGTACATAAAACCCCCTCTTTATATGGATGAACTCTCATAATCAATTTTGAGAATTGTGGCTTCTTCTTCTTTGAGAATATCCACTATGATCATTTCTGCATTGCAGAATATACACATAATTTTTACACTAAAATGTGGCATGCAGTTCTTGCACAAGAAAAGTACATCATAATTAGGAATCCTCTGTGTGATTTGTTCTCTTGAATTGTGCATTCAGAAGTAATCAAGTAAATGTATTGAATCATTTACACTTTGAATAACAGCCAAGCTAAGGGAAGCAATTGGCTTCTTCAAACTGCCGTAATGTCAAATGTCACTGTGGCGGATAGTGAAGTGATGTCATTTAAAGCCAATTCTAGTTATAACGATCCCACTCATAAAAAGGTATCAAGTTTGAGTTTTGAACCTACAGCATTCCTGCAGAGCTTTCCCTGGGGCCATACCTTGATACTCAACTAAATCAATTTATGAATAATTTATGGTTTAATACAGGTATTTTGGAACAATTCATTAACTTTTATGAATATCTTTAATCTGCATTTTAATTCAACAAATGTTTTTACTTAGGAGAATGACAAGAAATCATGAAATGTTATAACTTATGATGAATTGTTCAGAACGTAGAAATAATTGAAAAATTTACTGAAAACATATGTTTAGCATGATGAGTAAATAGTGGGCCGGAGGCAGTCTGATTGTAGACTGTGATTCTTGAGTGTGTTCACACGGCTTATTAGGCATGCAGTAACTGTGTGGCTGGGCAGACTTTTAAGATATTTTTTAGGGATGCACCGAAAATTCGGCCACCGAAAATTTTCGGCCGAAAATGGCCCAAAAGTGCATTTTCGGTTTTCGGCCGAAAGACCTAAATCACCGAAACAACACGGCCGAAACAGAATTTTTTTTTTTTTTTTTTTTTTTTTAATTAAACAGAATTGTAATGACGCAAACAAAAAGCGCAGCCAGCACACGGTTATCTGGATAAGAGCCAGCATGTCGGCGGTGTGGAGTTATTTCAATATCTCGGAGAAAGACCCACGGATAGCGATTTGCAAAAAATGCAGTGCTGAAATTTCAAGAGGGGGTGCATCTGCAAAGAGTTTCTCCACGTCGGGTGACTTAAATGCACTTTGTGTTTTTATGAGAGAACATATTTAATTTTACAATCTTTCAGCAGGCCAGTCAGTTATAGGCCTGTACATTATTATTTAATGTACACATGAGCGGGGTCAAGTTAAACATTTTGTTTTGAATTTTAATTTATATTGTGCATTGCTGTAATGTCAGTGCTAAATAAATATTTTCATACTTTTGTAATTGATTTATTCTTGAATTGCAATGCTTTGATTTTAGTGAGGTTAGTACACAGTCATAGCCATAAATGCAATGGTTCTAATAATTGACAATCATTTCTTTCGGTGTTTCGGTTTTCGGTTTTCGGCCTTGGTTTCTCATTTTTGGTTTTCGGTTTCGGCCAAGAATTTTCATTTCGGTGCATCCCTAATATTTTTATTTGATGTGACAATTTACTGAGATGATCATAATCCACTAATGCTGTCATATTAAAGAGGCACAGGCAGGTCTAACTATATAAAACAGCAACTGAGTTTCAGCACAGCCTCTGTTGTGTGTTTCTCTCAGACCGTGAAATTGCATTATCTTTCGCTAACTTGATATAACTGCTTGAGTGTGTAATTGTGCCCATTGTTTGTCTGATGGGGACTGATTCCCATGCCTATATGCTGCTTATGTGACTGGACAGCCACCCCATTGTTCCCCGTCTTTCAGGCCCAGGGTCTGGTGAAGACTCCTGAAGATTGTGCTCAATCCCCAGACATGCTGCTTGACTTTGAAATTCCCTTTATTGCCCCTTCAGAATCACTGAAAAGGGAAAACGATGGCTTCGTTAGGTAGTTATCTTCAGTCGGCTACCATGGGAATATTGTGTACTGTTGTTTTATGACTGAGCAGAGGGAAGCATCATTAAAGGAGACTTCCTTTGAAAAATGCACAATAATTGTGGAGCCAGGGATCAGACCGTGGATTGGTTTTGGATTCAGCCAGCCTTTTTTATGTTCTTTGTTATCTTTTTGAAAATTGAAGGGCACTGATATCTAACAAGAATTGTCAAGTTCAATCTTATCCATATAGGATATATTAACATTGTCTAGAACCATGTGTGTTGTGCATGTTCAGCACTACTTTGACATGGCTGATATTGCAGCTGTTGATTTACGTGATGAATGTAGATTGATATGAGCATTGTTTTCACAATGACCTACTTTCACGAGTCCATGTGAAAGGATGCCCATCCTTTTGTCTCGTAATGGTGTGAAATAGGTTTATATTGGCAGTCCTGTTTGGTAGTGTATTTGCTGTATTTTCCCAGTATTCTCCATTTCCCATTATACATTGTATGTACACAAGAATGCAGCAAGTAAAAAGACTAAACCAAGTTTAGTACCTCCAATGTATTTTCGAAAGGGAATTCTCAGTGCTTGTGGTACAAAAGTGTTGCCTTAATCAATACCAGACACATGGTGGAAATGCAGATGGATCTGAGCGATTGTATTACATACTGTGTGGTTTACTGTTTTTATTATTTTGGGACCAAAGTGTGCTGCCTTGTACGTTTTAGCCACTGCTATTAATCTTTTCGCAGCTGAGAGTTCCTCAGCTGTCCGAGTGTGAGGATTTTCAATATTTGTCTTTATTATAATTGTAATGAGCTTTGTTCCTGCTGCAGAGCAGATTTTCTGAACTGAATTTAAGCCTGGCTCCAATTATTGAGCACCTCAGACCCCCGCCCACTTTTTGCGGAATGGGGGTGTCCCTGAGGGCGCTGCTGGGACTGTCAGTGTGTTCAGGGCCACTACGAGAGGAGCAGAGCATAATGGGTTGATGAGGCAGCAGAAATGGGAGAGCAAGGCCCAGGGAACAGCATGATAAAACTACTGTGAGATGCCAAGAGGAAATCTCCCCACCTCTACTGTCCTCAGCCCTCATATTAAATCTGTTTTTAGTTGGAAGAAATTTGAGATTTTGCACAATGTATGTAAGCACAAATGCTGTTAGATATTCATGGGCTGGGATTTGGGGAGAACTACACTGCCATGGTTGGCACACCCTCTGCTGTAGCAATCGTCTTCTTAACCAAACCTCATGTGAATATCTTTCTCTTATCCGCATCTTTGGAATACTAGGATCTGGGAGGGGACTGCTGGATATCTGCAGATGTGGAAAGGAAAACTTGTGAAGTAGAATTTAATGCCTTCCATGCTGGTTCTATTGAGGGAATATTTGAGGAGGGAATTGCCTGCTTCTAAACGTTAAATCCCACAGGCTTAATAACTAATGACCCGCAGAGTAATCAGGGCAGGGCTGCAAGTCATTCGCATGATCCAGCTGTTTTCTCCTAGTGCTCCTTTGCGGATCCACACCAGCACATTCCAGCAGGAAGTATCAGTCTGTTGTGTTTTCTCCTAGTGCTCCTTTACTGATCCACACCAGCACATTCCAGCAGGAAGTATCAGTCTGTTGTGTTTTCTCCTAGTGCTCCTTTACTGATCCACACCAGCACATTCCAGCAGGAAGTATCAGTCTGTTGTGTTTTCTCCTAGTGCTCCTTTACTGATCCACACCAGCACATTCCAGCAGGAAGTATCAGTCTGTTGTGTTTTCTCCTAGTGCTCCTTTACTGATCCACACCAGCACATTCCAGCAGGGAAGTATCAGTCTGTTGTGTTTTCTCCTAGTGCTCCTTTACTGATCCACACCAGCACATTCCAGCAGGAAGTATCAGTCTGTTGTGTTTTCTCCTAGTGCTCCTTTACTGATCCACACCAGCACATTCCAGCAGGAAGTATCAGTCTGTTGTGTTTTCTCCTAGTGCTCCTTTACTGATCCACACCAGCACATTCCAGCAGGAAGTATCAGTCTGTTGTGTTTTCTCCTAGTGCTCCTTTACTGATCCACACCAGCACATTCCAGCAGGAAGTATCAGTCTGTTGTGTTTTCTCCTAGTGCTCCTTTACTGATCCACACCAGCACATTCCAGCAGGAAGTATCAGTCTGTTGTGTTTTCTCCTAGTGCTCCTTTGCTGATCCACACCAGCACATTCCAGCAGGAAGTATCAGTCTGTTGTGTTTTCTCCTAGTGCTCCTTTGCTGATCCATTCCAGCAGGGAAGTATCAGTCTGTTTCACTCATCCTCCAAAACCCCCTCTGTTTCCTCTTTCTGTAGATCAGCTAAATGTGAAACTATACTAATCTGTTGTAAATCAGGAACGAGCAGAAAGAGGGCTGTTTCTTTCAAATCTGGTGCTCATTTCTAAACGTGAATGTGAATATACATCTGAAACGAATCACTTCCCTCTTTGTTTTGAGTCAGAAGGACCCTGTTGTATTAAACCCATTACTTTGAGAAAAGTGTGATCTCTGTTTCCTGTATATTTGTAGAGTTTATTTTTTTATCATATCTGAATGTACTGTATGTACAGTAGGCTTATATCATGAGTCAAGATTGTGGGAGGGGAACAAAGATTCTCAATATGAATGACCCAATTAGCTAAATCTGTTGGCTTGATTTATGGCTTTTTCAGTATCAAATATAGTCCTGAAAGGCATAAATAATGTAGCCTGACATTTCACATTGTATTTAGCGGATAGTGTTGCCTTGGATGTCATTACGCATTTGTCCCTTGGTAAGGACTGCTTCTAATGCACTGAAATCCTCTCCTCAGTGTAGTGAACTCGAACCACTAATCTACGTGCCTGAGGAAAGTCAGGCCTCGTACAATGAGATGCGTGATTCAGTCCAGTAATAACAGCGCTGTTATAGTGTTGTGCTGAGAAACTGGTTTTTCCCCACTGCCTGAAAAACATGCGGTTCTTTGGAGGAAGGGTTCGCTGATTACTGCTGTAGAAGAGTCCCTGTAGACTGCAGTGAGTGATCTCAGAGCTCTGACCTCTGACTGTGGCGTGGTGGACCTGTGTGCCACCTGCTCCTGCCTCCCCAGTGCTGTGTGTGTGTGTGTGTGTGTGTGTGTGTGTGTGTGTGTGTGTGTGTGTGTGTGTGAGTGTGTGAGTGTGTGAGAGTGTGAGCACGCACCCACCTGCGGATGTGTTCGATGCGTCCCTGCGTCAGGGAGAGCCCGTCTGTCCGTGGTGCTGCACTGGAGGAGTCCCAACGCGCGAGCCGCTTGTTTAGAGGAGCCTTTCCGCCGGGGATTAGGGTAGATCCTGCTTCAGCGGCGGGGTTGAGACCGCGCCATTGTCCCCCCCAGCATTCCTGTCCATAGAACAATGTCAGAGATCAGGAGCAGGGCAGACTAGCGCTCACCACGGGCTCCGTGTCTGGTAGCGGGGAAGCATCGTCACACACGGTGAAATGTACTGGCGCAGGGTTTCAGGACGGGACCCGATATCACACATGATTAAATAACGAGGCTGGGAGGGGGATCAAGGATGGAACCGAAATAAAGAGCAACGGACAAAAATAAAACGAACCTTTTATTTATATACTGTCAAAACAAGGAAAGCATCAGTCATACGTTTTGTTTTGTGCCACAGAATGAAAGCGTGTTCTCGTATGACTAGCATCCAGCCTCACTCATTTAGCCTGGAGAAATGGTTTACAGCGCTAACGCTGAGGGAGTTCAGTGGAGGTTATAGTTTTTCTGGTCTCTTTTCAGGACAGCTGCACTCCTTGTGTATTTATCGAGGAGTGCTCCAGTGAGGAGGGGAGGGAGGTTATGTGAGGTTTCTCTGCAGGGCTCTAGCAGCACCCAGTCCTCACTGCTCTGTGTGACTGAATGAGCGAGCTAGCGAGTGAGCAGGAGGGACACAGGGATGCTCTCTGTCTCTCTTTTGGCCGCACAACTGACAGTTCTGCTCGGATTACATGCCCTCCGCTTCACCCCCAGCTAAGGCCGCAATTCTCTTCTGTCGTCCTTGTACTTATACGTGGTACTTGATCACAATGAAAAACTGCAGCGTATTAATCTGAATAAGTTTTATTGCAGGGTGTAGTGTTATGCGGTAGAGCTCATTATTGTGAGCCTGTATGTGCCTCTGCACAGTTGAACACCAAGAAAATGGAAATGAACACTTGAGTGCGGATAATTTTAACCTCAGAAACTTTGAAAACTCATACGGAATACCAGTAGCAACTTGAAAGAATACAGGGCAAATGAACTTGAGTAGATGACTCTACTTGGTGATGTTTTTTGATTCCCCGGCACAGCATTGAGAGGGTGATATATTGAGGGGGTTATTAGGCAGCCTGGACTCGTGGGGGGCACAAAGGCCTCAGCAGCCTGTCTTCTCGTCCGCGGTGTAGTGGGGAGGGGAACCATGGGAAAGTTTATGCTCCAGACCAAGCACGCAGGCCCTGACTGTTTGCTGCTTTGTTTGTACCCAGAAAAGCTGAAGCAATTAGTGTAAAACTCCATCTGCTGGAGCCTGGCCCTGGAAAAGGTCCCTCTGTCAATCTACTACCTTTAAATGTTAGGGTTTCTTTTCCTGGCAGTACTGGCTGTGTTTGAGTTTACGCTTTTTAATTTCTGCTTGTTCACTCCCTCAAAGTAGGCTTAAATAAAGTAGCAAAATGTAGCTGGATGGGCCAATGTAGCTCTTGGCCGCACCGTTACATGATAGTTTGGCAGAGAACTGGCAAAGTTCAAGAAGCCCAGCATGGTGAACTGCTCTCTATTTGCAGTTTTCACTGTTTGTGACTCATTGTGCTGCATCTCTGTGACAGAATGGATTTGCCTCAGCAGGGGATGCCCTGTTAAACTCTAACCCAGTTATTCCTCCACACTGAGATGTGCTACTGGGCGGTGACACTACTTGAGCCGGGATCCTGCAGTCTGTCAAGCTGCTGAGCACTTGAATACACGCAGCTAATGTTTCTGTAGATGCAATGCACCATGCCATGCACCCTGGAAATGCAACGTACCATGTTGTATGGGGCCTTTTAGAATCCCTTTAGTTTTTTATCCCCCTTTTTTTCTGATTTAAGATTTACCCACATTCTTGGTTTATTGATTTTTCTATGAAATAATGTTTGTGCCCAACCAACCTAGATGACCTTCCTATTCTACAGGAAGAATTGGAATTTTGGCAGTTTTTTCACAATAATTGTACAGACTATGGACACTAACGTTATAACAACTGAAGATTGTAACATAAATGTATATTTAAAAAGATGTACAAGACGTCAAAAGCCATATTTTTTTTATCTGATATGCCCACATGGAATCCATTCAGTACACTAAATTAATGTAACACAAATGGGTTTGCAATATTGCCACTGGTTATTCTTTGACTTGACTGAAATATTTGCCCTGTTAAAGCAGTTCATAACCTAGCTACGACAGGCTGTTATCATTATTAGTTGTGTGACTGTAAAGGCAGAAATATAATATTTTCTACGGTGTGGTATGTCTTTACAGGCAGTGTGGTTTATGTAGTCTGCATGATGGAAATGTGTAGCCCACAGTTACACTAATTATTCTCTCACAATATGACTGGAATGTTCTTGATTTTATGTGCTCATTCATTGCACGTATCCTCCCGTCTCCTCCCGTATCCTCCCGTATCCTCCTCCCGTATCCTCCCGTATCCTCCTCCCGTATCCTCCCGTATCCTCCTCCCGTATCCTCCTCCCGTATCCTCCTCCCGTATCCTCCTCCCGTATCCTCCCGTATCATCCTCCCGTATCCTCCTCCCGTATCCTCCCGTATCCTCCTCCCGTATCCTCCCGTATCCTCCCGTATCCTCCCGTATCCTCCCGTATCCTCCCGTATCCTCCCGTATCCTCCCGTATCCCCCCGTATCCTCCCGTATCCTCCCGTATCCTCTCGTATCCTCCCGTATCCTCCTCCCGTATCCTCCCGTATCCTCCCGTATCCTCTCGTATCCTCCCGTATCCTTCCGTATCCTCCCGCATCCTCCCGCATCCTCCCGTATCCTCCCGTATCCTCCCGTATCCTCTCGTATCCTCCCGTATCCTCTCGTATCCTCCCGCATCCTCCCGCATCCTCCCGTATCCTCCCGCATCCTCCCGTATCCTCCCGTATCCTCACGCATCCTCCCGCATCCTCCCGTATCCTCCCGTGTCCTCACGCGTCCTCCCGCGTCCTCACGCGTCCTCACGTGTCCTCCCGTGTCCTCCCGTATCCCCCCGTGTCCTCCCGTATCCCCCCGCGTCCTCCCGTGTCCTCCCGCGTCCTCCCGTGTCCTCCCGCGTCCTCACGCGTCCTCCCGCGTCCTCCCGCGTCCTCCCGCGTCCTCCCGCGTCCTCCCGCGTCCTCCCGCGTCCTCCCGCGTCCTCCCGCGTCCTCCCGCGTCCTCCCGCGTCCTCCCGTGTCCTCCCGTGTCCTCACGCGTCCTCACGTGTCCTCCCGTGTCCTCCCGTATCCCCCCGTATCCTCCCGTATCCTCCCGTATCCAGTAAACAGAATGCTGGCAAACCAGCAAACACTATGGTTGATTGACATCATTTGAACTGTTCGGCCCTGTACTTGTGTGATACTTATTTGCAGTCTTTTCGGTCACTGAGAATAGTGGTAGTACTAGAGGGTTGTAAGCCACCTTGTTAACAACTTCTCACAGCAATCCATTTCTGTGGCTGCAGTGGTGCCTCTTGCGAGAGGCAGAGAGCTGCAGAACAGTTCAAATGATGTCAATGGCATCCCAGGGGTGTTAAAATGCACTACAGATTTTAGAATTAATTGTAGAATTTCTTTACCATGGAAAATGAGGTGTTTTCTTTATAATTCTGAAAGTATACAGCAGCGTGGTAGTGGCCATGATTATAGTTGAATTAGAAACACTTCACGCTATTTTTCTTCATAGTCCTGTTCATTTGCTTCGCTGTATGGATTCCAAAGGGTACTGTTGTCTGCGTTACTCCGTAGGTCACAAAAGGAGCTCATTTAAGACCCGAATCTTTATTTTGGCTGTGAAGTAGTCTGGACTTCAAAGCCTTGTTATTGCACTTCACACCATAAATCTGGAGCCTGGTGCATTGAGGGAAATCTGTCTTTATGGCTGTGGATTACAAGGTTATCACCTTGAGGGAAACGCATCTATAATGTGAAACCTCCATGCAGTTTGCAGTTGTTCACGTTACAGGACTTTAAAGGAAAGCCCTGTGAAGTCTATAATCTCGCCATTATATGATGAAAATTGATATAATGGCTATTTCCAATCGTTTTGAGTGCACAAGTACTGTGTGTTTAATGTGAATATCAAACACATGACTAAATACAATTAGCTACTTCTTTCAGATTTGTTATGAAAAATCCCCCAAAGAATCTGCCGTCCCTCTGAAGAACAGTTATGAAGTGTTATCATAATGATTTGTGTACATGTTCTGGTTGCTTGAGAACATCTTAATGGAAGTTATACTTCATAAATTGCAAGTAGGATTGAATGAAGCTTTGATTTCAACGTTATTTTTTATAAAGTGACTAACTGTTTACTATTATATTGCCTGTTTGCTTCAGGCTCGTTGAGCCTGCTTTCCAAGGAGAGTTTAGAGGAAGGATGTCGAGTGTGCAATAAAGCAACTAAAATTAAATTGGTCTTCACAACATGCATTACTGTGTGTGTAAAAAATACTCTTAATGTGGGATTTCCACCTACTACCTAGGGATGGGGAAAATCGCTAATCATTACACGTTGTCGTTAAACGCTACACGTTTAAATGACAACGTTTTAAATGCCCCGCATTTCAATTTAAACCAATGTGCCTCCTAAATTGGTGTCAAGATGAGCTTTTAAATAAAGTTACAAAAGCAACCACAGAGCGGACTTTAAAAGCAAATACTGTGGCCTATATAAGAGTGAAACCACAGAAAGCGCCGTATGACGGATGTTACAATGCGGACACTTGACAGGATACAACCATAACATGTTGGGTTTACTGAATCTTTAAAAAATATGTATATGTTCTATAAATAGAAAAACAGGCAAAAAATGTATGAATATGTTTCATTTAAGTAGCAACAAAGAAAAATCGTTAATCTTCTTTAATAAGAATAGGAACACCGCTGTTCACATTGTCTTGCCAGTTTTGTTGCTCCAAAGTGAAAGCTCTCATTTGTGTTTGCTGAGAATTAGATGTGGTCGGGCTGGAGCTGATGGCGCTGCTGTTACACAGCTCGTCACGCACAGTCACGCACAGTCACGCACAGTCACTGTCGAGTGTTCATATCTCATGATGCTGTTGGCACATGTTGACTCAGTGTCACAGAGTTTACATTTGACTTTATTATCTGAAATCTGCTCAGTGAGACCAAATGGCTTTTTCTCTTCTGTTCTTTGCACAGCATTTCAAGGAATGTCAGTTAGATTTTGATGCAGCTATTTTATCACTTAATAGCTGATCAAGGAACATATTTCCCATGTCCATATCACAACCTTACTCAATTGTCAAAACTGACACCAGATCAGCAGTAGGCTAATACTTTTAAACACAAGCCTGCGATAATCAGTGAGAACAGTACACTGAAAGGAAATGGTTAATTTATTTTAAAAACGTTGGCACGTTCAAAAAAAATAAAAAAAATGCAATTAATCGTTTCGATATTTTCTTAAACGTTTTGCACTTTTGCTAACGTTTCACGATTAAACGTATAAGTTACACCCCTACTCCCACCCAAACATGCAATGTAGTGTACACTCAGTATTGCTTCTCTAGCTGTTGTGGTAATTGTCTAGGCAGTGAAACGGTGAACACTCTGGTCTGGCAGTTAAGGAAGGAGCTGTGAATACAGTGGAGAAGGTAGGCTACATGTGACAATGAATGCCTTTACTATCGACATCCTTGTGAAAATTCACTCAGGTTTTCAACTGTTTCCTTGACAATGCTTCCTCAGTTATGGGGCTCCTGGTGTTGAATTCACAGGTCTGCACAAAGACACAGCCACCGTCACACAGATCCACTTCCTGCCTGGGCAGGTAAGAGCTTTTCTTACTTGTTTCCTCTGGAATTATACTTTTTTTTTTTTTTCCCACCGGTCCTTTGTCACCGATTTTTATATTCTAGACTTTGTCTTGTCCTATATCTCTATCTGTTTAATGCTCTCTAGCATATGAGGATCAAACTGCTGTTGTAACAATGAAGCTCCTCAAGGATTTTCTGTTTTGTTTTTAATTTTGTAATTGTGAATTTTCAGTTGAACAGCTGAAGAAAACACTGAATTACAGAGCCTGCCTTGTTATTTATTGGCTTGATATGGAGATTGTTACGCAGTTGGAGTAGTTTCTATTGAAATGGGAAGACTTGAATGCTACCTAATCACTTTAATAATTTTCACCGCAGAAACATTTAAGATGCAGAAAACACAGTGAAAAGTTGTCTATACCTGACACGGGGTATCTCACGGGTGGGTTCTACCCAATTGTGCTAATATGTGTTGAATAATTGATGAGGCCCGTATCCAGTGTGTTGAATGCATCAACTACAGAGCCTTCAGAAGATGTTCACCCCATTGATTATTTCTAGGTCTGTTGTGCTGCAAAGTCGAGTTAAAATACATTTTAATGGAATTTAATTGCCTTGTAAATAACTTTCTATAATGTCAAAATTAAATAAAGTATTCACATGTCTTCAGAATCGTATTAAAAACCTGAAAATGATTTGAATGATAAGTATTGGACCCCATTGTATTAACCTCTTCTTGGCCAGTTGCATTTTGAGAGATCACATCAATCCACCTGTGTTCAGTTGCATGATTGCTGAATAAATATCACATAGTGAGGCCTCACAACTGAAACCGCAAATGAGGCCAGTCTCACACTCATGAAGACCAAGGTTCTGCCTGTGGAATTTTGAGATGAATTTGTTAGGAGGCAAAAAGCTGGAGAAGGCTATACAAATTTTACCTTCCTTGGAGAACCATTGAGTTAATTGTAACAAGGTGGGGAAAAACTATGGCACAACGCAGGCATTACCGACATTTTGGCTTCCCCACCAAACTGAGCAACCAGAGGAGAAGAACAGTTGTCAGAGAACTGACCAAGGGGCCAGCTACAACACTGACAGACGGAGCTCATTGGCTGAAATGGGAGAAACTGTCCAGAGATCAGCAATCTCTTCAACACTTCACAGATGTGGCTTCTTTGTGGGAGCAGCTAGGTAGAAGTCACTTCTGAGCAAGGCCAACATTAAGTCATGCATGGAATTTGCCAGAAGCCCTGAGACGCATCCTGAGGCCTTCTGGAAGATGCTTTTGGTCAGATAAGACTAAAGCTGAACTCTTTGACCTGAAATCATAAACCAAACACAGCCCATCACCCAGGTCATACCAACCCTGTTATCTAGCATAATGGTAGTAACATCATGCTCCGGGGTTGCTTTTCAGCAGGAGGGGCAGGAAAGCTTGTTGCCATCAAGGGCAAGATGAAGACAAATGCAAGTCCTTGGAGGAGAACCTGCCAGTCTGCCAAGGCATCTGTGTCCGTATCCTGGAATGGCCCATTTTGATGAATTTAATTGTTGAAGAGTTGGAGCAAATTTTCATGGAGCAATGGGCAAACACATTTTTTTTTAAAAAGTTGAATAAAAAAATATTTTTGCATTATAAATGTGTTGAATGTATTGTGTTAGTAAGGGTGGGGGCATTTCAGTACATTACAATGTTATGGTGTAAGGATGAAATGTGGAAAATGTTCAAGGGGAGTCTGTACTTCTGAAGGCACCGTATATGGACCCAGATGTTTTATCTGATCGCCTAAGAACATCTGTAATGTTGCTGTGGTCATTGTGCTACACTGGGAATGTGAAGCCTTGGATAGTAGTACATTTTTAGAGTGAATACTTTTGCTGTTTTTGTAATTAACAGATCATACTATTAGGCTCTGAATTAGTTTTTCAGTGAAGTTGTGAACACAGTAGCAATTTCAAAACAATTTGCAATTATAATGAACACATCTTTTCTAAAGGTTGATGCAATTGCTGTGAGATTAGATATAAAAAATGTAATTGGGTCTCGGCATTTTTCTGCCCGAGCTGTGACTGCTTTCTGTTTAATTTAAATTCCTGTTTGGCCATGTTTACTTGCTTAAAATTCCATGTCAAATCGGGCCCTTGTTCACTTCAGCTGTAAGCATCATTGTTCATTCGACTAGAAAGTAATTAGTTAAACTATTTTAACAAGGGTGGTCTCCAGAGTAGGTCAATATTTATTTGATTGCCTCTCTCTGTATTGTCACTTTTTATTCTGTGGGGTGGTATGCAGGGACCTGTTCATTGCACATAAATCATAACTTATCCAATCTCCCCTTATTGGAACTCTATTCCAAAAATAATATCAGACTGCTTAGTGTGGGAATTGAATGGAATAGAAAATGCAGCTGTATAACTGATCAGGGTGCAGTGATGGCAGGTTACTCATGTGTGTGTATAAAATGCAGCTGTATAACTGATCAGGGTGCAGTGATGGCAGGTTACTCATGTGTGTGTATAAAATGCAGCTGTATAACTGATCAGGGTGCAGTGATGGCAGGTTACTCATGTGTGTGTATAAAATGCAGCTGTATAACTGATCAGGGTGCAGTGATGGCAGGTTACTCATGTGTGTGTATAAAATGCAGCTGTATAACTGATCAGGGTGCAGTGATGGCAGGTTACTCATGTGTGTGTGTATAAAATGCAGCTGTATAACTGATCAGGGTGCAGTGATGGCAGGTTACTCATGTGTGTGTATAAAATGCAGCTGTATAACTGATCAGGGTGCAGTGATGGCAGGTTACTCATGTGTGTGTATAAAATGCAGCTGTATAACTGATCAGGGTGCAGTGATGGCAGGTTACTCATGTGTGTGTGTATAAAATGCAGCTGTATAACTGATCAGGGTGCAGTGATGGCAGGTTACTCATGTGTGTGTATAAAATGCAGCTGTATAACTGATCAGGGTGCAGTGATGGCAGGTTACTCATGTGTGTGTATAAAATGCAGCTGTATAACTGATCAGGGTGCAGTGATGGCAGGTTACTCATGTGTGTGTGTATAAAATGCAGCTGTATAACTGATCAGGGTGCAGTGATGGCAGGTTACTCATGTGTGTGTGTATAAAATGCAGCTGTATAACTGATCAGGGTGCAGTGATGGCAGGTTACTCATGTGTGTGTATAAAATGCAGCTGTATAACTGATCAGGGTGCAGTGATGGCAGGTTACTCATGTGTGTGTGTATAAAATGCAGCTGTATAACTGATCAGGGTGCAGTGATGGCAGGTTACTCATGTGTGTGTATAAAATGCAGCTGTATAACTGATCAGGGTGCAGTGATGGCAGGTTACTCGTGTGTGTGTATAAAATGCAGCTGTATAACTGATCAGGGTGCAGTGATGGCAGGTTACTCATGTGTGTGTATAAAATGCAGCTGTATAACTGATCAGGGTGCAGTGATGGCAGGTTACTCATGTGTGTGTATAAAATGCAGCTGTATAACTGATCAGGGTGCAGTGATGGCAGGTTACTCATGTGTGTGTGTATAAAATGCAGCTGTATAACTGATCAGGGTGCAGTGATGGCAGGTTACTCATGTGTGTGTGTATAAAATGCAGCTGTATAACTGATCAGGGTGCAGTGATGGCAGGTTACTCATGTGTGTGTGTATAAAATGCAGCTGTATAACTGATCAGGGTGCAGTGATGGCAGGTTACTCATGTGTGTGTATAAAATGCAGCTGTATAACTGATCAGGGTGCAGTGATGGCAGGTTACTCATGTGTGTGTATAAAATGCAGCTGTATAACTGATCAGGGTGCAGTGATGGCAGGTTACTCATGTGTGTGTATAAAATGCAGCTGTATAACTGATCAGGGTGCAGTGATGGCAGGTTACTCATGTGTGTGTATAAAATGCAGCTGTATAACTGATCAGGGTGCAGTGATGGCAGGTTACTCATGTGTGTGTGTATAAAATGCAGCTGTATAACTGATCAGGGTGCAGTGATGGCAGGTTACTCATGTGTGTGTATAAAATGCAGCTGTATAACTGATCAGGGTGCAGTGATGGCAGGTTACTCATGTGTGTGTATAAAATGCAGCTGTATAACTGATCAGGGTGCAGTGATGGCAGGTTACTCATGTGTGTGTGTATAAAATGCAGCTGTATAACTGATCAGGGTGCAGTGATGGCAGGTTACTCATGTGTGTGTATAAAATGCAGCTGTATAACTGATCAGGGTGCAGTGATGGCAGGTTACTCGTGTGTGTGTATAAAATGCAGCTGTATAACTGATCAGGGTGCAGTGATGGCAGGTTACTCATGTGTGTGTATAAAATGCAGCTGTATAACTGATCAGGGTGCAGTGATGGCAGGTTACTCATGTGTGTGTATAAAATGCAGCTGTATAACTGATCAGGGTGCAGTGATGGCAGGTTACTCATGTGTGTGTATAAAATGCAGCTGTATAACTGATCAGGGTGCAGTGATGGCAGGTTACTCATGTGTGTGTATAAAATGCAGCTGTATAACTGATCAGGGTGCAGTGATGGCAGGTTACTCATGTGTGTGTATAAAATGCAGCTGTATAACTGATCAGGGTGCAGTGATGGCAGGTTACTCATGTGTGTGTATAAAATGCAGCTGTATAACTGATCAGGGTGCAGTGATGGCAGGTTACTCATGTGTGTGTATAAAATGCAGCTGTATAACTGATCAGGGTGCAGTGATGGCAGGTTACTCATGTGTGTGTATAAAATGCAGCTGTATAACTGATCAGGGTGCAGTGATGGCAGGTTACTCATGTGTGTGTATAAAATGCAGCTGTATAACTGATCAGGGTGCAGTGATGGCAGGTTACTCATGTGTGTGTATAAAATGCAGCTGTATAACTGATCAGGGTGCAGTGATGGCAGGTTACTCATGTGTGTGTATAAAATGCAGCTGTATAACTGATCAGGGTGCAGTGATGGCAGGTTACTCATGTGTGCGATGTTGCAGGGCCGCTTACTCTCCCTGCTGGATGATAACACTCTCCACCTGTGGGAGATGAGCCCCAAAGAGGGCAGCTCACACCTGGAGGAGCTCTGCGGCTTTATCCTGCCCGGGCGGCCAGGCATCGAGAGCACCAGGTGAGCCCACCTCCTACTCACCTGTATACAGCCCTGTCCACCTCCTAGGCACAGGGCTTTTTTAAAAGGTTGAGTGTTATCTACTTTGGGTTGCTCAGGTTTTCAGCACAGTGTTTATCTTTGTGTCACAGTGCCACCCGTGTGACTGTACTCCTGTTGAATACAAGCTGTGACCTGTTGTGCCTGGGTACAGAGGGAGGGGGTGTCCACTTCCTGGAGTTGCCCAGCCTGAGCCTGCTAGAGACAAAATCTCTATTGCAGGATGAGATCATACGGAGGTGAGTGTTGGAGGCGCCATGCTACTTTATTGACCTGCCGATCCCACGGTAGCTGAATTATAAATTATGGCCAATTGCATTGCAACATTCTTTTTTCTCTGACTTTCACAAAACAAAGGATAAAGAGGATTTGTTTACACAGTGTAACAACATTTAATTAATTGTAAGCCTCCACAGTTTGATTCCGCCACTGTCAACACAGTGAATTCCCTCTGACATCCAACTGCTAGCTGAAGCCCTGTTCTCTGTTGAACAGTTCTCTTATCTTCTGAGGGAACAATAAATTGTAATTGTTTGCCTATGGGATAATTGGTTGCGGTGAGAAAGTGAAGATGAATGACCACCCATTCCGAAGATGTAATTGGTCAAATCTGACACAATTTGGACCCCCACCTTGTGGGTCACACTATAGACTGTCATTTAGTTTACTATTATTGGAATTCAAAGATCCTTTTATCTTTTAATCTTAAACTTTCACAGTATCAAAGGTACTTAGTGTGTTGATTTGCAGAACATTGTTTCCATATTCTGAAAAAGTTTTTTTTCATTAAGTTGCAGCTTAAAAAATAAAAATGCAGTGTGGTGGTGTATCATATTGTCATAGCAAAAAAAAAAAAAAAAAATGTTGGACTGCAAGGCCCTTGCTTGAAATGTCAAAAATGTCCAATGTCCTCTTAACATGCGCCAAGCGCCAAGTAATTACCTTAAAAAAATTTAGAAAAATTTATTTAAAAAAAAAAAAAAAATTAAATTAATTCTCAAGTTTGAGTTTTCCCTTACAAAACTGGACAATGCAGCTACAAGCTGCATGTAGTGCATTTGCAAACAAAATAAATTTTTACAATGTTTTTGCAAAATTTGTTGTCAGAGTTGAAAGTCAGAAAGCAGAAAAAAAATTTTGTGAAAAAAATGATGCATGCAACAATGCAAAAAACTTGCCACATATTTACTGGCTGCCTGGCCTTAATTAAAGGTTTCTTATCTGTGTTTCTTTCATTATCTATATGTACCTCTCGTATCCAAGCCTTTCAACTTAAATAACCGATTCTGTCCATCCGTTCACACACTTGTAAGTTTGTAGTTGGTCTGGTGGCTCAGTATGCATGGATCTTATTTACCAAAATGTGGCTTCTTAATGGATTATTTTCGATGAAGTTATTGTGAGAGAATTTCTCTGCTTTTCTCAGTGCAATGTAAAGGTGACAAAAAAAGAGCGCTGTGATGTAGGTATAAAGAATTTAGTTTAGGTTTCTATCACCAAGCATAAAATCACATTCTCCATGCTATATTCCGTGCAGTGGTGTGATCAAGCTGTGTTGTGTTACAAAACGAGAGACTGCAGTGAGCCCAGCTCTGTATTAAGATGCAGGCTTCAGAGGCCTGTCCCTGCTGCTGGTTGGTTTTATGGTGTGTATGCTCGCAGCCCAGCTCTGATGTGGACTGAATCCCAGATCGTCACATCCTGCAGTTTTCAGGATGTCAGATTTATCTATGCAGGTGCCGCTTGTGTGAGCCGTGGTTCTCTCTTGGGCAGAGCAAGCGCCATTGAAAAACTCCCAGAAAGGACAGCTTGTCATTATCATAATGAAATGGCATGAATTTACTCTCACGACTAATATTATTTTATGAGCTATGGTTTCATTGCACAGTATGTCACTAGTTGGCATTACAATATTTAGATGGACTTTGATGATAGTGGCCAGGTAGCAGCTATATAGAGGACTGGTGCGGTTTCTATTTTAAAAAAAATAGCAACGGAACTTTTAACATGTCCTAAATCTCACGCAGTGGAAATTTTAAGATGCAAATAGCATGGATGTTTTGGAGTTTAATTCCGAGCAGTTTTATAGTATTGTTCCAGTGCTACAAGAGTAGAGCATCTGTAAAGTGCCCTGGGTCTCTCTCTGTTTGCACATTTGGGTTTTTGTCTGCTCAAAACAATCCTAAAGCAAGAAAAATATTTAATTTGGGAATAATTTGGCACAAGGGGAGAGTTTCTGCTTTTTAAAATGACGTTTTTGTCACTCGCTGATTGCTGAGCTCTGCCCTGAAGTGCGGGGGGGGGCGCTAGTCCATGTGGAGGAGGAGATGAGTACAGGAAAGCCAGTTCTGCTGGAACCCATCCAGACGGTGAGAGAGACGGAAGGATGAGACATGTGGGAGGATAGCCAATTAATTGCATCTTACCAGAGGATTATACCACTGTGAGTGCAAATAAACTCGTTTTCTTTGTATGAGTCAGTTTCCTTTTATTTATTCTTTTATTTATTTGTTTATTTAGCATTATTTTATCTTCATGATTATTAGCATACATTGCAGCTCTACAGGAAGTTGATTTAGCTGTTGTGCTGTGCTTCTGTACCTCTGGAGCTTCTGGGTGAGGAAGGAAGCAGTATGGCGTACATGACGTACAGTTTCCAAAGTCTTTAATGATTATGTGCTGCTCTCTGTACAGGTGACATTTATATTGCGTAGATGTCATGCAAGGTTGAATTATGCAGGCACAGGATAGCCTTAGATACTGCATTTTTAAGTCTGAAAACGGACCGTGTCTGTTTTGCAGGTCATGATTGCCTACAGGTACCGCAAGCGCTTTCTGAAGGGAAGTGTGAAAATTGTATGGATTTGGAGATACTGGAATGTTTTCGTTTTTTTTTTTTTTTTCCTATTTGCTGCTCCCTTTCGCTCTGTCAGCTTAACCGCTCAGATTCACAGAAGACAAATTACCAGACAACCAGTCCCCCCCTCCCCCATCTGGATGCTTTTTTCCCCAGTGGTGACATGAGTAGCACACTCGTGTCATTATTTTCCTCATCTCTCCAGACAGAGGGCAACTAGCACATGATCCGTTATATCCATGGGAGATGTGGAGAGTGTCTGCAGTCCCTGGAGAGGGAGAATAATTCTGCTTCTCCTGGGTTGCCTCCACTGGGTCTGTTGTGTTGTACCTCCTCACCCTGATAGGCTTCTCAAGAAATAGTGGGAGCAGGGAGAGAGAAAAGTAGCAAAGGGGTGACGGGTGGATTAGAGTCAGGGCTCCCAGTGGTAATACTCATTTTGGGGCGCTCACCTTTCTGTACGGGCTCTTTATTTTAAGGCTAATGAAGACGGCGAGAAGCTTTTATTTATTTTCTCTGCTCTCTCCATATTTGGATATGTTGTGGGAGGAGCCTGTTTCACACTGGCCTCGGCCACTTTGATCTCAGGGGATCAAACGTCCCCACGCTCTGTGGCCTCAGCCCCCGCTCACACCTCCAGCTGTGCCTGTCCCTCCCCTCAGGAGGGGCCCTCCGTCTCTCTTCATCGTCTTCCGTCTGACCAAGTCACTGATTTCACACTTTATTGGGGGAAAGGTTGCCATATTTTTTTTTTTTTTTAGTTTTGGTGTACATCCTCGTGAGTTGATCGTGTCTTGTGCTTTCGAGCTATCATACATTGGTAGCCTACTTGTTAAGCCTTTGCTCCTTACAACAATATCGCTGTTCGTTACTATAGCACTGCAGTAATTATAATCTTTGTATGGCAGATTCGTTTTTTTCTATATATGTGGGTAGAAAAAAATACTGCTATTAAGTTTTCAGGACTTATTTGTCATGGTTCATTATGGCACCAATTAAACTGACTCCTTAGTCTGTATCTTCCATTTAAAGGGTCTGTTAAAGTCTGAGGTAAATTACAGCTTTTACTGTGCTGTGACACTGGTGTAGTGTGGTTGTCTGTAATGGCAGGTTTCTTTTGCTGTTGCGATGAACCCCTGAACTGCTCATTAACTGACCTTGTTTAGGAGCGTGGGCCGCTTATCTGAGCGTCTGTTAATAAGCGTGTGTCAGCCGGGAACCTATATTAAACTAACTGCTTTTGTACCAGCTGCCAAAGCCCCTCTTCTGCACAGTGTGTCTGAAGAAGCATTTGGGCATAATAATACATGGTTTACAGGCTCTGTTCTAGGATATTTGCATGATGGTGGCATTCCATTCAAATATACCTAAAAGGGAATAGTATGATTTGACAGAACAGTGTATGCAGTCTTAAATGAGTTGTAATGCTTTCTGAATGTCAGCAGAATAATATACTTTATGTTGTCATTTAATTATACATTTATGAAATGTTGCATACTTCTCTTTTTGTCAGCACATCTGTCAAAAAAAAAAGTTACTTATATGTATGCGATTTAAGCTGTCAACAGTAAGGATAGGTTTAAAATGGCTAAATTCAACCAAAATAACATTCCCCTTTTTTTTAGCAGATAAAATTAGCTGTGATATTAGTCATGTGATTTTTATATTTCCCCTCCAAATGAATGTTGAATTTTTGCTATTCATGGCTAGTTGCACCTCACCTGGAGTCCAGCCACTGAAACTTCATTCCATTCCTCCGCTCCTTTCTGCTTTCCCCTGCCCCCACATGGACATACCTCCTCCCTACACAGTAAATGTGTAGCGCACATTCCACCCTTTGGAGACAGGCCACGGCTCCAGATAAACCGGCCCTCCACCGCACTCTGATATGCCCCCACATTCTTCGACAGGATATGCGCTTGGCACCAGCGCCTCATATGCAATTCAATTTCGCGCGAGTACAAAAATTCTTCTAATGCTACATGTCATTGCTCTTGAGCTGAAGTTCTTATCTGGTTCTGATGAACGTTTCTCTCGAGAGCAAGCTGCATAGCGTTCGGCTGAAATCAATTTGGACACGAAAACCCTCGACCGCTCACATCCTTTCCTGAATGTGACCTTTGTGGTTGTGAGCTTAGTACGTCCCCCTTAAAACCAGGGGACTTGCGTCTCAATGCAGAGTAATGATTATAATTTGTATTCTGGTAGGCTTTGCCAAACAGCTGAGTACACATTCTGCTGCTTGCATCTGGCCAGGAAGTGATCTCAAAGCATCCCTATGCTCAATCTAGCCATTATCTCTGATGTGGCTGGGCTTTAGCATTCAGGACAAAGGTGCATTCAAACAGCAGTGCACTGAACTTTTGGATAATTCATGGGAGGATGTTTACGGAGGGTATTTGTCACGCTTAAGAGTTTGGCAGTACTCTTCTGAGAAATAATGCATTTATCAAAAGCTCAGAACTTGCTATTTGTAAAGGTGATCTGGATCAACAGGTCTGGCATTCACAATGATCCAGACTGTAAGGGAGATGCATTCATTTTAGTACACCTTGAGCGTTTGTTAAAATGATCAATAGATCAATTGCTTTATTTTTTTTGTTATACCTCACACTTTTGTAAATTAATTGGTTGAGGCTTTTCAAAGTCCCATGGCAAAGTGCAATAATTACCCTAGATTTGTATTTGAACAGGGGAAACGACAGTTAGAAATGTTTGCTATACCAAGCATCAGTAGATGATTTCATTTAACTTGCACTCATTCCTGTGCTATGTATCCAACCAATCACTTTCCCAGTGGTTTTACATATGGAAGAAGATGAGGCCTCAGAGCACCTTTAGTGTAATGTCAGGCTTTCTTTGTGTAACCCGTAGAATGTAGCATCTTTAGGTGTGTCGCACATGTAGATAAGAGATCTTTTTGTGCACTTTCAGCCTCCCAGAGGACTACAAGTGTGGGAAATCTCTGGGACCAGTGGAGTCGCTACAGCAACACCCGCAGTGCCCAGACAAAATTCTCATTGGTTACAGCAGAGGTCTGGTGGTACTGTGGGACCAGACTACCCGACAGGTGGTCAACCTCTTCTTGGGGAACCAGGTGTGTGGTCTTGCTGCCTCCCTCCGTTCTCCATATATATTGTGTGTTTGTGTGCGTGTACACACACACACACACACGTACATGCATATATACGTACACACACATAGTAGTTTAAACCGGGACTAAGCGGTGCAGCTGCTGCAGTTGTACGTATTCAGTTACATCATGCATGACTTCATGTGCTACGTGACTGACAAGGTTTCCTCCGGTATGCTCCTGAGCACGCTGTACAGAATTTGACTGAAGCGTTTACAGCTTTTTCTGTAGCTTATTTTTATTTTTACAATGGCTGTCAACTTTACTGCTGTACTGCAGTCCCAGTGGCCATTGATGAGGATGTCAAGAAATGGCGTAGTATGTATGCCTTATTGCACTGGCTTTATTGAGAGCATTTCATTTTAGTTAAGTCAGACTTGCAAATACTTTTTTGAAAGTTGGTTTCTTTGGTAAATTCAATACAAAGGGCTGGTGTCTTCTAGAGTAGGCTAACATTGTGACCATATTATTTAATTTGAATTTAACTATAGCCTACCTGCATACGTATAGGCATAGAGCATTGAGTACTATTAAAAATATAAAGCAAGCAATGGAAATGTTTTCATCTTGAGTTTACTTTATTTAAACAAGTAAAGCCATATAAGTAAAGCATTAACACATTAACAATTAACCATAGTTAATTAATTAATGAGTAAGTTTGCAGTCTGCCTGTTTCTCATGGTTAGAAAAGTAAATCTCAGATGAATGAAAATGTATTTTAGTAACTGTGACAGACAGATGGGCAAATGTTGCGTTCTTGTGTTGAATGTGTATTTTAGTGTTCTGTTGTTTTTTTGGTGGACCTAAGCCGAGCTGACGTGTGCGTGTGTGTCTGTTCTACTGTCTTCTGCATTTGGGCTTGTAGCAGTTGGAAAGCCTGTCATGGGAGCGCAGTGGCAAGACTTTCGTCAGCTCCCACAGTGATGGGGGGTACATGGTGTGGGCAGTTAACGGCAGCAACCCCCGCACTCAGCAGCCCGTCATGTCCATCATACCTTATGGTGAGCACCTGCACCAGCTGTCCCCAGCGATGGGCTACAGTCTGCAAGTGTGACTACTTGTCAAGTGTCTATATCGACCTGTTTGTTAGAGTAATAAAAATAAGGTTATATACATAATCTACATCATATTAAGTCATGAAACTTACTGAATTTGGTATGCAACACATCATTCTGTATTTGTACAAACGTGGCTTATAGGAATTCTTTCTTGAAAACTGTGTTTCGTCTTCTGAAACGGCTGAATATTTTCTGAGATTCCCACGAGGTTGAAGTGGAATTTGCTACATGCATTTTTATGCCTCACTGTGATTTCCTGAGCTTAGGAATCATACTTAAATTGAAGGTTGCTCCATGGACATGATTGATGACTATATAATTATAGAAATGCATGAATATAGAAATTATCTTTGGGTTTGTACAGGGTAGAATATTTTCAGTAAGAACCTATTGCATTTCTTCTGAATCATAATTTGTCTGTGATGGCCAAAACTGGTGCTTGTGAATGGGCAGAATGGGCAGATTCTACATGGGAATCATAGTTCATGGGATTTAGGGGCAAGTCCATGGCTGGGTTTGTGATGTGGACTGAATGGATTACCGTGGTAGGGTAGAAAGCTGGGGACGTTTGGAGGGAAAAGAGTCACGTGCAACAGCAGAGATGGTGTACATGATGCCACTGACTAGTATGAAATGGTACTATCATTTATATTTTAAACCTTGAAAATGTCACTCACAACTGATAAGCACACATGTGAATTAATTCATTCAGAGAGCTTTAATTTAATTCTCATTCCTTTTGACCTATTAAATTGTATATCACATGAAAGAATCGCTATTCATGCTCATGCATATCATTTGAGCGAAAAGTGTGTTAAATCTCATCCGGTCCTTTAAGAATATAAATAAAACTTAAGTGCTTTCACAGCTAGGTGTTATAGTAATGGCACGCTTTTCCTGTCTGTTTGAATTTCTGACGACACTTGCTTAACTACAGAACAGTGTGCCAGTTTCCCTGGGCTGGCCAGGAAACTGGCCTGTGTTTGAGGTTTGGCCTTCGAATGACATTCTTTTCTACCTCTCAGGCCCCTTCCCCTGCAAGGCAATTAACAAGATCCTGTGGAGGACGACAGACTTAGGGTGAGCATCGGTTTGCGTAATAGCAGACAGAATATTACTACTACAGCAGAGCATTTTGTTGAAACATCCATTTCTATGTTTTCTTTTTGGGATTATGTAAAGCTCTGCTTAAAGTTTATACAAAGTTAACTATAATATGGTGTTGGAAACGTTATCATCTGTGCACCGAAAAACAAATGACACAAACAGTGGACACCCGAAACAAAGTATGTTTTTAATTTCATCGCTTACACACAATAAAAAATGTAATGGGGTAACGCATTGATAGTATACGTCACATGGCGCTGTAACAGTGACATGTAGTCCAGCTGTCTCTCGTGTTCGTATTTGTTCATTTTAATGTGTTTTGTTGTGTCGGGCATTTGTCTTTGTTTTTTTCATGCGCTGTGTGTCTAGTGGGACGGAGAAGCGGGAGATTTTTCAGGGCGCTCTTGCTGCTCGTTTTGATAATATTGATGAATTGTCTATGGAGACGCATTCACAACATATGCTCGGGAATGTCCGTTGGATGTGCAGACTGCAGCAACAAAGTTTACCATCTCTCTTCACCGGAGTTGAGGATTTCGGGACTGATACGGGAGTTCAGGCAATCTTAAAAAGGCAGCCAGGGAAGGAAAACATAATGCGGGGGAGGAATGAGGAGACGACTGGGAGGGTTGACGCAGTTCGGTGCTCCGTTACGGCGGTGGGCAGAGACCGCGGCGTTGCGTGTATGGAGGAGTGTCGTGGAGGTGGAGTTTGTGTTTTGGCTACTTGGTGACACTGGACATCTCGGGACAGCAGGGCTATTTTTTTAATCATGGCTGTAATTCACTTGATTGATGTAATGATTCTGTTGGATGTCTTTGTTTGATATGTTTGTTTGTGCGTTGTGGGTCTGCCCCCACTATGTCTTTTTTTGTTGTTGCTGGGGCTACAACTGAAGTAAATACTGATATTTAGAAAGAAATGACCCAGACCGATGGGGCAATCTCAAACTTGGCTTTGCTGTTTGACCTGGCCATTGAAGGACAGTGCAAGGTGTTAGACTGAACTCTTCTTGACTGTTCCAGAGCCCCATTTGTGCTGTTCAGTGGGGGCATGCCCAGGGCCAGCTATGGAGACAGACACTGTGTGACTGTGCTGCAGGAGAAGACGCAGGTCACTCTGGACTTCACATCTCGCGTTATTGACTTCTTCACCATCTACTGCACAGACAATGAAAAGGGTGAGTGCGCTGTCAAAGGATTCTTTTCCGGTAATATTAGGCATATTTGTGAGGTTGTTCACTTGAAAATCATGTAATATAAGAACATTTTTCCGTTGGAAATAAAGCTGATAATTTGGCACCAGTCTGGTGTAGAGGCCCTTTGATTCTGTTTTTTTTATTTTTTTATTTTTTTATTTTTTTGTGAATTTTTTTCTCAGAGTTTGACGACCCCACTGCCTTGGTGGTCCTGTTGGAAGAAGAGCTTGTTGTGATTGACCTCCTGACCACTGGATGGCCCACCATCCCATCTCCGTACCTCGCTCCACTACACTCCTCTGCAATCACCTGCTCTTGTCACATTTCCAACGTGCCAACCAAGTTGTGGGAGAGGGTGATGAGTGCTGGGCAGCATCAGAGCCAGCAACAGACCCATATGGTACGACGATTGTTTAGGCAAGCCAATCGGGACCATGTGATTTGAAAACAGAAATGGATCTACATCCTGCCTGTGCCTCGAGACAACATGCTGTGGCCCAAGTTTAATCTACAATGTCTGATAGAGCTGCCCTGTTGTCCAGGTGCTAGTCTACTGCAATCTACTATAACTTTCTACTAGCAGGTATCTCTACCTGTGCGCCTCTTGGCCTCTAGCATTTCTAAAATGCTTCTGTTTAACTTGTATACAGTACAGCCTACCAAAATATTTGCGGTACATGTTTGAGTTCTACTCATCTCTTGTCACTGCTTACCAGTTGTGGCTTGCTTGCACCACAAAAATATTGGTTCTGACCTATCAGGTGTCAACAGGGGAAGCTCCACCTTATCTACAGGCTTATGGTGGGGCACTCATGTGTGACAATTTATTTATTACACTTTTTATGATGTTCTTTGCATTTATACTGCTGTTCATCTGGCCTTATTATAAGCACTATCTTGTCAGTCACTCGAGATAAGAGCATCGACTGACTAAATTATGTAAATCTCCAAGCCTAAACCATATTAGGGGGCTGCTCAAAAGGTTGCCAGGAGCAACTGCAGTGTAGGCCTAATTGAGTACTCTTTCTGGTTTATGGCGTTATTGTACAAATATATACAAATATTAAGAGACTGATTTCTTAAGTCCCATGATGTCTCCAAACATAGCTGTAATATGATTACTTTGACAGCACCAGGCAGGCTTTAGTAGTTTGAGTTTGTACACAGAGTGCTACTGTTTCACATTTAACAAATAACACAAATAGGATTTCTTTCTGATATCTTTCAGATACATACAGGTCTGTGTGCTCCATTCTATTAAGTGGACCCAAAGAATTGACGTGTCACAGAGATTTATTCTATTATTATAAGTCAAGTCTTTGTTTACAATGCGTTCTTATGCATTTTCCTATCTGCAAGGCTTGGAACCTTGTAGGATAAAAGTAAAATCGTAATTAATGTAGCCACTGCTCAATATTTGATGTCTCCCATGTCTTTATTTTAGAAGTGGCCAATCAACGGGGGGAAGAATCTGGCCCCTGATCCAAAACACAACGGACTGCTGCTAACTGGGTAAGGATGTGTGACATGCACTGCGATGTGGTGAATTGAAAGCCGAGGCGCTGTTCTAGTAAAAAAGAAATAGCCGCATTACGGATACTACTGAAAGAATAGTATTTCATCATAGTAACATTTTTCCCTTTGAGGAAAGACTGCAGGAAACATTTCTAAAATGGAAGTTGGGTTTCTCTCTCTTTTTTATTTTTTTTAAAGGAAAGGAGGATGTTTGAAATCTGTACATGGACTGGTTCCTCTCCTAACAAAGCATGCCAGAATAATTAGCTCTGCCCTGGGGTGAGATCAACGCTCATGTTTGTTCTTCTTATCCGTTCAGACATGAGGATGGCACTGTTCGCTTCTGGGATGCGTCAGGGGTCTCCCTCAAGCCTCTGTACAAATTGAGCACCGCCAACATCTTCCAGACAGACTGTGACCATAATGACAGCCTTGGACAAGCGTGCGAGGAGGAGTGGCCTCCCTTCAGGAAGGTGAGAACCAGCCAGCCGTGGAATTATTGTGACAACCTTGCACCGGATTAAGAAGTGCTGGGAATAGTTTCAAATGGTCTCATTAAGGAAATGGCTGCATACACAGAGTCTCTTGACCATTTAAAAGTGTTTATTTTAATTTTTGGGCTTATATAGCTACTGTTCTTCCAATACAAAAATACAAATCATTTACAAGCCTTCAGGCACTCTTGCTTGGCTCATATTCTAGTATATATGATTCTACAAGTCTTGACAGGTGCACGTCTTGTTACAGGCCTTAGTGCCTTAGTGTCCTATTGCTTCTCATTTCTCTTTCCTACTCTTCTTCCCGCCACGGTCCATGCCTCCCTCCTTAAAACAAACCAGACTATGTTTTGGCACACTACCTTAAAACATATGGGTTTCTCGCTAGAATATTCCCCCTGTTTTCCTCTCTAATTAAAAGCAGACTGTCTGTTGAATGAGACACTCTGCTTGCATCTGCAGAAGATGAAACGCTGCCATGCTGTGGATAGCCTTCCTGGACATTCCTGCATTTTATTGCATGGGTTTAAAATGCATTCCTTTGTATTGTTTTCATCCATCTTTCCAAATCCAGTTACAGGACGTTCAGCAGGTGGAGACAGGTGGAACAATATTATCTCATTAATACATGCAGTCATGTAATTTGCAGACCTAACTTACTTCTGTTAGATGTGTGTATATAGTACTCTCGTTAAGCACATAATACCATAGCTGTTGAGAGCATTAATATGCACCTATCAAAAGTTGACTATATACTGAGTGAGTGTGTGTGAGAGTGTGGTTCTGATATAGAAATTGGATACAGGTGATATCTTATGTCCGAGCCAGGAGAGATTCCGATTTTCACCCCCCCCGGCTGCCCAATGCCTTATACCCCTTTGTTTTCATAGGTGGGTTGTTTTGATCCATATAGCGATGATCCCAGACTGGGAATACAGAAGATTTCATTGTGCAAATACAGTGGGAAGTTGGTGGTCGCAGGAACGGCAGGCCAGGTAAGATCCTGAGGTAATTGTTGTGTTACGGAAGCTAAGCACCAGGTGGTTACCCAGTCATAGATTAAAACTGAACCGGCTATTCTATTGTATATGCAGTTTGCACTTTGACAAATCTACAGACGACTCATAACAGCATATACAACAGGACCTTCATATTAATGTATGGCATGCTACAGTAACCATCTACAGTACATCAGTCCAGTAGCCCTCGATATTTCTGACTAAAAATGAAGAATTAAAGCTTAGGCCTGTATAAAGTAGTAAGATGTCTCTTTGTTCTGTGATGGGACAATCTGCTCTGTGGCCTCTGCAGGTCCTGGTGATGGACCTTAACGAGGAGAAATCGGACCACACAATCAATGTGGCTACTCTGGACCTCCTACAAGACAGAGAGGGCTTTACTTGGAAGGGTCATGACCGTTTGGCCCCTAAAAGTGGACCAATCAGCTTTGCCCCTGGCTTCCACCCCGTCATCTTGGTGCAGTGCATGCCGCCGGCAGCGGTCACCGCAGTAACCCTGCATGCCGAGTGGAATCTCATTGCGTTTGGCACCAGCCATGGCTTCGGCCTGTTTGACTATCACCGCCGCAGTCCTGTCCTGGCAAGGTAACCCCTTGCACAAAGGGACTCCCACGGCCCATGCACTTTTATTCAACCTCCCTGCAAGCCAGGTCTGTTCACTAGCCAGAGATAAGGGAGATCAGTCAGTCTTTGAGAATTTAGAGTATCTTCTGCATGTAGAAACTTTTGTGGTTTACAAGGATGTTGTACTTCGATGATTTTATTTAGTCTGTTTGCAATGTTGATTGACTAGCCACGATGTAAGGAAGTGGTTACGCTGTAACATCAATTTATGACCTACCCCTCTGAGCCCCCCCCCCTATAAAGACACTCATGTATTGTGCAGCCCCCAAAATTATTCACAACCTTGATAAAGATATATAAAAAAGAGCACAATAAATAATAAAGGTACTGAGCTATATTTGAATTTTCAAACATACTCTCATTTAATAACAATTCAATGAAATCACTTCTCACATCATAAATGTGCATAATGTTCACTGTTTTCAGGAATTGCTGCACGCTCTCTTAGTAAGGATAGCACTACTAACTTGTCCTCTGTACCGTGTTTTATGAGATCTGTGAACATATTGGGAGGGATCTTTTACCGTTCCTCCATACAGAATTTTTCAAGATCCGTTGGTCTTCCATCTTCAATTTTAACCACACATTTTCAATCAGGTTCAGGTCTAGAGACTGTGATTGCCATTGCAATAGAGTCATTTTGTGGTCAGCTGGCCATTTCGTGGTTGCTTTTTAGGTATGCTTGGCATCAATGTCTTTCTGAAAGATCTATTTGAGGATAAGTTTGAGCTTCCTGGCAGAGGGAACCAGTTCATGATTCAATTTACCTTTAACAAGAGTCTTAGACCAGTAGATGTAAAACAACCCCTTGGCATCAAAGATCCACCACTATATTTCACCTGAGGTAGGGCATTCCTTTTCAACATGAGTGTCCTTCTTCCGAAGCCAAAACCACTGCTGGTGTGCCTGGCCAAAAAGCTAAATCTTTGTCTCATCTGACCATAACACCCGGTTCTAATATGAAATTCCAGTACCATTTGGAAAACGCCGGATGTCTCTCTGTTGCTTATTTTTGTTCATTGCGTTTGCATAGAGGCTTTTTGTCTGGAAACCCTTCCAAAAAGCCAATTGGCATGGAGGTGGTGTCTGATGGTAGGTTTGGAAACGGTGTCTCTAACTGGCCCTTGGATTGTTCTTTGCTTACTTTTTGTTTGTAACCATCTCCTGACTTCTGAAGGTCAACAGCCCTTTGTCTTGTTTCTTATGCAATTTCTTTCTGGTGATGGATGATACATGGGTCACACTTGTGGGTTATAACCCAGTGAAACAGGAAGCCGAGCTACAGTTCCCTAAGAAGGTTATGTTAAAAGTAGTGTTCTTGCAGATTTAGTTTTGTTGGATTTTATATAAAATAATTATATGGGGCGTTCCTTTGGGTTTGGATAATTGTGACATATTTAAAAATATATTTTTTTTTATTTTTATTGTATTGGTGTAAAAAGAATAAAATATTCTCTTTTTTAGCACACCATATACAGTAGCTCATTACCTGTATTTATTGTTTACAGCCATCTTCTCATCTGTATCAAGGTTGTGAACACTTTTGAAGGGTACTGTATGAATTTCAGGGCATGGTATCAGATTGAAGGTAGGTGTTTGTGTGTGTTCTGAGTGCTTTGCTGACTTGTTCCAGATGTACACTGCACCCCAATGACTCACTGGCCATGGAAGGGCCCCTGTCAAGGGTCAAGTCATTGAAGAAGTCTCTGCGTCAGTCCTTCAGAAGAATCCGAAAGAGCAGAGTTTCCGGCAAGAAGCGAGTCGTGGTCAACAGTCCAGCCAGCAAAGTGAGTTTCCAATACAGTACTAAGGGTTTAATTCAGATGCCAGATACAACCTACCATTTTACATTTAAACAGTTCTCTTGAATCGTAACAAGCCTTTGATACTTGGTATCAGAGAGCCGAAGAAGAAGTGTTTGGTAGGCGGAGCATGAGAGTGATGAAGGAGAACTGTTTGGTAGGTGGGGTATGAGAGTGATGAAGGAGAACTGTTTGGTAGGTGAGGTATGAGAGTGATGAAGGAGAACTGTTTGGTAGGCGAGGTATGAGAGTGATGAAGGAGAACTGTTTGGTAGGTGAGGTATGAGAGTGATGAAGGAGAACTGTTTGGTAGGCGGGGCATGAGAGTGATGGCATTCCTCTCTCACAGGTGCAGGAGGCCAATGCCCAGCTGGCAGAGCAGGCGGGTCCTCATGATGTGGAGATGGCGCCAGTGCAGAGGCGGATAGAGCCCCGCTCCGCTGATGACTCTCTTTCCGGAGTGGTGCGCTGTCTATGCTTTGCTGACACATACCTGAGAGACGGTAAGACCACGACTCGCCACCCATTCACATTTGCATTATGGGACATGGTTCTTCAATGGATTACTTATTGTTCATTTTTAATCTTTTTTTATTATTATTTCTAAAAAATAGAACCTGCTTAAAGATCTGCTTTGTGTTCAATTTGAGTCTTGTATTTAGGAGTTGTCGTGTGTAGTCTTTTGCCTTATATTATAGCTCTTTTAAATTTTTCATAATCATCTTTTCAAAGGTTCATCTTCAAATAGTCTTCAAAGCAGAAGCCATGCATGGGTACTTTTGGTACATTCATTTTGACCTTATCAGGCTGTGGAACCTAAATATGGTGCAATTAATTGCCCACACTTGCTGTGGCACTTTCCTTGTGTGGGCTTGGGTGTTGGCAGGGGTTCTCTCTCTCTGCTTTACTCATGGACTAAAGGACCAATGAACAAACCCCAGACCACCACTGCAGACTAAACAGGCTGTGTTGCACTAGATTCTCTTCTCCATGCTAATTTTAAACAATGTGGTAGTTATTATAATTCAATTTTGGAAGCCTTGAGTATTTTCTCATTCCTGGCGCACTAGCCAATTGCGTGGGAGGGCTCAGTTCATTGGTGTGAAAACTGCCTGCATTCTGAGCAGTCCAAACTGTTCTCCCTGTACAATGGTGTAGCCTTGAGTTGCCAGAAAATTATGTTTATGATTCAATTAAGCAAAAAGTGGATGAGACGGTATGCAGAACACACTCGTATAGCTCTGGTGCTTTGGGATGAGTGGGAGGTAATATCTCCCTGTGAAACATAGTGATTTGGAGGTCACTTTTTCTCCAGTGCTCTCGAGTTTCAGGTTCCATGGGAACAAATGTGGAAAGCATTTTGTGGCTTCTTGTGGTTTCTTTGCAAAACAACGTCTTGAATTACCTATTGTTTAAACCACTTGATGAGCCACACATTACAGGTTGCGCTTATGGGGATAACATTCTGGAAAAAGTTCTGTAGAATATTATTATATAGGCGAAATATGTTTTTTCTGTTGATAAGTTATAGTTGGTGGCTTTGTCTTTGACGAGAGCCTGACCCCCAACTTTGTATTGAAATGACTATAAATTACGTATATTTAGACAACTACTTAATACAATGTACATTATACACACTGTGTGGTAGAAAGCCAAGTTTAAGGTGCGCCGAGTTCAATCCAGAATCTACAGAATCAGGCCTTTCCATCTCGGCCACAAAGATCGGCATGTTGTCCTGTAGCAGTGCACAGTAATTTGGCAATACTTTTCTTTCACTAGTAGTATTACAAGCTATGTACAATGTCCTAACGGTTCATGAGAAATCGTTTTCGCTAAGTTGGATCACATTGGCTTTCTCCTCTAATTGAATGGCTTTTATACTGCAGAGAGAACTGGCACCGTCATTAAAGTACTGCTTTTTCATTTCATCAGCCAAGTTAAGTATTGGATAATAATGAAAGAATGCAAGCAAATTGCACTGTAACACAACAAGAAGCAGACTGGTTCTGTGATATAGTTGTTGTCATTCTGTAAGTATGAGGATCCAGCGCTTCAAGTAAGAACATTGTACAGCAGAGCAAGCCGTACATGTAAAATGACTGTTAGTTGAGGACTGAAGTATTTGGATGTTATGTAAAAGGGCTTTTTTTGTAGAACTTTGCACAGTCTGTTCAGACTGACTGATCTCAGCATGCGCGTTCAGAGTAACAGAAACACTGAGGCGGAGCGTCACACAGCGGTATCATGCAGGCCTCCCACTCTCTCTGTGTGCCTGCAGGGTCTCACCACGGGCCCACCATGTGGGCGGGCACTAACTCGGGCTCGGTGTACGCATACGCTCTGGAGGTTCCCTCCCAGGAGAAGTTCTCGGAGCAGTGCGTGGAGGCCGTGCTGGGGAAGGAGATCCAGCTGATGCATCGAGCGCCCGTAGTTTCCATCGCCGTGTTGGACGGGCGGGGCAACCCGCTGCCCGAGCCCTACGAGGTGTCGCGAGACCTGGCCAAGGCCCCTGACATGCAGGGGAGCCATTCGGTTCTCATCGCCTCCGAGGAACAGTTCAAGGTGACCGCATGCTCCCCGAGTATCTGTTGGTATTCTCTCCGTTTCCTATAAAAGGCAGAGCATGATAAATATAAATATACAGTATACTTTAAATAAACATGCCCCCCCCCCAACACACAGGTGTTCACGCTACCCAAGGTCAGCGCCAAGACGAAGTTCAAGCTGACAGCCCACGAGGGCTGCCGAGTGCGCCGGGTGGCACTGGCGAACTTTGGCAGCGTGTCGGCGGAGGAGTACAGCGAGAACTGCTTGGTCTGCCTCACCAACCTGGGCGATATCCACGTGTTCAGCGTGCCGGCGCTCCGGCCGCAGGTCCGATACGACTGCATTCGCAAGGAGGACATCAGTGGCATCGCCTCCTGCGTCTTCACAAAAACGGGGCAGGGTGAGTATGTACCTCCGACCCTAGACGTGGTCAAAACCAGTTCTAATGAGATCCCTGGTGCAGGCTCCTTTTTCCGCGCATTCTGGAACACCGCCACCTTCCCCAGCTACTGCTGTGGTTTTGCGAGTAGTGTAAAGTGCAAGATAAATCATCCCTCAGTCGACATTGAAAGGGTCTGAGAACAATTAACAGCTTTTTACAATTTGGGAGTTGCAGTTGTGGTTGGAAAAAAAACCAGCATACTCAGGGGTGCCTTGGGACGGAGTTTGAGAACCCCTGCTGCAGAGTTTTCTGCGCATATAAAATTTCAAAGATACTTCAGAGTTCTGTACTCTACTGATCCCAGAGGGTTATGCAAGAAGGAGGATTTGTTTTTGATACCAAAGCAACCACAACATAATTATAAACAAACACTGTAATATTGGATTGTAAACATGCAGTATTTATGTAATAATTGGCATGCTGCCTAATATGACTCCTTAAATTTAGCCATTTAAAAACTTTACTGAGTTACAGATATTGTGTTGTAATGTTTGGAGTGGCTGCAAATAATGTTTGGAGCTTCTCATTATGTGATCTCTCTTAGTCTGGGCATCTGATTATCACATTAACTAGGAATGATACAAACTGTGCGTGCGTGTGCCTGCGTGTGCCTGCGTGTGCCTGTGTGTGCGTGCGTGTGCACGTGTGTGCGCGCATTACATAGTTGATGCGTTTCTTTCTCTTAGGGTTCTACCTGATCTCCCCCTCGGAGTTTGAGCGATTCTCCCTGTCAGCGCGGGTCATTACTGAGCCTCTCTGCTCTGTGGATATGGACCGGCCTCATAAACACACAGCTCTTAGGTAACTGCGCTCACATACCTGACCCCCAAAGAGATCAGACACTTTTATTAGAGCTGGTGACAGTGGCATCTTGTCAGCAGCATTATATCCATCAGAGTAGATTCTTGGGTACTAAAATATAAGTATATAAATATGTAGTGTGCATCTCTTGTCAGTTGAAACTGCTGTGCTTTGCAAAGGAAAAGAATGCAGCTTGATGCTGTGTAAAACTGCATGATTTTATTTCTTGTGCATTCTTAAGTTTTGTTTTGGAGACTTTTGGCTACACTTGTATTGAAATTTTTTTTAATTAATAGTGCACTTAGGGTCTTCATATCTACGTGTGGTTTTTTTGTTTGTTTGTTTGAATGGTGCTGATCAGTTTTCCTGATTTAGTAAGACTTCCATTTGAACTTGAAGCGACTGTAGGCAGCGATGGTTTTATTGCTCTGCACTGCGGAAAATTCTTTTTAACAGCTCCTCTGCGTTGGGTGTGAGATGACTGCTGTGTTGAGGAGGAGGAGGGAGGGAGTGAACACCACATTCCATTAACACAACAGTCTTGAAGTAATCTTTCAGTGTTTATCTGAAACCAGCAATAACAAGGCAAAGACTGCCTTAATATTCTTTTACCCCGTTGCCTTTAGAAATGACAGTTAGGTTTATGGAGCCAATGATGTGCAGCCTGCATTTCAGCAAGTGTTTTAGTGCTGACACACAGAGACTCAAATTTCATTTTGCTGCTTGTTTGCCTGGTGTAAGTACTGGCTGTGTAAAAATATGTTTCACCATTAAAAACACAGTACAAGCAGATAAATGGTTGCCCTGGAAAGCAAAAATCTATCTTGAGCATCTCCGAATCAAAAAGCGACTGCTCCATACGTTTTTTTATTGGGCCATAAATACCTGTCCCATTTAGTATTCTGCTGACCAACTGGGAGACGTGACACACAGACAGGCTGCTGGTGTGCAGGGACCACGTGGGTTTATTGTTATTCTGGGCATGCTCCTGAGAGAATAGCACACAGTGCTCTGAGCATCGCTGAGGTACTGAACACTTCGCATAGAGTTCTATTCCCTGTACTTTACACCACCGCACTGATTGCATCCTCAGGGAATCTCAAATATTTAAACTTCACTCTATGGAGGAGGAGAGGAATGGGGTGGCAGCGGGGGTCAAGTATGCTCTTGGGGGGGATAGTTGTAACTTAGGAGACCAGACTCCTTTCACCATTTAATTTCTCTTGTACAGACACTGGTTCTGTTGTGATTGAGGTGGATGCCTTTTTGGTAACTTGTGGAATCGGTGTGTAAAAGGCCTGAGATCGACCGTGTGCATGTTGACATTTTATTTCAGGGATGGTAATGTTTGTTGTACTAGAACCAACCGACAGTATGACAAATAAATGGCATTGTTGTGCCAAGACCACTAAGACTTAGTGACTTTTTATTGATCTGCGGATTCATCTGTTGAGTAACATTCTGTCACTGTTTACTCCTGCAGCAACGCAACTACATCAATTCAGGCCAACGGTACACACAAAATGCAGTCCACAGGGGAGAGTCATTCGCTTGGGGAAGCAGAAGGTAAGGCTTTTTTTTTAAGGCTTTCTGTTTTTGTATATATAGGCGAAAGCTCTGGTATTTATTAGGTACTGAAAAAAACACATCCTGCTTTGTTATTAACAGATATGTTTGTGCATTAACAGATATATGTACAATCCAAGCAAGCTGTCGTTTTATTCTAACAGATACAACTTGTTAGTTTTAGGTTACAAATAAAATTCCATTGCATGAGGTATGATACAGGCCTGCTGTGAATGGCTAATGCATTTGCAGGTAGTATGCACTCTACTACTCTTACTGTGGTGTACTGATACAGAACCTGGTGCTGTAGCAGGTAGGCTCTGTGCAACTCTGTGTAGAAAACGGGTTCAACTTGTCCAGCAGTTTGACTGCATAAGTTGCCCCACCACTCCAGGCGGTTCTGGTCCGGACTCCCATAGCAACATGACAGGGTGGGTTGTTTGAACTAATGCTGGCTCTTACGACTATAACTCTTGCAGCAGCTGAGGTAAATATGCTGGGTTGGTTTAAGACTCCTGTCTCCTGGGTCCTGCTTGACTATTGATTTTTCAGCTTTTTTCCCCCCCCTCCTGGATTTAATCAGCTACCATTCCATCTCCGCTCCGCTTTTAATCAGAGAAGATGAATCACCCAGGAGTGTCTTGGGAGTGTCCATGGCAACACCCCTCAGACGTTCTCTCCAGTCGGCCCTAATAATAAAACTCCCATTAAAGATTCATGAGGGGAAAACTTTTTTCACCCTCCATAGAAAAGTAGGAACTGACCTGTCGTGAACAACAAAGTTCTTTCTGTCTCCGCTTCTCTGGCACTTGTGCTCTCACAGTTATGACTCGGATTTCAAGCCATTCTGCTTCTAAAATAAACACGACAACATCCCGGTTGAGAATAGTTTGTAAAAAGGCCTATTCAAGTTTGGTTGTAAGTGGGAAGTGCTTGCATATGGATTATGTCTTCATACTGTACCCTACTGACACCTTAACCTATGCTATCAAGACCTGCATATCACCCTGCCTGGCAGGCACTCCTGTCATGTATACTGTGTGCATAATGCTTGTTGTTCCAGGCGGAAGGGTAATGTAAAACACCCTCCTGACGGACCGTAGTATGTATACAAACCCTGAGGCGCCAAAGTACACGTCCTCTCTTGGCACCCCTTCACTGCAGTGTCTACTCTCTCAGGGCAAAATTGAGGCTGAATACAGTAATACGATTACCCTTGTAGCTGTGTGAAAGCTGTGTGGGCTGTGAACCCTCATTATGTCTTTCCTGTTCATTCAAGTAAGATGAAAATAATATTTGAAAGGATATTTTCCTGGAGTTTTTGAGATGACCTGTCAATGCCTGGCACTCGTGGTAGTTTCCCGCTTTCCAAGGTGCTTAGTGTGGTTTTTCAATTCATTGGGTCTCCAGATCTGAAAGGAGATTGTATCCTGAGAGCATGCAGCCAAGTTCTTCTTATGGGTTTTTTCTAAAAAAAAAATAATTGTAACAAGGCTGTTTTGTTTGTGGAAGGTGTTCCATTTTTCAAGCGCCCTGTGGCTCATTGTCACCCTCATCACAATGAGTCATCATTGCGTAGTAATATTTGGATTCACTGCAAATGAGGTTTGAGGACGACTCTGTCGTCTCTGTCTCAGTGTAGGCATATCACTATTGAATAAAATGCGCAGCATATATCGCATGTGTGCGATAGTACAGACTGTACCATAAGCTTTAATATTTGGCTAGTGATCAAAATGATCTCATTTCAAACCTTGGCAAGTTCTAATGGACCTTTTATCTGCTTGACTGTGGAGCTCTATAAACTTGTCCATACATTCAGAGTAATGCCCTTTTATCACTATTTTAATTAGACAAACCCATTAAATTTGTCTGCTTAATGATATGCTTTGAATATTAATTGCGCTCTAGTATTTTGTTCAGTGTGTGCAGCTCTACTTTGCAACACATAAGAATTTGCAGTGGTTTGTGATAATGCGGTTTGCGCTGTTTACATTACATTTTCGAATCTACAACCAGAATGTCAGAGTTCAAAATAAATAAAAATAAAATAAATAATAAATAAAAAAGACCCCATTTTAATCTTAACTGAAGATAAAATAACTTTTGATGATCATTTCCCCTGCTGGTGGTTATGAATATTCAGATATGCAGTGGTTTTCTTGCTGCTTAAAATGGGCAGCCTGCCAATATATCCAGACAAAGCATAGATGAGTTAGACCAGCACTCTTATCTAGCCACATTGAAAATATGATTTAATGTGTCAACTAAGTAACCAAACCATCAAATGCTACATCAATAATACCCTTAAAATATAATATTTTTGTTCTTTACCTTTATTGTATATTAGATACAGATCGCTGAAAAGCAGCAAACCAGCTGTATTATGAAAAAAATGCTCGGATGTCTGTAGATGGCACCCCCCAGTAATAAACAAATTAATCGCCACTTTATTTGTACATTAACCCCTATATGTTTGTTATTCACATGACCTGTCAAATTATGTGCAGATGGTAGTCCTTCAGCTCTGATATTATTTGGAAGAAATAATAATCTTTCTTCCATCCAGTTGCCTCCATCCCCAGAATAGACTGTAAAGGCTATCTAAAAACTTAAAGTATTTGGAATATGTATTTATGCTTTTGGTCAGCAGATAAACCACATTATAACCTGCTTCTGCAGAATAGCTGACATTCGCAAGGTTGGTTAACTATAGGGGATTTCTGGGACAACTAAATCCCTACTGGAATCGTGTTGATTGACCAGACTTTAAACCAAATAAACCCCCTAGTGCTTTGTGCATTGATGGGGGCACTGTGCTGTAGGAAATGTCATCTTTTGGACAAGATGTTAAAGGGATAGTTAACTTTCTGAGGATTTCGTTTATATCAGTTTTAGTGTATGCTTTTTGATATAGTTTTTGGTCTAAAGCAAAATTATACACTTCAAGTAACCCCAATTGAGCTTATATTTAAAATTTGCGATTTGCATGCAATTACTAGAGGAAAGGAACGGTGAAACAATGCAATATTGGCTTTGTGATGCCTTGAAAAAGCCAATATTGCATTGTTTCACCATTCCTTTTCTCTGTAGATTGTAGTAATTGCATGCAAATTTTATTCAAATTAAGATGCTAGTCGTGCAAATAAAATGCAACCCATGGAATTAAAAAGATAGACACGTACTGCAGAATACAATAAAGTACCAGAATGAAATGGCATAAAACCGCAAGATGAAGTGAAAATCACACATTTAAATGAAGAATCATTATTTCATAACATCATGATTCACGATAACTTCATGATTCTTCATTTAAATTTGCAATTTTATATAGGGTATATATGGTTTACTAAAGTTAATGAACACAATATTACAATTTAAATGTACAGTATGAAATATACTCTTACTGTACATTGATTGTGCAGGTGAAACATCCACAGTTTACGATTGGCTGGGCTTTGTGCATTAAATCCCCCAGTTAAGAATAGTTTGTATTGAGATTTATTCATGTGGGTTCTGTAAGTGAAGACCCTTCACTTGTGGAACTGAAAGGTTCAACAGGTGTGCCGGTGAATGTGAGAAGTCTCAAATCATTCCCCCTCCCCTCCCCTCCCATTGGGTCAGAGAAAGGTGCTGCGTGACTGGAATGCTGCTGTCACTCTTGCCGTTGTGATTGAATGTATCCACAGCTGAGCCTGTCTGAGACTGGTTATACTCATCAGTGCACTCTTTGCAGTCTGAGTGATTCCATCACATTGACTGCCTCCTTGCACCCTTGTATGTTCAGCCACATATTGAATCATTCTGGGGTTAAGAGCTGTCTGCCCAACTGAAGTGTGATATTGAGGTACAAACGATATGTGAGGGAAAATTGCAGACAATGGCCACAGAAGGGAAAATGAAAAAAGGAAAAACTCGAAAATGGTTTCATTTCATTGCTTATACATTCACTTCAGATGTTTTCCCCAAAGCCTTCCAACAGATGAATTGCATTGATATTTGTATCTTACTCCAATGATGTGCTGGAAAATAGCTTGAGTATTATGCACAAATATGTTTCACTTCACTGGATCTAGCTGGCAGTTCATACTCTTTAGTATTCGCTTGTTTGGCTGTAGAGGCTGTCCTATCCTGCTCACAGTGTTTCTCCTCCACAGGGGTTTTAGAAGAGATTCAAGCTGCTCTCTCCTCCCCTGCCCTGGACTCGCCCAACAGCAGTGCTGACATCACGCTGGACACCACCGGCGACATCACCGTTGAAGACGTCAAAGACTTCTTAACGTAAGTCTCCCCCTATAACCTGAGGTGAAAACCTTGAAATTCTTGCTTCATTTCTTTGTTGATGAAATCATATTCTTGCTGTCACAATGGGCAGGCAGGTGTATTTCTAATCTGTCTCGTTTGGTGAGGTGAATTGACTTATTTTTTCCCACTGTAGACTGTCAAAATCCTGTACATAAATATGCAAAGCATTAAGTAAACTAACATCAATGTTTATTTCTGTAGCGGGGGAGTATTACGATGCTCTGTTATCCAACAGGAAATGTCTTTTGTTTATGCAGCACCCCATTACAAAGAGCCCCAGTTTCCAGTCATATTTCTTGCTGTAGATTTTACTGACTCCCCCTCACATTGGCCTCCACCGCAGATATAAATCCTGCTGCTAGAGTGGGGAGAGAGAGAGGGAGGGAGGGAGGGACGGAGGGAGGGAGGGAGGGAGGGAGGGACGGAGGGAGGGAGGGACGGAGGGACGGAGGGAGGGAGGGAGGGACGGAGGGACTGAGGGAGAGAGGGAGGGAGGGAGGGGAGGACAGAGAGAGGGAGAGGGAGGGACAGAGTGAAGTAGAGTCCACACCCAGGGACAACAGAAGAAAATGGAGAGAGTTTGAAACAATGGCAAAAAGTATACACCCTAAAGCCAAAGGTTTTCAAGAAATGTACAAATTTCTCCCTTTTGTTGTGGTCTCAAACTTCAAATTAACCACTTAATATTTTTTTGGAATGTTATTAATATTTTTGGTTACAAACATATGTTTTATGTCATGACAAAAAAAAATATTTAGGACATTTTCACATTAATTGTATATAGAAGAAAAGCAAATACATTTTAGTAATAGCTGTGAATGTCTAAGGTGACAGGCTGTATTCCAGCAGACGGACAATGCTGTTTAAATGAGCTGGTACCTCGGTGTCTCTGACATAAGAGTGGGTAGGATATGTTAACGTTGCGCTACTCTTGTATGTGCCTCAGACGGTGTAAATGTGGAGAATAGACCGCTCTCCTGATCTCAACAGGGACAGACTCAAGGTCCGAGCCCCGTTTTTTTTCACCCTTCATTCTTCTTATGTCTCCGGAAGGCTTCCCGGAAACTTCCATTTCACTTGGGCCACAGAAGAAAGCCTGCAGTCTTTGTTCGTGCAGTAATCTAGGTCAGCAAAGCTGGAGGAGGGGGAAGAATGGGTCATCTCAATTAGCATCCCAGAGCAGGCCTGTGTTTGGACTGTACTGCCACTGAACATAGTGGTAGTGTTCTGAAAGAGAGGCAGTATCCCCTTTTGTCTTACTACTGTTAATGAAGCCTTTGGGCTTCATTAAATTCAGTATAAGTACAGTCTTTGTGGATAAGCAATTAATTGCCTTCTGTTTGATTGCAAAAGTATTGCCAACTTTTGGAACTGTCATAATCTACTAAAATGACTCTTATATAGATAACATGAAGTACATGTATTTTCATGTAGTGCTTTTTGCAGTTGCTCTGCATATCAGCTCTTATTATCACAACAGCAAATTCAAAAAACGTATTTGAAACAAATTCATGTGTTTAGACATTATGGTTGTTTTTCTACTTGTCTTGAACATTTTGCACATTAAAATACCTGGTTAAGGGTTGTAAGGTGGCGTAGCCAGCTAAAGCACTAGACCTTAGTGGTATGCCCTGTGGTTTGTAATTGAATCTTGACCGTTTCACTGTGCCTGGCAGCCCCACAGAGCTGCGCATTACTGGCTATAACATCGCCCCGGTTTTATTTCAGCATGGTATTCGGCACATTATTTCACACTAGCGGCTCTTCTGGTAAGTCGGGCATCTGCATTCTGCCTGTGCCAATTGTGCAAGAAGCATAGTCCTCTGGCTCAGTGGCTGCGCAGTTCAGCTGGTGGACTGTAGGATGAAAGGAAGAGACTGCTGGCCGCATGTGTTCTGGGGCAATGCTGCAGCGATTGGGTGGATTTTACAATTACTTTTGGGAATTCAGTATAATGTGTTCCAAATAACAGCATATTTTGTTATACCTGTGAAGGCATTAGCTATGTAGACGTGTGTAGAAATGTATTCAGGAGCATCAAAGAATCTAATTTGTCAGTGTTTGGGCAAGATGTTTTTTATATGCCTCTGAATAATAACATTGACCTATGTACATTTGTATGCCATCCTGGTACTGCCACATACAGGCCTTTAGCTAGTCTGAGGTAATACTTGCTTGGATGAGGGGTTGTAAATGCCCACAGGGGACTGACTCTTGGCTCTATTCTTTTAAAGGTCTGTGGATGAAGCTGAGAAGAATCTGAAGAATATCGCTGAGGAAGATGGGCGGTCTCCAGGCATTCTCATCAACTGAGGTGGTGAGTTTGGTGAGTGTGACCTTTGATTTGTCCTGTGGCACCACCTTGGGTCATGACAACTGCCCATGTTTACTGGCACCCTAGCCTGCATTTCTGAGACTGTTGGATAAGAATCTTCCACCGAAGTGTCACATTCATGCTGTTCTTCGTTTTTTGTATAGTCAGTTGCCTTGGTCATCTAATGTCAAGAAGCCGTGTCATTAACCTTACATATAGCATTGCTTTGATTATCAACATTTAAAACATTCATGTTGTCCTGCTAGTACAGTTTTATGTTCAGGAATCTGTCCCCTAACCATATGCCTCATCGGATTTGCCAACAGACAGAAATTTGTAAGGTGAGGTTTCCTTGTTTTGTTGAAGGGAAAATTTAAAAAAAAAATTCTACTAGACATTTTAGGTCCAATAAACCAAAAAGCGATAAATTTTTTGTCGAGCAAAACAAAGCTCCAAAACGTTTTGCTGTGCTGTGGTGAGTCTGACCAATATTTAATGTAATGGAATAGTTTAAAAAACAGCTTTATTTTAATGACAGCGGCATGACTCACTGTGTGCTGGAGTGAGACATTGTGCAGACACTGCAGAGCAGAAGAGCGCTATTGCAGGATGTGACTCGAAAGGAGAATAAAAGGGAAGGAGGAACGAGTTGGGCGCTGGGGTGATTTATAGAGCCCAAAGGGGGCCATGGACTGGTCCTTGGTTGTCAAGGGAAGGAAGGTGCCAATACTTGCATAATGGTGGACTACAGTCTGATTATTTGTTGTTGGGAATCCATGTAGCGCAGGAAGATGCCCAATGGAGTGGAGATTTTTAATGAATGAGGCACTTGAAGAGCAGCTCTTGGCAGGCGACACAGGGATTTGAACACAGTCCACAATGAGCCAGGGACACTGGTGCTTCTGTCCAGGGCTTATGCTAACCTCGCCCAGGCACAGAGCTGACAATGGTACCCCCCTTGCAGTGCCATTTTTTAAAGCCGACTTTTGAAAGAGGTCCCAGCTTGTTTTGTTTTGCGCATCACAGAGAGGCTGAAAAGAGCTGGTTTATTTGTTTATTACTGCATTTTTTAAAATGCAATTTAAAACAAAACTAGACTGGATTATATATAAACTCAGAAGAGAAATAAAATGGTCACAAACAAATGAGAGCCAACCCATGGATTTGCTCCAAACAGAAACTGCTGGGCTGTGCATTCCAGACCTCACGTGGAGACGCAGAAGAGGGGACATGTGTTCCTGTCTTCCTCTTCCCCTCTTTGTCCTCCTTCCTTTTCTTCTTTTTCTGTCCCTCGTCTTCCTGCTTCACACATTCTGTGGATCCGCTTGGATATAGCTGTCCTATTCAGGTCATTTCTTTTTATTTGTTAATGCATATTTCTTTTTCCACAACATCAAAGTGTCACCTTTATCTGTGGAGGGCAGTGCTTTTCCCCCTGTAATTATAGCTCTCCAGATAACCCTTTCCTGTCTTGTTTCCCCCTGGGTTTCCTCATGAGTTTTCAAAGGCAGCCAAAAATATGTTTTTCAGTGCCTTTGTGGCCTTTTGCATTATTACAAGAGAGGCCTGCATACAGCAGATGAATATGGCGAGACTGAAGTTGGAATAGTGGGTAGTAGTTCTAGTTGTAAAGTTGTGTATCAAATTGTATGAAATTAACCAGAAACTAATAGATATTGTCTTTGTTCCAGGGATTGACAGGCCTAACATATGGAGAGGGCCCAGGCTGCATTGTAAACAGTTTGATTGTGCCTAATGGAACTCGACTGAATAAAACTAATAACAATAATGAAGCCGGACCAGAAACTGCTTTCCGTGGGATTTTGGGGGGTGGGTGGGGGGTGCAGTTCCAGTTCCAGTATCCTGCTGTGTGCCAAGCGATGAGGATGTTCTTTCTCCTTCACCAAAACCACCTGTCACATTACAGCCGAATCTAAATCAACATTGGGTGAAATTGGATGCCATGCTCCAATCCAAAGCACAGCAAAATTCTCAATGTTCTTTCCTTGTCACTGATGATTACAGATTGCATTTGTTTTTTTTATAGAATTAATCTTTTCTTTTTTCTTTTTTTTTTGTTATTACTTTCCTGGGTCGTACAATACCTCCCCCAGGTGCTCTACTCAGTAATGGCTCTGTATGGGTTCAGTTTGTGTGTCAGTATCAGTGCTCAGAGTCTCACTAGCTGGTACTCCAAGTGATACAGTATGTTTAGACAATGGACTGGAGTTCAGTTTTCCCTAAATTATTTTCTTGTCTGCATTTTTTTTAATGCTGTGATGGTTTGTGAAAATCCAGGCCACTGAACAGTTATCCCTTTGGACCCTGTGGGTTTGATCAAGTGGTTGAGTTTTATAACGGATCCGTAACAGCAGTCCTGGTGTGCCGGCAGGCCTATTTTCTCATGATGTTTGTAAATTGGTTACATATGATGGATATTTCTCAGTTGCCAAGATTGTTTTTCTTTAAATTACTTTCCCTCTTTCTGATTACTTTTGTTTTTGCCACATCTTTTCTGCCAAGTCACATTTAATATCTGAAAACGGGTTTCTTTGACGTGAGTTCTCCATGGTGAAATGATTTTGCTTAAGGACTGTGAGCACAGCAGCTTAGAGCATGGTGTTTGACCTAAAGTTATTTTGGAAGAGAAGGAACATTTTATCTTTGTTTTTAAAAGTGAGCGGGTGACTCTACAGTGTTCCTTGGTTACCTAGGCAAGGTACAGTCACTTTAAAGGACAGTAATCTCTTTTGATAACGTATGTGTGATATCTTTTTTTATTCTGTTCACAGTATTAACACAATATGTAGAAACTAATTGTGTATGATTTTTGTATTGAAAGGATATTTTATAGGCACTGGTGGGTAGAGCACTAATGATTTCTTACACTGTGTTTTGCTGGGTGATTATATTGTGAATCTGATCCATGGGCATGGAACCTACAGTCCAGGGTGCTGATCACGAGAGTGGGGCTCTTTGGAAACTAATGGGGTCGTTTATATTTGGACTGTAAAAAAGGTCAACTTTCCCAAAAGTGTTTGTCTTCATGAATTAAAGACAATTTTATCTTTTGAAGTAAGTAACTTACGAAGGCAGATGCTTGAACTTGAGGAAAATAATAGACCATATTTCGCCCTCAACATATTTTAATCGGTTCAAGTTCTGGTTAATTTTTTTGGGTGCCAATTGTGTGATCATAATACACACAATGTCAGTAAATGTATTTCATAAAAGCAAAACTTCTACTTGTGGAAACATGGCAGTTATGGATTATGTTTGTATAACATCAGGAATGAAACCTTTTTTTTAATGGTTTTGCATGTAAGATGCAATGGATAACCATCTTCTGGAAACTCTCCACTACTCCGTAGGTCTTGATTTGAACACAGTTGGTGTGGATACAGATGGCCATCTAGGTTTCTTGTCTTTAGAACCACTTTATATTTTGAAAGGGACCCTAAATGCTTTGTCATTTTATTTTATATATGTATTCTGTGTGTTTTCCATCAAAGGAAGACATAAAAAGACTTAAAATATTGTATTGTTGGCACCTATCCTGTGAAACTTTTAAGACTAGTTTACATTTAATTTTTGGTTTCTTCTCATGTAGAATGTATCTGTTACTTGATGGTTTAGCATTGTAAGTAATTGAAAATTCAGCATTTGATTTGATGTTAAATAAAGCATTTACTGCCTAGTGCTCAGCTGTCCTTTTTTGTGATACTAATATTTGTTGAGCAAAATGGAAAAATCTAATTATCTGGTAAATCATTCAACAGAACTGACTTGAACACAAACAATGGCATAACTTCCATTTTGAATATAAACATTTTATGTTGTAGCTTTTAATATGTTTTTTTTCCCCCTAAGTAACTACTATCGCTTGTGACTGTAGTGACCATCCCAACAACAAAGACCAAATTTTTTATTTTTAAATGTAAAGCATCTGCAAACTATTATAAATTCTGATGGTAGACTTCTCACAAGAACTTCAGACAAGAGCGCAGTACCAATGGATTAATGTGGAGATATAGGTGAGTATATATTGCCTACCCATCATTTTGAATACTGCATGAACATTCTAATAAGGAGAATCTTTCTAGAAGGAAACGAAGGGGCCTAATCACGCTTTTTAACCTATAGCATATGGTATAATCTGATATGATCCTGTAGGAAACCCTTCGCCAAACCCTGTTCCTGGAGATCTACCATCCTGTAGGTTATCTTTTCAACCTTCATTTGCCACACTGGATTCTATTTATTAGCAGCTCAATGAGTTGTTGAATGAGGTGTGTTTTGTCAGGGTTGGAGTGAAAAAATACAGGACTGTAGATCTCCAGAAACAGGGATGGGGACCACTGCTGTAGTAGCATCATTTGTGCAAAGAAATCGGTTATTGTATTACTAGTGCATTACCTGTTCATTTTCGGGAATTATCTAATGGTTCACAGTTGCAGCATGTCACAAAGTGCAGGCTGTTGAGGGAACCATATTGAGATTCTGGCAAAGGTTAGCATTCCAAGGAAACTGCCACTCCTCTGGTCCAGAGTGCCGTGGATTAAAATGGGATGAATACCATTCAAGCATTCATACTGTTGCATGTTGCAGAGTCATTGCATTAGATGGTGCATTTGTTTTGTATTTTGAAATCTACAGCTTAAAGTCTGTAAGGTTTCTGTTTCAGCGCAATGAATGTCAGTATTTATACAAGCTACAAGGGCCAGAGAGGGCGCACATCATCCCAAGATAATGCTCTTGATATTTACGGTGTTAATATCATAAATATAATGAGCCATTCCTTTGAACCAGTAAAGATCAGATAAGTATGGTCTTGTCACTAATTTCATCGTGGCATTAATTGTTTGTTTTCTGGTATGTTACTCACTAGTTTTGTATTTGATCAAATTAATTATATGAAGATTATTATAATGATCATTTTAATTCTATGATGATTCAATAGTGTAACGGGTTGAATCAGTCTGATGCATCTCATTCCCATTATTTTTTTGTGTGCAGCTGTTTACTTTGGTCAGAATGCTGTATTTAAAGAGGTAGGGGGGACATTACAATTGGCTATTATCAGAAATTAAACAATTCATCCATTGGGGCAGTACTGACATGGATGCCTTTTAAAAAATAAATGACTAATTGTACACAAAACCCTAGTTATTTTATTTGGTCTCAAGCTTTCAACCACCTTGCTAGAATGTGTGCCCATCTTTGAGTCGGTCCAACAGATACCATAGACAAAATGTAAAAACTAAACTTTTGACTTTGTTGCTATTCTAAACAAAGCTACAGATTGATCTGTACGTATCCAAACAAAGCTAGAGATTGAACATGTATTCAGTTAGCTCTGACCACCAGACAGGCCTGTTCTGGGGGCGATCACCTCTCATGAAATTGGCTCCTCCCTTTAATGATGTAAGCATCTACCCTTGGAAGGAGGGCTCAGACAGAGAGGGTGTTGCATGCCCCTGCACTTCACCAAATAAAGCCAGGAAATCAGAACCAGCTGGGCACATTCTTGTGGTTTACTTCAAAAATTGCTCGCGTATAAATGAATCTTCAGCATGGAGCTATGCAGGGAAAGTATCACACACCCCTATACAAAAGTAAAAGAATCCACAACGCTGTAAAAAATTAATTAATAAAAACATTCTGATGACTATGGTAGTATTTTGAACACAATGGATTGGAGTCGCATTCATTTTTTGCCGTGGATGCAAGTGTTTTCTAATGGATTTATGGATGACGAATTGTAGGAATAAAAAACAACCTTTTCTTTATTATTGTTAAGCTGAATTTCATGACATCTCATTGTGTCTTTTATATACATGACATAAATGTAACCTTCCAGGAATTCTTAAATTCAGTCCTATAAGTACAGGTGACTTTACCTTTAATAAGAAACCATTCTCAGATGTGGTTGCTTTGCTTTTGTTCTGGAACAACATTAACAGAATTGAGTATTGACATGCAATGTTACAAAATAATGTTGACATTTCAATCAAGTACGTAAAGCTTTCTACAATGTACAGGGGTGGACAAATTGTTCTGTCCCTGACTACCAAACGTTGATGTATGAAAGCCCAAGGGACTACCAGTTAATTATCTTTGCCCTGGATGAACACTGTTTACAAAATAAATATGATTGGTTGAGATTACTTGTCAAACTTGGCTGCTTGGTAGCCCAGCGCACTACCCCATGGATTTATGATTTGTCCAACCCTGGTCATGTAGTAAGACCGGGGCAAGAAAAATAAGAAAAGAGGTATTAACATTTTATTAAGAGTTATGTTCTGTATTTAGTACTTCCCCTCTGCAGACTGAAACAATTACCCAATATAATAGATAATCTGTATGCCAAACCCAAAACATGATCTAAACCTCCAGACAAGCAAGCCACCCTCCGTCACCTGTGTTTGATATGCATGGCCATAGAATTGTACCTCCATCAGTGGACCATAAAACAGGATGTTGGCTTTATACAGTACAGTATAACCATGTAGCTTATGTAATGGCAAGGCTCTTCGGCAAATAATATAAATACCTCTGATGCAGATGTACAGGGCAGATGAACACACACATGACCAAAATATGATTAATGATATCAGCCACCTTTCTGGGCAGCAGGGGGCTAAACGCTTTCAGCTGTTGGTCTTAAGTACTTAGTCTGCATTCTCAAGCATTTCTTTTAATTAATACAATGCAGTAAAAACTGAATAAAACTCAATAGCTTACCCATTACATTTAAAACTTTTAAAAATGATATCTAACAAAAAAGCAAATGGCACACTATTCAGTGTCTAAAAGTGCATATATGCTATATGACTTTTTTGCATTTGTCACTGTTTTTAAGATTTTTTATGAAAATGCAATCCTCCATGGATGCACGAAATGGAAAGGTAAGGAAGCAATATACTGTGTAGCATCACTGCAGTGTATCATCAAATCAGTATGATGGTCTGGATTGCTTCACTTAGTGCAAATTACCATATGGAACAATGTTACAATCAAAATCATCTGGTTTAATTTGAAAAAGTAGTGGATGGATGAAAGATAATGCAAACAATAATTAGGAGGCTGATCTTGACCCTCCAAGTGTGTATGTAGATATTGAAGTAGAGGGGAGAATTCTGCATTTTTGTAGAGCTACATTTGAAAATGTATACAATTTAAGTATACTTGTATACTTAAATTGTACTATCTCGCCCTCTGCTGTACACATATAGCACTGCATTATGATGACAATAGAGTAGTCCATCAAGTCAAGACACTGCAATAGTTCTGCTGACTGTAAGGAATACCTGAGTATGTGTGACACTGACAGCACTCATTCACGCACCTCACCGAAAATGATATATAATCAGAGGCATGCTAACTTCACATTTGCCTTGGAAGAAAGTCTCATGTCTGAAGTTGTTCTTGCCACACAGAGAGTAATGACTTTTGTACGTTGTTTTTAGTGGACAGTCAAAAGGATTGGCCAAGCCTTTTCTTCTACACAAGGGATCTCGGACTCCTGCAGGGCCACAGTGTCTGAAGTTTTTTAAATTGTTTTCCATTACCAACAAATTTAGACCCTGGAACCAGATTTAGACCCTGGAACGTGTTGAAAACCAGCAGACACTGCATCCCTCTAGGCTGGAGCTTGAGATCCCGCTCTTAAATGTTCACATTTTATTTATTCCATCTTTACCTTGCCACATATTGCATCATTTTATGAGGCACTAGGGCACACACGTAGGCCAGGCCTTCAAAGATCTGACAAAGATGACTTACATCGACTTAAAATCGAAATGCCTCTGCATTATAGTCAAACTTGATTCCCGTAATGACAGGCTAAGTGTGACTCTGCTGTAAATCTTCATCACTACATAACTACATCTTTATCATTACATAACCCACATGCTTGTTTATCTGAATAGATTTGTTCATCATGTCATCATTCAGCACCAGTTTGACCTGACAATCCTCAGCAGAACCCTTTCTCTACCTCAGTCTAATCTTTCTGGCTAGCAGGGATTTTCTGTGAAGTTTTATTTCCAGGGGTTAATAAAGTAATCAGTATAGATATAACAACCACAACATGCTATTAGGTTGCCATAGACATGAGGCAAGTGCTGTATGTTAATATAGTGGATATTAAATATATTATGTGTTGTATAAATTCTGTCCAAGAATATACATTAAACAAATATACATTAAACAAGTATTTGACCTATGAAGATGATATTGTCATGAATACACATCCTTATTGCAATGTATTTTTAAATACATCAACGGTTTATAGGCTCTAAAATAATTGGTTGTATATTGGTTGCATTCATATTTACCAACTTGTTTTGTTTATTAGAAGTAGGCTATGGTGCATGTCAGACTTTATGCATTGTCAATGTTTATTTATGCATTTGATTCAATTCTGTAATTTGGCCAGTTTGCTTGAGGATGTTAAAGAAGGAGATCAGTGCGTTCCTTTGCTTTCATTTATTCGCACTGAATTTGAGCGTGAGTCAGTCAAAACGCAAATGCGGGTGCACCAATAGTTTGACTAAAAGACTGTAAACAATAACAAGCAGCAGAGGGTAATCATAATAGACTAATTTTAGCAAGAGAAATACACTATATGCAATACATTATCCGAGTTGTATCCCTTTCATGAAAAAGTCCTCAACAGCTGTGGGTCTATTTTTGATACAGAGGCTACGAATACAAACAGCTTTCCGATTGGTTCGAGGAAATGTCACCAACAACAGCATGAACGAGCCTGCTTGGACCATGGTAGCGATAACATGAGTGCTATAGCAGCTGGCTAGATAGCTGGTTAAAAGAAAAGGAAGGTTATTAATCAAGCCAGCGAACAAACGTTAGACTACATCTGATCACGAAACAATGATTTGGACACAGTGAAATACAAACAAGCAAGGTAAGTTGACATACATGTTAGCTGACGAGCTCGGTTCGAGGGAGGTGGTTTACTTAGCTGCTACTTTGTTAGCTCGATCTTAGCTAGTGAGAGCTAACTGGCTAGCGAAGTTATATGCAGTATAGCTAACTCAATTGGTTACGTAATCGTAATATTAGTTACCTAGTTTGCTAATGTACGCAGAAGATGCAGCTCAAATAATTCAGATTCAGCAAGCTAGCTAGCTAGCTAGCTAACGTTATACTGAATGTTTTTAGACATGGACAGAATGAGCCAGAGCTTCCAACAACAGTAAAGGAAGACTGGTAGCTGAATGATTAGCTAGGCTACGGCTAAAGACTTCTCTTTAACATAGTTTGTTAGCTTGTACAGTTGTCACATAAAGGTCTCATGTTCACACTGTGCTATATTGCAAACGGTTACATAAAAGAGAGGTAAATGTTTTAACTGATAGAATTAACTAACGATTTGCTAGATAATGAAGAATTCAAAGACAATTAAAATAACAAGCAAAACCTGCATTGTGTTAATAAGTTTAATTAAATAATTATGAAATAATTTTAACACGTGTTCAGCAACCTAATTAGGAGCATGTTGATTCACCTCAGTCTTTAATTTCAGCAGTTAATTTGTTTTGTTGCCTTTGTGTAATTGTTTGCAATATAACACAATTCAAACATGGGACTTGGGTCAGACCAAGCTATTTCAATGAGGATTTTCTGATTTCAAATGTTTAAGTCTCTAATTGTTCTCATATTATTTTCACACAATCCTTGTCCATCCAAATGAATAAAGCTGAACTTTGGTCATGATATTCTGCAGTTGTACAGATAGAGGGGTCCAAATAGGCCCGAAAATGGCCGCCATCATGGGGGTTAGAACCCTTTATGTGAGTGTATTTCAGGCAATAAAGGAAATAAAAATCAGATTTTTGGAGGGATAATTTCACAGAACTGATAGAACACATATTTATCTAAATAGTAATGCTGCCATCTATACAGAGCATCTAAAAAATAATTTTGTTGTTTTGTCTTCAAGGATAAAAAGTTACATGTGGGCATATTAGTAGAATCTTGAAACTTTCACAATTTAAGCGTTGTGACATGTAGTTAATGTGTACAGAAAGCAATCATCCTGAAATTCCTTCATAGTGAAAATAATTGTTCAATCATAACTGCTACATTAGGCTAGTGTGATGTACTACACATATTGGACACTAGGTGGCAATAGACCCTTCGCTAAACCCCTCCTGCAAGCGGCGATTGTCCAATCATAGCCTAGCAACCGTTACTAGGCAGTGGACCTCCGTCAAACCAGAGATTGTGGACAAGCTTTCCTATTTGTAGGTCAGCTGTTGTCATCATGGTCAAACGGTGAGTTTGAGGAAACTGCTAAACTGTCACTCCTTATTCAAAGAGTTTGGAGTGGGATGTCATTTTTTCCCCGTTTCCAAAACCAAAATCAAACAAGGAAAAGTGTAGGCTGTGGATAAAATAATGTGGCCGACCTCATTCACAATTGAACCCCTCGGAGATGACGACGCACATCTAACATTATGTTTGCTCCAAAGTAAAAAGCTAACGTTAGTTAACATCAACGCTACCCTTATTTTGCTGTTAATAGCTAGCTAACCATAACTGAAAAAAACAAACTAGCTACACAATGGTAGCCAATTGACTTAAAATATATCAAAATCTATTTCAACTGTTTTCAATAGTCTAACAATGCAACGTTAATCACATCTTACATCCGTAATGGACGTCAGCTGTATAGCTACTGTTTACGTTAGCTCTATCTAAAAAGGGACACAATAAATTAAACGTTAAAAGAAGGAAAGAAAATCACTGTTTTCTAACACACATGTTATTCCCGCAATTTATTAGTGGGAAACCAAGTCCCAAGTAACGTTACCCAAACACGTGTTGCTGCTGTCTGTGTCCAACTAGCTTACGTTACTGCTGCTGATAGTGGAGCTGCAGTTACGTGCCGACCACCTCCAACTAAAATGTTGGTAAGCTAAAAACATGAATAATGCAATAACGTAATGGCCACTAAATAGACAAAGTATTGGAACATTTAATAGTGAAATAATATCAAACTCTAGCTTGAGCCATTTAATTTGAAACAGTACATTTAATCTCACCTCAAATGCAAATGGACAGAATTATAATACTAATATAAAGGACCATATGTTAGTGTTTGCAGATCTATTTATAAAACGTTAACGTTCGCTAACATTGAATAACATTAACGTTAGCAGACTCCATCTCGTAAATAAACCGATGATAATAATATCTTGAAGAGTGAGATATGGTTTGCTATTTGATGCCAAGCTAACTAGTCCCTCTGCTGATGTCTGTTACGTTAGGTTTCCACTGTCACTGTGGTAGCTATATCTAGCAAATGAGACAACACGCTGTGATGGAAATAATACTTCCGAGCTTCATAAAATCTACATTGAATCACTGCAGCTTAAATTACACAACAAATATGAAATTGAATATCAATTTTTACAAAACGGCAGTAGCCTACTTTCATAGTTGAGAACGCAATGTTTGCTTTGACGGACACAAAGCTTGACGGACATAGCAACAGTTACTAAGGGGGGCGGGGCTTAGCGAAGGGTCAATTGATTTCATACTTATTTTCAAAGACCCAATGGCCCCAATTTACACATGTTGTTTAATACTAGTTCAGATCTCACTAATAAATGTCCCTCAAATCCTTGGATAACTGGGTATGATGAGTGTGCAGCAGCATGCATGTTTCACAGTACCCATACATTGAATCACCATTTCTCCTGGTCTTCTTTATTGAATTTCATACCTGAGATGTGATTTTAAAGTTGTCCAAATTACGTTTTAGTGGGTCACCTTAATAGCCAGAAAAAAATGTCTCTAAATGATCTCATTGGACAAGAGGAACACACACTCAAACAATCATGTCTACAGTTATCACTCAGGTCAAGTTTTTAGTTCAGTCATGATGATCTGAAAGTCTGTTGGACAATTTTAAACAACAGGTGTAAACCGAGCCAATGCAGGGCTACTCACAGTCTTGGAGAACCAGGTTGTGCAGAATTTCCATTCCATTCCTAGTCATTGTTTATTTTCTAAGCTCCATTTGAATGGTGACTAAAAGAGTTACCTCTAGTGACCAATGGAAATATTTCATTAAAATAATAGTGTGATGTACTACTAACATATTGGATACTAGGTGACAATGACCTTGAAAATAGCCTTCACTTGACCTGGCTTTGACTTTTCTGACCTTGCCAGCTTCAGAGGAAGCTTATAACAATTTTTCCATGTTCAAATTTCAAAAGGTTGGTCTCAGCCTTCTAGTGCTGTTAGCCTCCTCACTGTGACTTGAAAAATCAGATCTGCTATAGGTTGTTGAAGGTCAAGGTCCCATATATAGCTTTAATTAACCATAAAGGAATTTCATAAGGGTAATGACACATTCTATGTTAAATGTATTCAGACATCTGTAAAATTTGAAAGGCTGAACAAGTATGCCCACATGTGATTTTCTAACATTGAAGATGTTACAAAACATTTGTATAATGGTTTATATACATGCGTTGCTTAAATCTTTGCTATCCAAAAACTGTAAGCCGCTCAGAGCGTAGCTGAGAACTTTTGGATGTGGATCAGAGCGGAGCAATACAGAAGCATCTCGTTAGCTATGGACCCAAGTACACAGACGATTATACACATCATAATCTAAAATAGCGATTTAATGGTAAAGTCAACGTGTTAAAGTAAATTTGACTGTCACACAATCATTTTGGTGCTACTTTGAGTAATTTGCATTGAAAAATACAGCTTCAGTGTTTGTAGGCCTGTGTGTATGTGAGCGCGCTCTGCTGACGGAGCTGTCAGTAGGCTACTCAGATGGTTGTTGACCGTTGCTCAGCGCTCATGTACTAGAGCAGATTCAAAATCCGCTCAGTGCTCACACAGCATTCTTACCGTGAGTGCTCAGTTTACTTAACGCACCCATTATCAGCTGCAGAGGGTTTGTTGCTAAGACAACAATCGCTATATATCAAAACTTTTCAAGCTTACGAAAACTGGAAAATTGGCCCATTCCGAACAGGCACGTTTTGTACGGGCACTGTGCGTTGATTGAATAAGCTCCAGAAAGCTGCAAGCATCAATACCGTGGGCCAAGCAATCGGCCCGTTCGGAACGGGCATGGGCACTGCACTCGTTAAAGGATCAGTTCGCCACTGGAATGCACTTTCCTAGTGAATACAGCCGATTCAAGTAATTGAAAGCAAAGATTATTTTCCAAATCGGTTGAGTATAGCCCGAGAAATCAACAAAAACGTCAGCTCCCAGTCACGGTTTCTTCCCCAGCCCGAAATACTACAACAACCAGCATGCTTTGCACACACAAACGAGCAAACGAGATTTGACAAATACTGACGGACACGTTACATGATGGAATTTTATAATGACTAATCTCGGACTCCGTGTCGGAGACCCAACTCTTCAAATATATTCACAGTAAAATGCAATGAAGTATGCTAACGTTATATACTGATTTGCGAGATAATATCATTACAAACAAACGCTAACAATTAGATAGCCCCCCAGTAACCTCACCTATCGCCGACTTTGCTCCGGGATTAACTCGTTATATAATAACTCGTATAGATATCCTTGAATGTCTCCTTCGACAAGGATTCCATTAAAAATATTATCATCAAGAATTTCTTCTTCGAGGTAAGCAGCTGCCATGTTGATCTGAGCTGAGGCTTCAACGTTACGAAGCTAGTGACGCGTTGCTTCGGCACTCCCTCTGATGGCGTAAACAAGACACTGCTGTAGTTTTTCATTGCAATAGATTTACACCCAACTACGTCACAGAGTGTAAAATCCAGGGACTTCAGCGAGCTCGTTCTCAAATCACGGAACTTATAAAACAACTTTTTTTTCCCCCCATGCTAACATGTACTCCTCAAGCTAGGAACACAAAATTCAAGTGTAAAAATGGTGAACTGGCCCTTTAAGAAGAATTAACAGTTTGGTAAAATTCTGTGATTGCAATAGAGTGGAAACTTTGGCAGGGCTAAGGGTTCCAGGTTCTGGGTTGTGTTTTTGATGCAGATTCTCCAGATTGTGGATTTTAATAAAAGCAATAACCACAATATTACGCAACAGAAAGTCCCAGAAGTTTCCTGGATTACGAAACGTTACAATAGATGATAGATTGATGTTATGGCCCTTGGTTACAAATTTTTCAACTTTGTTTCGGAGAAATCCTTTTTTTTTTGTTTGTTTTTGTTTTGTTAGTTCTGTATTTATATTCTATGGGTATGCCACTGTACCCATGAGCCTCAGCGCCTGTTACAATGGTGATAGACCATACTTTAACACTGCATTTGGAACAATTGATGATATCTGAAAATAAGGTAGTGAAAGTCTGTTTGCCTTTGTAAGACAGGAACAGGGTAGATGAGAAAGGACTGCATGCCAGCCACTTGAAAGTCCATCTGCATGCTTGCGTAGACCTTTCTTCTCTCTATTGTGGCTGCACTGTAATTAGCATAGAATATTTTAGCCTTCCTGTTGTCCTGAATAGGCTTAATCTGTTCTTGGTTCTGTGCAAAATTAGCTTGCTGATCAAGATATCTTGAAACCTTGAAAATCCCTGTTCTGAGAGCTTCTGTGTTTTTTGGAATTTGGACTGTAAATCTGATATGCATGCTCAGTTTCAATGTGATCATTAACAAGTGAAAGGATCCACTTTTGGAGCATTTTTTGTAAAAAGCCAATTGGGTCTCCCCCTTGTTTGCTGCATGTAAGTCTAACTAGCCTCATATTATTGTACCACTCTCAATCCTCCAGTTCTGCCATTTTCTGTCCGAATCGGTCAAACAGTTGCCAACATCCTGTTTGAACCCTCTAGTTTCTGCCTGAAACAAGTGGACCTTATGCGACTTCAAGTTCTCTGCAAAGAATGAATGTAATATTTGATATTGTCCAGTGCAATGTTTACAGCCCGAGTAACAGTGGTCTCAAGCGTATCTTGCTGGTTAGGACGTATTTGCAAAGTGGTGTCCACAATTTGGCCCCCAGAGAAGACCATGATTTGAAATGGTGGTGGTGACAATTAATTTTTTTTAATCATCCGATTTGAACAGGAAGGTCTTCATTTGCAATCAAATTTAATTGGTTGAACCAGTTTTGCCAATATTGCATGTAAAACCATGGTTGTCCATCGAGGTGTAACCCCATATGATGGCCCATAGGTTTGACCTATTATTCCACCATTTTGTGCAAGCAACAGCTGTGTAGATGAAACTTTATAAAAAGCGTGCAGGTCCCAAGTCCAGATTTGCATAACTCATAATGCTTCTTTCCTTTTCGCTAACAGGTGACATCAGCTTTCAACCCATAAATGATAGCATATTTTGGGTTCTTTCCTGTAGTTTGGATTGCATTCTCACTAGTAATGAACCACATTCTGTTTCACTTGGAATAGGACTGAGACCCCCTTTTCAGGTCTGATACCCACCCCAGTGCGAGCAAACCGTTCTCACCTACCCAAACAAATTGCACCAATCAATGGATAGCCATACCAGGACACTCCAAACAAACTATAAGTGTATGATATCCAAAACTACATACTTGGATATCTTTTACCGAGAAATTGTATTGGCCTTCTCCCTTATTTATTATATCATAAATGTCTGAATAGAGCTGTCACAATGATGAAATGTGGGTTATTTCATTGATTAAAAATAATCTTGATTAATAATAAGCCAGATAATCACAGTGAAATAGTATTACTGTCCGTAGAGGAGCTGGAGTCTTATTGTGTTTTGTCTGTTTTACTGGCAACATTAGACAACAAGATTACTGTGTTACTTCAGGATTCATGTGATTAGCTAAGATCACAAAAAATGCCATTTCTTTTTTCTATTTATCTTACTATTAGTCTTCAAAAAGTGCTGCAAGGACCTAGCATAAAATGGCGGTTGATATTAATTCCCGTGCTTGGAAGTTTGAAAAAAATGGACATCTCAGTAAGTGATTTTAAACACAGAAATAACTGGGGTTTGTTGTTTATTCTAATATTTAATTCCAGGAGAAAAATAGTCATATTTTAAAGCCCTGACCTTCATACTTCATACATCTCAAAGAGAAGGTAGCCTAAATAAATTTAATGGGAAACTGACTTGTACACATGCGCCTTAAAATAACCCCAGGCAAACTGACAGATATCAAAGACAGTACTGAGTCAACCCCCCCCTGACTTGCATCCTTTGAATTGCTGTATCTCGTGGATATCTATTTCCGCGAAGTGCCAGTGCCAGGTGCTTAGGCTATATTGGAGTGTGACGTTGGGAGTAATTGGGCTGCAACATTGCTTGCTTCAAAACAACCATGGCTTAGGCCTACCTTGACACAAAATTCCCTTGGATGCATTTTTATTTGCTGAGGTGCATGTCTGATCTGCTAGTTACTGTGCATGTGGTAGCATGGAAGGAAACATGGACATTTTGCATCGTGAAATTAGCCCACAAGATTTTATTATTCTCGTTTACCTTTCACTGTAACAAAGCATCCTCTGGAAAAACCCTATTAACTGAAACGGACTAGTTAACCTTGTAGTAGGGTAGAACAATTAATGTATATATCTTAAATCTTTTCACTTTTATAGTGCAAAGCCGTGTACATTTTATAATTTCATAGAATGGGCTTACAGCTTTTCACACTTTATACTGTATGGTTTGAATGCCTTAATAATCAGTAACAAAATCTGTGCGATTGCATTCGGTTTGTTTTTCACAGAAAATAAATGTTTATCTTTTTGAATATCGATGAAGAATTGTCAGTATTTGTACAAGAAGCTGTTATTGGGAAACTGGGGACTATCATAAAACATATTTTTTCTGCCACTGAAAATAACAAAAAATTACCTATGTGGGAGAACAGAACAGTATGTGCTATATGCTTAGGCAATCTGAAATCAGTGGTACAAATTCAGTGTGCTTTTTGATTAGGTAGCAAGTGCGCAGGTGAGGTGGGGGTACTTGTGTAGTAAATGTATGTCTTTATGAAAATACATATGCTGTTTTTAGGGCCTCTCACAAAGGCAATAAGTACAATGGACTTTCGAGGGAAGAGAAGGGGGGAGGATGGCTTTGCTGCTGTTATCGACTTCCTTCTAGCAAATGCCCGCCTGGTACTCGGGGTTGGGGGAGCAGCAGTTCTGGGTATAGCCACGCTGGCTGTAAAACGGGTAAGCAGACCTAAATTCTGCGAATTTAATGATTGTGTTTATTCATGAGAGGATTTATTTAAATGCCTTTAAGAAAGAATTACACGTTATAAACTCATTGGTGTACTCTGGCATTAAAGCTTCCTGGGAAAGATGTGAATGTACCGATTTACATTTTGTGCTGCTGTAGCTGATTGAGCGTGCTGGCAGAGCCCCAGATGATGAGAAACAAGACCAGAAGACTGTAGACAGCTGGGAGGAGCTGAGCCTGGTGAGCACGTCCCCAAAGCTCCTGAGGAAAGGTATTGAGGGTGTGGTTATGAAGCAGATCGCTGCTGCTACCAAGGCTCAGAAAGGTAAGTCAAGATTTTGTATTTGGCATGAATGTATAGTATAGTGTGCAGATTAATGTTGCAGTTTTCCTGTCTGAAGGAGAACTGAATTTGAATAACATACTTTTTAAAATGAGGTCTTGCCAATGTCCCAGTTTAGAACATTTGTCAGCTTCTGCATGTTCTCTTTCAAGATTCAAGTGTACAAATTTATTCATGAGGCTTGAAAAATAGTTATTTTCAAAAACCCAGTGACAAGTAGAAAGCTATTATGCAGTGTTCAGTATTCTCTGAAACAGATTTGTCATTCACAAAAGTGAAGGAAATGTGAGATGTTTTGTATTTAGGCATCTAACCTGGTTGTATTTCAGCAGAGTTGTCCAAGCCCTCCAGTGCTGCTGCAGAGAAGCCCAAGGTTGAAGTGAAGAGGCTCCAGCTGTGTGTTAGTCCCAATGAGAGGTTGAAGCAGTACTATGAGTCCCACGTGGCTCTTTCTGCAGTGGAAGTGAGTCGAGCTCAACAACAGGCTCTGGATATATGCACAGAAATCCAAGGCTTCCTCCACACAAAGCACCCCGACATGCCTCTGGGGGAAATGCACCTGGGTGGCTCCCTACTGGATGATCTCCAGGTTGTGGCTGCAGACCATGCCTGTCTCCTAGTGCCTTTGCAAATCGAGGACGTTCTTTGGAACCTGATCCCAGGTGAAGAAACGATCTTGAGTAAACCACAGTTCTGGATGGTCCGCCGGGTAAACCTGGAGTACTTTCCCCGTGGCCGTAGTTTTTGGGACAGGTTCATGGTAGGGGGTTATCTCTCTTCCAAGACGATAATTGAGGTCCTGAACAAGTCTGTGATGGAGACGATGAACTGGCCCTCCCTCAGCAGCACACTTGAGTGTGTGGTCAGACCAGTGATGGGGTCCCAGGAGCTGAAGCTTGAGATTAAGAATGGGGACAGCCAGCTATTCATTAGCATCTTGCCTACCATACGTTTGAGTGACACCATTCTGACTGCCCAAATGGAGTTCACTGGAAACTTTGACAATATTTGGTACCACAGTCTTTATACTGCGGAAACCACTAAGCTTGCAGAATTGGATGAAGAGGACCATGGTATCAGAAAACTCTGCGTAAAAATCCTCAAGGCTGTGTGCAAAAATAGCCCCCCATTGAGGAAGCTCTCCGGGGGACACCTAGCAAATGTCATTTTGCATCTCAGTGAGAAGGAATATGATTGGACAGAGGCGGCTTTGGCTGATAGATTCCAGCAGGCCATCACTGAGATGATTGGTTATTTGGAAATTGGTTGCCTTCCCAGTTACTTCAAGCAGACAATAAATTTGCTATCTGATTTCACTGAAGAAGAGATTGATGAAATGGGCTTTATGCTGTACTGTGCTGTATCTGAGCCAGAAGTACTATTGCAAATATAAATATGATAATTTTTTCATTTTCCATAACTGTTTGATTGCAGCAATAAAAAGATAAATGTACCAGAATATCACTCCGGTACCTTGAATACATTGAAGTGTAAGGAATCAGAAATATAGAAATGTTACCAACAAGCAGATAAACTATGCAAAAACCTAACCCTTATTTTTGAATTAAATATCATAGAGCATAGTTATAGTTTCAGCTTCCACGTACATTTTTATACTTCTGTTTTCATTTTATAATGAGCACTTAATCCAAATCCAAAGTTTAACATTTTTTGTTTTTGGGAGAGTAGAAGGGGATGATACTAGTCGTGGTGGTAACCTATACAATGGATTTAGAAAAAAACAAGAACGGTGTACTAAAAATATTTTGGCGCATGTACATGGAACTCTGTAGAATTTATTAGCATTTTCTGTAAATAGTAACTTTTTTGAAGACTAGAAAATGATTTTAATTCTGTATGCTCACGACTTTGTACACTGTGCATAATATAGTTGCTGTGCTCAGGAATGTCTAAGCTCTCAACCCTGTGATGGCAGGACATGGTGAAGCTAATCAACCTTGGTAATGTTTTTGGATTGTCTTATTCAATAAAGGTATATCTGAAGATGTCTCCCTTTTCTCAAAAACACCCGTTTAGGAAATAAAATACATATAAATATTTTTGTAGTGTTATATTGTATCTTTTTGCATTTGTTTTTATTTAAATGTATTTAATACAGTGGCATTTCCATATGATATACTAGCGCATTTTAAGCTTTTAGATAGGAGTATTATTTTAACTTCACGGTGACAGTCTGCACTTTAACCTCATATCCATTATTTTATTTCAAATCCAATGTGCTGAAATACAGAGCAAAAACAACTACATTTGTGTCACAGTCCAAATACCTATGGACTGCACTATATAGAAGTCAATAAATTGTGAAATAATGAAATAAATAATACTCAGTGCATTATTATAAAATATTTCATACTACTTTTATTTCATAATGATACTTTTCTAAATGGCGCATTTCTGAGTAACTCTTTTTTCCCCCATTTCATTGCAACACTTTTAACATCATAATGACACATTTATTTCATTGCAACACTTAACATAATTTATTTCATGGTGTGGTCATCTGTCTGTTAATACGAGTGGGTCGAGGTCAGACAATATCACTGATTGCTCACACATTCAGGCCAAAACAACAGCACCCCAAATACATGGCTGAGGGGGAGAACTCTGGCCCAATCTCAATGTCCGCCCTCACACCATCTAAGAGAGGGTGTTCCGGGACCGGAATTATTTGCCCAAGATGATGGGTGGCTCACGAGCTGCTATCAGTTCCCCAGAGCCATTCTATTAAATGTATGTGACCAGTTAGCCCTAGGGTGCCATTACAGAGCTCGGTTCATTTGAGATTTATAGACGGAAGGTAGGCATACGTATGACAGACGTACGCTATTTTAAACAAGCGCAGCCAATTTTATAAATAATGCTTACGTCCATTTAAAGAAATGTGCTTACGTGAAGGTTAAAGATGACGTCCAAGTACTTTTTTTTTTATAAATGAGGCCCAGGTGTCCATATACTTTTGGCCATAGTGTATTTTCTAGATAAAAAAAGAGATTTTACCAAAAGCGATAATAGCAGTTTGTTCTAAGTCACTATTGAATTCCATGTAGAGGGACCAGGGGGGTATTCAAAACAGAATTATCAAGTTATCTAGATAACTGAACGATAAGGCTGTATTGTCACATTAGTGAGATTTCAGTTGATTTCAGAAGCTTTCTGAGGTTATTTCATGGTATTATTTTAGAGTTATCTGGCTAATTTGTTATGATGCTTTGTGGAATACCCCTGTGAGTACTTAATCCTCCTATTATATAAATTAAACTACCAGTGGATACACTCACACAAGTACAGAGAAGGCCACTAAGCTTTGGCATACAGAGTACAGTGGTGCATAAGAACATAAATAAACCACAAGGCACAATGATAGACAGAATCTAACTTCTGTAAGCATTGGGCTGACACATTCATATAGCCTACAACAGATCACCATAATCAAGCAGTGGCAAGAATTTTGCCGACACCAGGTATTTCCTAGCTCAAATCAGGATTTTTTTCCTGAAATAAAAACCTAAACTTCAGCTTATGTTCAGAGACAAGATTTACAATGTGAGACTTAAAAGATAGATGGCAAGCAATTAAAAAACCAAATACTTGTAACTTGATACTAAATAATTTGTATTTCTTTGTGAAGTTACAATACTTTAAAGATTTGAAGGCAACTCTCTGTTAGTAAACAACATAAGTTTGGTTTTGTCTGCATAATACCAATTTAAGTTGACATAAATGGGACTGTACAACATGAAAAGCAGACTGCAAAAAATCAAGAGCCTGTAAGACAAGACAAAGAGCAGTGAATAATGGTATCATCAGCATAAAAATGGTACATAGCATTTGGTATAATGATAACATAGTTTATTGACATATATGGAGAAAAGAATTGAACCTACCACTGAACCTTGTTGGAAGACCTTTGGAAATAGTCCGAAATTATGAAGTTGACCAATCAAACTGTACACACTGAGTTCTAGCAGAAAAGCAATTAGTAAACCATCCTGCAGCTTACCTATAGATAAGCCAATACTGAGAAGCCTGTTTATCAAGATGCTGTGGTCAACCGTATCAAACGCCTTAGACAAATCAATGAAGAAAGCAACACATTTTTTTTGAATCCAGTGCTTCAATTATGTAATTTACCACCTTCAGAGCAGCAGTGACCTAAAACCAGACTGATATGGATAGAATACAATTTGAGCATAAAAAATCCTTCAGTTTTTCTAAAACTTTTGCTAGAACGCATAATTTGGAGATGGGCCTATAATTGTTCATATTACAAGAATCCCCCTTTCAATAAGAGAACATATCTGATATACAAATTTTAGGAATGGCGTTTTTAGTGAGCGTGAGATTAAAGACAGGATAAAGGCTCCACAATTAAATCAGCAGCTAGTCTTAGAAAATACAGATCTAGTTTATCAGGGCCTGGAGAATTTGTAGGATTCAACTGCTTCATGGCTTTATGGGCCTCCAACACAGAAAATGGTGTAAAGTAAAATGGCTCATCAATGTTATCACATGTAACAGAGGACGAAGAATCTACCTGGATATTGGAAACAGCTACATCATATGACAAGATGCCAAATAATCCTGAAGAAATAAAATGCTCATTAAAACAGCTGAGTATATCCGATTTGTCAGTCAGAGTGAAAGAATCTTTAACAATGTGAGATGTCTGATGAATTACCAGATGAAGATTAAACAATTTTTCTGAATTTCTTTGGATCATTCAGATTTTTTGATGTTTCAGAAAGATAAACTAATTTAGCTGTCTAAGTATGTAGCTGTCTAACAAGGAGCCACAGAGCTAAGAATAAATCAGCCTAGATTTCCTGTAGCTTTAGTCCAGGCAATATCTCTTTCATGAAGTACACACCAGCTCAGGAGAAACCAGGAGCTACAGTGGCCCTTCACTCTATATTTGTGAAAGGGAGCATGTTTACTAGCAATTTGAGTAAAACCATTGTTTACATTTTTTATTTTATGCCAATTCTAGCAAGTGAAACAGATCATGGAAGAACCCCTGATCAATAAACTGCTTCATATTTCTCAGAAAGAATTCCTGGCCCAGTCTTTGGGAGCTTAGAGTTTCTACATGCTTCTATTACATAGTGATCAGATCATTAGTGAGTATTTATGAGGAGTATTGGTCAGAAATAGCCTATATCAAGTAAAGATGATTTCTCAAAGCATTTGAGATTTGGTTGGGTTGGACTATGGATCAATTGTGCAAGGTTTCAGACAGATTTTAAGTTATCAGAGACTGAAGACAACCAATCTCAATGAAGGTCATCAACTAGAATAACCTCTCTTGCATAAATTTCAAACAGCAAACAAACAAAGCTTACAGAATGTGGGTTTTAAGAGGCATAGGCCAATTATGTAGGTTAATGGGTGACAAAAAAAATCAATAAAGATGAATGCATGCACGGAAGCGCATCTCACTAATTTGGTAGTAGCTACAAATTACAAAAGTTGCTACAAAAAACTAGGCTGTATGGCTTCATCTTAAAATATTTAGAGTTATATTTCCGAAAGGCAAAAATATATTAAAATGCATTGAATTTGTATTGTTTTCTTTGTAATAATAATAAAAACAATGTTAACAAAAATTAGTAGCTTTTTTTTTTAAAGCATCGTTGCCAAATTACGCATGTCCACACGTGTCCGCCCTAATTGAAAGGAAGATATGAAATCATTCCAGACTTTAAAATGATTAGCTAAATGTTATATGTTAGGCTACTTTCTATGAATTGCGCGTAGGCCTACGACTTCTGCTCATTTTTATATGCGCGATTAAACTGAACTAGGGCCAGAAACTCCCTAAACAAGCCGCCCGCCCCGCCCCGTTGTGCTGGCTGCAGCGATCAGGCCTTCTGTTCTCACTTCTCTACGAAGATATATCCAACAAACATAGTCTAGGCCTATGCTGTCCTGTAGTTGCGCTCAAGGATGATGCTTATAAGTTTGTTTTGTAATGTTTGCACATTGTCCTTCAGTCGTTTGGTAGCCTACAATTAGCCATGGGTAGCCGATAAGACGAGTGTGCTACCCCTCCCTCCAGTTTTCTTCACTACCTCCAGCTTCTTCACAAGTTTCACAACGCTGTTGGTATGCCGCCCAGGTACACCACGGTAAAATAGACTACTATTTCGGGTCGAGACAACGCAAGCAAGTTTGCTGCTATTTCATGCACAGCTATAAACCTGTACATTATCGCACGTCAACGTTAGCTAGTTTTGTGAAAAATAATTAAATAGCCTACTGAACATAAAACTACAAACTCAGCAGGCAAATTCACGCCATGTCGCAAGCGAAACGCGTCGTAAACATTTAGCTATTCAACTAAAACTACAATCCCCAGGTGGCACCGGCGTTTTGTTTCAACCTAAATTTAATTAAACATATTCGTCATCAGAGGTCATAAATGCAATGCACGTGAAGCACTTTCATTTTGTAAAATAGGGATATGATATGTTTAGCTCACGCATAGATACCCGTAACGTTAGCTAAAGGACAGAACGGTGGATACTTCCTTATGGTTGAGCCAGTGAGTCACACGGATAAAATATGGCTGGTCTTGTTTACAGGTCTTCAGTCGTGACACGACACGCACTGTTTATTCTAGCTAAAGTTCACCTGCTCTGATGTTTTCCGCACTTACCAGAACAGTGAACTTCAACCGGAGGGCAACGAAGGATTTCACGTTAATCGCTGGACAAAGAACAGGATTCAACGCCAGCGACATAGCTAGGCATCTACTCTTTTGGCAAGTGATTATTGAGCAGTTGGCATCTCTGTAGGCTAACTTGCCAGCGAGTGTTCTTAACGTTCGTTGCTATCTTATGGAAGCTCGATTCCTGTCAGTTTACAACTTTATTTTGGAGGAGAAAAATAAACGAAATGGTATTGAATAGAGGACCGACGTGGACACCACGCATACAAATTGAATAACGTTAACGTTACAACGAAGAATCGTAACTTAAGTTAGGCAATTTTTAAATATTGTTATAATGTTTATTCAGCTAAGGCTACCAATTAAGCAATACGGTGTCATATGTGTTGCTGTTAGCAATACTGGGAGCTGAGTCACAAAGTCAGTAGCTAATGTTAGGTAGCAAGCTGTGCAGATGTATTTTATAGCAGCTGATCATTAAAGTGTGGAGTCATGAAGTCATACTGGATAACATTTTCTTAATACCTTTCTAGTCCGATAGTTTGGAAAGATGATTGGCTCCCCTGATGTGGTGGCTTTTACCAAAGAGGATGGTTTTGGGGAGGTGTATGCAGACCCCTGGATGATCCCAGAAGAGTTTTCTGTGCCTCTGTTTCCTCATTCTGGAAATGGTAATCCTTGGATAAAGACTTCTTATGCTAAATTTACCAAGGATTTTATTCTGATTTCTGAGTTTTCTGAACAAGTTGGTCCACAACCTTTACTTACCATCCCAGATGAGTCTAAGGTTTACGGCACTTTTGATCTGAACTATTTCTCCCTGCGGATTATGTCTGTGGATTATCAAGCTTCCTTCGTTGGCCATCCTTCAGGCTGTGGCTATCCAAAGCTTAATTTTGTGGAGGACTCAAAAGTTGTACTTGGGGACTCAAAAGAAGGTGCTTTCGCATATGTCCACCACTTGACTCTTTATGACTTGGAGGCCCGTGGGTTTGTTAGACCATTCTGCATGGCTTATATTTCAGCAGACGAGAGAAAGATTATGCAGCAATTTTTAGAGCTGTCATCTGAGTTTTCCAAGGCCTCTGAGTGTTTGAAAACTGGAAACCGGAAGGCTTTTGCTAATGAGCTAGAAAATAAACTAAAAGACTTGGAATATACCAGAAGTGTACTGCACAAGGAGACTGAACTGCAGAAAAAGAGGAATGGGTGCTTTTCAACCCAAGTAATAGAAAAAGCTAATGAGTTGGCAAATGTTGAAAAGTCCATATATGAGCATAAAGATTTGTTAAAGCAGATCACATCCTACCCGAATAGAAAAATTAAAGATCCTGAATTTCTGCCATATGAATCGGACAACCCTGTTGACTCAACTGATCTAAACCAGAAACCGACATTCAGTGAATTCAGCTTTGAAAATCAGTCAGAGGGTCACAGTATTAAACAAAAACCCTCTTACACCCCTCAGCTTATAAAAGCAAAGTCAGCCAAATGTTTTGATAAGCGCTTGAAAACACTGGAAGAGCTCTGTGATTTATACTTTTTTCATCAAACAATGGATCAGCTAAGGTTAATTGAGAAGACCTTCCGAGGTGACCTGTGCTACATCTACACTAGTCAGATTGACCAGGCTTTGTTGAAGCAACAGAAAATCACAAACTTCCTTTTTGAGGATAGTGAGTGGGAGGAAGAAGCTGAGCAGCAATTTTGTGATGGTAAACAAACTATGAACAACAACCTACCTCCAGCTTCCATCCTGTCAGTTGAGCCATTGAGTCTGGATTCCTACACCTCATGTGTTGAGACTGTGCCTATTAAACTGGAGCCAGAAACTAATGAAGATTGGATTCATGGAACAGAGCTGACTGAGTCCAGTCCCTGTGACCTCTTGCAAGACGATACTGATGAAGGTATTGATGCTGAAATGAAAGGTAGTTTAAGTAGTGGTGAGAGCATTGAGGTTCTGGGAACTGAAAAGTCTTTTAAAACTCAGGGACCGACAGTGAATTCAAACCACGTGGCAAACCTTCAGCCACCTTATCCCGAAGTAGTTGGGAGGAGAATTGTCACCAGGAGGGCTTACAGTGAGGACAGCATTGAAATCCTGAGCATCTCTGAATCCATTATACCAGAGGACTTACGACCATCCTACCCAAGTGCTATTTACGAAGAGGAACTCCCTGCGGAGAACTGTACAGATGTTGTACACAATCCAGACATGCTGGATGAGTGCATTTTTGAATCGGGGACTAACCTGCAGGTGGAGTCATCATGCAGCATTGGAAATGAGGACCACATTTACAAGGAGTCCTCACCTGAGCTGACACAAGAGTGTTGTGCAAATGGAGTGATGCAAGAGGAGCCACAATCTGGCCTTCAGGAGGATCCTACTCTGCAGGTGGATTTTTCTCTTTATCAGGCAGCCCTTCCTGATGCCTCTCTGGCTGGGCTTCCTCTGGATGAATTGAACCCAAACTGTCTCTCAGATGATATCTCTAGAATTAACTTTGATGACCTATCTGACAGCACCAGCTTCATGAGTACCTCCACTAGTTCTGATGGGGCATATTCACCTTTTCTTTATGGAAACCCCATTACTGTGAAACACAAGAAGAAGGCTGGACAGCGTGCCTTGAGGTTCATCAGACAGTACCCCTTTGCCCAGCAAGCTATATTCTGCCTTCTAAGTGGCAGGGCTCTTGTTGTTTTGGGAGCTGATGAAGGGACAGTGAGAAAGCTGGTTCATGCTTTGTCAATTTACGTGCCCAAACTTGGTAAGCATGGTGAATCTGTAAAACAATGGCTGTCTTCACCATTTCAACTGACAGACCTGCAGAAATGGAAGCTTATCGGCCTTCACAGGTAAGACTTTGATAGTATTACCAATTACATGTAAACTGTTCTAACTAAAAACCTTACGACAGCTAAAAATCATGTTATTGTGGATGTCAGACAGTGCTTTTAATTTTTACAGGAATACATGTCAAATGTAATTTCACTTCTCATTTTCAGCTAATACCACATGTTTTACAGCTTTTGTTATAGAAAGAAGAACTAAGTGGCGGTAATATACAAAATTCAGGTCAAACCTCTGCATGTAGCATATTATATTGGCTGTTTCCACAGTTAAAGATGTATTAAAAGTGTTCAGCAGGTTTAAAGTCTCAAATTGCAGTTTTACATCCTTGTATCATTTAAAGTTATGGAGGAATAGGAATTGTTTCATGAAGTATATGCAGTTGGTCCAATTCATTTTAGTCTTGTAAGAGAAAGGAAGACTTTCTTGAGAGGCGTTTAACTTTTTTGACATTTCACATATCTATTTGATGACCATTAAATTGTTTTCAATGTAGTTTACAAGTCTATAAATGGAACAAAGCCTTTTCCATGAAACTTAAAAAAAAAAAAATTAATACTGAAAATCTTTTATGTCTAAAATGTTTTAATGCTTTCTCAAATTGTTATATTTTAAAATATTTGAAGTCATTATGTTTTACAGTATGCATTTGTGCATTAATTACTCTTAATGTTTCTGAAAACTAGGGGGCAAACAATGCTTGGCTTCTGTAGTCATTTGCAGTTATTCCAGAGTTGACCTTTCATTTCACTTGACACAGCAGTAACCAAGATCCCACTGAGCGTGATGTCAGAAGCACTACACTGTGAAAGGGAGGGTGGTAGGGCTATTAGTCGGAGGATATGAAATGTCTCAAGCATTGTACTCATAGTGCAAAGAAACATTAATCACTGACACTGACAGATATTATTGCCTCCTCACCAGCCACATCATCTGAAAAGAATAGGCAATATCTATATATATCTTAAGCAGGCTATTAAGGCTGGACTTTTTCTCAGTGTTCAAATAATGGGTAGTACTATTGTTTCAGCAGGGATGAAGCAGAGAAAAGTGATTTGTGGTTTTACATCTGTTGAAGTTAAAAGGACTCATCCATTTTCCTGAAACTTAAATGTTTAAAAAATGTATGAATATTATCCTGTTTCAAATATCTAAACTAGAGCAAGGGTCACGAGGTCTTACTGGTTTTTGTTCTGAATTTTATTTCAGTTTGCTCAATTATTAACAGTATGAACCTCAATGTACAGGGTGTGAATGTTGAAATACTGAGTACCTTCAGCTGTTGGTTGCCTGTGTCTATCAAACTGAATAATGAATCAATAAAATTATGTAGTTAGGGGTTTGGATGGAGCAAACGATCTTAAATATCTCTGGCACTCCAGGTCCATTGTTGCCTGTGCCTTGTGAATGGTATGAAAAGGCCACAATTGTCTCTTGGCCTGAATGGTTTCCACAGAATTTCAACCTGTCTTCTCCTTTGTTTGGTTGTCAGGGTGGCTTCTCCTGCAGGTTCTAGCATGCTGCACTCCCTGAACCGCTATAGCCGCTACATCAGCATTCTGGACATTGACCAGAAGACACTGCGTTGCCCACCATACAAGGGCTCTGTGATTGGACAAATGGCGGACCACCGTACCCAGATCAAGCGTGGGAGCACTTACTTCATGCACGTGCAAAGCCTGCAAACACAGCTGAGTTCCAAGGCTTTCCTCTACACATTTTGCCATCATCTCCACCTTCCCATAAGTGTAGATGAAGACCAAGACGCTGTGGCATCACGAAGGACCGACTTTCTGCACCATCACTTGGGCTACAGTGAGGATGACTGCAGAATTGCGCAGTTTCTGTCTGAGCTCATCAAACACCATTACCTGCACGGTCCTGGCATGGGGGTCACACTGCCTGTTTTCAGATTTAACTATGCAACCAGCTTTTTGTACAAAATTTAGGTGTGAATGTCACATACTGTACCAGATTATAATACTGGCACCTGAACAACACCGAGGCTCCCTTCCATTCTTAGTCTGGTAGGAACAGATGAAGAAAAACTCAATGTAAATGACTTTATTTTGTTCAAGTGATTCGCTATAGTGTGTTGTCATAAGTATCGACTGAGTGATGCATTTGCTGTTGAATGTAATTTTGGATCTCTAAAGTACTATTTATTATTTATGTAATTGCCCAGCCATATTATTGAAAACAGCCATTGACATACTGTTGAGAAGAAATTTATATCTCCTAGAGGGGTACTACTGCAACTTAAAATCTAATTACCAAAATGTCTTGCTATATGGATGAAGTCAATATTTGTACCTGCAAGTCATTATCCTAATGGTGCCATACTGTTCCATGTTTTATAAATAAAAAATGTAATACTAAACACACAAGAGATACTCATGTAATTAGGTCACAATTGTTCTACCAAACTAGTTTTGCTGAGAGCTGAGTACAAATTTTGTTTTATGCATTTTTCTCGTCACTTCAAACTACTTTGAGATATTATGTAAAAGGATTGTTATCGATCAGCAGATGTCCTCACTTATAAACAATTTTTTGGAATGCGAAAGTGCGCATTTTCTTTCATTTAGGAAAAACAAAATGGCAGATTGTTACTTACAGGTAGTGTAAACAAAGAAAAATCCAGAATGGTCATGAACATGCTTTATAAATGGTCATGAACATGCTTTATAAATGCTCCAAGTAAAAAGTGAAACGGCAAGTGATCAATAGCCAAAATCTCTTATTCAAACGGTTTCCGGTTGTTTATAGCTTTGGAAAGGCCTAATATTTAACTGACTGTATACTCGTTAAAAAATTAAGTAGCAAAAAAAGTTAACAAGTAGCACTAACTTAAAAATGCTTAAAATCCAAGTTAAACATACTGGAATTGGCAGAGAAAATTTATCATACCTGACTTGGGTTAATTCCATTTTGAATTCTTGTTATTCAGATGGATCAGGTAGGGCCCTATCTATTATGCATGTTATGTTGAGTAAAATGATGCACAAGATATGGCATGTTTGTAGAACTATGATTTGTTTGTCACACATTCACCAACCTTTGTGCTAAATGGAAAGTTTTGTGGATCAGTCTGCAAATAATTGTTAGACATTGTTGTCCAAACTATGTGAAAGTAATATGGAGGTCAGTATGGCAGAAGTAATGTTTACAGGACTAAAAATGAACCAGTTCCTGCTCTTTAGATGAATTGCATTAAAACGGAAATGATTTTATGAGCTTTTACTGGCAAAAAGGGTAACTGTTTCCCAAATCCAGGTGATGTTAGTGGCCCATCACTAATATATGTTCCTTGGCCTGTTCTATTGCACAAAGTTTCTTTAGGTTCATGTATCAAACACCATAACCAGTGTTTTTGTTTTATGCTCAAACTTGTGAAGGGAACTGTGAACCCTCTGAAATGGATTTTAGTGCAATTGTAAAATCGGAGCTAAATCTTGACATACGCACTTTGTTTTAGAATATAATTTACACATACCATGCACATGCAGTGTCAATTGTGGAGATGTAATTCAGTGAAAATTAAAAATGGCAGAAAATCCAATATGTTGGTCTAATGGTTTTTTTCTGTGAGGAGCAAAATCTATTGACATTGGTTTCAAGTGTCTAGGTCAAACAGTGAAGGAGTTAAATAGCAATTTCAACTAATTATTATAGTGCCAGTAAGTGGCCAAATGTCTTAATGGGTCGTTGGGTGACGCCAAGTTTCATAAGAATCAGCTAATCGGTTAAGGAAGAACTCTGGGAAAAGTGATAGATGAGTAAATATATTACAAAATGGCAGCCAAATCAAGATGGCGCTGCCCATAAAGCACGGACTATATATGTTCCGAACGCAGGCTTTTGTCATTGTAGCAAGTTTGAAATCTCTGCAAAGGAACAGATTTGTAGTGAATTTTAAAATATTTTTTCATATTTGCATCTCTATAGTGCCACCATATGGTTGGATTGGGTAAGGCTGTTGGGGATGGACTCCTGATGGGGTTGCAAAGATACATTATACTTATAAAAGTTTTTATTTAAAAAAATAGAATTTTTGTGATAAGCTACACCCACCTCAAATGTACTGTGTCCATTCATCCATCTTTTAACATATCAAAATTTTATATAGGACTTTAATGGATCTTGGTCCAAGAAGGCGATACAGCATATTTCATGCAAATTGGTCAATAATTGTAGGAGATATATTTGAAAGGTTTAAAAATTCAAAATGTCAGAAATCCAACATGGAAGACATTATGGTTTTTTGAGGCAAGTTTGTTCATCGGGCACACATGTACGGGCATATAAAGCTCATGACAGTAGTTCAAACTGACAAATAACCCTGTTGAATGTTTATATAATAATAAACTTAAATATTTGATTAATTATTTCAGCGCCTCTTATTGGCAGTCTCACCAAATTTGCATGTTAGTACATGGTTACCATATGTACCAAAATATCAAGATGATTGGATCTCATTAAGTCAAATGAGTGCTGAAATTTGATTGACTGGATGGCAGCCATGTTTTTAGAAAGCATGTTTTTGGCCAAGACAAAATTTCATTTGGACAATGAGTTGCGGGCATTCACGTTTTCCCCTGCAATAGTGCCACCTATTGACATGCAGAACCAAATTCTACACACGTCCTTGGACATGCCCAAAACATGTATAGCAACAGCACCTGGCCAATCTGGGTAAGTTTAGTAGTGGGTGGGAATGAGAAACTTGCTGGCAAATTTGATTGTTCTTGCTGTGCTGTGCTTTTCGGGCAGAAGAAAAATAATAAAAATCAGAACCTGCAGTGCTTGGACCCCTAATAAAAGAATATCCTGTCCTAACAAAGTCAATTTCTACAGGCTTACTGGACATTTCGGTACCTTGTGTAATCTAGTATCCGACTCATAGCCTTTGCGTGTGTGCCAATTTGGCAGGGTGTGATGGGCTTTGTCCTGCTCTAGAAATCTGTTATGGTATAACTGGGAAAAAAACTGGTATGTGCCTATTTTTGAATGTTTGCCAATGTCTGATTTTATTTATTTTGCACAGGAATGTTTGGTGGATCAGAAATCTTTGTTCCATTAGAATTTGCTTTTGTACATTTTGAGAGTTGTAACCACCGGAACTTAATATTTAATAAAATGCATAATCTGACTATTACTTGCCCGTGTGATTCATGAAGTCTTTCATTTCTTTAAATCAATATTTTTATTTTGTCAAAGACCCCATGTACAGTTTTGGTCACATATTTAATAATTTTCACAATGCAATTCATTCTAAATGCAATTTCACCAAATGTGACAATATGCCACAAATACCGTTTGTGCAGAAAAAATGTGCAGCCAATAAAGTATTAAAGAACAACAAACGAGAAATAGAAAGCCTAACAAAAAAAAAATGTATGATCCTAGTTACCTTTCACAAAAAAGGTCTGTTGCCATGCTTCTATTGCCAATGTTGTATATGTCCAATTGTATTAATCACAATGCAACGTTAAAGGAAATAAACTGAACTTATGCAATTCTTCATAATGATCCAGTGGAAGAAAATTATAATTTTTTCTTTTTTCTTTTTCTACAACAGAAAACAGTACTTACAAAACACTAAAATCACAACAGTAAAAGTGCAACATATGTATGGCTGTGATTAAGCAATAGAAGTTGCAAAACCATCACAGTTGAAAAGATTTTGGCCAGAATTCAACGTTGACTTACAAGTAAATGTAAGAGTTGCACCTTTTCTTGATAAACTCGGTTATTGCTTAACTTCAAAGGAAGAAAACTCAATGGCTAGTCAAATTTAAAGATAAATGTTGATTGAATGCCAGCCTTTCACATTAAAAAAAACAAAAAAACAGCCATCATCTTATTCCATTGGAAGCGGTTTTGCTGCAACTGGAAGGATATGCATCGACACATTTCTTCATCCTGATCAGCTCTAGGAACCTGCGTTTATCAGGGGTAAGTTCAAGCTCCTATGGAAAAAACAACAAAAGTTAAACAGAATGAACTGATTTCCAATTATGCCACAATTTTCAGTGTCAGGCATTAATGGGTATGGAGAGGGGGTTTAAAAAAATATTATGAATGAGCAGCTTGCCAGTTTAAAGTGGAAAATTAAAAGCAGACAAAGTTTCAGACAAAGCATGTAAAACACTTACATATCGTTGTAGGAAGCATCTGAGGTAGTACTGCCATGGGAAATCAGGCCTAGACATTATGAAAATTTAATGGTAAAACCAGCCAATATAAATAGAGAACATAATTACTTGTTCTGTGCCAGCAAAAAGGAGCATATTTATATACAGTGCAGTCTGTATGTATCGAACAAGGCCCAAACCATCACTCTGCTGCCAGATATGCAGTAGATGTGAATAGATCACTTAGGGTTTCTTCTCTGGACTTATTTTTCCATAGTTCAATAGGAAAATGAGTCAGGAGAAACAACCCTTAAAGGGTAACTACAGATCACTTCTTTTTGTTGTTGTTGTATGCCTACCTTATAATGAAACGTATTCATCCATTCCATTATTTAAACAATTCTGAAATAATATTGTATATCATAAACTGGTAGAAAAGCGTCTTGGTGCTGCCCTCTAACGGTTGACATTTTTTTCCTGCTCCCCACTCTGCCCCCGCCCCAATCGTGATGTCAGAGTACCTCTTTGGAGGTACCTCTACATCAGATGGATAATTGTTGCCGCCCACAACGGAAATAGCCGGCACCTGATTGGTTAGACGCACTATGGTCCTTTGTTTTCGGCTCCACGTTTTTAAACTGGAACAACGTGGAGCTGGAGTACAGCCAAAATAAAAATAAAAATTGTGGCACTGCCCAGGTACTTTCAAATTCCCCAGAATTATTTTAATAAACAACTGCAATATACATCAAATTTATATTTTTAAATATAGAAAAGGTCTCTTGGAATAAAACGTAAAAGACTTACTCATTCCAATGATTTAATAGGTTATCAAGGATTTGACGGTTGACTGAAAATAAAAGTGGACGTTTGTCCAGCAGGTAAAAGAAGAAGAAGTCAGCAATGAGGGTATGCTCCGACACTTCCCTTGTCCTAAAGAAGAAATTCCAGTGATTATTTCTTTGACAGTTGAAATTCCCCACCTGATGTTAAACTGGTATGAACCTTAATATCATGAATGATTAGTACCGGTAGGTGTGTACATGCTTTTCCCTGTACAGTTCTTCCAGAAGCGCATGAACGAACGCCTGCAGGACGTCAGGTTTGTCACTGAGGCTACGGAAAAACCACTTCAGTGCCCATGAATTTGCCTAGAAACAAGACGGCAAAGTAACTCACATTTATTCTTATAAATTCATACTTATATCGTAGACATTGAAAATTGACATGACAATTTGGGATGCATTCAATATGGCACAATGTGTACTGCAAATTTTACTTCGGTCTTCATACCCTGTAAGAAATAAACTGCAACTTATGCCATTTATTCACAACACATCTTATACACAATGTACAACCCCTGGCAAAAATTATGGAATCACCACACTTAGAGGATGTTCACCCAGCTTTTGTACTTCGTAGCAAATAAACAAATCACAGATATGACACAAAACTATTTTATTGTTTAATATCTAAACATTCTGGCTTCGTGAAATATACCTCAAACAAATTAAATTATTTAAATTAATGGCATATCTTTTTCCAGATCAAGTAGAGAGAAAAATTATGGAATCACTCAATGTTGAGAAAAAAAAATTATGGAATCAACAACAAAAAAAAGAAAATCACAATTGGTACTTTGTTGCTCCTCCTCTGGCTTTTATGACAGCCGGAATTATCTGAGGCATGGACTTCACTAATAAAAAAATAAATTAAAAAAAAACTATATTCTCCATCAAGCTGGTTCCAACTTTCTCGAATAGCGGTTGACAGATCCGCTTTGCAGGATGGAGCCTTGTCATGGACAAATTCTTTTACATTTTCACCATAAATTTTCAATCGGATTGAGATCCGGACTGTTTGCTGGCCATGTCATTGAGTTGATATGCCTTTCCTGAAGAAAAGCTTTCACACTCTTTGCTCTGTAGCAAGGTGCATTATCATCCTGAAAAAAGACTTCATCACCAAACCTATTTTCGATCGATGGAATGAGAAAAGTGTCCAAAATTTCAATGTACACCTGTGCATTGACTGTTGAGGTAATGATTGCCATCCATAATGGTCCTTTACCCGACATGCAACCACATATCTTAAATGACTGGGGAAATTTGAGTGTTTTCTTCAGGCAGTCATCTTTATACGTTTCATTAGAACGGCACCAGACAAAAGTTCCAGCATCATCTCCTTGGCCAATGCAGATTCGTGATTCATCACTGAATATTACTTTCATCCAATCATTCACACTCCATGATTGCTTCTCTTTAGCCCGCTGTAACCTTGTTTTCTTCTGTTTAGGTGTTAGTGCTGGTTTTCGTTTGGCTTTTCTACATGTAAATCCCATTTCATTCAGCCGATTTCTTGCAGTTCTGTCACAAACATTGACTCCTGTTTCCGCCAATTTGTTTTTCATTTGTTTTGTTGTGCATTTTGCATATTGCTTTGAATTTTCTATCCTGACACTTTGACGTCTTCCCGTATTTTTTTTCCTTTATAACATTCATATTTTGTTTATACTTGCACCAAATTTTAGACACAGCTGACTGAACAACCAACATCTTTTGCCACACTCCGTGTTGGATTTCCTTCTTGAAGGAGTTTTATAATCCTTTACATTGTTTCAATTGACAACTCTTGTTGGGGCCATGTTTCCTTTCAATTAGCCCAACAGCTTGTTAAGGTCTGTAAGCACTATTAACTGCAGACTAATTTGCATTTTTAGACTTGTGCCAGTATTTGTTTTAGAACTGCAAATTACATCATATTTTCCTCTACTTGATCTGAAAAAAATATATGCCATTCATTTAAATTATTTTATTTTATTTGTTTTACGTATATTTCACGAAGCCAGAATGTTCAGTTATTAAACAAAAATTGTTATCTGTGATTTGTTTATTTGCTACGAAGTAAAAAAGCTGGGTGAACATCTTCCAAGTGTGGTGATTCCATAATCTTTGCCAGGGGTTGTATAATAAGCCCAGCCAATCAATTGACTTAATGTAAATTTGCAAGCCAAACAAAATATCTGAGCATAATAAGTAACACAAAGAAATTGGAGGAAACTTTCAAATGCACTGATTTAACTGATGCTAAATTTGTAGAGGCAATTCCATTTGTTAAAAATGGTTTAAACAATGGATATTTCCATCTTTCCTGGAACTACGGTTACATACATTTGATAGGTCTAGATATTCAGGTCTACGTAGATTTCCCTTGACCACATTAGCACAAGATGTATCAACTACACCTACACCTAGTAATGTAGGCCCATGGGAATGCTCTTTGGTTGGAGTGCATCTAGCCATTTGCTCAAATTAAAACAATAGTGTTTTGTTTCACTAAAACCTTTGCTCTCTCATCAATTCTTTGCTTCAATTCTGATTGACTCCCATTTAATATTGGCCCATTAACTTTAAAAGTTAAACAGAAATCAATGAGCAAGAGCTACTGCCAGGTAAAACGGTCTCACTTTGAAAGTCAAGATGACGTTGAGGATATTGATCATGGCACAGTGGAGAATCCTGCGCGCCAGGGCCTGTGTGACTAGCAACAGAAGAGCCTGGTCTGGAAACCTCTGCATTAAGAAAAGAAAATAATGGCATAAAATAGTTTCACTGACAAACCTTCTCAAAATTATTAATCAAGACCCATGATTACCATAAACTTACATTCTGAAATGATTTTGGAATTTGGATTTGTGACCCATCTAGGAGGATGGCTGTTGCTATGTCCCTTGTCTTCTAAAATAGGAAAGATGCTCATGATCAGCATTAACTCGGTGATGCATTTTATAGAAAGAAAAATAATAATAATTTACCATCTGAAATTCAATGTCAGGTACAAGGAACGAGGCACATGTAAGAGAGCCATCTTCTCCCATTACTGGAGAGCACGCCACACTGATCAGATTCACCCACGGTTCTGACTGCGAACACATATTTAATGTTAAACTGGGACAATTATCTTGAACACGGTTTATATTTGGAGTTATTTCTTTTTTTTTTTTTTTTTAAATCAAATGTTTAAAGAGAACAGACTGTGGTCTAGACACAAATGCTTTGAGCAGTGATTATCCAACTCGGTCCTGGTTTTCATTCCAACCACAATTGCAATCCCGGAATTTTAACAAGCTGTTAATTGTTAGGGGTTTGTCATATTTAGAGGAATTATTTTCCCTCTTAAGCCACATTATGTAAGCAATAGCTATGGATGTCAGGAATAATAAAACTCCAATATTCTCATTGTGCTATATTGCAAATATTACAAAAAGAGGGGCAAAAAAGATATATATTTTTTTTAACTGATCAAATTAAAGACTGAGGTGAATCAAGACAAAAAAGACAAAGCAAATAAAAATTAGCCAAACCTGCACTGTGTTAATACATTTAAGAAAAAAATGATGAGGGAACTTAAAAACACAGTGTTCAACTACCTAATTAGGAGCCTATTGATTCACCCCAGTCTTTGATTTGATCAGTTTAAAAAAATTGTTACCCATTTGCAATATAGCCCAATAAGCACAGTAGGAACATAGGAATTTTATTCTTCATGGCATGCATAGCTATTTCTGACATGATGGTCTTAAGAGGGTAAATAATCCCTCTAAACATGAAAAGCACCCAATTAAGAAAAATTAACCAGCATACACAGTGGTCCCAGAGGACCGAGTTTGAGAACCACTGTGCTAGAGCATTGTGTCACAGTAAACAGAAAACCCCAAACCTAAAGGGAGTCTGTGCCTGACTACTTGCATACTTACATCCATAAACACTGCTGTGTTGCAATTCAAAATCCTCAAACTGCACTTAATAACCTCAGACGTCTTTGGAAGGTTGGCGTCTATAACCAAAATAAGAAATGATTGTAACAAGACTTCCCACTAAACATAAAATACTGTCAGAACAAACACAGATTTAAAATTTGGATATGACCTGTCACAGTTTCCCACTCTGTTGACAGAAAAGGATCTTTTCCAACTGGTATTTTTCCTGTGGAGAGGATCTTCAAGTATACAGAAAACTGGTTTGGAGACAGTCGACAAGCACTGCAGCACATCTCTGATATTGGACTGAAAAAACTCTGTAAAGCTGCATGATAGTCTCCAGCCTTGCACAAGAAAAAGGGGACGTGATCGCTCATACTCTGTAAACTGATCAAAAAAGAAGAAACGGAATTATGCAATGCAAATCACATATTACATTTGTACATCTTACCTCAAACAATTACAAGTGGGGAAAAAAGAAAAAAATAAATACAAAATTGACTCACTGCATTTTGTTATCACTCCTCACAACCTTCAGATACCTTGCCAGCTCCCTGTACCTGAGAGATATCAATTATGAGTCCAAACTGTTTTTCATAAACACTAATGCATCAAAGACCGTTGTTAATTGTTATGGAAACACAATCTGCACAGTCTGGATTAAACAAGGAGGTTGAATATTCAAATAGTTTGAAGGTCAAACTAAATCTAAGATGACAATCTAGTTAAAAAAAAATACTAAAAATAGAACAAAAAGTTCGGAAATTTGTGTTTGGTAGATTATTTCTCTGTTGTAACAATGCTTCTTGGCAATACATTTTATACCGTTGGAAAGCCTGTTTATTTCCCTTTTAAATGGTGCCCCATTTGTAAGGAACATGCATTTGTGGGATGAGCAGCACAGCTGAGTATGTGGGTTGCGCCCATGTAAAATTTGCCAAATCTTCTCTGCCAATGCCAAACAGCTTACACCTGCATTGGAACCTGAACATGTAGAGGAACGTTATGTTCAGCGATGAGTCCAGATTCTGCCTATGGAAGTTGGATCGTAGGGTCAAAGTGTGGAGAAGACGGGGAGAACGCTATGCTGATTGCTGCACCGATAGAGTAACACCTTTTGGTGGAGGCAGTGTGATGGTGTGGGGCGGCATCTCCATCACTGGAAAAACGAGGCTTGTCATCATTGGAGGCAATCTCAATGCAGAGAGATATCGAGATGAGATTCTGCAACCAGTGGCAATCCCATATCTCCACAGTCTGGGACCGAACTCCATCCTCCAAGATGACAACGCTCGCCCCCACAGAGCGGGGTTTATCAGAGACTACCTCCAGAATTTGGGAGTAGAGAGAATGGAATGGCCTGCCAACAGTCCTGACCTCAACCCAATTGAACACTTGTGGGATCAGCTTGGGCGTGCTGTTCGTGCTAGAGTGACCAACACAACCACGTTGGATGACTTGGGACAAATCCTGGTTGAGGAGTGGAATGCCATCCCACAGCAGTGTGTGACCACGCTGGTGACCAGCATGAGGAGGAGGTGCCAGGCTGTTGTGGCTGCGTATGGTTCTTCCACACGCTACTGAGGCTCCTGACTGTTTGTTAAATTAATAAATTGTAAAATTGCCAATATGTCTTGTTTCTTCCTTGTTACTGTTAGACTTCAATCATCCAATCCACCAAACAAGAGTCACTAGCAACAGCAGAATAAGCTGTTTGGCATTAGCAGAGAAGATTTGGCAAATTTTACATGGGCGCAACCCACATACTCAGCTGTGCTGCTCATCCCACAAATGCATGTTCCTTACAAATGGGGCACCATTTAAAAGGGAAATAAACAGGCTTTCCAACGGTATAAAATGTATTGCCAAGAAGCATTGTTACAACAGAGAAATAATCTACCAAACACAAATTTCCGAACTTTTTGTTCGATGTTTATGTTAAGTACCAAATGTTAAATTTAGTTTTATATATTCTGTAATTTCAATGGCAATTGAAAAGGACATTTTATTTATTATTATTCTTCTTTTTTTACCTTTTTTGCTCCTTTAGTTTCTCCACACGTGCCTGTACAACAACCACTGGTTCAAATAGGACTTCTCTCTTCCCTCTTAGGACTCGCTCCCCTTTGATGTTCTGCCCTTTTAGCACAGCCACCAGCAAAGGATCGTCCCACTGGAGCACATTCAGACTGAAATGTAGGTCCAAAAACATAGTAATTTCCACGAGGCATCATCAATAATCGGAAAATATTTTACGTGGAAAAACGAAATGGTTACCCACCAACTGCTCAGCCACCTGCACTTCACCGGCAGTGGGAGTGACTGAAAGAAGGTTTGCAGTTTCTTTGAGAACGAAGCACTAAACTCACTGACAACCATCAAGTTCCTCAGAGTATTCGTCACCCTACAATAGAAACATTCAATAATAAAATTACAGAGTAACAACTTCAGCTATTATGCAGGATTACCGTTTAGCACCGATATGAACCTCGCTAGCGCCACTAGCTGTGCAATGCGCACCTTTCCGATCATTCATGTAGTTACTTAATATTGTAGTTACAATTTAATTATTATTTTACTGGGGAAAATAAAGCTTTGTTAAAGACATGCGGATAAAAGATGAGGGATAAATGCTGGTTTTGTGCTGGCATTTATCCCTCATCTTTTATCCTCATGTAATACGTCCTATAAACTTCCTATGGAGCAAGGATGTGCATTTGAGATGTGGGTCACAAATACTTTGTGAAACTTTCCATCTAAGTGGCCATTTTTGGCTCTATAGGTACTTCTTTTAAGGCCTTGCAATTTTAGAACCATATATATTCTACCGACAACATGTTGGTATGATTATAAAACTTATACAATTTTCAAAATGATGAGGGTAATTATGCTGTAAATTATTTTTACAGTAATTTATTCATTTTGAAAATAAGAAATATTAATATATTAAAGTATTTATTTATTTTACTCATTATTTGATACATTGTTGGGAAACTGCATGAGAATAGGAAAATTAAAAAGTTTGCCTGATACCCCTTAAGGAAAAACATTAATCAACAAGAGAAAATGTGAAATACAAGTTTTTCAATTTTGGTCACCAATTCTTAAAGCTTAAAGCTGCAGTAGGCAAGTTTGAAAATAAACAAGGCATATTTGTTCCTCCCTCCTAGCTCTCTCCTAAGCCCCTCCGACCAAATGATGCTCCAGTGCACACACGGAGACAGGCAAACAGGGAGGGGTTTATTCTACAGGGAGGATCTTTTTCTTGTAGATAGTTGCCATGATTGGTAGCTACGTACATAGGCAGCCCTGATTGGTTGGTTTTTGTAACACCGGGGTGAGATTTTTTGACAGCCTAAAGGCCATTACACACTGGCCGCGATTTACTCGCACGAATAAATCGCATGTTGAAAAATAAAAACTCCTGCATTGTTCATAAAATCTTGCACATCAAACGCGAAATGTCCTTTGTGAAAAAGCGGCATGTAATTTATTCGCAGCAAGTTCGTTTTTTGTGAGTTTTCGTTTGCGAAACTATTTATCTATCCAATCATAACAAGTTTCCATGGCTGACGTCACCGCACTCCCAAAAAAAATACAACATCCAATATGGCGGACCAACTGATTTTATATGTTTCCCTGTATAGCGTACTCTTTGATAAGAGACATAAAAGTTACAAAGACAACGATTTGAAGGACAATTTGTGGAAAACCAATGCCGAGCAAAAAGGCTATGAAGATGGCGGGTTTATAGCTAAACGGTTGCAATATGCACAACTTGCTATCTGATCAGCTCCCACAGGTTATTAGCATTGGCTTAAAAGTTGTCTCCAGCTATTTTAGCCAGCTAACGTTAGCTAACCTTTAGGTCTAACGTTAATGTTGATAGCAGTTCATGTGAAGATGATAACAAGCCAGTGGCGATTACACACAAACATAGCTACACGATACGTAGGTCTATTTTTTATTTTTTTTAACTTTAGGCAAGTTCATGTAGGCTACGCTGTCATGTTTGCCTTGGTGACAACAAAGGATGAAAGCTAGCGAACCGCTATATGTGATATTGTTTTGTGGATATTTGCCATAGTAATTGTGGGCTATAGGCTAACAGATGGAGAAAGACGACACATAGGCTAGATACCAGGTCTGGCCAGGGGCAGCCACTGTGCTGGAGGGAGCGAAAGGTGGAGTAGGAGAAGGGCAGGGTAGAGTAGCCTATATGAAATGTTTTAGCTGTCACATGGTTGTGTGCGTGGCAAATAAAGTCTATAAAGTTCATAATTGAAATTTGATTTCTTCTATATCAGACAAGAAATATATAGTAATGTTTTTCTTTACCTTGGACGGTCTATAAAGTTCCCCAAAAATCTTATTCCGACTCCTGTGTGGATTTCCTGATTACTGATGGCCAAGTTGTATAAATAACAAGGAAAACAGATGAGGTCTGCCTGTAGAGATCGTTTTGGAGAGAACTCTTCAGACTTCATGAGTTGCTACACTGTATAGACTACGACAATTTTATTGTGGTTTGCTGAAATGACGTAATGTATTGTTATGTTGTGGTTAACCCCTTATATTAGTGGAAGAGATCAAGAGGCAGTGGAACACGTATGTCTGTAAAAGGAGGGAAGAGAAGGAGAGCATGTTGTAGACAAAACAAACTTTACATAAGTAAAAACGGACACATAATAAGCCTGGTTCTATATTTTGTCAATGTGATTTAAGCATGCTCCGTTTTTAACGTTCTGGTAGAGGCAAAAAAAATACACTTTTGTTCCGTGATGGACCGAATTAATTTTTTTCTTGAACGTTGTTGTGTTTAATGTTTAATGTGTTTAACATCACGAACGAGAACGGATAACCAGGTCGTCATCGCTCAACGAAGAGTAATCCATTTTTATATGCAGGGATTTTCAACCGCGAAAAAGAACAGGAGCTTTTAGTTTTTTCGCGTCGTTGCAGGTGTGACAGGCTTTCACGCGAAATATTCGCCGACAAATTTTACGCATTTTCGCCCCGCTTATTCGTTACGTCCCCGATGTGTAACGGCCTTAATACAGAGCCCAGGACACTCACAGAAACCAGATTTTTTCCCAGAACACTCGATTTATTGATAGCTGCTGGAATATAAAATATATTTATAAATTCATTTAGCCAAAATTAGATCGAAAAAATCTTGCCTACTGCACATTTAATGAATAAGAATGTTATATTACTTTACAAAAATATTTTGTTGTTTGCATTATCTGATACACCTTCATTGCTTTTGAACTTGGCGTGTTAAATTTTTGTGAGACATAATGTTAAGCTGAAATTTCAGCATGTATACTTTATGCATTTGAGTAACTTGCTTTAACAATGAAAACATTTTTGTTGACACAATTTTCTAGGTAAACTATGTATTTCCGACCATTGTTTACATTTGTGGCTAATCTATTTTTCGCAATTTTAGTAAAAAAAAAAAAGGGATTGCCCATATTTAATTGTTAATACAGCATGCATCTCCAACATGAGTATTAGCAATAACTCATGTTCATGATTAAGTATTTACATTTAAAACTGCTAAATGTTTTTTTCTCTAAAAAACAACTACAGATTTCATTTTTTTACACTTTACCTTGTCATTAATACAGGAATGGCATCTGTAACGTATGCTTTTGGATCTGTATTTGGGAAGCTGTGGAGAAAATTGAGAATTGTGTTCAAGTTTCAGTCTCAGGTCTGTTTTTGGTTTTAATAGAAGCGATAACTGACACTGTACAGCAAACTGAACAATATCCAGCAAAGCAGCCATATGAACAATATCCAGTGCAAAGCAGCCATATGAACAATATCCAGTGCAAAGCAGCCATATGAACAATATCCAGTGCAGAGCAGCCATATGAACAATATCCAGTGCAGAGCAGCCATATGAACAATATCCAGTGCAAAGCAGCCATATGAACAATATCCAGTGCAAAGCAGCCATATGAACAATATCCAGTGCAGAGCAGCCATATGAACAATATCCAGTGCAAAGCAGCCATATGAACAATATCCAGTGCAAAGCAGCCATATGAACAATATCCAGTGCAAAGCAGCCATATGAACAATATCCAGTGCAAAGCAGCCATATGCCACCTTGACTAAGAAAGAAATGCATAATCCTAAAGCTTTGACAGTAGAAGGAGAAAGCAAATACCCTGTTGGTTGCTTATGAACAACAAAGTTTTTGGCAGCTCCAAGCAACATCACTGCAGCTGTTCTGGGCTTCTCTTTGTCAGCTTTATCCAGGAACTCTGACACAAGATTGTATACTTTGGAGTAGCTGAAAGAAAATATATTGTATTAGATAAAATTTACAGATTAGAAATATTATCCAAAAATGAAACATGAAATTATTCTCTTACTTGTAGAGGACCACATCCAAATGTCTGGATTTGCATTTTTTGCATCCTGCAGTGAATGAATTAGCATTGTGGCAATAGCAGCCACAACTGATGAGATCTGACAAATTTGTCTCCACACCGTTCAAAAATGTGTCATACTCCTCTTTCAAATCATCTTCAAACTTCAGCAGAAGACTCTCTGAATATTAGAACAAGCCACAAGTCAGGATGATGTTCTATCATTGCATTAGACTACATAATTAAAATTGTGGAACAAATTAAGTAAGTATACCAGCCAGTCTCAGGTCTGTATCTATCTCCAGAAGATCAAAATGAAAAATATGAAGGTATCCAAGAACAGTCTTATCTCTCTGGTCCTTCCAGAACACACTTCGTTTATGAGCATTGCAATGGTAGATTCCAGAGGTGCTCCACAACCTACACTAAAAAATAAAATAGCAGTCAGTGACCATTTCTTAGAGACACAAGAGTCACAGAGACCTTTCAGACTACACATTTAAACTTGAAATTAAGTTGAAAATGAAAGCCAAAAATCCCAGAAAATTGCATACTACACACACTTGCCAAATCAATACTGTATATATGTAAACACACTACCGACAAATGAGTCCCATAGCAGTTCAATCTCTTTCAATATTGGTATTGTAACAACTCCTTACCTCTGATGCCACCTTATCACAGATATAACAGAAACACTGCTCACAGAAAGCCTTGTTGTTGTCAGCTGCTTTACTGGTGTCGTTTTCCGTTGGACTTTAAAGGAAACAAATTAAATAATTAGAATTAACACACAGAAGTAACTTTCTGCTTCTTTACCAGTCAGTGACAGTTTACTTCGAGGGTTTCAATATTATTTCAGTTTTAGTGGATGTTTTCAGTTGGCACATATAGTTTAAATGGGTAATGATGAAAACTTTTGATAGACAAGTTTCTGACAACCAGCCAGCTTTAAAATGGTGGTTATGGGGCATTCGGGCATCGCAGTTTAAAGCAAGAAAATACAATTCAATACATAGCATGTATTTACAATATAAACAAATATCAGTTTTTATATAGTGCTGGTACTTCTTTCCTTCTCATTACTCAAGTGGCTTAACCTCTTCACTCCCAATTTCTTTGCGTGCAGCAGACTTATGTCGGAATTAAATTCCAACATAAAATAAGGTTAAAGCTGCTTTTGAGTTACATGAAGTGTATTTCTTGGTTTAGACAACAAACCCTGAATGCTCTCATACTAGCTGTTGTAAAGCCAGCAGGCCATCAGAAATGTTGTAGAATTCAAAGCAGAGGCAATTCAAAGTTCTGGAGCATGATTAGTAGAGATGGGCATTTGGATGATTTTCAGTGCTGGGGCACCCCAGGCAATTTCAATAGTGTACTCCGGTACTCTAATGTTGGAAATTATGTAGGCTATCTGTATTCGGAATGGGGTGAGGGGGAGTGACAAACATATCGACCAGGGGCGTGGGGGAGGGGTTCTCTGTTATCTAAAAGTGTTAACACACTTGTTTCATTGTTTTATTATATATTGCTAATATAATTTCCAGAATATCTTCTCAATTACTGGGCTAGTGGCCTGGAAATCTAAGATTTGAGAGGGAGATTTCCCCTCCCATACAGGGTCTAAAATTAACACCTGCCAAATTCTGATAAATTGTTGGCTGTGGTGGGTGAAATCGTCCTCATCGCAGGTTTATTTTATTGTTTTAACCCTTTGACACAGGTGTGATCATACTAGTGGCCCCTGGAGCGTACAATCAAATCGATGCGATTAGAACGCAGTAGAACGTTCAGCCTCATAATATGATACTTATTATTTTTTATCACCATCATTATTATTATTATTACTATCCGCCTATTGTGTTACTTAACAATCAAGTTATGATTTAGCCTACGTTTAGGCCTGCATTGTATAAGTGTGAATGACTGTAGTCCCGACAATTTGCTGTCGGCTGAACACGTGTCAAGTGTCAGCTGCAACAAAGGCTGAATATATAATACATTTAGCATACATAAATTATTACATAGCCTACTATTTAAAAGTGATTAACTATTTTGCAGTTTGCAGTGAAGATAGGATGTGTAACGTTGTATGATGCATGGAACATTTTGGTGTGACACCCCCATCTCTGCATTTCTAGACACTGATTACGGAGATACATTGACATTACAGAGGTCCTGTGATAACAATTACTTTACATTGTCCTGAAAACCGTCCGAATAGGGCTAGTCTACGATATGAGATGGGCTGCGCTGTAGGGGCCAGGCAGCAGAAAGATTGGGATTTCAAAATTGAATGCAATGTAGCCTATCGCGCCAGCGCTCAAGCACGACACAAAATGCTCCGGGACTACAGTCATTTACACACATACAATGCAGAAGTGTGAATGGACGGTACTGCACTGAAGGGGAAGAGCTTATTTTCGACCAAATTACATTTGATTTATATGAATTAAATTTTTTTTAATAACAGTCAGAAAATTACTTGTGGATTAGAATTTTTAAACAATGAATTAAAAATTATTTTAAAAGGGCTGTTTGCGCTCATTTTTAAATGGCCTCAGACAGGGGGCAAGGAACAGGCATCGGCAATCAATGTCATCGTAGATCGGCACAACCCTAGCACCGGAGTGAAAAAAGACTGAATCGCATGCCTTCTGAACTTGCACATATGTAGCTTTAATATACATACAATTACCTCAAAACGATTTTTTTTATTTATCTCAATTTTTCATATGTTGTTCTATACAGTCTGATGTATAAATATGCTAATTTACAGATTGGGATCCCTTCAACTTATTGTTTTAGTTTTTTATTTATTTATTTTTAACAGCTCTGGTTTTTGTTCCAACCAATTACCTTAGCTTTAGGCCGTGACCGAATACGATCCCTTCCCCCCTTTGAAGGCGCATATTTCAGTCAACTTCATCAAAAAGCTGTTGAGTGGATTTTCTCACAAATGGGGGCACTTAAAATCCCCCAGATTAAACCCTAATTTTCTGGGGTTTTGTTCAGAGGATTCAGGAGCACACTCATCTGACAATTTCAGGAAGTAAACCAGAAGTAAACCAGAAGTAAAAACTACAACTTGTAGTACTTTACAGAGCATATATGCATGTCTTTGGTACATTACATTACATTAGAGGCACTTAGCAGACGCTCTCATCCAGAACGACTCACACAACTTCTTCCATTTATACAGCTGGATATATACTGAAGCTTAATTCAGGTTAAGTACCTTGCTCAAGGGTACAACGGCAGTTTTCTACCTGGGAATAAAACCTGCAACCTTTCGATTACCAGTCCAGTTCCTTAACCTATATACTACACTGCCGCCCCAGTGGTACAGGAGTGGGACATATTACAAACTACTTCCTCACTAATTTGGAAAGTTTTGGAGTTTTGCAGAATTTCTTTCGCACACTACTTGCAAAGTGAGGGGAGAGGGCACATAGTAGACAGGGGTCTGAGTGGACAAGGGGAAGGGAACAGGGATCATATTTGGTAACAGCCATAGTTTCCTGACAGTTTTATAAACTACACTAATTCACTCCTGTACTTCAGCACATTAAAAGCTGCACAACAAAGGCTTGTCCGTTATAGAATTTTGTGCCAACTTCTGCTCTTAAATATTCAATTAGCTTATCTTCAATTCATATCTTTATTCTGACGTGTGCACCAGCTACAACCGCAGACTACAGGTGTATCCTAAAGATTTTACCATTTAATGCAAATAATTAAGTCAAACTATGTTGTAGAGAAAGTCTTTGTGATTGCAATAAGACCAAGATACTGTTTTTACCATTTACAGTGGTCAAACTGGGGGTGGGTAGGCCAATGGTGGAGTGAAACTGGGCACTTTGTCCCTAATTTTTCTCCAAAGTATAGTCGAAGGTTACATCATGGGTGTCAAATACCAGAAAGATCTGTGAGGTCAAGATTCAAAAAGGTACATTTACCCCCAGAATGACTCATCACTATTTCACAACACATTAAATCCTGTAACAGAAAGAAAGAAATGTCTGGGTGGTCCAAACAAAATGATTTGTAATACCTTTAAATTCATAACTACACTAGTCTACAGATCAACTACTCCCAGTGAAATGCCAACATCGCCTTACAATATCGTCCGGCAATTTCCCTCTTGTATAGTAGCCTACGGAAAACAGCTGCTATCAGACACAAACAATGTTAAAAACTACCGCTTCAAAGTCACAACTGCTGTTGAAATGCATACTGCGGAGCAAGGATTCTAGAAGCCAGCATTATTACCCCAATACCCACAAAACAACAAACTGCTGAACCCTAGTGTTTACTTTGTCATTACCTTGCAAATTATGCCGGCTGTACACCCAATTTTGTTTCAAGCAGGCATTGCATACCTTTCCGCGAAGTATGTACTTAATCATCAATAAATTCTGCCAACAGCACCACACTAGATCTTTTTTAGATTTTTGTCCTTGTTGCTATGTTTTGGCTTTGCAAATATATTGGTCTGCAAACTCACCTGAAAAGATGGATATTGCAGTCATATCTGGCATGTGGCATTACAGCTGCCTTTTTGGAGAATGTTACTGCCAAGTCTTCATCCACAGTCTCGCTAGTATTATTCACCTCTTGTATTGGATTATCTTGCAAAATAAAACCAAATCCCACACATCTTTTGAAAAGGTGCAAAAATAATACTGACAGAATAAATAAATCCTGCACACAACCATTCCACTGATTATGTCTTGTACACAAGACATTTCTATGTAATGGGATCTTTTTCAAGAATTTCTTTATCTCAACAATAATTACAGAACTATTGTCCGCAAGTTAAAATATTACAACCACTGCTCTATAACCCAAGCGCTTACAAATATTGATATGCACAGGGGTAGATGATATAAACATGTTACCTCCTTCGTCGACCAATTCGTCCACGATTAACACAGAGGAGTCATCCAAAGGCACTGTAGTACAGTCATCCTCCCCGTCACTGACAATAATGATGCTTTCTTGGTCCATTTTTATGCGACACTAAATGCCTAACTAAGGGAAATAGAAGCAAACAGTTATTGAATACAACTCAGTTAACGTTAGGTTGCATGGTGGTCTTCTGGTTTGTTTTTCTTTGTGAGTTTCCTTTAGTCTAACTTAGGCGTTCATTTTCATACCAAAGTAATGTCTGGTTGTTAACGTTAGTTGCCTGACGTTAGCTTAAACTGTAACGTTAGCTAGTGTGATAAAATAGAATGTTAATAGCGTGCATGAGTAAAGTTGATTTTAACAAAACAGATAGAAAGCTAGAAATATCCAAAAACAGTTTAAAATTTAAAAATGACAAATTGTGACGCTAATGTTAATTGGCTAGAAGGGTATATCATTGACCACTAGTTAACGTTACACTTTCAAAATCCCAAGCCATCGTGATGTAGAATAACTTCCAAATAAGACTAAACCATGACATAGCTCACTTAAACGTTATACACAGTGTAGCTATAATGTTAGACAGAAATTAAAGAAAATGCCTGAACAATTGGCTCGTCTAAGTTACTTGAAAAACAAACGACCATTAATCACCAAACACAAATGCGTGTTGTTATTCTCAAAAACGGTTTTACGTTGCTGAAGAATCCTAGCTAACAAACTCCCAGATGCGCTTTCAATCCCACAAAATCAGTGAAAATGTATAAATAATTAGGCCCAACGGGTGGGGTATTTCGACTCTTCTGCGTTAACAGTATAACGTTAACGTTAGCCAAGTCGTCAGCTGTGCCATTAAGTTAACTTGGGGGGGAAAACTTTTCGTGTTTGCACATTTTAAATTTATTAAAAGTTTTTTAGAGTGATAAGAAAGCCATTTACCTTTGACCAATCACTGAGTGAAGGACCGAAAGCGCCAGCTCGTAAACGTCCTTAATTCAGCCAGACAGCCACCAAAATTATCTTTTAATTTTTAGCGCGCCGCAACTAATACGTCATGCACAGGCTTCTTTTTCGTTTTCATTGATGCATGTCATTAGGACGCTAAGAGGGGTACATACCGCCATCTACTGCACTGGAATGCGAATCAAACAAGTGGTGACATATCATTTGAGCATCTTTGTGAAACAAGCTTGTATTTACTAGCTCGTTCTTCCGGACAGAAAATATACCTAGTTAGCAGTTTCCCTTTGATATCACTATCGCTCTAAATCAGATCCCCCGATCAGATACGCCAAAGATGTAAGATTTATTTGGCTATATACGAATGGTGACGCAGAGAGTGGTTGTTGTTTAGCTCTTGGGGTTAGTTAGAGTTCTGTGGGTCACACTCTTTAAAGACCTGTGTTCACATTACAGTTAAACTGACAATATTACGATGGGGGAATGTGGGCTAAACCACTGTTTAAAGATGGTAGGAAAACACCCATATGGGCTGGGTGAGTGTGGTATGCCTGAGGCAGTTGACCCTAATACACTGTAATAAATATTGGAGAGTTATTCAAAAGAGTTTCTTTCTTTTCTTTAAAACATTGTTTGGTTGAGACAAAAAGAGTCCGCAACTAATTGAAAAAAAAAGTTCTGGATTGTTTTATGCAACTGGATTATTTTCACGGATATAAATTGAGTTAAGTTTCCCCCCCTATTATTAATGTGCTTAATCGACCAGCGGAGGGCAGTAATACTCCTCGAAGCGTCTTATATACCGGAAATCGTACAAGAATAAGAAGAAGACTTGTATTCTGAAAAGATAACAGCGCTGTCCTTTTTGCGTCTGTTTATATTCATTTTGTGTAACAATGCCGAAGGTGAAAAGAAGTAGAAAACCACCTCCAGACGGATGGGAGCTAATTGAACCCACTCTGGATGAACTGGATCAAAAAATGAGGGAAGGTGAGTTCAACAGAATCTCAAACGTTATTTGTTAGTTAACGTTCCGCACCAGTGAAAATGAACGTGGCTAGCAAGCTAAGACAATTTGTGTAGGCTAGTCGAATGGTAGCAACGCTTTTATGTCGTGTTTTTTACTTTAATCACAGCCGAGACTGAACCACATGAAGGCAAACGGAAAGTGGAATCTCTGTGGCCCATTTTCAGACTGCACCATCAACGGAGTCGCTACATTTTCGACCTATTCTACAAACGAAAGGCTATCAGTAGAGGTAAATTACGTTACGTCTGCGGCCGGTTGCTGAATGCGATGCGATTATGGTAAATTTACTCTGGGCCCCATTTCCCAAAAGAATCTTGGATAAAGATCAGTTTAGGATATTTTATTTTTATATTACTTTCATTGTTTGTTTTTCGTCATTTGTTTTTTTTGTCTTCCTCTTTTTTAATGTAATTTTAATCATAAAATGAATAAAGCCTAAACTCAAAACACTAAGATGATCTTAATTCTAAGATGCTTTTGGGAAACGGGGCCCTGATTAGTTTCTTTTAATATCCAGTCTTCGCCAAAATTGACTTTAAAAATTGTGGTAAATACATTAACAGAGCTCTACGAGTACTGCATAAAAGAAGGTTATGCCGATAAGAACCTGATCGCAAAGTGGAAGAAGCAGGGCTATGAAAATCTGTGCTGCTTACGTTGCATCCAGACCAGAGATACAAACTTCGGAACAAACTGCATCTGCAGAGTGCCGAAAAGCAAACTTGAAGTGGTGAGTTTTTTTCTTCTTTTGCATGTACTATGAGGCAGTAAAGCATAAGCTTCATCAAAGCATAACTTTTCTGTTCAGAATAACCCGAGCAATCGCATAAAACTGCTTACTTGTACTCATAAATTGTCTTTTCTCTCCTCTCATAGGGTCGGATTGTAGAATGCACTCACTGTGGATGCAGAGGATGCTCTGGCTGAAATACAATTTTTTTTTCTGCACCTCAAGATCATCTATAGCCATTTTGTAAACATCAAATACCTATAACTGTTTAAATTGTACTGTCATGTTGTCGATATATATATTCCTGGACAATGACCGTTTTACTGTTGCAAAATCAAATAACAAAACCGGAGGTGCAAAGGATGTATACTTCTAAAGTACCGTAAGTTCAAGTTTTTAACAGTTAAAGCAGTTTTGTAAACACGCAGTGCCATTGTTAGGTAGACTGCAAAAAATATCAGTGGCATTTCTGGACCAAGGGCTGTTTATTTGAACCCATATTTGATACACTGTTGTCCCCACCTCCTCCATTTGTTCTTTAAAAACTAAAAATATTTGCAGTGAATTTTCCATCAACTATATATTTTTTTTTAAATCCAGGGCAACACGGTGTACTTGATTACAACAATAAAGGAACATTATTTCACATTTACAGATTGGACAGTGGAAAATAAATTCTCTTCCAGTGTGCTTTGGATATCCTAGAAGTGGCAAGTACTAAACAGCCAAAAATGTATTGTTAAAATCTATTTGAGAACAAAGTCCTGTAACTTAACACATTTCCAACAACCGTTAAGTTTGTTCAAATTAGTTTGAACAAAAACCACCTGGGCCCGTTTCCCAAAAGCATCTTAGTGTTTTGTGTTTTATAAATTTTATGATTAAAATGATTACAATTTACTAACATTACATAAAAACAATAAAGATGAAAACAAATGACGAAGAACTAACAGTGAAAGTAGTATAAAAACAAAATGGCCTAAGATGATCTTTACTTTACTTTGAAAACTGCTGTCCCAAGCCTAGAGCATGCACATATTCTAATTTTGATTTATAGAGTTCACGCCGATTGCGAACGCTTGCTTCTGTACCTCTCCTGTAAGTACTTATGTTGCTTGTTCTAGGAACATCCTTTGCATTGATTAAAATCAAGGGAATCTTTCAATATAAAATGTAGTTGATTTATTGAAAGAAATCTATTATTTTTCACAATTTGTTGCAAGTTATTTTCACTTAACGTATGATACAGCCATTTCTTTTTTTAAACAAATTTTGTCATTGTGTACACTCATACCATTAAAATGACTTTGCAGTGTGTCTTTCGCACATGCATCTTTAATGTATAATTGATGTTTTTGTTATGGATTCTGGTTGAACTGCTTTATTCATTGCCCTCGCGCTTCTTGGGATCCTTTCTCTGTGGTTTATATTTTTCCCAAGGATGTGGAGTGTCCTGTCCTGGCATTGACTTCAGCCAGTGATGGTAATAGCCTCTGAAACCATCAATCTTATCCAGGTAGTTGTTTTTGGCTTTGTACTGAAAAAGAAGAGTATACAAGCATTTCAATGTTAAAACTTATTTTTGGCCTTCTGAACACTGACAATGATCACCAAATTGAATGGAACGTTAAGACGATTCTATTACTAGTACATTTTGGACAGACGGAAAATCACTTCACAATCTGACCTTGTCAAAGTTTGGTGGATACTGAGCAGCAAACTCTAGCTGCCTTATGATGACCTCTGTTGCAGGAACCTGGTTGTGCTTCATACTTTTCAGGATCTCTTTCAAGTACTTGTAATCCAGCTGTTTCGAAGCTCTACTGATGAGAGCACTATATACATGGGCATTGGGAGTAATACCTGAAGCCTGAGACAAACGTGAAAAAAGTAGGTGGGAAGCATCTAAACAAGCCTGAAGTATATTTTAATGAAGCAGAACGACTCCACACTGTTAGATTACTGGTAAATGTAATAGCTGCAACCTGGTGAATGTCTTCACCTTCATATCTGACAGAAGCTGCAGTCCGTCTTGCTCTCTTATGCAAGCAACTGCCAAATTACTGTACGTGTGAAGATTAGGTTCCAAACCCATCTCTGCCAATACTGGCAAAAGAGCCTAAAAGTGAACATTGAAAATGTCAATATGCAGGTCATTCTCACAATGAAGGTGAATCAGAACAGAACATTTACAATATATGAACAATGCAGATCATACATTTAATTTAAAAATCATACATTTTAAATTCCTCACCCTCGCTCCTTCAAAGTCCCCCAATTTTGCCTTTTTGCGTACAAGGGTATTGAAGAAAGAGATGTCTGGCTTTACTTTGTGTTGTTCAGCAACCAAGAGCAAGCTCAATTCTGACTGATCTCCAGGTGCTATAATATCTGCTAACAAAGTCAGAGTCTTTATGGTGGGCTTCAAACCACCTGCCTCCATCTTGCCCAGTAATCCCTCCATGTTCCCTATCAGTGCCAGCCGGTCAGAGGCACTCGTCACAGCCCCCAAGGAAACAACATTAGTCATATTTATCCTTTGGTCAAGAAGGTTGGGGAAGCTGGCCTTGGCCACTGAGGACTGCAGTGATTTTGATTCAATGGGAACCATTTGTTCATTCCTCACAGATTGTAGTCCTGGAATAATGTCGGAACTGAAGTTATTCTGCATTAGATGAGGCTGGATGTATGTTTCCTTAGACAGCTTGTCTGCCTCTTCCTTATTCAAAGAGGAAACTAAGCTCTGTTCTACTGTATCCTTTTCCAGAAGGAGGTTCCTTTCAAAGACATCTATGTCCATCATATTTGGTCCTCCATCTTTTGCCCTCTGACCTTTCCTTCCTTTAGAAACTTTTTGGGCAAACTCCTCTTCATTCCTCAGCAGCAAACAAGAGGCCACCGCAGGATCCCCAATGCCACAATCCCGAGCAGCACGCAGCAACAAGTTATAACTGTAAGAATCTGGCTTTATCCCCATCTTCAACATCTGGCGCCAAACCTGAAATGAAAACGAGACGACTCGGACAACTAATACATTTCCCAGATTAAATTGTGATCTTATAAAAGTAATATAGAAACAAGCCAATATATTTTTTTAATGCTTTCCCAAATTTTCTTCCCAATTTGGAATGCCAAATTGTATTTATCAATGCTCATTACCGCAAATCAATCTGCAAGAGTGCAGACAAGCCCGCAACTTCAGCTGTCGCTTCTTGTCACAGTGAAGTTCGCAGACAGACATGATTTGGACGACTTTTCATGTCCTGCTAAACAGGCAGACTTGTGAGCACCCGATCAACCAGCGGGGGTTTGCAGGCGCACAATGCCATGCTATTGTCTTGGCTGACTGAAACCGTCCCACCCTTGGGTGACACTAGAGCCAATTGCTCATCACCCTGCAGGGCTCAGTAGCACAGTCCGAATTTGATACCAGACAGTGGAGCACATCTGTACACTACTGCCTTAAGATGCAACCCAGCAGCCCACTCTAAGACACTTTGGGCCTGATTTACGAAGACCTTTAGCGTGTGCAAAACGTTTTAGCACACGCAAAACGAATAACACAACCAATGATTGGCGCAAAACAAATACCATGACCAATAATTGGTCATGTTATTGGTTTTGTGTGTGCTAAAAGGTTTTGCACACGCTAAAGGTCGTAGTAAATCAGGCCCTTTGTTTTATGCTATAAGATGACGGCATAACATTATGTAAGGCAAGTCTAACCTGCAGAGAAAACCTGAATCCTTGGTCTTTATCTTTAATACAGCCCATCAAGAGAAAGCTGAATGATTCCTGTGTGATTGCATGACCATTTTGCAGCATCTCCTGCAGCAACATAAAACAATTATGGCAGATTCAGTTCATCAGATGATAAAAAATGAAACTAAGCCAAAACAATCCTCTTAGCCATTCATACCCGCAGCACATGAAAACAGGCCCTGAGGTCAGAGCCAAGCGCGTGGGTCTTCAGCAGGGCATGGTAAGTGATCTGGCTGAGTTGAACGTTCTTCATCTTCAACTCCTGCTGCAATCTGAGAGCCTGCTGCAAACCCGAGTCCTTCCAGGGAGACACAGCGCAGGCATTGAAGAGAGCAGTGTAGGTGGCATCTGTAGGATCGAGGCCTCGCTTCTTCATCTGTTCACGGAGCAAGAAATGGAAGTTCACAGCACTCCTCGCTGAATGCACAATTTCACATTTGTGATATAGTATTAAATTATTGGTGTTATCTAAACTCTTATTTTTAAAATAATGTAAGCATTATTTAGCTAGGAAAAATCAAATTACTTTTTTCTTTAACTGAGACTACCTGGGGGAACTAATCAAGGGACTGTATCACTATTCAACTGCAGGGGGTAGGTTTAGATGGCTATAATGAGACCACTAGTTTGGCATGGATAATAGAATACTCACTCTTGATTGTTATAATTGAAGCTTTCAGATTGTTCCACAGGATGATACAATGTGAAATGTCTGTTACCAAATGTAGAGCCAATGTAATTTCACCAAACTACTCATTTTAATCGCTTAACATATTTCACTAAATGGAAAAACCACATTTTACAAAATTTAGACACTTACATCATTGTACAGCTTGAAAGCTTTTTTGAGAAATCCCACACGACCACAGCCTCCAATCAGAACAGTATAGTTGTATTCTTCTGGTTGCAGACGCTCACCCTTCAGCATTTGTGTCTCAAACATATCTAGTGCTTCAGTAAGCTGTGGAGGACAAACGGCATGAAGAGACAGCAGCATTGTGTCATGTCAACAGTTACAATGGTATGAACTTTCCTCTACCTTGTCCTGCTTTATCAGTTTCTTGCACTGAAGGAAGTACCAGTAAGATGTGTTTCTTCTGACTGGTCTTGGCTTCAACTCTTCCGTATCATCCTCATATGCTCTATAATTCAGGTCTTGAAGTTCTGGTGATGTCTTTCGGAAAATTCTCCTAGATGCAAAGTTTGAGGGATGGGATCCAAAGTCCTCCTCAATTTCATTGTTAGTGGAATCCTTACCAGTGATACGCGCATTTGGGGTTTCTGATGTTAATACACCGTTTTGTGGATTCTTCAGAGATAAAATTGAAACGCTAAATCTTCTAGATTGCGTATATGTTATTGTCCTTGAAGTCAGCGACACCAGAGAACACACGATTCTCGAATGATTCTTGCAAATTGAACTCTGTGGGAATGTGGGTACATTGAAGTGTTTCACACCGCAATTTGATCGGTTTATGAAACACTTAATGAAAGACAGATATTTATACATTATAAATAAGTAACACTTTATGAGCTCGAAAAAGTCCTCGACCACACAGGGAAAAATACAATTACTGGCCTCCCCGCCAGCTAAACCAACAGTAATACCGATAACTAACCACCATTATCCTACAAAACAATTAATTTAACTTTTATCAGATAAGTCCAGTTATCTGTAGTTAGTATTTAACCTGCATCGCTAGGATATCAAGCTAATTCGTACAATAACAGCAAGATACACTTCTACGCCTGGAATCTGTACAACGGCTACAATGCGACAACAGACCTATAAGTAATGGTATAAACTAGCCTTTCTAATTGCGAATATAACATGCACCGAAAGCCTACAATTGAGGGCCAATTTCACACATGGAAATTGCGTCCTGAAAAATCATTTTACGTTACCAGACCTACGGGTAGATGGTAGAATGTGTGATTCGCTGTGTTATCCACCTGGTTTAAATGAAAAGAACAAAAGCAAAACGTTTTCTTTTCAGACTCAAAGTAAATTGTTTTGTGATATAGTAAGTCTGCTAGCTATTACTTAAGACCCCCCCCATAATTGAACATAGTGTAAACATTCATAGATTGATTACATGTGCCTTAAAGTTCAGAGTTCAGTAAACCAGGAAGCTGTCTCGGTATTGTTTTGGCGGGGGGGAAATCAGACGTGAAAGCTGATTATTATAGAGGTAGAGACACGTTTCAGCTACTTGAGCGTATATGTTTCGGTTGTGTAAAGTGTTGCTGAACTGATTTTTATCTTTTCCGTGACCGGACTATCCACTAAGTAAACATGCAGGACTTGATTGCAACAGTGGATCATATTAAATTTGACCTGGAGATCGCAGTTGAGCAGCAGTTAGGAGCTCAGCCTCTGCCGTTCCCAGGAATGGACAGTGAGTGGAAAAACATAATTTTGTCAGCAATTAAACGAATGCCATCAAAATCAATTCAATTTTGAAATAATAAGCAGATGCATGTATGGTCTATAAGCTTGCTTATATCTGCACTTCATAATGTTGTTACACCTGTAACGTTACAGAGTCGGGGGCAGCTGTCTGCGAATATTTCCTGAAAGCTGCTTGTTTAAAAGGTATGCATCTTGAGTCTTAATCGTATATTTATTAATTAGCTAACGTTACTGCAGTTTAATGTTAATAAAGTGGTTCCAGGGTAGACACGGTATCATATATGTGTATTTGTTTTTACATGCTAAATAGCGTTACTTTTATTCATATAAAAAATTAACCTGACCCATCGGAACATCTACTTTTATACGAATTTGAAACTGTATTTCGAGTGAATTATGTAACTTTACCAACCCACATTCTTGTATGTTCCTGAAGGTGGGATGTGTCCTTTCCGTCACATCAGTGGGGAGAAAACGGTAGTTTGTAAACATTGGCTCAGAGGACTGTGCAAGAAAGGGGACCAGTGTGAGTTTCTTCACGAATATGACATGACCAAGATGCCAGAGTGCTATTTTTACTCAAAATTTGGTGAGTGAACTTTATTCTCTTCTGGAAAAAAAACTAATTAAACTAGTTAATTATTCCTGCAGATTATCTAAATTAAACTAATGTCCTTGCAGGCGAGTGCAGTAACAAGGAATGTCCATTCTTACACATTGACCCTGAGTCAAAGATCAAAGACTGTCCCTGGTATGACAGAGGTTTCTGTAAACATGGTGAGAATATGTCCATGCTATATTATTTCCTATTTACTATGAAAAATCTTTAAAAGATCTCCTTTATTGCTGTTGCACATTGCAATTGTAATTTAACACTACCTATTTTGTTGCATGTCTTTTTTAGGTCCAGATTGCAGACACAGGCATACCCGAAGGGTTATCTGTATGAACTATTTGGTGGGCTTCTGTCCAGATGGCAGGACTTGTAAATTCATGCAGTAAGTTCTGATCACTTTTAAATATATTCCTTGCCACCTTCAGTTTTCTATTTGTGGTATCTGGTATTAATGTAAGAGGGTTTTTGTAAGAGTGACCTGATAGTCTGGATGTATACCAATCCAGTAAAACAGGTTTTGCAAGTCAAAACTTACCTCATCATTTGTTGAAAATGGTTTAAATATAGAATTTATTCACATAAAGTTTTGTTTTTAGTCCACGGTTTGATCTTCCCATGGGAGCAGCTGAGCAACCACCCCTTCAACAGCAAATACAGACTCAGCAAAAGGTATGAATTAATTTGAAGATGAGTTTGGTTTTATTGTACTGATCACATGGTACAACTAGGATCTATTGGTTTCTTTGTTTAGTCATTATGACTTCACCTTCCACAAAACATACTAATTTGTAGAGTTTCTTTGTGCGCTTAATCTAGGTTCGAATGACAACACACCATCTTTGTGTCATGGTGAACCATGTCACACACATAAAAATGAGTTTGAGCGTTACCATAGGATACATGTTCTCATTCATAATCGAGGAAGATGTATGAATGATTCCGGATGTATAGTAGGCCCAAATAGATTCCATCAGTATTAGTATTTACACAAAAAAATAATGTCTTTACTTTTATCTTGCCTTACAGCTTAACTTTCAACAAACAAATATGAGGTCATCATCATCACTGATCCAGTTAACCAACCCTAAAATCAACACCAACCATTACCAGCACCATCCGAGGATGCCTCAGGTCATTGGTCCAATGCACATGCATAACAACATGACAGGCCATAGAGGTCCCCGCCCCCTGGAACAGGTCACCTGTTACAAGGTAATGAAGCTTAGAGTATTCATAACAGCTGTCTGGAGAGACCCAGACTGCTCATACTGTTTATTATATTTATGTTTCCCTCCATTGCCTAGTAAAATGGCTAATTCCAGATGTTGTGATATTTTTGTTTGCAGATTTACTGAATTAAATATTGTCAAAGTATGACCTCTAAATACAATCAATCTAACCGAAGTGGCTGTTCATTGTTTTTTTAAACCTATTTCAAGGATACAAATGCAGTTCAAAAATATACGTGTCTGAGTCTGTTTTGGTATTTTAATGGCGTTACTGCATATAGTGCAAGGCACAACTAGGAGGTTTTTTGTATATAGTGAGCTTAAGGTGTGGTAAAGATGTGACTGCACTGGCCAACCAGGACATTTTCACATTCCACATTGGGCACATGTGCTAGTGATGGAACAATAAGTAATAGCTATGTGTATTTTAAGAAGACGTACAACACATCATGTTTATCGATTATTTTATAGATGGAATGTAGAAAATATTTAGCACATATGCTCCATTTCTAAAAGAATCTGGCCCCCACATAGTAGTTGAAGAACACTGCTTAGATCTCAGATTTATACCTCGACATCATCTGTGACATCTGTCATTCATTTATGGCCATAGAACCTCTCAAAGAGCAAAGGCTTTATAAAGATAAATGTAGCATGTGAAAATAACTGATTCGATATTATGTCACCATATTGTTCCAACTCAACTCCTAAACCTGTTCCAATGAGTTCAGGGCAGAGGTGAGGCTAACCTAGCACTGTGTATGTGTTGTGTGTGAGTAAACAAAATAAAATCTAAAATTCTCATGAATTCCAATGAGCCTCGCTGGCAGTCTTAAACCCAGATTTGTGAAGGTTAGGTGACTCGACCAGCCTAATGGTTTCCGCTACACGGCTTTCTCCATGGTGAGAACGATCCTCCAGCCCTGCCACAAGGCTGGGCTCCTTTGTATTCTATTCCTTTTGTTGGGAGAAACAAAACTTTCAAAATAGTTGTTAATATCCCACAAAAAATGTAATTGAAAAAAAAGTATTATGTCACTCTCCATCCACCTCTTTCTGTATCTTGAGGTAGCCTATTTGAAACCCTATGGGAAGGGATTGCTCCCTGCTACAGCATTGGATGTATATAGCATGGAAAAACAAAGAAAGTGTATATGTTTTAAATATCAGTTACTAACTATATATTAAAAAAATAAAAAATTCTGGGTTTGCCTACTGCTCTGCCTATATACAGCATAGGTCCCTGCCTGAATGTCATGTCTGAGGGACAAAATGGATAAAACTGAATAATTGATATTGGAATTTGGAATGTGAATTTTTTAGCTAATAACACAACAGATGATCATAAATCATTGTGTTGTTTACATGCTCTAATATGGAAACAATTTTAGAACAAATATGATTACTCATTTTTCTATGATGTATTTAAATATGATATTGTTACTGTAGTGTTTCCTATGTGATTGCTTCTGCAGCATGTTCAAAGATATACATTTTTATTTACCCGCTATTAAGTTTAGCCAATCCCGCTAGTCCATCTAGCCAAGCCATGGTTGTGTTTGCAAAGTTCCTAGTTTCTGTGGCACATTGTTCAGACTCCTATAATCTGTTAATATACCACTTTGTGGGCTGCTGGGTAGCTCTCTCTGTAATGAGTCAGCACCACCGTCGGCTCGAATCCGGCACATGTCAGTGCCGACTGGCCGGCGTCGGTACCAGATCTGCTCGCCTGCCAGATCTGCTCGGGAGGTCCCACACCTGCTAATGATGTATGGTGTTCTTGGTCAGGGCCACAAAAGTGTATAAGAACTGTTCTTATACAGTTCTGTAGTCAGGGCAGAGCATAGAGCAAATACAGTGCATTCCAAAGGTGTTAGGACAGTGAGTTTTTATTTTGGCTCTGTACTCTAGCACATTGGATTTGAAATGGAAGAGTGACTATGAGGTTAAAGTGCAGACTTTAATTTGAGGGTTGTTACATCCGTATCGGGTGAACCGTGTAGCAATTGTAGCCATGTTTACACATAGTCCCTTCATTTTAGGGCACCAAAAGTAATTGGACAAATTAACATGAACTTCAATAAAGTCATCATATTTAATATTTGGTCGCATATCCTTTGCATGCCATGACTTCCTGGGTCTGTGACCCAATAACATCAAACGACTCTTGATATCTTATTTTCAGGTACTCTTACAAGCGATACTGTAACCTCTCTGCATTTGAATGGATCTCTATGGGAATTGGAGGGTGGAACTAGATTACTAACGTTACTAGCAAAGGAAAGGGCTTTTATTTTAATCCAGCACTCAAAATGTTTGCTTAACTTCTTATTCATTCTTCAGCTGGGGACATTGGCCATTTAGCCACACTAACTAGCTATGTAAGAACACCTCTGATTTAGCCACACTAACTAGCTATGTAAGAACACCTCTGATTTAGCCACACTAACTAGCTATGTAAGAACACCTCTGATTTAGCCACACTAACTAGCTATGTAAGAACACCTCTGATTTAGCCACACTAACTAGCTATGTAAGAACACCTCTGATTTAGCCACACTAACTAGCTATGTAAGAACACCTCTGATTTAGCCACACTAACTAGCTATGTAAGAACACCTCTGATTTAGCCACACTAACTAGCTATGTAAGAACACCTCTGATTTAGCCACACTAACTAGCTATGTAAGAACACCTCTGATTTAGCCACACTAACTAGCTATGTAAGAACACCTCTGATTTAGCCACACTAACTAGCTATGTAAGAACACCTCTGATTTAGCCACACTAACTAGCTATGTAAGAACACCTCTGATTTAGCCACACTAACTAGCTATGTAAGAACACCTCTGATTTAGCCACACTAACTAGCTATGTAAGAACACCTCTGATTTAGCCACACTAACTAGCTATGTAAGAACACCTCTGATTTAGCCACACTAACTAGCTATGTAAGAACACCTCTGATTTAGCCACACTAACTAGCTATGTAAGAACACCTCTGATTTAGCCACACTAACTAGCTATGTAAGAACACCTCTGATTTAGCCACACTAACTAGCTATGTAAGAACACCTCTGATTTAGCCACACTAACTAGCTATGTAAGAACACCTCTGACTTAGCCACACTAACTAGCTATGTAAGAACACCTCTGACTTAGCCACACTAACTAGCTATGTAAGAACACCTCTGACTTAGCCACACTAACTAGCTATGTAAGAACACCTTAGCCACACTAACTAGCTATGTAAGAACACCTCTGACTTAGCCACACTAACTAGCTATGTAAGAACACCTCTGACTTAGCCACACTAACTAGCTATGTAAGAACACCTCTGACTTAGCCACACTAACTAGCTATGTAAGAACACCTCTGATTTAGCCACACTAACTAGCTATGTAAGAACACCTCTGACTTAGCCACACTAACTAGCTATGTAAGAGCACCTCTGATGAAGAACATATTGCTTGCTAGCTTGCTCCTGGAACACTGACAGGAGCTGGAAAGCTATTTTTAATTAGCAACTGCCACTGCCATGTGTGATTTCACCCTCTCTGTGCTCTCACCAGCGGAACAAAGTGCAGGATGATTTTTCTAAACATCCGACATAAAGTATCCGCTAGTAAACTCAGGAAGAGCTAAGAGGGACTGTTTGAAGACACATTGCTGTCAAGGAAAATTGCGGTCAGAAATTGACGTGCATCTGTAGCAACCAGTCATAACAACGGTAACGGGACAAAGTAACCGTACATGCGGTTTTAGTTGCTTGAGCGACCCCTGCTGGCTGTCCGGGCGCACTTGGCTTGCCCTCTGTGCGCGCATATGATTGGGCCTCAACCGCCCCGCTCTGCGCACCAGGTTCCATGAAATGGGAATGAAAATACCAACCATGGCACAAAAGTAATACTAAAAATATATAATCCAAACTGAACTAGTCCAACTGAACTTGCACTAGTGTTGATATTTTGCAGCATCAAAACAAGGTCTGTAATGTACATGGGATTACCAGATATGCCAAATATTTTATTTTTCAGGACACTAAATATATTCGTTGTATAACATGCATAGCATTCCATTGAAGTTACTTCTACATATTTGCCATGCATACTGAATCCTTATGCTGTACATTTTCCAGTCAAATTGGTAGCTCTTTGAGCATATTCGTTGCAGAAATATTCAACTTGATGACAGTATTCCAGTTTCTCAGTGGCAGCAGTATGGCAGTTGGTGTTGACATATTACATTTTTATCTCGTCAGTGCGGTGAGAAGGGACACTACGCCAATAAATGTACAAAAGGACACCTGGCATTCCTAAGCGGACAGTAACTACACACCCTCAACTATACAGAAGAGTTCTCAGCCTGGAAGGATGCTGGGAAGTTTCTCCAAACCTTTTTGGGCAAAATGACAATGTGTAAGTGCCCTTGGACCTTCAACTGTTTGTTGTAAAAGAGTGGTAGACTGTTCATGCTGAAGTCACAAGCCCTGCAAAAGAAGTAAATCACCATCTAACTTTAGTGGAGTTAGAGAACATTTTTTAAAATGACCAATCCAGTGTGTGCGTGTATATTTATACAGTATGTGTATATATGTATATACCTTTTTTAGTATTTCTGCATTGAGTACATATTGGCCTAATTCTCTTTCCAGTAGTGAGTGGAGGGGGGGGGGCTAAATCCACATGCTTCTCAGTATGAGTACAACCTATTCCCTTGTGCTCAAATCACATTTTTTTCCAACATCAATCCTGCATTATTCCAGGATTCACTTCTAGTTGTCATTTTCATAAATTTTGACAACACTGAAGAAACCACTAGGTCATCTCCAGTAATAAAATGAATCATCAAATACAAAGACCACTCCTGATTAGATTAAGATAATGGCATTGATGGGGAAAATGCTTCATTCTCCACTATCCTGTTGAACTCATCGATCATTCTTTAATCTATTTGCAGACTGATTTAGAATTAAATTGTTGTGGATTATTTCTTTGCTACCTACAGAAAACCCTGTATAAAATGTGAGTGTACAAGGCAAAGTACAGGATGTCCGTAATTGAGTTTGTGACACAGTGAATTGAATTGTGTGGACATACAGTATTTTGCATGTTCTAAAACAGATCTATAAATGCAACAAATAGGTACACATCTGCATTTTTATTAAGTGTAATATGACCCTGTCATCTTCAAATGATAACGTTTGGATTTTTAAGATTGGTATGGATAATAATTGTTTGTGTTTTGACAAGTTGATAGTTATGCTAAAACGTAGTTTGTGACAGCGAAAAAATGTCCAGTAAATGATTTTCTATATTTTTATATGCTATTTGTACTATGAATACAATAAAAGGGGTGAAAAAAGTTTGACTGACATAAAAAAAAAGAATAATAAAAATGTATATAAACAAATGCTATTCCACCCATCATCTGAACCTTACCCTGACTCAATGTCTGCCAGATGTGGTTATGATCACATTACAGGGACCTAATCATAACAGATCTGCTGCTACTGGTGTGATGAAAAAAAAACAGCTCTCTCAACCTGCTCCAAGCTAAATGAGAACTGTGAGCTTGTCTATAGTATAAACACATGTAGATATTTTGTTTATATTGAAGTTTCATGTAAAATTCACTTCCAAGAACAATGTTTTTTAATTGGAAAAATATGATTTCATCACAATTACAGTGAATTTATAACTTGTACATTTCTTATGCACAGAAGAGAAGTTGGAACGTATACGTCCCCCACAGGTAATTATATTGCCTATTCAAAATTTAGAATTTCAATATTATTTGAGTGGAATAATATCAGAATAAAAAAAACGGTCACAACAGGGGCCGCCCGAGGCTTTGAAAAATTTAAAATAAAAAATAAAACGTTTTTGATCTTACTTTTTAACATCAGTATATCAATAAATATTTGGTACATTGATGAGCAACCAATTCAAATTCAGAACTGAACTGGGTCTTACACTTCAGTCAGTATAAAGCTTCATGTCACTTTTGCATTTTTTGTGCACTGCATACTGCAAGTCAAACAGTTTGGTACACATAATTTGAGAAAATAATAAAAATTATTAGATATTTATACTGTCATGTACCGTTATCCAAGTAAAGAGTCAAACTCAGCCTAATACAGTTAATATACGATTCAAACAGGCCCACGACACATCACATTTTTATTTTGGTCACATATCACTTAGTGCAGATACGGAATGGGTGTAGATGTGCTATTCACATGACTTTGAAGAGTGACACACCAGCTCAAGAATCTTCAGTGATACTTCCTCCAGCGGTCATGTTCTACAGAATAAAATGAAAGCAAAGCTTTTTGGAGAACTCACTTTTTGAACATACTGCTTAATAGAATGTAGCATTGTAAACCGGTGGTCATTTACAATACAATTATCTCCACAAATAACTTTGAACTCACTGATGTGGTCATATTCCCACAGGTAGCTTAGCACAACATAACCTGTCAGGAGCATGGCAACCCCACCAATGCCACCCTTCTTCACATTGATGTACTTGTTGTAGTATCTGTCATGTCCTGCCGATTAGAAAAAGAACCCCAACATGAGTAGGCAGGATTTGTGTATATCATGTAGGCCTATATGCCAGGCAAGTTCTTTTTCTCTACAAGGAATTTGAGGCAACACTCACCCCTGCGAACAGCCGCGATGATTCCGTTGGGAGAGAAGTCCTTGGTGCTTGCCCACGTCATAAACTCTCCTAATCTAACATCCATCAGTCTCTTTTCGGCCATGGGCACTGCAACGGAAATTACATTAACGTACAGAAAAATGCAAATATAACTATAATAGAAAGCAATACAAAGATGTAGATTTTAAATTTAAAAAAAACATACCGTTAATTATAAATAACAACTTAATTAACTAGACAACTTCACTTTATCTAGTGTGGTAGCTACCTTACACAACATTCTATGCATGTCGGGTAGAAAAAGGAAAATAAGTTCAGAATAGACATAACTCACTTCAAACCGTTATTTATAGCTAACGTTACTTAGCAAGACATGAGTGACAGCAAAGTCCTTGAAACTGGAAACGCATAGCTAATTGACTGCAAACACCTAACCGATATCTTTAATGACAATAGCGAACCAACTAATCAGCTACAGTATGAGAAACTGCAAGCGCGCACAAACACTTTGAATCAAGAATGTAAATTAAACAGTTAAATATGACAACGTGTTGTAGAATAGCTTCTTTGCATTCTTACCTGGTCTGTCAGCCATCTTGCACACCAAACAATTCGCGCACTTTGGACCATTGTGAACACCGTCTCTTCCTGTATGAACCATAGAGCGTATAGTGCTATGAACAGATTGACAGATTCTCGACTCGAGCCAAAATTATTCGAATACGCTGCGGGCTCAAGGACACGGTTATTGTTTGTGATTCTGTTTGTTGTTTTAAAAATATATTCCATTGCTTTTTCATTTCCCTGTTAGGATAAAATAGTTACCAGAGCACTGCTTCTTCAGTCTCGAGAGCGACGGTTCCCAAACTTTCTATACTCATAATCGTACAGTGAAATTGCCTAGAAGCTTTTCTAACGTCTAATTTCCTTTCGGAAGTTAGCCCATTATTTCCCAGTATAATCAGGAAAAATAGATTAATTGAAATAAAAATGGATATGTTTGAAACTGACATGCAGTTTTATGGAAAGACAACAATGTAACGTTTGCGTTGTTTAAGTAACCAGCCATTTAGCTAACGCATGAATACCAGTGTTTTTGACCTAGGCAAGTGTTCTGCTTACGATATAGCCCAGTGGTTCCCAACCTCAGATCTGCGTGTATTCTGGTTTTAGTCCCAACCACCGCTGCAATCCCAGAATTTTAACAAACTATTATTATTATTTTAATTAGGTGCGTTTCATGTTTAGAGGGATCATTTACCATCTTAAACCACATTATGTCCGAAATAGATACATGCCATGTAGCGTAAACGTCCCATGTCACATATGTTTAGGCTACTTACTTCAAACAATTACACAAAAAGAGGTAACGTTAACAGTTTTAAACTAATCAAATGAAAACTGAGGTGAATCAATAGGCTTCTAATTAGGTTGTTGAACACATGTGCTTAAGTTATTTCATAATTCAGCCTCTGTCCTTGCTGTGCTATATTACAAACAATTACATAATAAAAGGTGTACTTTTTTTTTTAAATTATCAAAATAAAGGCTGATGTGAATCAGTCGGCTCCTAATTGGTGAAAGTGTGGGTACATGGCTACTAAAAGGAACCATTTGGTAGATAATGAAGAATTCAAAGACAAAGCAAATGACAATAAGCCAAACCTGTATTGTGTTGTGTTAATAAGTGAAAGGGGAAAAATTATGTATTATCTATTTTTATGTAGTCTACTTGTTTGCTACCAATATAGCACAATAAGCACTATTTCTTATTAAATATTTTTTCCAATAATACTTTTATTGCTTTTTTTTTAGTGAACAAAATACAGACTAACAAAGACAAACAAAAAACAATTCTCAAGACAATGTCTTATACAATTGTCACCAGTTTACATTTCATCTTAAGAGAAGAAATAAAAAAAATAAACAAGTGAATATAAGAAAGTAAATAGATAAGATGAATGCAAATAAATGAAGCAAATAATAGTGCCCACTATTCAAATCAAATACAAATAAAAAGTCTTCATCATTATCTTATCATTATTGTTATTATTACTACTGCTACTTGTTTAGATAATTTTATTTCCCTCTTCCTTCGAAGAGTCGATATTGTTATAATTATTACTATTTATTATCGTGTAGAATATTATTATTATCATTTGATTATCTTTATTAATACTTTTGTTAGGTACCTCGAGGGGAAACTGGACCCAAATGAATGACTCAGAGACGGCTCAAGGCAACACTCCACCAGGGAGCACATTTACTGGGAAGACAGGCACTGGAACTAGGGGTGGGGTCAGGAACTTGGAGGGTCAGGAACCATGTGGGACAGGAACTTGAACGGGCACAGGGGCCCGCGGTCGGGAACAGGAGTGAGAGACCGCAGGGCCAGGCACTCAGCCTGGGGTTCAGGCGTTAGCCTGGGGGTCAGGAACAGATGCGGGGGACCGCAGATGGCGCGAGGGTGTGCGGTCAGGGACAGGCACACAGCTTGGGGGTTGGACAGGCACACAGCCTGGGCATGGTCAGAGGAGTCGGGGAGAACTGGGGAGCCTGGGTAGGAAGAGGGGACCAGGGCAGGAACCGGAAGCAGGAACTGAAGGTCAGGGCAAGAACTGAAGGTCAGGGCAGGAACAGACACAAAACTCAATGACGAGAACACACAAAATACATGCACGAAATACACACGAAATACACTGCTAGTGGGATACAGTAGAATACATATAAAATATATGTAACGTATATGTATATGTAAAGCGTTAAAAAATAATCAAATAGTTATGCTATTATGAATTTTACAAATCATCCCAGATATTGTCGTACTATATTCCATAGGCCTTGGGCACCCCTATCATCCATGTTCACAAGGTCCAGGAAATCTTCTAGCCATTTATCTTTGGACATGTTATGGATATTATGTTCCTTCCAGTTAAGTAGGTTTGTGCTTTTAACTGAGAGACATCCTAAAGATAGGAAACAATGCATCCTTTTGGTTGAAATGTTATCATGCATGCCACCCAAGAGGCAAAATACAGAGCATAATGGGGCCTCTACATTAAAAATTTCAGATAGAATTTTAATTACCTTGGTCCATAACTGTTTCACAATAGGGCAGTCCCACAGTTGATGCAACAGAGAACCCTTTTTTCTGCACCCATGCCAACATGTTCCTGAATGTGATGGATCTATTTTTTCCATTACGGAAGGGTTGTATGCCCTGTGCAAAATGTTTAATTTAATTAATTTGTATCTAACGGAATTAGAACAAGAAATTGCACTGTTCCAAATTGTGTTCCATTGATCAGGAAAATTCCCAGTTCTTGCTCCCAGTTATTTTGAGTGGATAAATTTGGGTTTGGGGTCCCAAAAATGATGAGTCTATAAATCATTGAAACTGTTCCCCTGTTACATATTGCCTTCTGGAGATTTTGGTCTAATGTTCAGCTGTTGGCTATGGATTTACTTGTATTGGTGACTTTTTAAATAATTGATTTAAACTGTAAATAGGAAAGAAAGGAGGAATTGCTTAATTAAAATTCTTGTCTTCATATTGTGAAATGACAACAACTCATTAAAAAAAATTGTCCTTGTTGATGAATCCAGCCATTCCCAGCTCCCTTCCACAAAAGTGTTTTTATATCCCCAGGTAAGAGGGAATATAGAATTGTATGCAATATTGTAATAGGAGACATCTGGGACCCCCAGGCCACCCTTAGTTCTGGGTAATTGTCATTTTTGTGCCCAATTCTGGATTTGAGGTTTTTCCATATAAAACTGGAAAAGATTGTATGTCTTTTATCCACTTTAGAGGAACTGGAAAGGGGACTGCAGAGATAATGAACCTAATTCTAGGAAGCACATTAATTTTGAGAACTTCGGCTCGACCCCATAATGATAATGACAAACTATTCCATTTCTTAATGTCATCTTTCAATGCGTTTAGTAATTTAGGGCCATTTCGATCAAATATTTGGCTAAGCGGTGATTTGATGTGGATTCCCAAATATTTAATCCCTTGAGGTCTCCAAACAAAACCAGTGTTATCCAAGTCAGATTTGTTTGTGTGATGGTTTAAGGGCATCGCCTCACTTTTGTTCCAGTTGACTATAGCCTGAAACATTGCAACATTTTTTAATAGGTTTCAACACCTTCGGCATCGAAAGCAGTGGGTTTTGAAAGTGTTAATAAAATATCATCTGCATTATACATTCATTTTGAAATTATAATTTCCAAAAGGAATGCCTATAATATCGGGGTCATTGCGTATTGTACAAGCTAATGGTTCAAGGGCTAAAACAAATATTAATGGAGATAAGGGGCACCCTTGTCTTGTGTCGCAGTGCAGTTGGAAAGACTCATTGCATTTTGTTGTAGAGACTGGCCCATTATATAAAGTTTCAATACATCGCAAAAACGTGGGTCCAAAATGATATATTTTCATAGTGTATAGCACATAAGGCCATTCTATCCTGTCGAAGGCTTTCTCAGCATCCAAAGCAAGAGCTATTGCAGGCTTTTGGAGAGAGCTAGCCTTTGACATGATATGAAACAATCGTCTCATGTTGTTGGATGACAAACGTCCAGGTACAAATCCCACCTGATCCAAGTGAATTAAAGAAGTTATAACTCTCTAAGCGTTGCGCTAAGATTTTTGTAAACATTTTATAATCCTTGTTAAGCAGGCTCAAGGGGCAAAATTGCTCGTTTGTGGGTGGTCCTTGTCATGCTTCAGCAGAAGGGAAATTGTAGCTGAATGCGTAGAGAGAGGTCGTTTTTGTTTCTCAGAATTATTTATTGGAAAAGGTTGAGCAGGTGTGGTCTCAAGGTGTTCTGGAAGTGTTTATAAAATTCTATAGCCGTGTGCTCCGGAAGTCTTGCCAGATGAAAGATTTTAGATTTCTGTTTCTGTTAAATTGGCTTCCATATTGTTTTTTTGTATATTTATGACATAATGTAGCTTAAGAGGGTGAATGATTCCTCTAAACATGAAATGCACCTAATTAAGAGAAATGAACAGCTTGTTATAATTCTGGAATTGCAATTGTGGTTGGAATGAAAACCAGTCCAGCTTACACTGTGGTCCCCCTGGACTGAGGTTGGGATCCCTCTGATCTACCAAATGGTAACTTTTAATAAAATGTAACTTTAAAGGGTAACAAAGCACTAAAACCACTTATTTTAGATGATAACTGATACATTTGGGGTTTTCTAAGTATTACTCATTGATCCTGGTCCAAATTTTGACAAATTACTGCAGTCGGCGCAAAAAAGCATAAACTTTAAGAATCTGGCTCAAAAGTGTCTCTAGTGGTAAAACGTCAGGTACTGCACGTTCAATCTGTGATTGGCCAGAAAGGTCTTCCCTAATGTATTCGGTACTCGGTGACGAAATACAAATCTGTACAGCTATGCCCGGAAGTTTTGGAGTGAGGGCGGGCTATGCCCCAGCTATAAAAGCAAATCTCAGTGGTTGATCTGTGTGCCGTTGACGAGGAGAGGAGATAGGAGAGAGAGATCGAGTAAATGAGCGATACATATAGCTAGCTTATATATCAAACAGATTTGTTGTTTACTGGCCGCATCATTATAAGCCCAAACGAGGCTATGCATGCCGCATTCTCCACCATAGAGTACTCAAGTAACTACGTCACGCTGGTTTCGGAAGTAAATTCCCCATTCATTTAGTGCGTAGACATTCACTAAAGCTTACTTTTTAACCATTTCTACTGATTATGTCTTACCGTCAATTTTCCGGATAGTTCAATATAACGCCCGTTTGCAAACTATATCGTTTTTCTGGACCAGCTTTGAGTATATTTTACGTTTTAGTATTTTTTTGTGAACATACCAGCGCTGGCACTGTTTAAAATCTCCACGTCCCATAATTCCCTCCGAACGTGCAGCCTTGTCTCCTGACGTTGTCATATAACGTTAGCCAGCAGTAGCGCACAGCTCAGTTTTTAAACACTTTTTTCTAATGTTAGCTAGCTAGCTTGAAGGACTAAAAGCTAGAATTGCTTTATGTGGTTAACCGTAGCGCAGTTTCTGATCTTGTCGGGTGGGCTTCTCTACTTAGCAAGCTAACGTTAGCTCCTCTTCAGTGGCAGTAGCCTACTCCCATCTGCCACAGTCAGACAGATGAGATGATTATATCTTATTGGTCAAGAACCACCCGTGCGTTGCAGTACTGGATATGCAGTCCGTTAAAGTGGACTACAAGTCAAACTACATTCATTAATGCTTTAAAAAATAAAAAGTGGAACATGCGATATATGGTCTATATCCTTGTACCACACAGGCTAATCCAGGAACGTTTCGGCTCATTCTATGAATCAGATTTCAAGAAATAGTCGATAGTCTCCGAAGCCCATTCTATCTTCCATAGGGAATTTACTTACGAAACCAGACTCCGCCCACAACTGACGTACTCACGTGAACTTCCTCCATCTGACGTATTCCTCCCGGTGACGAAATTGAAATCTGTACAGCTACGCCCTGAAGTTTTGGAGCGAGGGCGGGCAACGTCCCAGCTATAAAAGCGAATCTCAGTGGTTGATATGCGTGCCGTGGATGGGCAGAGGAGATAAGAGAGAGAGAGAGCGATGGAGCGATATATAGGCTATAGCTAGCTTACAGTTTAGCTTTTTTGAGCAAATTTTTCTAGCAAGTTATAGCAACCTATTTTTGGTATATTTTTATAGTTAGCTTGATAGTACCTTGTTTTTTGATAGTTAGTTTTTCTGTCTAGCAAGTAGCTAGCTAGTTTATTGAAAATATATATACATAGTTTATTAAAAATAAATGGCATGGGTAACTATTTGTACAGCGTGTGATTTGTTGTTTACCGGCCACATCATTATTAGCCCAAACGAGGCTATGCATGCCGCATTCTCCACCATTGCTTCTTCCTCGGCAGCAGCTAGCTTCTTGGGGCACGCTGGGGCGTGGTTTGATACCTGGAGCTCAGCCCCTATATTATTAGCTTATCACGCCCAGATCTTTTCAAAAGGGGGCGGGGTTTAGCTAAACCAGCATGTTTTGGTACACTTTAAAGGCATACTGAACTTTATTAGAACATAATATTGTATAGCTACCTAATAAAATCACGACATCCAGAACGGAACATTTGAAAAGATAAACAGCCCCATTCGTGATATTTTACACTTTTTCCAAACAAAGGTTTGGTTGAAGATCCGGTCGTTAGCTGAGCAACTTTCTTTTTTCGTTCTTGTGCCAGTAACGGTCCCACCCACTTCCTGAAGCGTGCGTTAGTAAACAAACCGAGCAAGTTAGCAAAGAAGTTAACAACAGTTCCTAGTCAAAATCAAATCAATCAAAATTTGTTTCAAATGTTCGGTTCTGATTGTCGTGATTTTATATATTGGCATAATCCGCATTGTTTGCATTCGTTTATGTACTAAAAGTGTGCTTTTGAGACCCATTTCACCATGCAATGGGAGTGAATGGAGAGAGAAAAAACATCATTATCCATTGGCCAGTTTCTAACCACTGGAGCAAGTCATGAAGATGAGGGTGAATATTACGACTCGTATCGGGGCCATACAATCTTATCAAAGATTCTCTAGTTACGATATTATGCTCTAACAAAGTTCAGTATGCCTTTAAGAGGGCAAAGAATAATTTTCCATTGTATTATCTGTTTTAGGTGCGTTTTTCCACTAGAGGGAGCTGGAAACATCCTGAGCACATTGGCTTTTTCAGGTTTCACATTGTGTGTATCAACAACCACTCACTGGATTAAAAGGCTTTACATATTCTTCTTATAGTCCTCAACTTGCTTTTTGATCTTACCACCAGACTTTAACATTGACCTTTCAATTTTAGCTATAGTACTTCCCCTGCTTCCCCTAGTTATAACATGTTATTTAGAAGTGAGATCCATCCACCCATCCATTATCTATCCCACTCATTCCTGGTCAGGGTCGTGGGGGGGAGGGGGAGGGGGGGGATGGGGGCCGGAGCCTATCCCAGCTCCATTCATTGGGCGAGAGGCAAGAATACACCCTGGACAGGTCGGCAATCAATCACAGGGCACACACATCATTCACTCACACACTCATACCTATGGGCAATTTAGAGTATCCAATTAGCCTTACCTGCATGTCTTTGGACTGTGGGGGGAAACCGGAGTACCTGGAGAAATTTAGAAGTGAGATTTAGAAGTAAATTTTAAGTACATGCAGGGATTCCTTGATCTTTCTGATAAATAACATGGAAAGTGAAAACATAATGAGTAATCAGTGATCCTCCTGAAGCTTACAAGTGAATTATGCTATTATAAATCAATTTGGCTGACTCCTTTAAGATAGAGTACGACATTGACTATTATGAAAGGAAATAAAACATTTAGATTGGCTGGGTTTTGCATACTGAATTGCCATCTTTTGTTGATTAGCCCACAGATAGTGAACCATAAAATGTTTATAAAATGTACTGCCACAGCTGTGTTAATCAGTACTGGTTTGTCTGTTTTGAAAGCACAATGCTTGATTATAATTGCCCCCTCTCAAAATGAGAGTTTGGACAAATCACTTAAATGATGAAAAGGAGAAGTACGTAGGAGGAACAAAATATATTTTTATTGTTTAAAAATAGCATTATTTAAACATTCTAAAATTCTAAAATTCTAAAAACTAGCACAAGATAAATACTATTGCTTGTTTTATATGCGTATGTACTTGAATTAAAATGGCATAGAAACAATAGTTATGGCCACAACTATATTTTAGATGAAAATATAGTGTATGTAGGCTTATTACTTCGTAAAGTTTAGAAAGTAGGGTGGTTTAGTCCAACAATTATGTTATTGAAGCCAGTGCTTTGTATTGAGTAAAACATCTTCAGGGTGTGAATATAAATTACTTCATATTTCCAAAGTGACAATGTAGTCTCATTGTCATTATTGAGCCATATAATTCTATAGTGTCCTACATGTCTGAGCTTACATTTCAGGGATGAGGTGTCACTTTGGACAAGAGTCTGTTTAGATCATTTAGATTTGTTAAGTAAACATTGTGAAAATAGATATTCCCATTGAGTAAACCATGCAAAATGTATAAGTTCTGTGCAGCATGATACATTTGGCTTAATTGTATCTAATACTATCATATAACCCATACATGGTTTCTATTTATGTCTGATATTGAATGTCTTCTTGATTTGAGTTATAATTTATCATCATAAGTGTTTAACTTTAACTTTAACTTTGTTCTTGAAATGATAATGCCAAAATAAATGTTCATTAAAAACTACCACTGATGCACAACCATGCTACACATTTATTTAAAGTACGATTTTTTAATGACAATAAAGTTCTGAAAACAATCATGGATGTGTTTATGATAAATAACAATTTCCTTGTAATTAGAAAATGTTCTGTTATATTTTTCTTTTGTTTGTTTAAAGATGAAGACAATTTCCTTTGCAGTGATGAAGATTGCTTCCTGGTTGGCCAGTGTCTGACAACTGAAACAGAACAATCCAGTTGCAAGAGAATCTTATTAAGTCTAATGGCATAATTACGCATGTCCTGCTCTGTTCTTAGGGGATCCCTAAAGTAAATTCGATTTTGGGAGGGGTGCTGTAGTTGGTTAGTTCAGAGATGAATCAAGGTCTGGCAGCGCTGCAAGTCATTATTTCAACTCATTCATTTGGGAAAATGTGCTTCTCTTTTTTTGCAGCCGGACAGCAATAAATAAAGTCACAAAGGACGATCATTTTAAAGTTAAATGAAGAACATCTCCTAGGTTTACTTGTATTTTTGACAACTTAAACCATGCCATGTTTTTTTTTCCTTGGGGTGTTTTTAGACAATTAATCAATAGTCATTGAATCACTTGCATGCTGATGATAATAAAGGGCATTTTAGGATGTAGCGTTACAATATAACAGGCCTGAAAACACTGTAAGACTGCTCTAAATATGAAGTGAACAGTTCAGATATGGAAAGCAGTAGTAACTTGATCATGATCATTTAAATAATTTTCATATCACCATTCATTTAATACTGGGTTTGTACAATTTCTGTTGAAAATCAATGTTATGATCCATCATTGATTAGAGATAAAGTATTGCTGCTGAGGTTTGTTTAATTTTATGCCAAATCCAAGTGTCACCTAAAGACTACCAGAATATTCTTATGTGCAATAGTAAGTTTTATATTATATCCCTTTACAGTGAGCACCATAATTCATTGGGCAGTGACACATCTTTTGTTATTTTGGTTCTGCACTTTGAGTTTGAAAGAATACAATGATGATTGAAGTGCAGACTGTCAGCTTTAATTTGAGGGTATTTTCATCCATATGGGATTAACCGTTTAGAAATTATAGAACCTTTTGTACATATTCCCCCCGCCCCCCATTTTCAGGCATCAAAAAATATTGGACAGTTTAACATTATGTAGAATAAAGTAATCATTTTAAATATTTGGTCGCATATCATTTGCATGCCATGACTTCCTGATGTCTGTGACTCAACAGTATCAAAAGACTCTTGATATCTTATTTTCTGGTATTCCTACAAGCGATACTATAACCTCCCTGCATTTGAATGGATCTCTATGGTAATTGGGGGGGGGGGGGGGGTGGGACTAGATTTAGCTGTAAATTACATGGAACACATGGTCGGTTAAATGGCTTTAAGTCATCAAGGGTCTGACGTATCAAACAAGCCTTAAACCATCACTTTGCTGCCAGATATGCAGTACATATGGATGGATAACTTGAAGGGTTTCATCTCTTGACTTATTATTTCATAGAGTTCAATAGGAAAATTTGTCAGGAGAAACAACCCTTAAAGTGATCCATCCATATCTACTGCATACCTGGCAGCAGAGTGATGGTTTGAGGATTATTTGATATCTCAGACCCTTGATGACTAAACGGTTCATCCGATATGGATGAAAATACCTTCAAATTAAAGCCGACAGTCTACACTTCAACCGCATTGTCATTGTATTTTTTTGAACTCAAAGTGTAGAACCAAAATGACAAAAAATGTGTCACTGTCCAATGAATTATGGTGCTCACTGTATGTGAGCTGATAGCCGATTCAAAAAAGGATCACTGACTACCCAACCTGAATGCGAACTGATGGTCAGTGATTCCATTTTCTCCCTGCATTAGGGACCATTTTTGCCATGCATTAGTTTGAGCTGCATCTGTTCTGCATTTTTCCTCAGCCTAGAGCAAGTCATTGAACTGTTTTGAACACTATTTTTTACAAGTTAAGTATTGAGATTATAGTGCCAGTCATGAAATAGGCATGGGAGCATAATACATTTTGTTATAATAAATATTTTGAGGTATCTTGAAGAACAATGTCACAATTCCCTTTTCATTTTTTTCCTAATTTTTATAAAATGGAAAATTATGCATATTTGGAATAGCCTCAGTTTGCATATTATGTATTGCACAAGTTCTAGAACATTGTGACCATTTTAATTGTTCAAAACAGAATTAAATAAAATTATCAGTCTTTTTTTTGCTATATCACTGTTTCTATGTCACAAAAAATGAGTTGTATTCATGGCCACTGTGGCTGCCAAAAATACCTTTTTATCAATTTGTTGTTTTGGTGTCACTGTCCTATTAAGACTATGGAGAATGCAAAAGAGCAAGACTGTCTTTTTTTAATACACTTTCTAATTCCACTAGAGAATCAATATCATGCATACTAAGTGATGGCCAAGGTCTCAGAAATTGGCAGTCATCCAAGACCAGCTTTAGCTTTTAAAATTATTGCTGTGGGGTTTTTTTTTATTTTAATAACCAATAACTTTATGTTGAGTGTATGTATGAAGGACAGTGTTCAGTAATTTCTAGTGATTGACTTCTAGCATTTAGAATCACACTGCTTTTGTATAATTATGTTACAGATGTTAAAATTACAAACTACATTGCAATTGAAGGAAAGAAACTTTTAAACCTCCAAATTTCCCCAAACCCTGTAACTGCATTTAGACTGTATTCCCATCAGAGTTTTTCTAGGGAGTGTGTGTGTGTGTGTGTGTGTGTGTGTGTGTGTGTGTGTGTGTGTGTGTGTGTGTGTTTGTAGTTCCCTTGATATTTCAAGAAATTAGCTTAAAGAACAGCCTGGCAGTTGCCAGTTTAATTTGTATTCTCTGTCAATCATGTGTTTAAGTAAAGGGCGTGAAGAAGCCGGTTGGGTGAATTAATGAATCTCATTAAAATGTATTACAGAGCCGACCGTATGGACTAAATGCATGAGACAGGAGTTCAGAAACTAAAGAGAGTTTTGCTATAGCACTCAGTTACTTTAAAAACATTGGTACCCAGCAGAACTTAATTTGTTAAACATAACTAAATCAACCAACGTTATCTATTTTTATCATCTATTTTACACAATACTAACTAATGATCTCAAAGCTCAAATGAGATACTAGGTTGCATTGATACACAGGAGGGGGCTTCTCTTAATGTAATAAATCGAAAATGTTTGAATCTGATGAATATCGTAATAGATATTCCACTTCAGGGCACCATTTTTAAGAGGAAATTTTCCATTTATCACACACACTTAGGACAGATTGATTTACATCATCAATCAATAACTGCACTGCACCGCTGGGAATCCAGGCCCCTTTTGTGTCATCATCTGTACATTCCTCACTATGCACATCATCGGTTGCTATGCATTGGTACAGAAAGATTGTTGCAGGGAATATTTTTAACAGTATGTCAGATGTTCAGCATCAAGCCAATCTTACTTATCTATTTATTTATGACATAGGATAGGGGACCTTACTTATCTATTCATTAATAACAGAGGATAGGGGACCAAGTTGGATCCATTTTCAGCTGTGATAGCTGTAATGAGGGTTATGGTATACAAGAATGATGGGTTGAGATGTAAATGGGTCCAAAATATCCCAGAACACCGGTGACGATTCCTTTACATGAGAAAAATACTAGGGCCCTTTGTGAAAATTGCTCTTCCTACCATTAAAGGAAAGGTGAAGCCAATCTACAGGAACTAATTAAAATCGAATTAATTGGTATGTTGGAAAATGTGATTATCTCAAGTTAACTGTTATCGAGTAACTTCAATGTGACCTAGGACAACTGTATTGTGTAGAGAATTATGAGTAATATTTTAACAAAAGGAAATATTTTTTAAATTTTGAATCTGATGAATGATGCAACGCTAATATTAGTTCTACCTAAATATACTCTATTCCCGTTTTTCACCATTGCACATGCTAGTTTGACAATATGGTTGTCAAGTTATAATTTAAAAAATGTGCTTGTATTTTTAGCACTAAAAATAATCTTTGTTATATAATAATTGTTTGATTCTAATTCCCCAGCCCCTTTAAAATGACAAAAATCTGCCTGCAGTGCTTGAGTAAATGCTGTAAATACTATTTATGCATCATTTTGATCTGAAACATTGTCCCACACATGGCTTCAGAGAGTTGAATGGAGACTGAGTAGATCGCCTTGTTGTGAAACCACCTCGAGAGACAGACTTAGACATGGGACCTTGATGTCCTAATGGGTTGCCATAGTGACATAGTACTTCGGAGCCAGTGGAAAAAAGAGGGCGGGTAAAGAGAGAGAATGTGTGTGTGTGTGTGTGTGTGTGTGTGTTGGACCAAAGGGGGGGGGGGGGGGGGGGGGGGGGGTTTGGGGGGTTGAGAGAGATGGGAAATGTGGGAGGTTAGTTGGGAGACAAATTATGGTGCATCACATGTGCTGTATGCCTCTTCAGAACAAAGCTCTAAAATATGACCTTCAAATATGGCAACCCTGTTTAGCTACTTCCCTTCTCTTGCTCAGTCTTTCTAATGTCCTGTCTTCTCTCTTTTTATATCTTAGATATATTCCTTCAGATCAGTCTAATTTCCAAGCAATAGTCTATACATATATTCATCAGCTTTCTTTGTGAGTCCCGCACTTTTCATTACAACGGTCATGTTAAGTGCGATATAACTCATTATCTAAAAACCTCTTTGGCAAAGCTAATCTAATAAATGACACAGGTTTCCACCAGCCATTTAGATTTGACTATTGCTCAGCGCTTCATGGCTCTCAGGAGAGCCATTCCTCAGAGCCTGTTTGGCAGGGAGTCACAATTTGTAAATCAACATTTTTTTTCTCTTTCTTGACAATAGTTTTGTTGAAAGTTCATTTTAGCCTCTAAATAACTCATGTTTTCGACAAGAACCTGCGGACATGGAAGAAAAATAAAGTGTGAGTAAAGGAATATTGGGGATAAAAATAATCTCATAAATTTATAATCTCAATATTCCCCCTTTTGAGTGTCCTTTTCCAATTGTTAGTGAGCCATCCATGAAAATGTGTGTTACTGTCTCACAAGACTCTTCTGCATTTATTAATTATTCTTTACAGTCATTATTTCAACAGATATTAAGACACAATGTATGTGTTTGCATATTGTTTATAATCAAATAGAAAGTTGTTTTTGTAAAGATTTTCATCAAAGACAGGTTAAATATTTATTTTGAATAGTGTAGTGCTGATCTTCCTCGGTGATCCAAATAGACACATACTTTGCTTCAGCAGTATTTCTTGTGGTTTTGTTCACAATGGTAGGGGACTGAGTAATGAAATTAGCAGAATATGCATTTAGGACAAATCCCCTCTCATATCTGTCACTGCTTCGGTTGACTTTTAATTCTGGAGCTATCTTCTGTTCAAGAAAGATTATTAAAGCAAATCTGAGTTGCGACACTGCATGGGAAATGAGCCTTCACCCGTGTCACCACATTACAAATTTTATTTTCAAGTCAGGCATGAATGTTGTTTACTGCTGCTGAATAAAAATGACTACACTACTATTCTGAACATGTCCGTTTGGCTCCGGTGCTATCGCAGCCTCAATGTTACCATATCATTTGAGGAACAAATATATTACATATACTGTACATGTATATTATATTAGTTCAATGTAGATGGTGACCTACAGAAATTCTATATGTTTTTCATCTCTCCCAAATCACTGGGTTGGCAGGTTCTCTTTGGTCAATTTGGACAGATTGTGGACTGATTAAAGCAGCCTAATGCTATATTGACAAAACATCAGTCTGACTCTATAGATTATATTAAAATAATCCTTTATTTTGGCTATGCATTTGAAAAAATAAGTTACATGAAAAAGAACACTTGAAGTGTACATTATTAGAATCAGAAAAAAAACATAAGCCTCCGTGTTATTTTTTACTACACATGAATATATTCATGTTACTTCAGTTTATATATAAGGGATGGTTGTTGGAGTATGGTTTTTTAGATTAATGGCATCTGATTCTTCATGTTTTAGTTTTTTTCTTTGATTTAATTCAGCATTTATAAAACTCACTGCTTGTTCCAAATTCATAAAGCTCCATGTACTTCACATACAACCAAATATTCAATGCAAGAGTTTTGTGTCGCACAGCTCAAATTCATGACAAATTTGTTTTAGTTCAAAGTTGACCTAATCTGATAAAAATGGGCAGACATCCAATGCAGTCTCTACCCAAAACACTTCAGGATGAGCCTGGCCAGGTAAATTCAAAGTGCCAGATTTGCAGCCCTGTTGAAGGTGACATGCCCAATTATGGAGAACGATAAATTCTTCCAGTAGTTTAGGCCATCTTCTTTTGTTTTAAGAGTGGAGTGAAATTGAAATTGAACAGCTCTGACAGATTGCAGGAAATATTTACGCTAAGGTACGTGAAGTTGCCTGTGGTGAAAGGGAGAGAGGTCTTTTGAAGCAGCATTCCATTCCATCAGCAACCATCCCCACATACTGGATAAATTGTTGGTTTGTTCCAGTTTGTAGAATAGTCAGGTATATTGGCATATAAAATGATAAGATTAATAACTTCATGGAGTGATTTGGAATGATTCTGTAGCAGCTGGAAGATATCATCTGCGTAGAGGCTGATCTTGTGAGTTGTGTTGTGAGTTATGAATTGACGTATTGCAGCCGCTGATGGTTCTATAAATAACGTGAATGATGATGGAGAGAGCGAACATCCTTGTCTGGTCCCTCGGTGGAGTACCAAGCTTAGTGAAGTTATTTCATTAGTGGTAACTGCAGCCATAGGTGAGCGTTTTTACCCAGTGAATGAAGAATTCTCCAAAACCAAACCTGTTTTGCAATAAAGGAATGTTCAATTCTGTATCTAGAAATGTAGAGAAAAAATATTATTAAAAAAAGTTTTTATTGTTTCCTATTGAGATGTTCAGTAGATTTAAAAGATGTGTGCTGTTTGATGAGTCTTTTCTTTTTATGAAAAAAAGAAAAGACTCATTGATTTGGATGAATAAGAGATGGGATGACTGATTCAATTTGGATTGTTAGTACTTTGCAAATAATTTTAAGGTTTGTATTGGTCAGAGATATAAGGCGATCTCTTGCGCCTAGAGTCTTTATTTGGCTTATGCAGTACTGAGATAAGAATTGTGTTAGTATGTTGTGGTATAGATGAGGATTTTTTGTATTTCGGTTGCCATTGTGATAAACAGTGGTGACACTACCAATAGTGTGTAAGGAACTCAGCAGGGTAGCCATCTGATCCTGGAGCTTTATAGTTGCAAGTTGTTTAACTGCTTTTCCATATTCCTATGAGGTTAGTGGAGCAACCAGAATTTCAGCTTGGTCATTATTCAGTTTTGGTAAAGTTACAGTATGTTATTTAAAAACGTGTCTGAGTTTTCATTTGTGTCAGTCATACAGTCAGGTCCATAAGTATTTGGACAGTTACACAATTTTTGTTGTTTTGGTTCTGTACTCTAGCACATTGGATTTGAAATGGTCCCCCCCATTTTAGGGGACCAAAAGTAATTGGACAAATTAACATTAATTTGGATAAAGTTATCATATTTAATATTTGGTTGCATGTCCTTTGCATGTCATGACTTTCTGATGTCTGTGACCCAACAACATCGAAAGACTCGGATATCTTAGTTTCAGGTATACTCTTACAAGTGATACTATAAGCTCTCTGCATTTGAATGGATCTCTATGGGAATTGAGGGGTGGGACTAGATTAAACTGTAAATTACACATGAATAGCATGGAACACATTGTTGGCTAAATGTCTGTAAGTCATCAAGGGTCTGAGGTATCAAACTAGCCTCAACCCATCGCTATGCTGACAGATATGCAGTAGATATGGATGGATCACTTTAAGGGTTGTTTCTCTCAACTTTTTTTCAACTTTTTATTGAACTCTATGGAAAAATGAGTCAGGAGATGAAATCTGGCATATCTTCCTCTATATTTTCTCAATATCTTGCCTCTGGCATTATTTAATATTTTACTAAAGTCTTTTTTTTGGCTTAAAGTAGCTGCGTTCGGGGGAAATTATATCCTAGAGGCATTTTATCCAAAAAATTCTCCTGGATGCGCTGTGATTTTCTTTGTTCTGTAGTATAGAGCACCAGTGCCTGGCCTCAGGGGTACATGAGGCCAGGGCCTATAGCCTTTATTATAGCTGAACACAGTGCAGCATCACTAAGTCCTGTTACATAAACTGCACAAGCAGACAGGCTGTGTTAAGTTCCTCTAAGGTTGTAAATACAATAACCAATAACTAGAACCCTAATCTCTGCCCATTGCTATAATTTAAATCCCAAGGCTCACATGCAGGATAGCACGTTCTGCCTGCCCTTCACTTGAAGATAATTTAATTTCTGTTTGGCTGATGGGGCCTCTGTAATGAAAAGCAAAAGTGAAGCAGCAGCATGTGCGCGGCTCAGTGCACGGCTCAGTGACTCGGCTTGAGTAAGGAGACCCTCGCTCGGCTTGTGCTGATCCTCAAATACTGTGACTTCTTCAGACATGAATGCCCAGCCCGCCCTCTCCCCTTTATAAAGAACCATTTTGTTCCCGGAATAAACCTGCTCTGAAGCAAATTTGTTGAAAGCCACGAGTGCATTAACTTCAGCCTGGGGCTGCCTCTGCCATGGCAGAAGCTGTCATGCTGTGGAGGTATGAATGATTGTGGACAAAGCTACCTTCATAAAAACAAACACGATTGACTGAAGTACATGGTGGTAATTGTTTCACAATTGGAAATGCAAACTGCCTCTTCAAAAAAAAAAAGTTAAAGAAGATATTTATAGCAAGTATAACAAAATAACATGCAATTAACCCACCGTGAATTAACACTTTAGATACTGAGCAAAACTGTCTGTGCAATAATTAAGAAAATCTATGGGAGCAGAGCTGAAAACAGGACAATGCATGAGACTGAATCAATAATTCACAGGCCAGCTCATTCCCACCTTCTGCTGCTACAGAGAGCATCTGGCAAAATTGTATTGCAAACAAAGGAAATTTGTTATGAAAAATAAAAAATAATAAAATTTGGAAACTTAATATTTTATTTTTGTTGTTGATACTATACATTTTACATTACATTATTACATTTACATTATAGACATTTAGCAGACGCTCTTATCCAGAGCGACGTACATCGTGCATTTTCAAACTAGGAACAAGAACGTTTAAAAACAACCCTAAAAAGGCAAATATGAATCTAAGTACTAGGCGCAGTCAGTATGATTGGGGTTTTTTTTTTTTTTTTTGGGGGGGGAATTACACAACATTAATAACAATAGTCACAGGGAGGTAGGGAGGGGTGGAGAGAGGTGCAGCTTGAAGAGGTGAGTCTTCAATCCGCGCTTGAAGGCGGTCAGACTTTCTGCTGTTCTGACCTCCACGGGGAGCTCATTCCACCACCGTGGGGCCAGGACAGACAGACGTCGAGACCGGGTGCTAGCATGAAGAGGGGGGGGGTACCAGTCGTCCTGAGGAGGCGGAGCGCAGGGATCTGGCAGGTGTGTAGGGTCTGATTAGTTTTTGGAGGTATGGGGGGGCAGATCCTCGGACTGCCTGGAAGGCGAGCACCAATGTTTTGAATTTGATGCGAGCCATCACCGGTAGCCAGTGGAGGTCAATGAGCAGGGGGGTGACATGGGAGTGTCGGGGGAGGTTAAAGATCAGGCGCGCTGCTGCGTTCTGGATAAGCTGAAGGGGTCTAATGGCCGATGCTGGCAGGCCAGCCAGGAGAGAGTTGCAATAGTCCAGGCGAGACAGCACCATTGCTTGGACCAGGAGCTGAGTTGAGTGGGTGGTGAGGAAGGGGCGGATTCTCCTGATGTTGTACAGGAAGAACCTGCATGCCCGGGTTACTGCTGCGATGTTCTCGGAGAGGGACAGCCTGTTGTCCGTCACGACTCCGAGGTTCCTGGCACAGGGCGTTGGGGTCAGTGGAGTGTCCCCTAGGGAAATAGAGAGATTGAGAGGAGGAGAGGTTAAAGCAGGAATGTAGATGAGCTCAGTCTTGCCAGGATTGAGCTTGAGATGGCGGTTGTCCATCCAGCTCTGGATGTCTCTCAGGCAAGCGGAGACGCGGGCTGATACCTGAGTGTCAGAGGGTGAGAAGGAGAGAAAGAGTTGAGTATCGTCAGCATAGCAGTGGTAAGAAAGACCATGAGCAGTGATAACAGGGCCAAGGGATTTGGTGTAGATGGAGAAAAGGAGGGGACCAAGGACTGAGCCCTGGGGGACTCCTGTGGTAAGAGGACGGGGTGCCGATACTTTACCAGCCCAGGCAACCTGGGAGGAGCGCTCCGAGTGGTAGGACTCAATCCAGGCCAGGGCCGAGCCGCCGATCCCCGCTGCAGACAGGGACGACAGGAGGATGGAGTGATCTACGGTGTCGAAGGCGGCAGAGAGGTCTAGAAGTATTAGCACAGAGGAGAGGGAGGCTGCCCGAGCTGCATGAAGCATCTCGCTGACGGAGAGGAGTGCGGTCTCCGTTGAGTGGCCAGGTTTGAAGCCGGACTGGAGGGGGTCTAGCAGATTGTTCTGGGTGAGGAAAGATGACAGTTGGTTAGAAACAGCATGTTCGATAGTTTTGGAAAGGAAAGAAAGAAGGGATACCGGTCTGTAGTTTTGGATGTTGGAGGGGTCCAGCGTAGGTTTTTTGTACATGTATACCTTGTACATACCTTGTACATGTACTAGCCAACGGGCAATGTACTAGCCTACAGGCAATGTACCAGCCAACGGGCAATGTACTAGCCAACAGGCAATGGAAAAATGGCTTTTCTGTACCTTGTACATGTACTACCCAACGGGCAATGTACTAGCCTACAGGCAATGTACCAGCCAACGGGCAATGTACTAGCCAACAGGCAATGGAAAAATGGCACAGTAAAAAGCACAGTAGTACAACTGCGGTATAGTTCTTATCATGATCCGTTTGGTGAGAAGGCTCCTCAAAGTAATTTTTCTCAGTTTGCCACTGCACAGAGCACTTGACAAAATTGAACTGTCATTTTGATTGATTAACATTTTCTATATTATGATAATTTTCTGGAAAGACATTTTATACACATGCTTCATGTTTCTACCTCTCAACACTCACTCAATACTTATTTACTTGCCCTGCTTCGTATTCATGACTATCAGATAGTACTTTCAGATAAACTAAATCTGGTCTGATGTTTTGCCTCCTGAAGTATATTTTCATTTTCATTGTAAAGGTCACAGCCCTCTAAGCTATATAACAACCCAGACTTGAATATATATATATATTTTAGTTTGTGCAGGTTGCCTACCATACCCAACTGTACCCAGCCCTGTTCTGAGATGCATGGATCAATAAATCCATGTAAATGATTCTAATATGATATTTATGTCAAGGAGGGAAGCAAATTCACTGTGGCCTAAAATGTAGGTAGGCTATTTAAGAAGATAATGTAGGCGCTAAAAGAAAAAGCCCTGGTTCTACCATAGGATTCTGCTGAACAACTTAAACATATATATTTTCTTGGAACATAAACTGAGCACTGAAGACAATTTATGAGAACAAATTAAATTATTGTGCAGGGAACCATTCTTCAATCCTCAATCACAAGGCTTCCCAACGCAATTTTGAAACATAGAACAAATAAGGAATATTCTTAATTTACCAGTGGGCCATAGCTTGCTTGCTTGCCAGGCTAGCCAACAGTGAGGTTGCTAGCTAGCAATAGCCCTTGTAACCTGGTTGCTAGTAAGTGGCAGTTTAATAGTTTTTTTCTGACTGTTAGCAGTGGACACAAATTGTTGAGGTTGGTTAAGATTTGACAGAGCTGCCTGCTCCCACAGACTATAGCACCAGTGTAGCACTAATATAAAGGCTAATAATTGAGAATATCTTGGTTAATATTTGTAAAATACAGAATTAAAAATAAATGATCTGTTATTATACTTTAAGATTAATGTACAAAGCACAACTACTGGTACAGGGTTTGTAACCCCTTAAATCATCATAACTGGGCAGTGGTTACTGGAGGTATTGCAGTTTAGTAAGCCTCTGGTGCCAGAAAGCAAATTTCTCCATTGAAGTCCATTAAAAACGATGAATTTACCCTGGCCAAATTATACTATTTTGGACAGTACTTTTAAATAAAAAAATGTATTCACACTGAACTAATTACTCTCCAGGGACCGATTATTTTTCCTAGCCCCACAGAAGAAGATATAAGATTTATTAATTCCTGTTTGCATGTTTTTATGTAGCTAAAATGGGCACAGGAACACATGAACAAGCATGAGGCTGTTATTGACTATGCGGAAGGGCATTGAGCTGAGAAAGTTGCCTTTACAGAACCAATGTATCAGAATGCGTTGACCCTTCTTTGGCTAGCTAGCTACAGTACAATCAACAGCATGTACACCATGTGACCCTTCAGTGGCTAGCTAACTTGACTAGCCAACACTAAAATATTATTAACGTTATTAATAGTAATGTGATATACAATAACATCATGTTCTTGTTTCCTGTAAATAATGAAAATGAGCATTTAGATGACAAGATCTTATTTTATTACTACACATTGTTTGTATACATACTATAGCCAATAATATAACGCACACTGTGGGTCACATTTAAACCTCTGGACCACAGAACTGCATTACAATGGGGACAGCTGTTATTTCAGATTGGAATAGCTATTCCAGTTGTAATGCAGTTCTATGGTCTAGACTAGAGGTTTAGAAAGCACACTACAATTGACCCTATATGTTTTCATTGGAATAAAAATAAAAGTTAATATTTATAAAATTTCTTGCTTTCTTACATTCACCATGCAGGCTTTCAAAACAAACAAGTCCAAGCCTATAGTGAATTTTATTAGCTGCTTGGATGCCTCCTTGGATTGCTGCTTGGATGTCTCCTTTACTTTCACAGTATGCAAGGTGCACACTCTGGTTATGGTGCTTTCAAATACTGTATTGTATTAATATTTCGAAAATATCGTTTAAATGTTTGCAGAGCCTCGTTCACTGTCCCCAATACACCCTCTTTTGCAATTTGTCAACAAGGGTTAACTTGCTGAAGCTGTTCAAGGATATATCTACTTGTATGACCATGCAAGCAGAAAGTTATAATGAGTTTCTAATAATCAATCTGGCGTGGAGCGTCATTAAATGAACAGATCTCAAGTCGCAGTGAGTAGGCCTAGATACTGACATTTGCTCCCAGCGCCGTATTCGACAGCAGTTCGACAGCCTTTGTGAATCTGCCAAATCCAAATTCATTTGAAGTTTTGGAGAAGTGCGATTTAAGGATTTTTTTTTATTTTTTTTAATCCAGCAGTTCTAGTACTCTTTTAAAATGTCCAGCACTCTGAATACTGACCACAAGCGACATTGCGCTATTTTGAGCGCAAAGTAAGGCGCAAGGTTCAAATGGGCTGATCTTAGCCTCTTCATTAATTATAGGTGTGTCTTGGGTGTAACATGCAATAAACCAATCACAGTGTTATCTCCCATTCCCTTTAAAAGTTACTTGCATTTGCACCTTGGCGGATTGCTATAATGGCGACTTTAATAAAACTGCAAAAAGAGCGATTTACAGCTAGGGAAAGTATGCGAGCAAGGAATATATTAATCAATATAAGGATCAATATTATTCGGACTAACCATTATGACGTGTTTTCATGTACACAATAATAATCTTGAACATTAGGGTTTAACACCCGCACGGGTTCCCGGTAATTCCGGACCAAACTATTTCATATTAAATATATATGCAATTTCATTTTGTTAAAAGCACCTGCAACATCGAAAAATAAGCTAGCAGAACTTGGTTTCCGTCTCACCTTAGGGAGCGCCAAAATATCCTACTTGTTTAACAAATTTCATTTGATTATACAATGAACAATGAACCATTGTCAAACATCAATTCCATGAGGCTATTCTCACAGCAGTCACCTAGCAAAATCCAAGGTCATATTACGTGCATTCTATTATTGATTAATAACATAAATAAAGTTATTTTGCCTTAATGATGCCATTAAATGCAATAAAGCTGTCAGATTGGGAACCCATAAGTTTATTTTCTCTTGTTTTAAAAGGCCCTGCTTAAGGAAATATGACCAATGCATTTTTGCTGGTAGCTTAATGCATTTAAAACGGGATTCCAGGGACAACATGCATCTATTCCGGGAGAATGAAAAAAAATATTCTCTATTTTTATCTGTATTTTTTAACGTAATCTTGATATTTTTATCAATGCTTGTGTGCACACCTGTGTGTGACAGACAGGAGGGTGTAAGCGCGTTGTGCACATGCCTATGTAGATGCACTTATAAACTATGCGGCGTTAAAATAACATGGAAAGAACTGCGACATGACTTACGACCAGGTTTGTGGCGGTCATTTAAATGACATGAGCACTGGGAGCTAAAATGACACCTGCACTGGTCTGAAACTAGCAAAGACACTTTCATTTGGGTTAGCGCCGGGTGTAAGATAGGGCCCTAGATGTTAAATTGAAATTACTAGTAAAGAGAGAGACCGATAAAACAGAAACAAAGTGCAGTTTCAGTGCAGTAGAAACAAAAGATAATTAAATTGTTGTGTAATCTTCTGTAATTTGGGCAATATATTACTTCCATGTGATAAACCCAGTGGTTGCACCCTGGCCTCTGCTTGAATCTGTAACTGCACCAAAAAGCTACATTACAAACTGGCAGACCTAATGACCATTACCTACATCAACATTAAGACTTTCAATTGATGATTTCAATTGAATGTAACAGATTGGCATTCCGAATTAGCATAGAAAAGGAAACCATGTGGCCATATGCTATTCTCTGGCTTTTTTCTAGGCCCTTAACCCCATGAATAGCTTTGTGTTCTGGTGTTTCTCCTCAACAGGAGACAAGACACCATGACCACTTTAAGATTTATATCCATACATAAGCCAGTGCCTCAGCGTGACTTAATTGCCTCTTTTGTGCATGTGGAGTGGAGGGGAAGAGAGGAAGGCAGATCTTAGGCCAGGGCAACCAGAGCACGCCTCTTGATAACAAAATGCTATTCAATGGACTATGAGCAAGTTTACCATTATACTCTCAAATTATACTCTCTTTATTGAAGACCATAATCTAAAAGCTATATACCCGACAGAAGTATATTGAGGCCTTGACATTTGCTCCCAGCATCGTATTTGACAGAAGTTCAACATCCTTTGTGAATCTGCCAAATAAAAAAATATTTGAAGTATAGGCTTTTATAGCAGCAAAAAGGGGATCAACTCCATATTAATGCCTACAATTTTAGAATGAGATGTTGGACGAGCAGGTGTACATATTGGCTACAACATATTGCTGTTGTACTTGGATCAATACTTTGGTTTTTGTGTAGCCTACTGTTGTACTTAATCATTGTCCATGTGTATGTGGACTGGATTGTTTTAATACCTGTCAGATTTTTGCTTATAGACAAAGGCAAAACACTTGAGGGACATGTCTCAGCTATTTTACAAAAATCATAATCTTTTCATACTTGTTTTCTGAAGAACAAAATAACCAAGTATCTGTGCACCTGTCATTTATTTAATTTGCTGAGTTTTAAACAGTGAAAACTTTCATTGGGAGGAACTCCTCTTAATGAGAACATTTCTGTACTGCCTGTCATCAGAGTACAATCCATAATATTTTAGCAAAAAAAGGGAAAAAAATTGGAAAAATCTTCCTCTCTCTATCCAATGTATTTCATATTTTAGACAATTATTTAAACATTTGTTGATAGTTAACATATCACACCACATTTGCAAGCTGTTTGTAATTTATTCAGTGTGTGGAAAAAAAAAAATTCTATATATCAGATGTAATTTTATTTCTGCACTCATTATCGCTGTTTCTGTAAAATATGGTCCCTCTGAAACAAAACAATTTACCTCTCCTCTTATCTCCTCTGAAGCAAGAAAAGTAATAATGGCTTTTAAAAAGTTGTCATTGCTGCCTGCTGGTGATAGAAGTCAACATAATTGCTGTCACCAGTTATACTGTTTACCGAATTAGGTTGTATTATAAGAAAGTGCTATTGTTAAAAAGTAAGCATATAAATATTTCCACTTCAAAAGGAAGCAAAGCTTCCCATCTCATAGAAGAGCCCAGAAATTAATAAATGGCACATCAGAAACATGTTTTTAAGGAAATTAAGTGGAAACTCAGTTTACCTCCAGATCAAAGTACAAGATTTAGGACCTGATTTAAGACTTTTAGCGTGTGTAAAACCTTTAAGCACATGCAAAACTAATAACACAACCAATGATTGGTGCAAAACAAATACCATGCAGTGCTTCCCCTTCAATACCCACCTAAAATATATTCCATATAAAGGTCTGTAAAAATCATATATGATCATATACTTGCAAAATTTTATAAAAATCATATATGTTGATAAGTATTATATTATATGTTTGTATTTCACGCATACAAATCTTATACAATCTCTCAATGTTTTTTATAGGGTGTGCCATGTATGTTAGAGAACTATTAATTTCAGTCCGAAATGTATATGCTATTTCTATTTCTATTTTATAAGTTTTGTATATGGAATATTAGAGTTCTATAGAACTTTTTGCATATGGAATAATGGCAATGCCATTGTTTGAAAACTACTACTACTACCACTTAAAAATCAATAGAAACAAGACTAAGCAAGCCTAGCTCAGCCCGAACTCCTGTATGCAGCCAGTGAGGAACATGTGACAAGGCATGGCGGATATTGCAGGTTGGCCTGGGTGACGGAGTGCATCTGATTTTCAAAAGTGTGTGTGACAGAGTATGTGAGCGGGAGCGAGCGAGGAGGGGAAGCGGACGTAATTTATTGCACTATTAGAATGGACGTGATGAGCACTATTAGAATGTTACCACTCCGCAAGCTCCAGTTCGCTCCGGTACCGCTCAGCCTAGAATGCCTTTCTTCTGCCAATAATTCTAATTTCAACAGTGAAAGATGGAGTTTTGAAAATATTTTACAAAAGCCGCAGACAAAGGTAACAAGTGTAACATAAACTAAAAAATCTTCCTACTACAACCCTGTGCAACGTTGCTGCAATATTGCTCTACAATGTTGTAGCCACTTTCAAACATAATCTCAATAAAACGTTTTCCAAGAGACTGTGCTACAACATTGCTGCAATGTTGCTACAATGTTTCACAGCAACATTGCTGCACTGTTGGCCTGTAACCTTCCTGCAATGTTCCTGGTATTTAGCAGTTTTTTGGTGTTTGTTTTTATTCCCATTTTAGTAGCATTTTATTGTATGTGTTTCAATTGAAATTAAAATAACTGTTAAGACACCACAGCATTGTCAGCAATCCTGATTGCCTCCAATTATTTCTCAACCATGTAAAAATTCTAAAAACACCAAAGAGGTCAGCTTTAATGAATGTTGCATTTCGTTCCACGTATAAGGTGCTGAAACACTAAAGGCATTTCTACTCAACTCAGTCCTAAAACGTAATATGTCCAATGAGATCTAACCCTGAGATGTAGTAGAATAACTTGAGGTTTTAATTGAAAGAAGTTTGGTTAAATAGAGAGAGAGTTTTGTAAGTAAAGTTTTATAAACAAATAAATTGCCATGCTGTTTCCTCCGCAGGTCTAGAGAGAACCAACCCACTGAGGTATGTACAGTCAAGCCGGAAAGTCTGCACACTCCTTTCACCTTCTCCATGTTTTATTACGTTACAGACATATTCTACAATAGATTGAGTTCATTTTTTGTCACAAAATAGCCCATAATGACAAAGTGAAAACAGGTTTTTAGACATTTGTGCTAATTTATAAAAAATCTAAATGTAAAATATCATATGTACACAGGTGTGCACACCCTTTGATATGACACCCAAAAGTGAGCTGAGGTGCATTTTGTTTCCACTTATACTGCTTCAAATGTTTCTACAACTTAATTGGAGTCCATCTGTGATAAATTGATAGTGCAAACTCCAAGCCATGGGGTCAAAGGAATTATTTGCAGTTCTCAGAAACAGGATTGTGTCAAGGCATAGATCTGGAGAAGGGTACGAAAAAATCTCTGCAGCTTTACAGGTCCCAAAGAGCACAGTGGCCACCATCATTCGTAAATGGAAGTTTGGAACCACCAAGAATCTTCCTAGACCTGGCCGCCTGGCCAAACTGAGCAATCAGGGAAGACGGGCCTTGGCCAGGGAGGTGAGCAGGAACCCGAGGGTCACTCTGACAGAGCTCCAGCGTATCCTTGTGGAGATGGGAGAACCTTTCAGAAGATCAACCATCCAGGCAGCAGTCCACCAATCAGGCCTTTAAAGTGGCCAGACGGAAGCCCCTCCTTAGTAAAAGGCACATCACAACCCGCTTGGAGTTTGCCAAAAGGCACCTAGAGGACTCTCAAACCATGAGAATCAAGATTATCTGGTCTGATGAAACCAAAATTGAACTTTTTGGCCTGAATACCAAGCGTCACGTCTGGAGGAAACCAGGCACCGCTCATCACCTGGCTAATACCATCCCTACAGTGAAGCATGGCGGTGGCAGCATCATGATGTGGGGATGTTTTTCAGCAGCAGGAATGGGGCGACTAATCCTGATAGAGGAAAAAATTAATGCAGCTAAGTACACGAGATCCTTGAAGAAAACCTGCTCCAGAGCGCTCTGGACCTCAGACTGGGGCGAAGGTTTACCTTCCAACATGACAACGACCCAAAGCACACAGCCAAGAGAACAAAGGAGTGGCTTCGGAGAAAGTCTGTGCATGTCCTTGAGTGGCCCAGCCAGAGCCCAGACCTGAATCCAATTGAACATCTGTGGAAAGAGCTGAAAATGGCTGTGTACCGACGCCCCCCATCCAACCTGACGGAGCTTGCAAGGATATGCCAAGAGGAATGGGAAAAATTTCCAAAAACAAGTGTGCCAAGCTCATAGCTTCTTTCCCAAGACGCCTTGAAGCTGTAATCGCTGCCAAAGGTGCAGCAACCAAGTATTAGGCTAAGGGTGTGTACAGATATGTAACTCCTAAATAACCTATTTTGGTCAGTAAAATAAAATAGCATATTTTCTAAAAACCTGTTTTCACTTTGTCATTATTGGCTATTGTGTGTAGATGTTTGAGGCAAAAAATGAACTCAATCTATTGTAGTATAAGTCTGTAACGTAATAAAATGTGGAAAGAGGGGTGTGCTGACTTTCCGGCTTGACTGTACACAATGATGAGTTCTGAACCCATCACCTGTGATAAACCGTGTGATATGTGGCATCCAGAAATTTAAAAACAGACATGGGGGCATACATATATAAAATGTCACCATAACCTAACACTGGTAATATGGCAGCCTGCACATTTTTTTTCCAAAAAAAGACAGGCAAGACTTATTTCTAAAAAGGAAGCCATGTTTAGGTTTAAGTGTTTTTGTCAAAGGTGTTATCGACGAACAGGAGGCTAAATGCTTTGAATTGCTGTTTATTTATTAATTTGTCACTTGACAGGTTGCGTATTTGCCACAGTTAAAAAATAATCTGCTTTGAACTCGGCTTACTCTTCGTTAGTTGTTGCTCCTCTGAAATTGATTGAGTTTAAAACATGGGCAATGTCTTCCTCTGGAGAGTGTAGCTATCTGGCCTAACCTCCCTGAAGTAAACACTTGTGAGTAAAATGTCAATACCAATGTACCCCAATGTACAAAGTACACCTCCCACTGGTGAACAATAGGCCTATTGACTGGGTGCTACAACTTGTACTAGTAAAAGCGGACGAGAGTTAGACAGCAAAGTTTTTACCATAATTACCATAATTTACACATGCGCTTTCAACATCGGGGGATAAGGCAGGCAGCTAACTAACCAACCAACCAACCAGTCAGTCAGTTAGTTACCCACATTTGCGGAGTTTATAGATTCTTCTCGTTTGGTAACAAACCCCAAGTATGAAATTGCAGTGTTTTTATTTGCGGTAATCTCACTACTAATGAGTCAAAAAAATTATCATCCTAGGAGAGTAACTAACTCTTAACTAAAGTGTTATTTATTTATTTATTTTGCAATCTTCATTAGATAAGAAAACTCCTAAATATCTCAATCAGATAGCATCGTTATTTTAGCAGTGTCATGGTTTTGGCAGCCTCCGTTTATTTCTGTGGTTCGTTCTTTTTTTTAGCGGCATCGGATTTTCTGTCTTCGATTCCGGTATTTTGTCCTCGCTTAGCCATTATCCCTCGCACCTGTTTTGAGTTTTCTGCCGGCTATATTATCCCAGGGTTTCCACTTTCCGGTGCTTTGATATTGTCATTTGCCACTTGACATAGAAGCCGGTAAGGTATAGATATTCAAGCGACCACTTCACTTTTTAGCTTGCTAAAGAGTAACGTGGGACTTGCTTATTAGTTGCATTAGAGTTTTCCTTAGTTGGATTTTGTTTTCTCTTCTGTGCTATTTATACCTCTGTTTATATCGCTTTCTCGTATTGTGAGCGGGAGGTATTTTCTGTTCACTAGAATTTCTAGTTCGCCCTGTTTTTTTGGGTTGTTTTGATTTGGCTTATTCTTGGAGCATTTTTTATTCTTAATTTTTGTTTGTATATATCGTTAGCCTTATAGCATAATTGCCTAACTCATTTGTTAAGGTTTTCAGAAAAGAAGAAAAAAAATTTTTTTCAGCAAACGCGTAAGAACTTTTTATTTATACTGTAATAGTAAGTAAAATATGACTTAGGCAATTATGCTATGAGGCTAACGATATCCCTCTCCTGGTGCGGACCTGTCCGCTTTATTGGTGTACACTTCGGTGTTCACTTTTAGATTCCTTAGCTGTCGCGCTTGGTTCTCCGAACCTTACACTCCACCTTACAAGCAGGCTTTAGAATATAGAATAGAATATTTTTTATCCTCTCTCCTCGTGTCCATTTTCATTACTTTCTGGTCCCATATTTTCATTGATGTCTGTAATATTTTGAAGCACTATTCAATATAAATTTTTATTTTCAATATACATAGCAATATTTTGATATTCAATATACATAATACAATTCTGATTGCTGTAGGGATGCTGCCACTTGTGCAGGCAACACAAGCAGGCAGTGAAGAGAGGCAGCGCAGAAAGGCGTTTTATCAAAGTGCCTACTCTGTACACTGTACACACAGAGTGAAAAAATTAAACATATGGAAATGGGAACATTACCCAACGCTACTCCCATTTCCATCCATCTGGCCTCAAACCAAAGAAAAAAAGAAAAAGAAAAAGAAAACGGATTTTACAATAACAGTATTTTAACCCCCCCAGCAGCAGCCCACCACCACCACAACAAGCACATCCTCCCCCCTCTGGAATTACAAATCACAGCAGCACCCCACCACCCCCGCCCCAGTCTTACCATATCCCACCACATCGCCTACAAAGACACCCTGAGGAAACACTGGCCTTAGGTTTTACTAAATCAGGCACTTAATGTATAGCAGTTAACTAAACCATCCAAATCTACTTTTTAAGCAAGAATTGTAACATTTCCTAACTGACACACTCATGGTTTAGATTATGTTTGGATTTTCTTAGCTAGCATCTATGAACTAAAGCAACCTGTAACCTCAATAATTATATAAACATTGCGATTGGTATTAGGCAAGCTAATATAGTATGAAAGCAATGTAGTAGCCTAGTCCCAATGTAGGCTACCCCAGAACTGTTTTTCCTTGTTTTGTATTGCTTGTTGAAAATAGATCAGCGTTGCAAAATGTTTTTGCAAACGAGCATTTAGTATAACATTTTGTGTACCCTTCCAGAGCAAATTGTTTAAAAAAAGAATAACTTGCATCAGGAGAAATTAAAATGTACCCCCTGGAGAAGCCAATTAGTCTAGTTAATTAAATTAGGATTGTTACAAATAATGTAGGTATAATTATTGTATGACAGCAATTAAACACTTTTCAAACCAACTCCCTTCATTAGTGTAACTGCTAGGGACTAATTCCAACCGTGGAACAAAACAGATTAATATAAACAACCAATCACTGCCGTGTCTTCCCCTTTTTTAGCCATCGTTTGTGCAGTAAAAGCCAGTAGTATGCTTGTGCTTAAAGAAATTGAAGATAAAACGATTATAGGTTAAATTAATATATGCGTTGCCTACAGTCTATGCATAAAGCAAAAGCCTAACTGATGTCATTTGGCTCAATGCTTCGTTTATCTTAGTAGCATTCGGATGTCGTTGAGGTTCCCTTTTCCCGTTAAATTTGCTGAAGTGCCAGTATCCACTATCTGTCGGTGGTTTCCTACAGTGTGTCGAGTTTGGTTAAATTTTGAAAACGGTTTTGTTGAAAACGGTTTCTGTTTTGTTGAGTGGGAGTGAAGGCAGTGCGAGCAGCTTCCTCTTGTTGTGCACCTTGCTTGGAAAGGGTACGTCGCCGCCGGAGACCTTTCAGATGGATGGAACTAATTCAGCGGATCAGAGATGGTAAATGCGATAAATTCGTGGTTATTCTTTTAATGGCGTGAAATCCTCAAAAACCCAAGGGAATTACGAATCTGTACAAGGTAAGCGATAACCTGTTGTGCGGTGAGATGAGAAACAGTTGTTTGTTAAAAGGGTTAACAGAATAGCCTACGTGCTGGACGGAGTGCAAAGGGAGAACATATCTCTCAATTACCCAACGTTTCAGAGATGGATAGTCTACATCTTACTTCTTACATATACGAGACTAATAAAAGCATATTAAGCATGCCCTTGCTATGAATTTCAGATAAATGTAACTTCTTGCATTTTAAAAATATATCATCTATTGTTTCTGTGTAGTTTGTAAACGTATTTAAAGATTTTTTATCGTTGTGCATCGTATAATGCATTTATGAACGCAAACTGAACATAATCGTGCGGCTTTAAGGTTTATTCTAACGATGCAAACACAAAAAACCCCTCCATTGTGTAGGCTACAATAGAACATTAATTTTTCAGTTAACTGCAGTTCATCTGTTTGGCTTCTATGATATCTCTGCATTTTAAATTTTTGGTTACTTTCTTTTCTTTTAAAATATGTTATTTTAATTGTACATCATGTATTTCGTTTTTGAAAGACAAGATGAGCGCCACCCTCTGTCGAGAACAAAGAAAATTAAAATGCAGTCCACCCAGCCCCCCCAAAAAACCACAACACACACACACACACACACACACACACACACACACACACACACACACACCTTCATCAGCGCCGATTTAAGTTATTCAAAATATGTGACACTGATTTGAGGTGATTTGAGGTTTTTGTTTTAGGTCTGTGACTTTTATTTGTTTTTAATTCCGTATTTAAATAGCTATGTGTACATCTGTTTGCATATAGCCATAATATACACTGATCTGTTAAACATGTAAAGAAAATATACAAAAGAAAATTATGCAGGAACTTAGTTTCAATGGAGCTATTTATGTTTGATTTTGCTCACTTATGAAAAGGTATTATATTTTTTATGGCTGGATATAGCTACCTATAATTCTCTTAGAAATGGGCTGGGAGTGTTGGGAGAAGATTATTTTTCTTGACAAATCTCTCTATGCAGAGGTCAAAATGACACAGTTTTTGCACACCATCAGACAAAAGAAAGCACTGCTCTCCTACTTGTAAACACACAAGATGTAAACACTCTGTCCACTGTAGTGTGTAACAATACTAGTGTCAAAGTTTTGTTAATCCTGATATTGGATTTAACTACAAACTAGGAGGCACCATGTTTTGTTCACATATGGGTTTTGGTCTTTTGAACAGGCCAATAAACCATACTGAGGTAGTCTGAAGCTAGGTCCCTACTACCAAGCTCCTGACATTTGTTGTGCAGGATGTGCTTTTCAAAATGAACTCTGTGCAGTTGTTTGAAAATAACTCTTAAGAATATGTGATTGTGCCTCCTCAAATAGAATAAGATGCAATTATTAGCAGTTGTGGATAAAGGCATTATGTTCATCAAGGAGGGTCATACAAAACCCTTTTTACCCCTAACAATAGCTTGTTTTGGAAATATGCTTGTACGTCGCTGATAAAGTCTTTAAAAACTATAGATATTACATTTTTATGTAGACGAAGAATAAAAAAATAAAAACATACATCCACAGAGTATGCTGAAAAATATTGATTATGAATTTATCATTACAAAATAAAATTTATGGGCCGGAAGAGAGAGTGGTGTTTATCTCTGTCTAAGATGTCAGAGTTTGGTTCCTGCCTCTAACAAAGCTCTTGAGCCAGTCATATTACGGCATTGGTACCACACACATCTCTGTATCAGGATTCTCAGTTGGTTTGCCAGAGTTAGCTTGTCTGACAGATGGCTGAATTTGATGGAAAGTGCCCGGCTCCACCACCGGAGCCCTCAACCAGCAGTAACTTTAGACCCAAGAAACCCTGGTACCCATCCCAGGTCCTTCATGACAAGAACCGGAGTAAGATGAGGGTCAACATTGGTTCGGAATTTGGTCATTGGAGGGAGCTGAAAGAATTGCAATGCTTGAGAAGCAACGCGGAGATGGCCACTTTTATTCTTGACCGATTAGCTCTTTTTTTCTTGTTCGGACCATAATTTATTACAGCATGACTGAAAATAGTATTTCGATTGCATTTTGCTTTTCTCTTATCATCTCACACTGAGACTTGCGCGTTAGCTAGCTTGCTAGCATTAGCTAAGTTAGGTCGTTAGCTAGCTAGTTTAGTAGAGAGAAACCTCACAGGCAAATGACAGCCAAACAAGGCGAAATGTCAATAGTCATCAAACTTGTCCAACTACCTAGGGCAGCTTTTCGAACCAGTTGGTGGTGGGAGAAACACAGCTGAAGATATTGGAATTTTAAGTCAACAGAAAGTTAGCCTCCTTCCTCAGTTTTGAACAGCTACTAGCTCCTAACACGCTTATTATTTTATCATGACAACGTTAGTTATGAGTCAACCTGGCAACTAGTTGAGGGGGTATGTGCTTCGAGCAACATCAGTTAAGGATATGTTGTGATGAAATGCAATACCCCATTTTTAGGTGGGATAAAACGCTATATCTATAGCCTTTAACCAATGGGCACTTACTGTATTTGCTTTCTGTTGTGAGGAAAAATATGTTAGTTTGCTGATTGCACATTTTAATATTATAGATCCAAATCCCCAATAGCAGAAAGTGAAAATTTGGGTTTTTCTTATTAGAATGCATAATCATCTATGTCGTTGAACAGAAGAGTCCTGAGCAACAAATGCCATCAAGGTTACTTGCAGGTTGGTGGTTGCTGGCACAGTTTGAGGAAATGTATGAATGAAAAAAATAAAATGACAAGCATAAGAACGGTAGCTACTCAATTATAAGATGATTAAAGTTCAGTGATGCCTGAGACCTGATGGCACATTCTTAAATATACACCCATTTCACACTTGTTGTTTCAAAATCTGGAATATTAAAAGGACATGAAAAACTTATTTTTGGATGATCTCAGTACTGCCTATTAAGAATGCTGGCTAAGCTCTATAAACAATGAATTGCATGAATGAGCCTGGGATAATATTAATAGCCACCTAAGACCGGGAATCTACAGTAGCAGGACACAATAGGAAAAGATGTGTTTGCATCAACCAGGCTTACTTAGGTTATTGCTATATTATCTCCTTTCAACAAGGTTGCAAGATGCCTACAAGCTACAAGTTGTTTCCATTTGAATGCCATTGTGAATTCGCTTTGGAGTGCAACAGGCAATTGCTCTTGTGGAAACGGCAAAACAAAATTGTCAGGAAAACCTGTATCGTGATTTAAGCAAGCTCCACAAATTTACATCTGCAACAACTTACTACTTCATGTGTGAGAATTAATTCAGGGATGTAGGGTAAATTCGGTGTTAAAAACTGTTTGTATTTGCATTTATGCAGATTTAGACATTTCAAGGTATTTAAAATTTTCTCAAACTGGCCACAGAAGTAAACATTAAGGTTATGAAGTCAACTTTCATTTTATGAGCAAAAATTGTTTGTGGCTTCTAGATGAGCACAGTTGAGTGCCCACAATTAAGCTGAAGTGTTGATGTTATAGCAGTGAATCAAACAGCAGAATTAGCCATTTCAAATCAAGGGGGAAATAAGCAGACAACAGAAAACAACAGATTTTTGCCAGATTTTTGTATGTTAAGAACTTGTCCATACTTTCTCTTCTTGATATAATTTTAAGGAAAAGGTAATAAGGTTGGACAGGAAGTGCATACGCTTCAGCTTTGAGATTACATTGCAGAAAGTGCTCATGAGAAAGCAAGGATTGCTCGGTGAAGGTGATCAGCAACAACCATCCGTAAATTAATTCCTGACTACATCACTGGGGTGTGTGTCTTTGTTGCCTCTGTTGGATGGAGAAAAAGCAATGGCTTGAGGGGCTGATGATATTTTTAAAATTCTTCTCATATGGACTGAAATGACACTCCAGATTGTGACAGTTTCATATCTTTTACATCAATGGGGTATTGGACTGGGCCATAGTCACTGCTGGAGAAGGCATCGCATTTTCTTCAGGTGGCATTGAAACTCCACTGATGCTGCGACATGAATCAGCTCAAACAACACCACCATCAATATATGTCAAATTCAGACCTAAAGCAACCACCAAATGAAGAACAATATATTAAGCTAACATATTTACAAGACAGAACAACATCCTCATCCAGGATTCTAATCCAACACCCTACCCCTGTTAGTAAAACTACGGTCAAAAGATAACTAGCAAAATGCGGCCTTAATGGAAGAGTAGCAGTTTTCAAACCACTGTTGGTGGTGGGAACATTCAGGTTTCACCTATTCTGGACAGGATTTGCACATGATCAACTACACACTGACCAAAGAGAAGTACCACTCTATTCTACTGGGGCATAACATCTCGACTGGCTTAAAGTTGTGTGGAAGAAGATTAATTTTCCAGCAGGACAATGATCTGTAACACACAGCAAAGCTTTGCCCGGACTATTTGAAGTCCAAGGAAGAGCAAGATGTGTTGACTTGTATGGCTTTCCCGCCACAGTCACCAGACATTAACCCCATTGAACATCTAGTAACACTTGAAAAGGGAAAAGGTGAAACATACTGTAACATCATCGGACAACCGCCGGTACGAGAATAATGTCTCAAATTTTGCACAAACTTGTAGAATCAATGACAGAATACAAGCTGTAAATGGTGGCAAATGGTGGACAACCCAAATATTGAGAAATTTTGACTTTCAGGTATTATTAGAAATCTTTATTTAGACATTAAAAATACAAAATAAAATGATTTTTGATGAATGATGAAAACAAACAAATATTGGTAGTGTCCTCAGACTTTTGGATGCCACTGTATATGTATATTTTTTAAATCCATCAGAGAATATGTATTCTAATTTAAAACCATCATAAACAAACATTAATAATTAAAAAATATATTCTAAAAAACATGGGTAGCCAAATATAGGGTAGGAAAGACAGGAGAGACGGGAGCTGTTATATTTGTCTTGGTTAATATTCTTGCAGCCACATTTTCAACAAGCTGCCATCTATCCATACACTTTGTGGAAGACTATTAAAAAGAGCATTGCAATAATCAAGTCTGCGTGTAATAAATTATTCTATCAACCTCATGGAATCACGCTATGAAACAAAATGTCTTACCTTGTCAAAATTTCTTTTTTTAGTTATTTAGTTTCAATGTTTTAGTTTCTTTTAGTAACTTACTGTATTAATATGCACTGTAAAATTCTGGTCTAAAATTACCCCTAAGTTCTCTTTTTGTTTACACTGTAGAGAAAGTGGGCCTAATTTATGTGCTAATTCTACTTTCTTAGCTTTTGGGCCTAATTTATAATAATTCAGCAAAATCTGGAAGAAGTGCTGACTTTGCTTTTCTGGACATCAGGGAAGTCAAGCACTGGTGGACAAATTTTAAGTATTAAGGCGAGATATTCAAAGGAGGAAGAGTCTCCAACAGCAATTTGTTTACAACTTGTATCTGTAAAAAGGCTGTCTTCATTTTTCCCCATGTGATGTTGTTTGAAAAAAGTAATGATGTGCATGGCTGGCTGCTGTATATGAGCCCAACTGAGTTACAGTTTAGAAAATGAAATCTAACTTATTCTCCTCATTGAGGTCATTGAATATATAGTACAGTATATTCAGTAATGCAAAACTGTACCGAACTGAATTGTTTTTTGTAGTGGTATTTTATTAAAAATTTTTGTGATCAATTGTTTTTGATTTTTTTGAGGGGTTTAGTGAATAATAACATCAGTCTGCAACATTGCATGAATAGTAAGAAGCAAAAGAAATAAATAAAATACCAAAAAAATTAAAAAGATAAAACAAATTATAATATTTTATTAGAATTTTTTTTATTTTAGCATATATATATTTGAATCAGATTGGCCATTATTGCCCCCAAGGGAGGATATTCTCTGAATGGGCAACCTCAAGATAGGACAAACAGATTGAATGTGACATCCTTCTACAGATTTGTTAATAAAATCACACTGAGGTACATTTAGTTTTACATCACAAATAACATGGAATTCTAAACTAAGAGCACAGTCATACAGTCAGGATTTCTAAGAATAATATATTTTGTAATACAAAATATGATTGCTGTTATTATAATAATGCTATTATTATTTGGATAATAACAACCAACAGTGCATTCTTTGTTCAGAGATTAATTATAACCTAGGCCAATCCTTTTGAAGGATTGCCTGTTAGAGAAAGGCCACAGCATTTACTTTAATATGAAATTGTTGCTGCAGGCACCATTACTTATGGCTCATAAGAATGTTCTGGTCTTCAAATACACATTTGTTTATTTGCCTTGGCAAAGGGGTCTTTCTCACTCATCTACGGACAGGCTGGTGAATAAATATTTATATGCTGATAGCGTTTTCATAGAATACAGATGTTTGAGGCATCTCTATCAACATGCTGTGCCATCAGATCAGCATCCCCTATTTAAAACAATACAAAATTCAGGATTTAGACCTCTGCACCAACACTTTAAACACAGGTTGCTAATATGCAGGTTGCTTGCTAATATAAAGCTATTGGTCAATTAGCAAATAGTCCATATGCCTATTATTTATGATGCCATTTTCTAGGAGTAATAATCTAATAGAAGTACTTGAGAGTCAGCAATATACTGTAGTTGAAATAGTAATGAATGGCTAAGCAGGCTTCAGAGGTAACAAAAGATAAATGTATTGGAGGCAGGTTTTAATCAAATTGGCAGTCAATTACAAGAGATACATTTGTATGAGGCACACCAGCAAGCTGGCTCTTCTTGTAGCAGGCAGTAAATAGAAGGTCAGCTGTGAGTAAAGGACAGTCAGTAGCACATGCAAGCGAAGTCACAATACCGCAGAAGGTCATGCATATAATGCAGTCGCCTACTGTTCAATCTGTGGAATCGATGTCAATATTATTATTAAAACTGGTTTTGATGTGGCTTTTCTAGGGCTATTGCTAAAAAGCAGTATTAGAAATATGTTTGTGAAGATTTGATGAAGCAAAATATGAGAATAGTACTGATAGTACTTGTAATTAACAAATTGAGTAAACAAAATAAACAATGTGATGGTGATGGTGTTAACAAAGAGGTGGATCTGTGTTAAAAAACCCCAATCATACTCACTGCGACTAGTACTTAGATTCGTATTTGCCTTTTTAGGGTTGTTTTTAAACGTTCTTGTTCCTAGTTTGAAAATGCACTATGTACGTCGCTCTGGATAAGAGCGTCTGCTAAATGTCTATAATGTAATGTAATGTAATGTAATGTAATGTATTGGCAGGCACACTAATGAATCACAAGGCCATCATTGTAAATAAGATTTAGATGTTAATTGGCCCACCTGGTAAAATAAAGGCTAAATAAAAAATACTAAGTAAACATGGCCCCTAATCATTTTCTTTGTGGGTGTGGTGCTAGATTTGATATTTATTCAGCTCGCTTCACATTTGTAATAGTTTTGTCCTCTTGTCTCCCTCAATTGGTAGTGCCTCTCAAGTCACCGATGTGCTGCCCTCACCAACACAAAGAACATGCATCTCCTACAAGCTAGTGACTATGTATACCACCATAATGCAGCAGAGCTTAAACTGATGAGATTCAAAGCTTATCTATTGCTGATGACAGCTGCTTGTTTGGGCCCAGTTCTGAAGATCTGCTCTAGTGGTAACCTGAGAGACCCACGCCAACCTTACCTCTTTTTAGGCCAGTTGGCATTTGTGGAGGGCTGTGCACATGATCCGAACTGTTACTAACTGAGCCATTCTGTCGCCTACATCATATCTAAATTGTAAATTTTTCCAACATAATAAATATTTGTTCCTGATCAATCATTTATGAATACAGCCCATAGTGTCTAAAGGTCAATCTTGTCATGTGATATGCTACAGTGTTTAAAACACAATGGATTCCTTGCCCCAAAAGCAACTGATTTTTGTACTATTGTATTGAAATATGTAAGATATTTTGAATTGTGTTAAATTGTGTGGAATGCCATTTAAATTGAAATAAAAAATTCTAATTAAGGAATAAAAATGGTGAGAAATAGATGAGAAACATTTGAACATTATTTTATGGCCCAGCATGGAATTATTTAACTGTTTTTTTACGGCTTGCGTTAAAAGAAATGAGCTGTCACCCGCCACCGCCCCAGCTTCCACCTGTCGTTTGGATCTGCTTTGGTACGGCGGTTTTTCATAGATTTCTTTGCTTAATAATTGTTGTTGAAAAAGCAAGTTATATGTTAAGTGATACTGTATTTAGATTGTAGATATATTTTTGATGCTGGGGTGCCATGTTCTGTTATGACCATGTGTATTTCTGGAGTGTCTAGCTGTGGAGAGGGTTGTGTGATGCTTGGTGGTCTGTTGTGTGGTGCATTATGGTTAATATATGATGCTGTGGAGAGGGTTGTGTGATGCTTGGTGGTCTGTTGTGTGGTGCATTATGGTTAATATATGATGCTGTGGAGAGGGTTGTGTGATGCTTGGTGGTCTGTTGTGTGGTGCATTATGGTTAATATATGATGCTGTGGAGAGGGTTGTGTGATGCTTGGTGGTCTGTTGTGTGGTGCATTATGGTTAATATATGATGCTGTGGAGAGGGTTGTGCGATGCTTGGTGGTCTGTTGTGTGGTGCATTATGGTTAATATATATTGCTGTGGATAGGGTTGTGTGATGCTTGGTGGTCTGTTGTGTGGTGCATTATGGTTAATATATGATGCTGGACTGTGGAAGGGGTAATGAGTGTATGCGTATGTGTGATGACGGGGTGCTTCTCTGTCTCTCTCTTCCTCATATCTGTGCTCTCTCCAGAATCAGCCCAACACACTAAAGAGGCCGCTCTCACACTGTACTTGAGTTAACCGCTGTGAGATCGAGAGTCCCAGGATGGGCTCCGTGGGAGCGGAGAGGCGCAGGCAGGCCACCCCCGTCCTCACCCCGGAGGGTAACGTGGTGATGAGCTTTAGCTTCGAGAGCTACCAGCTGGAGGAAGAGGATTGCCAGGCCAAGGATATTCCAGACAAAGGGGTCCTGACCTTCACAGAGCCGGGTGAGTGGCTTGTGTGTCTGCACAAGAGGGTTTCCCTGCAGAGAACAGGTGGTGCTCTTGCTTTCAGCTCAAAATATGGTTTCAACAGGCAGGTGTACATGGAGGGCACTCAGGGCAATGCCCCCAGGTTTTCTACTTTAACCACAGAGTTGGCCACTGAGTCACTTACATGTGTTCACATATTAACAAGCCTAGCTGTCCGAAACTGACTTTCTATCAGTGTTCTGCATGTAATGTAAAGGCATTGTGGGTTTGCTATATTAATGGTCCAGTAAAGTAATGTATCACTGGATTATTAATGTTATAGATCTTCAGTATAATACCGCACTTAGTTTAAATAACACACCCTTAACAACACTGGTCCTGTCAAGAGTTAATCTTCACCACCTCTATAAAATATTGCACATGTGAGAAGAATATTTAAGTTTCTCCCCAGTGACCTCTGAAGATTTTATGGGTGGGCCCATCATATGCTGAATTAGCCCTCAGGCTGGAGCTGAAATAGCTCAGTATGCTGACTCAGGCCTTTCCCCTATCATCCCTGTGAAGCTTTTGAAGAGCCTATGCCAGATGACCGCTATCATGGCATATACTTTGCTATGCTTCTTGCTGGAGTTGGGTTCCTGCTGCCTTACAATAGCTTCATCACTGATGTGGACTACCTACATTTGAAATTCAGAGGTACAGTTACTTCAGACCGACTCATTTAGTATTACTTGTTTGTATTTGTATTTTTTGTTCTTTGTTCAACTAAGTAAGTTGACTGTTTTACGCTGTTGTTCATTCTTTTTTATAAACATTTCCTAATTGATGTAACACAATTGCCCCTTTCGTCTGTTATAGGTACATAACCATTCACATCAGTGAATGAGAATACGAACATAATCTGAATATGAATGTTTCTGAATGGGTCAGTGAAGTTTTTGAACGAGCTGGAATGATGATGAAACTGATATTTAGCTGGGCCTTGCAGGGACATCAATCGTGTTTGACATGAGTCTGACCTACATCCTTGTGGCGCTGTTTGCTGTGATCCTGAACAATGCCCTGGTGGAGATGCTTAGCTTGCACACCAGGATCACAGTGGGTGAGTGAGAGAGAGTGCGGCAGGTGGCATTTACGGTGGGACACATCACACATCCATCCACAGAACATGGCCGGAAGTCCCAAACAGGCAAAACAGTGACTTAAATCTCCAAATCAAGAAGCCAACAGAAGCCCAGCGTATAAGAGATTATTGTATCATTCATGGGTCTTTCCTGTGCTCATTCTCTCCACTGTGATGTGTCACTGGGAACAGCTGTAGATCGAGGGCTAAGGTTATCACACATCTGCCTCTGCACAATAGTACTTACCCTGGTTGAAGCATCCATTACCTGAAATGCCTGTTTCTCATGGTAGCAAAATACAAGCCTTCCCACCATCACAATGGATCTGCCATAGCAGTTCAGTTTCACATGTATTCTTTGTGTAATTATGGAAAGTTTCTCTGATTCTTAGTGACAGACCAAATGCACTGGTGGCTTTGATAAGAGCTCAGTAATATTAATTTTCTCACCCCCGCAAGGAGAATTAAATTATACACATGCCAAAAAGAAAATGACCCATTACCAGAGTAATAGCAGCTTAGTTTTAATAGTTCAGAGGGTGAGCCTTCGGAAAGAAAGCTTTTGTGTTTCCTGAATCTCAGAGGATGACACTAACACTAGATAATGCTTCTGGAGAGTTAACTGTTTCCAGATACACTAGCTAGTGGATTATCTTTGACTCAAAAGGAACATGTAAGCATGCTAAATCGAGTTAAAACATCCCTATCAGATGTGGAACATTCAGTGGAAATAAAGATTGCCAGTGTCTGATATGAACTGATATTAATGGCACATCCCTGCTGCAAGTCTCTTGAACGCAGGTTTAGGAGAAATAGGGAAGCCAAGAACGACGTGTTGAAGATGCTGCTGACTGACTGTGCTTGTGCAGGGTACCTGTTTGCTCTGGGGCCCCTCCTGTTTGTGAGCATCTGTGATGTCTGGCTGGAGCAGTTCACCACGGAGCAAGCCTATGCTGTCAACCTGGTGGCCGTGGGCGTGGTGGCTTTTGGATGTACAGGTGTGTTATCTTCTGAGCATAATTTCCACACTGAGGAACTTTCCACGCAAAGTCCATTTTTGTCACAGTGTAGGACCAGAACTAAAAGACCATTGCAAACCGTGCTGCCATGAAGGGCACTTTAATCATTTGCTCTGTATCTAAGAACTTGTTTCTACCCTAGAGGTGAGTAAAGATGACTGTGTCACCTCAGTAAGGTGAGATATATCTAGGCTTATTGAGTAAACCTGCTGTGTCTGTGCTAACACCTTTTCCCTTGACCTCTGCTTTTTACAGTTCAGCAGTCCAGTTTCTATGGTTACACTGGAATGCTTCCAAAGAGGTACACGCAAGGAGTGATGACTGGAGAGAGTAAGATGCCCTTTAGTATATGCTTTTTTAATCATGGTAATTGTGGAAGGCGTGTGAAGCACTGAAATCAGGAAGCAGACAGCTTATGAGCGGAGCGAACGTTTTTACGTGCGCGTAGCAAGTTCTGTCAGGAAACTCTTGTCATTTTAGGAAACCATAGTCGGCTAGCAACCACGCGTCTCATACTCAACCAATCACATGCACACACCTCTAATGGAGCGCTCTTTTTAAGCCAAGAATCAGTTCTCTGTGCTGCTTTAACACTGATGCACTGCTTAGTTTTTTTACGGCTTGCGTTAAAAGAAATGAGCTGTCACCCGCCACCGCCCCAGCTTCCACCTGTCGTTTGGATCTGCTTTGGTACGGCGGGTTTCTGCTCATTTCCTGTTTATGCTCCAGAGTAGTACTAAAGCGGGTCCATTCAGCGCCAAACCAAAATATTGTTGCAGCACATTCATTAATTAAACATCTTATTTGAATACGTGAGTTGTCCTGACCGAAATATGAAAACAAGCTTGAAGGATGATCGATGCAGTAAAATTACATAGATTGTAATTTTACTGTAACGTTTATTTTTGTGCTGCTTTCATTTCTGATGTTCATTTCTCATGAGTTATTACAGATATTTGTTCCAGGCTATTTGTAGATATGAACAGATGTTTTCAATGTGATAAACAAGGCAGGTTAGCTGCGGCATGTTACAATGTATTGATACTGATCTCATGCCCACTCATGCTGATCACATCCGACAGTATTAATAGAGTCATGCTGCTGACTGGACCAGTTGAGGAGCTTGCTGTGAAAACCAATGATATTTTCTCTGGGACTGTGCTTCATTTTCTCAGTGTCTCATCTTTTTTCTCACTCCCCTTCTCTTTTTAGTTAGCAGAATGAATACTTAGTATAATAATTAGTATGCTTTCCAGCACATTCTTTTCATTTCCATACTCTGATTAGTCAAACTTTGATTAACTCAAAGTTTTTTATTAAAGAAAATTCTGGAAATCTTTATTATTCAGGCTTAATTTTTTGTTACAATCTTTTATTACATCTTTCATTATAACTAGTAGAATGATTAACTAAATATACTGTAGTTGTCTGCATAATACTGAGAGACAGTGATGTATTCTTATTTTTGCATTTCACAAGGCATCTTTAGTATCATTATTATTATTATAGTCATTGTTATGGTAATTGTAACTCAATTCTGTGTGATGTAACTTTCTGTCCGTACAGGCACAGCAGGTGTGCTCGTTTCCCTGAGCCGCATTTTCACCAAGCTGCTAATTAAAAATGAAAAGAAGAACACCATCATCTTCTTCTTCTTCTCCATCAGCATGGAGCTGATGTGCTTTGTGCTTCACCTGCTGGTCCGCCGGACGCGCTTTGTGCGGTACTACACCAAACAAGGCCCCGCTGAGATGAAGGGTCACAGGGACCCAGGCACTGGATACAGGGTCCACCATGACGTCATTACAGAGGAAGTAAGACTCGTAAGTTTTGTCTCTCTGTAGAGTACAGATTCAATCAGAAAACATCTTAGGATATGCTGTGTCAGGATCTATTAGGAACTATGACTAAGGAAATCACTAATGAAATAGGTTGAAATGGTATCATCAGATATTATTTGTCAGTTTTATCTTTGATTCATACTACTATAACAATCCATTCAAATTACAGTGCACTATGCAGGATCTTTACCTTGAAAATATTAGAAATAACCATGCTCAGTGTTTTGTCATTTGCCGAATCCGTGCTCCTCTGCCTGTATTTATTATTCTAAGATGTGTTTGGAAGTTTCCAGGCATGAAACTCTTTTCAGTGTGGGTTGGGGTGGGTGTGGCTAAATAATTTGTGAGGTTTCAGTGGAGCGGTTGTAGCTAGCTAGCTACTGCAATGGCAGAGGTGAAGAAGTGCAAGTACAGCAAACATCAAGCCGATAGGGCACGTTCACGAAGCAGTCAACCTAGGATTTGCTTTTACTCGGTGGTGACAGCTGATGTTTAGAAAGGGGATGAAAAGCTGTGTGAAGTTGGCTTGTTTTCTGTTGGACCTGTAAGTAACTTTATCTCTAGCTACCCAGCTAGCTATGTTAGGTAGCTAGATGGCTGAAGTCGGTACGTTGAGCAGGTGGGGTTGAGGACGGAGGAGGATTCACAGCAAGGCTACAAATCCTGCAAAGTGCACCTTTAAGAAGTGAATTTATATTTAAAATGGCCAGTGTGAGACAGAGTGTCCTGTCTATAGCTGTAGAGAAAAGGTGAAGAGAAAAGGATACTCGCTCACTGCTCATAAAATGACAGCAGAAGAGCACCCCTCCTTGCACTGAGACAGGGTGCTGTATTCAGGAGGTTCCATCCTGAGAGAGAGGGCCATTTCTCATGTAATTCGGCACACTGGAGAGTGCACCTGCTTTGGATCTCCAGCCAAATGTTTTCTTCCTGAATCACAGTAATGACTGAATGGCCCAGAGTTTGTGATTAGCTTAAAGGTTATCTGCCAGCTGTTGGCAGACTCTTGTCTTATCCTCCATCACTTGGATCACAGTACATCCATTTTAATTTACCCTCACAGCACAACATTTGGCTGTATTGATGCAGTGCTGGCTCAGCAAACACAGGTTATTTGCAGTCTGCTGTAATTCATTGCTGGGATCTCGGCTCAAAAACATGATACATTTTCAAAAAATACCATTATTTAGCATTGCCTTTGCAAGCAAATACTTGAGCAGTGAATATTTCACAGTTGGGCAGGTGTGTAATGTCAACACAGATTTTGACGTTTATATAATAATGTATAATTTATGGTCAAAAACTAACATCAGCAACAAAATTGTCTGTATCATTTCTTATCCAGTAAATTTTTACTTATAATTTAGATTTAAGGTGAGCTGGTCATTTTAACAAGCAAAACTAATTTTACAAGTTACTTGGACAAAGCATGACACAACTACATAGTTGCATGAAAAGTCAAATAGGCAATGCACTGTTCATTGTTGTGTAAGAAATTACACTAGTAAAATGAAGTAAATTTTTAAAAAAGTTTACAGCTGAAACTAAAAACTAAAATAATTATCTTGTGCGATCAGTCCTGTTAAATAAACCTGTTAAATACAATTTTACTATTTATTATAAGAAAATGTAAAAAAAAGTATAAGCCAATAATGAATATCCATAGTGCAGTACAATTCGGGACACCAAGAGTACTTGAAAAATGAATAATTACAGTTCAGAGCCATGTTTGTGATCAAGTGGCAAACCTGCAATTAAATGAATTGTGAAGCCTAATTTCTCACAAATCCTCCCCATGCTGGGTTCCGAGGAGGCTATTTTTGACAAACTGGCAGCATGGGCAATGCTGAATCCTGCAAGTAGAATTCTCTCATTATCTCTAGAAGTGTTTAATAGCTCATAATTGATTCCAAAAAGTGACTAGAAAAGTCCTTGTGCTGTGTTAGGGAGACCTCAGAATACCTTTTGTGGGACGTATTCAATCATGATACAACAAAACTATTTAAGAGTAGGTTGTGGGTTGTGCTTGCTTTTTTCTGCATATTCAGTATAGGTGGAGCACTTCACTGGGCCATGTAACTATGTTTTATCTGAACTGGGAAAGGTTACTAAATAAACACGATCTAGCTGCCAATATACTGTAGCCACCAGATGCAGTACCCTTTAAATAATAAATGAAACCACTGGTGAGATAATGTGTATTATCCAGGCTGATAGAATAGTGAGCACTGCTGTCTAAGCCACAGAATTCTCTCTACTGAATAAACAGCTGATTGCCTACAGCAGAACATTTTTGGTGCTTGTTGAGACCTTCAGCTCAATATGACATTGAAGTTAATTAGGAATGTCCTACCTCATCAATGCCTCTATAAATATTTGCTATTAAGACCACAAATATTAATATGGTAATAAATTAAGATATTATTATAGCCCAGTTTGCATTTGTTTAAATGTAAAGTATCTTTCTTCACACATGAACAATAAAAATCGTATCTAGCTGCTCCCCAAAGAACTTTTCTGCAGAAGTACTCCTTCTCCTATCCTTCACAATTCAGCAGAGGGGAAAATAAGGCCTTTGACTTTCATGCAAGCAGTGTTTGTTTTAAGAGGCATTAAAGTAAATCATTTGAGAATATATGTACAGTTTGGTTGTCTTTTCACTCTTGAATGAGCGGATATAAACTAATACCCCACTTGTTTCCAGCATGCAAAATTAAGCCGTTTCAAGGGCAAAGATGTTCCACACATCATTAAATTTACTTCCCAATAAGAAACCCTTACAGTTCAATTTTGCTGGAACATGGCCAGGTCACTTTAACCAACACACAGTAGTATTGTCCTAGTAGCTTTGAAAAATCCTAATATCCCTTGCATTATCTAAAAGCAGAAAATATGTTTTTGAAAAGCAAAACATATTGCCAGAGGATTTGTCAATACTGTCCCGCTTATGTGCTCATATGGCGTCAGGGTTCTTTCTTCCTTGAGTGGCATGCATTTCAGAGAGCAGTTCTAAGTGTGTCTCAACATAATGTCATTTGTCCTGAGTTATTTACTGCTTTCTTCTCTTTCCATGATGCTTTTGGATATGATACACAAACTGCTCTTTCTATTCTCTCCTGGTTTAAGTGACAGTATTTAATGCAAAAATATACAGTTAATGAGCAGCTTTCTACAGAATAACCAATGCAATTGTGTCTGTGCATGACAGCCCTCTTTGAAATTGAGCGTTGAACACTGAAATGTCTCCTTCATCCATCCCGCGCAGCCACTTTTGAGTCTCCTGTGAAGTAAACAGTCAAACAGCTGACTTTTAAACATGTTGTCACACGAACCCACTTAGACTTAGAATTAGGCTTAGGCTGAGATGATTTCTTAGGAAGTATCACAGACTGAAAAGAGAAAATTTACATATTTATGTAACTGTGTAGTTAACGGTGAGCTGTTTGTATTGGCAATGCAACGTACTGTGCTGTCAATTTCCTCTCTTCCAGTAATGGTTTCATCATAAGAGGGCCACATCTGTTCTTCCCCTAGGATAATGGTGGGGTGGGTGCATCCCCTTCTGAAGTTGAAATTGCAGGCAGCGGCACATACATGAGATTTGACGTCCCGAAGCCGAAAATAAAGAAGAGCTGGCCAAGCATAAGGGGTAAGTTTAACTGGTGTCCTACGAGAGAGTGGAGTATTTCTTTAACAAATATGGGGTTTTCATATGATCAGCTTGGACCAGTAATCCTCACTAATGTATCTCCCTTTCCTCATGTATCTCATGTATCTCCCTTTCCTCAGCTTTCCTCTCTACATTATTTCTCAAGAGAGTTCGTTGGGTGGGGAAATACTTTAATTTTATGATAATATATGTCTATGTTGAAGATTTATCTTGCATTCCCTGTATGCCACCCCTTCCCATTGCCTCTTTTTTCACTTCTGCTGTACATTGATGATACTATAATACTTCACCTGACCAGAATCGGACCTCTTTTATCACCATGCTTCATCCTTTTTCCATATATGTGGACGTCCATCAATCTCTCTCTCTTTTCTTCTGCTAAGGGTCCACTGCTCGCTATAGACCCAGTCAAAATATTTCATCCCTTATTTCCTTCAGCTCTTAACTTCTTTTGTCTCTAAAAACGTAGCCTGCTGAACTCCTTGACCGTACTTCCCACTTGAATTCCCACTGAATTGTATTCTGTGTTTGTATTCATAATACAATGCAATTCTTACTCGCTCCACTCGGTTGACTGCTGATTTAAGTATATGTGAGAACATTATTTGTCATTTTATTTCTTTGTATCAGCCATATTTAAGTTCTATAGTTTCCATAGCAATCTGTGGGCCTTTAAAACGACAGCTTTATGGTGAATGATTGTCTCATTTTAAACTTGCATGGAAGAAAAGTATCCCGAGCAATTAACAGCGACTTTAAACGTTGCTTTTCCCTATCCCTCTTCCTCTAATGTCCATACAATTTATTATGTTTAACACCTTTGATTTACTTAACATTCTCACCAAATAAACCATAATTTCACATCTAATAGCTTGTCATTTATAACACAACTAATAATTGGTTCTTCAGCTTTCTAACAGTCTGATCTGTTTTGGCATGTGTTGTGATTTATTCTAATTCAACATATTATAAGCGAATTATCTGGAAAGTAATGGCCCATTTATTCTCTTAGCCATAACATCACGTAGAAGTGTAAAACTGATTGCTAGAGCCAGCAGATTAAATATGCATTACTTTTCCACACAGTCACTTTCTACCTCAGAAATTTTTGTAATTTTTCATGGGAATTTATATAATTTATGTTTTAAACTGTGGAGCAATACTTATTGGACAGCCCTTGTACAGTATTTTATATTTAGTTGAATTCTTATTTTATGATTCGGTTATATTTAAGTTTTTGCTTGCATTTGCTTCTGTAATTATGGAATGCAGTGGAAGTACTCCTGAACAAGGGTTGTAATTCTAAACATAAACAGACAAATGCTTGGACAAGGTCTCATATTCTCGTCTCTCTTAAAGACATGATTCTGCACCGCTACGTGGTCTCACGTGTAATCTGGACCTACATGCTATCCATTGCGGTCACCTACTTCATCACCCTCTGCCTGTTCCCGGGACTGGAGTCGGAGATTCACAATGCCGCATTGGAGGATTGGCTACCAATCCTCATTATGGCCATCTTCAACATGTCCGACTTTGTTGGAAAAGTGAGTCACAGTGCAGCGCCCTCCACTGGTCACTTGCATCAACAGCGGGCCCCTCCAGATAGCTTATTTTTATTGTGGTAACTCTGTTTGAGGTGCCAGGGGGATGTGTTCCCTGGAGGGCAGGAGCCTAAAATCAGTCGTGTTTTCTCAGGAGATCCTAACGGTCTTCCTCCTCACCATCTCCTCACTCCTCTCCTAGATCCTGGCAGCCCTGCCATATGACTGGAAAGGTAGCCGGCTTCTCCTGTTCTCCTGCATCCGCGTGGTTTTCATCCCGCTATTCGTCATGTGCGTCTACCCCGTTGGGAGCCCCACTCTCAGCCACCCTGCCTGGCCCTGTGTATTCTCCCTCCTCATGGGCATCACAAATGGCTACTTTGGATGTGTGCCCATGATCCTGGCAGCGGGAAAGGTTGTGCCGGAGCAAAGGGAGCTGGCAGGTGGGACATCCCTGGGTCCAAAAGTTTGCTCGCATTGCCTATCCTTCTCCCTAGATTATCTCATGAATATTAAAATATTCCCTTTGTAGTTTCCCCTTTTTCAGTTTCTTTTAAAACCAAAAGTGGCAAGAGGTGCACAGTGCTCTGTGCATTATTTTTGCATCAGCAAAGGACATGCAAATTGCTCAGATTATACAGCGATTCACCGCTGTCAAACCTGTCACATTATTTTTGTTGAATGCATTGTGAAAGTTGAATGCAGTATGCCGTGTCTGTGTTGTCTCCAAATATATGAGGAGAGTGAAAGACTGCTGTTAGAGAGAACATGTATGTCATAATGCAACCTCTCTCTCTCTCTCTCTCTCTCTCTCTCTCTCTCTCTCTCTCTCTTACCCCAGGCAACACAATGACTGTGTCCTACATGACAGGTCTGATGTTGGGATCTGCAGTTGCCTACTTCGCCTACAGCATCATCATGAACGGATCCAACCCCCATGCAAACGCACTGCACAACTCCACCTCAGGGTAGTCAACGAGGCAGAAGACCAGTCAGTGCCCTATAGTACCACACCAATGAAATACATTGTTATTAATATGAATTTATCATGGCTGAGTTTCGGAAGCAAAAGGGTAATATTTTTGATAGCCAGCCAAGCTTGACCTCACAGCAGGTTTATTTGGAACCGATCTAAACTCTCCCTCTTCTTCTTGATTGTTTTAAGTCCATAGCGTCTTATGATGCCATTTTCCCATCTCACGCTGCCTTTCAGAAGGTCATGCTCAGAAGGTCATGCTCCCCATACTATGTGTGGCATCCTGTGTCATAATCCACTTACACTCTCATTCCATGTTGCCTTGCGATTCATTCATATCTGTTTCTCAGTTTTTTTTTATGGGTTTTTTTTTTGCACAGGGGTGGGAGGTTTTAGTTTCACCCATAATATTATGTTGCTTTCTCATATCTGAATATTGAGGAAACATTTAGCAAAATGTAAGATTTGATGATGGACTACGTGTATTTTCTAGAAATGGACCCAGTCTATTATATGTTTTTCTGAAGGTACTTTATTCTTGGAGTATTGAGGGAACTCAGGTACTTCAGGATGAAAACTGTCCTTAAATCCCCTCCCTAATACAAACTGAATGTTGCTGTCTGTGAATTAAAAATATACATTTTTCTTTTCTATTCTTATGCTGTCACTCTGTCATTATAGATAAATGTGTGATGGTCCACAATTTATTTGTGAGGAATATTTTATTAGGAGAGTTGCTTTTTAAAAAAACTGAATTTACAGTAATACACAACTTGAATGACACCCTACCCCAAATACCTCGTTTCAGTGGCTTCAGTGACAATACCATGTAACAGATGTGATAAAACATTATTTGATTCCTTGCCCTAAACTGAAGTAGTTTGTTATATATTTGTGAAGGTTAATGTACCATTCATCATCTGGTCTCATTCATCCAAATAGATTGGGTTGTTCATTCAGGATGGTATTTTAGCACACATGGTTTCCATGGAAATTTCACAAACTAATCATTTTCAGTCTGAGAAATGTGCTAGGCTATATGTAAAAGACAAATGTACTCAATTGGATAATTATTCAATTTAAGCTTGTGGAGCATTGAGGGGTTGCTGCATTTTGGCCCTCTAGTGGCAAACGTTGACAGTTCCGTTCTAGAAGTGCTCATACTGTAGATCTTTTAATGGGTGAGATACTTTCTTTCTGGTGCATGTTTCTTTGGAATAGAACTGTCTATACCTCAGGTCTTGCTGAAGGTTCAATCACTGTGAGGCACATTCAGTATTTAGTGCAGAATTTGCAGTGCAAAAGTAAAATTTATGTAGATATTCACCACATTTATGTCTGCTACACAATGGCATATCAGTCATTATGTATTCTGTGTATAAGTGTATATAGAGAGATATGTAGTTGCATCCAGTTTTATCAGTTAGGTCTCATACTTTAATATTGCTTGGATTCATTGCTTATATTACCACATACAAAAACCGCCAACTGTGTATCTAATCATGGAAGCTGAAGTGCAGTGTTTTGCGGTGCAGGGTTAATTGGAAAAGCCTACTGTGACAGTGCAGGCTTGTTTGTTCAAAGATCGGCCTAGATTAGCATAGCTGCTCTCTAATCTGCTGGGACAGAGTTCAAGAATATTTTATTAATCTCTTTTATTATTTGAAATTTGGCAAACCCGTGGCAATGAGAACTAGCCTGTATATTCCATTATGCAAATCAAATAGGAGAATCAAGACCACCGGGGACCTTTCTTGTACTTACATGGAAATTGCTTGGCTACATAAAATATGTGATGGAAAAGGTTTATTGCCTCAGAACACGGTATGAAACAAAATAAACTCGCTAATAGGTGCCTGTACACGTATTTTCATAGCTTACAAAACACATTAGTACTGTGCTATTCTTGTTTTCTTGGGAAGGTCTGACACAACTGTCAGGGGACATGAATACTTCTCAAAGTCCTCACTCCCTAAATTGGTTGAACTTATTAATGGTTTGGGTGACACAGATTAGTGACCTATCAAGAAGTGAGATTATCCATCTGTTGCAGAATAGCTGAGGTCACTGTCACCTCTGTGTACTTATTACCCTCCTCCTGATCGAATCCCCCAAAACTATTGATGTGGGGGCATAAAACCTCTTTTTTACACTCTATTTAGTTTATGTGGCTGTCTGAGGAAGGATGGATACACAATATGGGTCTGTTCCCATAGTGTGGAGACTTCTTGAACATATTGCCTGAAGACTCCCATATGGTCATGCAAAACGTCACTGTGAGAATTTACACTGTTCATACATCACACTGAACACACGCAAACTGAAAAGTCGGCGACAGTTTTGTATCCGAAAACGGACCTGGATTTATGCTTTCATACAGTAGGTGGTGCTATTGTATAGGTGTTTGATGCACATACATAATAACACATTAAAACAGCACAAATCATTATATAGCACATTGAGGGAAATTTTCATTAATGCTGGCTTCAAGATGTATTGTCACTTTTTGAGTTGGCATGTGTACTGTTGCAACCAAAAATTACACTATTTTACAAGGAAAACAAATAATGTAGCCAAAGCATTCCTCAGAGAACTCAAACAAATAAGTGGGTTCCACAGAAGTGTTAAACCTAATGCAGTGTGTGAGTGCGCGTGTACGCTCGTGCTTGCATGCATACAAGTGTTGATTGAAGTATGTTTCCCCAAGGCCATTTGCATCTTTTTGTGGAAGGGAATTGAATTGTCTACTTGAAACGTGGCAGCTATTGAAATACATAATAAGTGAACTTCAATAATCATTTCATCTGCTCTCATAGTCAACTAGATTGAATGGGAAGACTGCTAGAGTAACCTCTGACATCCTGAGAGGAGTGCAGTAACAGACAATCCACTTTAGTTTACCATCTGCAATACTGTTCTGGGTTATTGAACAAGCTGTGCTTAGATTATAACAGGTAAAATATCTGGATTTTCTATTGCTATTTTGATTTAATACGAACATTTTACATTTTATTTTATATCCATTACAATTATTAATTATATTTGTGATGATGTGTGTTGTCTGAATATATCAAATCATCTGCATATCAACTTCAAGATGATACTCGAGTTATATCTTTATACTGATTGTATAAATGTTTCTGGCACAAACACAAATTGCCATGATCAAATATGAGGGTATTTCACAGAATTGTACGTATTATTAGCCAGCTAACTGCTCTAAATATCCTGGAAAACAAGAAAGGAATCTAAATTGCCAGGTAATGGTAACATGTCCATTAGTAATAAGCCTGCTCTAGACTTTGTATATATAAATTCATGTCATCCTGACATATTAAATCAAATCATACTGATAAAATAGCATTACCAATGAGAAGAGTTTGGATTGGGTTAGAGAGAGAGGCGCAATATAGATCTAAAAGATTGTATTGGTGATTGGATGTATTTAAAGCCACAATAGATGCAATTTCCATTATATATAGTCATTTCAAACTTCAGTTAGATTGGCAGCTAACTCTGATAGATATAAAAAGTGCAGACCTAGTATTTACATAGCTATGTATGAAGTATTGAGATAGCTACACATACATATTACTAGATATTAACATCAAACTATTTCCCAACTGATATGCTGCTTACTATCATGGTAGCTTAATAGGCAACTAAATATAACAAGTCAATGTTTGCCAGAAATGTCATCATGTAGCAAGAACAGAAGTTACTGGTGTTACTAATGTTGCCTCTTTGGCCTGTTTGATATTGGTGTTATACACCATGGCCACTTTGTGTGAAATCACTCACGCAGTAGCCAAAGCAAATGTATTTTATTAGCACTGTTTTTCAGACATACTAATGTTTTGAACTGAGAATATGCCACTCTCAGTAAACTGTATTTAAGCTCTTTATAAACATATTTTAAAGAGATAGAGCTATGGGTACATTTTTGGGAAGAATAGAACCAAACAGGGTCACAAATATAATATCAGAATATGATCGTTACCTCTTTGTTTTATGTAACAGGTTGGATTCAGTTTTTACCAATGGAAATGGCACAACACAATTAGCTGAACTACTGTTTTATTCAATTATAGCCATGTGATCTAACAGGTGCTGCTGACAGAAATGATAACAATTTAATTAATGGTCTCCTAGATGTTGAAGGCGATATCTACACTCTCACAGTGCAAGTAGATCAGCAGAAAAAATCTAGATCTTCACACGAATCATACAACATTCACAACCTATAATTGAGTTTACAGCTCAGGGAGCATGACTGCTGACCTGTAATGGACAATACGAATAAAATATGCGAGAAATGAAAGAAAATAAATCAAAGCAAATTGCAGCAAGTACATGTAAAAAGATGGTATTAATATTTTAGCTTCTCTAAAAACCATTTCTCAAACATGAGTGCTAATGCCTGTGGGAATCCTCCCTGGGTTGTCCCCTAATTAATCTCATGGATGATTTATTCTTAAAACATGCAATTCACCATAGGCTCCCATCCAAATGAATTATTCTCTTGAAATTGTGTCTGTGTGCTATTGTTTGATAACAGTATCACATTCAAATGTTGTCCCACTGAGCGGTGCATTACTATGGGCTGGGGATTAAATGTTAAAAAATCAAAGATGGCTTCAGTGTTGTGCAGCCTCCCATTCATCCTGAAAGGGCATATCTGTGAAAAGCGATGTACTTTCAGTGGGTTCTAAGCATGCTGTACATTCCCCATGTGCAATCTGATATTAATAAGAGTGAGAATTTTAATAATGCACTAGTATCTGCAGCACCTCTCTCACTCTTGGTGGAATTAGGAGAAAATCCAAAAATGCCCACATGTTGGGAGAAATTGAATACATTTAATTCACAAATGTTTACAGCTTGATATATATTTTAGATTCAGTCACATTTATAGGATTAACCCAGTAAAAAAATGTATTCCTACAGTTTTCAGAACTAATGTACCTTTACAATGTGTTCTGTTGCTTTGGTATTGAGCAGACCTCCAGCCTAAGCACTGTAAAAGTTATTTCTATTCTGCCATTGTTTACCTGTCAGTTCCCTTGATGCTCCCCCCTCTCTCAGTCATTTTACAGAATGTTCTTTTCATTAATGAATTTCCACCTATCATGCCCAATATTTGCCAGCTTCATGTTTAGTCGACATGTATTCTTTGACACAGGATTTGCAAAAAGAAAAAAATAAATATGTAAATATTTCTAAAAATGGAATGGCTTTAATGGTTTTGGGAATTGCACATGCTTTTATCTGTGGAGTGTTTCTTTAATAATTCCCATTTTAAATATATTGTCAAATATGATTTGTCCTCATTGATAATGAAATAGGTTTTTATTGATGAGACAAGACAGTTGTAAATCATGCATTTACAAAAAGCAATTTGCGCACAGAAATAGAAAGCAGTTTTTCTTTGCTGCAATGCACTGTTCACATTTGCCAAGGCTGTTGCATTGTTCTGTCAAAAAAGTACTAACTCACAGACATTTCCATCTTTCATATAAAGTGGCTATTAATGTTGGAAATTAATCCTTGAATTGAAAAGTGAGGATGTGGCTTGAAATATCTTAAACGCATGCAGCCTGGATTTTGCTTGGTTTCCCACTGCTTTCCAGCTAACTGGAAAAGGTGTTTTTAGCATTCTCAGGTCTATTCCGATTGATATTTTGATGTGATGTGGAATGATTAAGTGACTGTCTGTGAAACTCTGATTAACATATTGCAGAGAGGTGCTGGGGAGCTATTATTTTCAAACCTACAAAAGGTGCAAAGGTAGGCTAATTAGCATTGTGCATAACAGCCACTGATTGGTATAAAAAAAGTAAACTAGAGCAGGATTGTTGTGTTCTTGTGTGCCAGCGTTGCTGTGGGACAATCCCTTGTGTCTTGCTTCCTTGTTGCTGATCATTTTTCATCCTGTACTAGTTTAGAAGCAGCATGGTGTTGGCACTCTGCAGCTGATGAATCAGGCCAGCGAGGGTAGAACTAGTGGCGATGCAACGGGGTATCTCCCAATTAATCACAACAGCTCACTCTCTACCTGCTAAAATTATCCCAGCACTATGTTCTGTCCTCTGACGACATTTACCTACTTTATACCTGGTTGCTGGTCAGTATTTTGCGTAATTCCTGATGTTAATAAGGTGGAGGGAGTGGTGGAAGACTGCCCCTAATAGGTGTGTTTGCATGCCCTGATGGGAAAGGGCTGGAACTGCACTGCACGCATCCTTGGCTGAAAAGCCTGTCACCCCGCAGGAGAGGCGTCCTCAGATGGCTGTCCATCATCCTTCAACTCCTCTGCAAAAGTATCACTGGTCGACCGGTTGCTCTCACATTCCAGGCACCATCTCACCACTTATTTACTTATTTATTTCATAGCGGCCGAGGGCCCCACGGCAAAACTCAGAGGTGTTGTAAATCCACTCACCAAGTGGTGTAGCACACGAGAGCCCTCTCTGGGGAGGCTGTGTCTGAATATGAATCTTCCAGCGCTCTCAGAAGCAGTGGCAGGGCTTTCTCCTGAGTCTTCCCTCCCGGCTACGTTCGCTGCTCTGCTGAATACTGTATCTCACGCTGTACAGCAGTGTCAAGGACAGACCTGAGGTCATAGCTGGGAATGAGGCTGTTTCACACACAGGCAAGGAGGTGGACTGCAGTGCCGTCCATGTTTATGTGCGGCCATAAATGTGCAAGGACATGTTATTACTGTTTTTATTGAGACGATGTGAAATGTTTCAATACATGGAAGGCATTCAAGCATGTTCTGCAATACCAGATATTTATCAGTTATACAAACCATGGACGAAGAGAGCTTTCTTTTGTTCTCTCTTATAAAGGTCTTGTATTTCTCTCTGAATACCAATCTCTCCTCATCCACACAGTATAAGAAAATAAATAATAAATGCTGGAAACCATAGGGAACAACTATTCAAATGCAGTAAAACCTTTATAAAGCAAATTTTTTGACCAAAATAAATGTTTTCTGTGAATTCACGTCTTTCACTGAGAATAGCTTTTTTCCAAACCATCCTTGACCAATTTTGCATCCTGCTATAGTGTGCAAATTGTGAAAAACACAGGCGGACATTGTGTTGTGCACGCGCACGTACGCGCATACAATACGTGCACGGTACGCACACTTGTCTATCTGAATATGCAGGACTTCACATTGATTTGCGAGACATTTGTGAGATTCGTATGCTAAAGCCTAATAAAGTGCAGGAATCGTCTTCACCCTACACTTTATTTAGGTCTAGCCTAAAGCATTGCAGCTTTCCTGAATTTGGCTATGGTAGAATTTAAACGTTAAAAGTTTGCACGCAAAATTACGAGGAGAAAATAAGCCTGTGCTACCTAGTCTCCTTTAAAATAATGCAAAAATGCAAGTAGATTAGTAACCTACCAGTTTCATTTTTTTCATAGTCTAGAGCTAGCTAGGTTGACGTTGTTGCCCCGATGCTATGAATAGCATAGAATTTATGTTAGACAAATGTGTAGGCTAGAGAGCTAGTTAGAAGGTTAGGTTACTCCAGATTCCTGACCTTGGGTAACTAGCAACAAAAAAGTTTAAAAGGTAACATTAGGCTACACCCAATAAAAGGTTGAGCAGTGCAGATGGCTCGAGCATCCTAGCTTTTAAACTATAGCCTAGATTTTAATTGTGACATGTGAGCAGTTAGTTGCTTTGAATTAGTCAGACAGTCTACATTTACAAGGGATTCTGTGAAGAGTTTCTTCAAGTGGCCCTCCTGGTTAAAAAAAAGTGTCCCGATTGGGGCAAAGGGCATCAAGAGCAGCCTGCCTAAGGAGTGGGGGTCTTATTTACGAGCTAGCCTAATACATGTCGTTCTTGAATGGCTTCTAGTGGTTCACTGTTTTACTGACATGTCACTGATGCCTCATAGGCTTTCTGCTGTAGGATATGGCATCATTTCTGATCACACTCTGAGCATGATACATGAGTTGCTGACTATAGCCTATGTAATTTACAGACATTCCTTCAGTCTTCATCCATCCCATCAAAAACACATGTATAACCTCAACAGTGTCCTTTGTCACAGATTCAGAGAGAATGTAATTATGTGAAATCGTATCAGTTTCGGTATGTTCTCTGCCCAATAGCCCATACAGTTGGAACAGGAGTGTTTTTTGTGTATTGTGTGGTTTGATATGAAAATATTCCCTCAATTACCGTAGTTTGCACCACTCTAGTCTTCTGTTATCTAGCCTGTGGTAAATGTTTAATGTGATGCCCCAGTTTCCAAAGTGCAAATATCATGACCTAGAGTACTGAAAGATTTAAATTTCTCCATCTGTTTTAAACCCTATTTTTAGCCATTCTGAAGGTTTCATGATTCAGCCACAGCCACTCTCATGTGTCTCAACCCGAACAAGATCAAGGAGTTGCGTGGCTCCTTTTCTTGGATTTTAGGCATCCCCTTTTATTTGAACTTAGCTTCAGAGGCCAGCTGATACCTAATCCCCACAAAAATGGATGCAGACCACTCTCTAGCAAGCAGAGTGGAGCAGGGGGATCTGTGAGCAGGAAGCTTGTGTTACTCTTTCCCAGTCTCAGCCATGGAGAAATCTGAAGGCTGTTAGGGATAAGGATGAATTATCGTCATACCTGACTGGGGATTAAGATCAGTGGTGATGATATAGAATGAGTGCAGATTACATTATATTGCAAGCCTTAGGTATTCACAAGTACAGCTCTCACCGGGAAGAAGAACATGACAAAACTGCATTAGACTTTAGTGGCTTGTTTTCTGCAAATAAATCTGAGATTATATGAGTCATGTCAAGATGTTACCAATTTCAACCTGCACAACTGAACATGCACGTATTTACTCAAATTGTCTGCAAAAAGGATGCCTGTTATGGCCAGCAGGTGGGGCTCTCAGTTTATATTATGAGGCCATTCATACCCCAGTTGCACTTCCATGTGAATCAAATCAGAAACACCAATAGGACAACCAACGGGTAGTGAGTAGACTAAAATATATAAATTTGTTATTTTTTTTCTAAATGTGGGATGAATGGATTTGGAACTTTTTAGGCATTCGGCTTAATGGCATGTTACAACCTTCACAGAACCTGTCGTGCTGCTCTTTGGTATACTGATCAGCAGAGGTGTAAAATCCAGAAAGTAAAAGTCCTCCCCAGTATTTTGTTCCAATCATCTGGATTTGCTAATTAGCACAATTCCTCAGCCAGGAGGTAGAACCAGTGTTAATTTTGCCACCAGTTTTTGATATAGTCTTCGTCTTTTGACGAAAAAGCATTTTAGTTTTAGTCACATTTTAGTCATGCCAACTTTATTAATTTTAGTCAAAACAAAAAAGACTAAAATCATATTTATTTTAGTTGACGTTTTAGTCACATTTTAGTCATAACGTCAAAATTTTGCCACGTTTAGTTCCCTCCAGTAATTAAATGCCTGATATAGTCCACAGGAGAAAAAGACTGTTTAGTACTCAAGACTCCAAACTCATTTGGAAACCTACCAGGATTTGGTTACACATGCGGAAATGACTGGAAAAACTTTCATTGACCAAATTAGCACTGGCTAGAACTGATTAGTGAAATCAGCTGGCTGAGTTCATGGGTGGAAGAAACACATGGCAGGACTTTTACATTACATTACATTACATTCATTTAGCAGACGCTTTTATCCAAAGCAACGTACAGTAAGTGCATACTTTCTGACCCCTGGATTTTACACCTCTGCTGACCCATGAGCTGTGATAAGTGAGGTGGATGGAAAGAAAAGAAGAAGTGTGCATGGAGAGAGGGATACCGTAAATGATGGAAAAGTTAATGATTGCTTTGTGTGAGGCATGATGGAGAGAGGTTTTTATTATGTGATTGTGGTACCACGTGAGTATTTTACATTACATTACAAGCATTTAGCAGACGCTCTTATCCAGAGCGACTTACACAACTTTTTAGCATTTTTGACATATTATCCATTTATACAGCTGGATATATACTGAAGCAATTCAGGTTAAGTACCTTGCTCAAGGGTACAACGGCAGTGTCCTACCTGGGAATCGAACCTGCAAGCTTTCGGTTACAAGGCCAGTTCCTTTTATCATTATACTATATTACTATATTATATTTTAATAAGATTGAACAGTGGATCAGACAGGCATGAAGAGAACAGAGAGAGTCCAGTCAGTGCTAAGCACATGTAATGAGACGGGGCGAGATGAGTCTGGGTCTGCCACAGGGGGCAGGGAAAGGGGGCAGAAGAGACACTAGGGAGAGTGGAGCTCACAAAAAGTCAAGTGCAGAAATCTGTCCTCACTTCAGATGTAACACATGCCTGAACGGCTTGGCCACGTTCCTCTGAACTGCAAATGTTATCACATGTGCATGGGCCCTGGGGTGAGGCAAAGCTCAACGATAGGATGACAGATTTCAGTTGAGGTCAGGGCCTGAGGCTTATTCACGTGAGTAACCTCGCAACTCCCAAGAGGCGCACAATGCAAGAGTGGGTTTCTGGTATTCCTGTGTCATTTTCAACATTCATGAGGAACGCACGGCTGCTTTTGTTCGGTGCGGCGCGTTCAATTACCATGTTCCGCCCAATGGGAAAGAGAGGGAAAATTCCACTGGTTCCAATTGCTGGTGTTTCTGAAAGCTGCCTCCTCGGCTGTATGAAGCCAGTCACCCTTCGGCTGTATGAAGCCAGTCTCCCTTCGGCTGTATGAAGCCAGTCTCCCCTCTGCTGTATGAAGCCAGCCTCCCCTCGGCTGTATGAAGCCAGTCTCCCCTCTGCTGTATGAAGCCAGTCTCCCCTCGGCTGTATGAAGCCAGTCTCCCTTCGGCTGTATGAAGCCAGTCTCCCCTCGGCTGTATGAAGCCAGTCTCCCCTCTGCTGTATGAAGCCAGTCTCCCCTCGGCTGTATAAAGCCAGTCTCTTCTCGGCTGTATGAAGCCAGTTTCCTCTCGGCTGTATGAAGCCAGTCTTTGGTCTCAGACTGACAGCTGTCAGAGTGAACGGCTGCCGGAAAGAGATTGCTGGATTTAAGGAGAGGAATTGACCTCAAACTGTTTTCTCTCTCTCTTCTGGAGGCTATGATAAGTGTTGGGGGGGACATCTGTGCTATATGTCTTAAGGTGCAAGATTAAAGGTATGTTTACAATCATATTGCTTTGGTGGACTTTAATCTGCAGTGACAACTCATTTAAATGTAGAGATACTGGCTTGACTGCAAAATAGAACTAAACAAAATAATTCACACACAAACATCCTCATAACTGTCACTTTTTAAGATAAAAATCAACAAAAAACAATGTGGAAACTAGAAAGGATGTCTGAAGTCAGTTAGCAAGGTGTTTGTTTTGGGCTTGTTTTGCACTGAATAAATGAAACTGGTTGTCAGGAATATATATATTTTTAAAAGATAAGAATTTCTCAACTAAATATCCTTAATCTTTGAATCATTTTATCTTTTTTTCTTCTTTTTTAAATATAAAAATTTAGAGCATGCATCCCTTGCTTAAAAGTATGGGCTATATAATTAGGCTTATGCTGATGATGATGTTGGTTAAGGACTTGGATTATAGTTTCACAGACTAAGGTAGGGATTTGTGTGACCCCTGCTTTTACCAAAGTGTTGAAGTTCTTTAGATAACAGAGTGGATTCCTGCTCACTTGGACTGCTGGTAATGTTCTAGAGTGCTGCCTAGAGGTCTTTTTTTAGATCAAGGGGAAGTATAGAAGAGAAGATTGACAATGACAGAGAGTAATGCCCAGTGGTTGAAAGTCTTTTTATTATGTTTAATGCATCGGCACTCTCTTTGTGCAAACTGCTTTCGCAGACAGTAAATCCACTAAATACATGCAGTATTTGCCAGACTTAATTTATTTTTTTTGCATGGCCAAAGAATGATGTATAGGTGTATAGGTGATGTATAGGCCAAAGGTGACCACAAATAACACAACATGTATGCTTTTTATTATTATTACAGTATTTCGAATAATTGAGCATTCGCTTCTTTGTACAAGCAAACTTGTTTTGAAGAAAATAATTTTTTAGACAGAGGCAACTAATATGGCAGTCACATGCCAAATGTAATTTGATAAGTAAAACAAAAATATACTTAGCCTTCTTTCTCAGATCTTTGAATTGCTATTGCTCCTGCAGATCTAAGGTATGTGATAAACATAGTTAAACCCCCCACTTTATATGGCTCTTCATCAATTATATTACCAATGTACCAAATGCAATGCATACACCTCAAACCCTCTCCCCAGTGTGCATTGTGAAAAACATCTAAATAGATCAGAGAGGATATTTATTTTAGAAACAAATAAAAAAACAACAAATGACATTACATTGAGCTGCAAAAATGTTGTTTTAACGTGAGATGCCCAGTGCTTTTTAACCAGATATGTTGACAATATGACCCAGTTAGAACCAGGGCCATGGTGTGAGTTCCTCTTCGTAAAAACAGTACGCGTTAACATAACAGGTATTATGTGTCATCTCTGAAAGCTCTCATAAATACATACAGTAGACAGACCGAATGCTGAATGTTCTTATAATGTTGGATTATAAAGGCATTTAACGGTGCATTGAAAAGGCAGGACTTCCATTAGGACGCAGTGCACATGCCGTGTGAGTGCCGTGTTCTTCCTGCATCTGAACCCTCCAGCAGTTCTAGAAGTTTCCCTCCCACCCTCCACTTTTACAACCGCGCTGTCTGCGAACTGCAGCTCAGATGGCTGCCCGGGATTGCCAGGGCACTGTGCCGGGAGGGAGAAGGGCCCGCTTTATTGGAACCGTAAACCTGCTGACGTCACTTCTAGTAAGTCAGCGTTCAGTGAGAGACTTTTATGAATCGAAGTGGTGCTGTAATTCCTCTCGGGTCAGGCTTCACCATGGAGCTAATGTGGGTTTTATTAACCTATAAACCCGTTTCGTTTTCCCCATTACCTGCAACTCTCCTGTTGGTAAGACCTCTATCCAATGCACACATTTATATTCTGTTCTTCAGCAATTGCTTAAAGTAGCCGGTCCTGAATCATATGGAAATCGGATTCTAAAATATTCAATAACGATGTACTGCTTACGAATATATTACTAATTATTGGGATGGCAGGTATGCCATCCGCCAAGTTACGGCTTGGCCGGGCATGCCTCATACCTATACATCACAGAGTTTGGCACTTTTAAGGGTTTTCTACAGAAACAACCACAATGACCACAGACTCTCAGCCCTTAACAGTTCTGTACCTTCTCACCTCATGTAAACACACATAATTTAGTTACAACTTCATACATCCAAACAATAAAGCCCCAAACTATGGTAATTTTTGTATTTTTCTCCTTCTCCTTCTTCTTCTGTTTCTTGCCGATTTCATCATCACAAATGCTCCAGTCTCACAATAAACAGTTCTCCCTATTAGAGATTTAGCCATACATCTGCTAATAACAACATCTGATCAAAGTAGCCAATTGCAGGATTCACAGGAAAAATTTACAATGTGCACAAAGGAACATGAATGAACACAAGTGAACATGTAATGCTTTTGGACACACGTGTATATGTAAGTGCACATGTGATGCTATGTCAGCCAATATAATAATTGTTACAATATTTTTAAAACTTTGTCGTCGCCATCTTTGTTTTGGAAGCTATGTTGTGTGGAAGCTATGTTGCTTGCTAAGTAACAATTGCCAAAAAATTCAAACTATTGCTTTTACAGCTGTAAAATCTTTGTGGGAAGCTCATTTCCATTTCTGAAATGCATTTTCTATCATTTCACATACAAACCGCACATAATATCGGTTCATGACTTGGATAGCTACATGACTAAAAGGTAGGCCATAAAACCTCGTACTCAATTTGTAACTGTTAACCCCAAACCGCAAACTGAGCACAGCTCAGTCTGTGGGGGATATGCACTCCGTCTGTTTCTACGTCGCTTGGAGGAAGATGTAACATCTCCCACAGACGGACACAGACAGAATATGTATGTCGGCCTGACGTGTGTGTGCTGTCTGACATTGCATGATGAGCTTGGGTTTATTAATATCACATCATCAGAAAAAAAAACTGCTGACTGAGCTGCTAGCTAGCATGCAGCACTGGCATATGGCATCAATGATAATCATTAACGTTTGCTGGATGGGTAACTAGCAATCTCTCTTATGGCATAACGCTAGCTGAAACCATAGACTGTAGAAAAATAGCTGTACACAAAACTGTTGTATTGATAGCCTAAAGACGACTTAAATATACTGTATAGCTAGCCATACAGTAATAACTTATAATGGTTAACGTTACATTTAATAGGCAACACAAGCACGTTTGGTAGCCTTGTCATTTTGAAACGTTACACACAGCTATCTAATTGATCAAGCATACAGGCAAGATAAATGATGGTCAATTTATGGCCATTTAAGTAATATTTGATATTCAAATTGTATAAAAATGTTGAATACATATGTTTAAGAAAAGAGCCATGCATTTCACGACAGTCGAAATGACAACGGTCAAATTGATAGCTCTGGCATTCATAATGTTATGTCAACTACTTTAACGAGGCCTAAAGATCATCTACTGACATACAAACCATTAGTAGATTCACTGTACAATAACCCATTAACACTTTATTATAAGAGTTACTAATTTACTAAGACCTATAGCGTGTGTAAAAACAACTAATAACACAACCAATGATTGGTGCAATACAAATATCATGTCCAATCATTGGTAATTTTATTGGTTTTGCATGTGCTAAAAGGTTTTACACATGCTTAAGGTATTAGTAAATCAAGCCCTTACTGTAATCCATTTAAAAATATGACTAACACTTTAATTTACTTCGGTAATGGTAAATGAAAAAACACAGGGCCAAGTTACATGGCATAATTTAGAAAACATTGGGTAACATTGCTTTGGAATAGAGCTTGTTTAATTTGTGTGAGCTAAGATAGCCAGTATTATTGATTGTAACTTGGTACATAATCAAATTGTATGTACGTATGCATGTATGTATGCATCATGTACTGTATGTAATTCCATTTTGTTTTTATTTGGACTGTGGATCAAGGCCCCAGGAATACTGGACTACAAAAAAATGTTTAAAATAATTTTGGCCATTTGTGGAAGCTTATGGCCAAAAAAATAAGTGGTCCTCATTGTAAAACTCCATAATCTCTTCCCTCATAGGGTTTACATTTTGGGACTCCTGAATAGCCCAGTAGTTGACTATCTGACAGCTGAACACATTTTCTGGATAAGTGTAATTAAACTAACTAAATTTAATTCCTTTGTATCTGTCCTACGAATTCAGTAAAAGCATTGTAATCCTGAATCTGAATGATACCCCGTATATCCACAAGAGATTTACAACAATAATCCAGTCCTTTCCACTCTGCAAATGGCATTGAGGCTGTTCTCTTAACCAGCCTCATTGATCCAGTGGAGGAAAGTTTGTGCGTATGTGTACCCTACTATCAAAGAAAAACAAGTCTATTTCTATGCAGTAACACATGTGTAGATAACAGCAGCACTGAGCTGTCTCTTGTAAAAAATATCACTCAGTCAGGCACGTGTTCATGGCTATGTGTGTTTTACGACCAACTTATAAATCATTTTAAACAACATCTAATTATAAAACCCTGAGCTAATGTCAGCTTGTCATGTTTGTCCTTTGAGTCTCTTCAATTTGTGGCTGTGCAGATAGTTCCCATCCACGGCGAGTTAGCTTATGCCTAGTGTGCCCAGAATTCCTGTGGGTTAGTTCCCCAGAGCGGAGAGGATTTCCTTGGAAATTTCCATAGCCACCTTCCCAGCACTGTTTGTCATACACATAAAGCTCCATTTTACAGTGTACATTGACATGCCACAAATTCACCAAGCATACAACCCTGTACAGTGTCAGGGAGGCTTACTCTCAAAAACCATGGTGCATTTACTGTCACCATAAAACATATCCTCAGGACTGCTGGGAAGAGGTCAAGGACTAACACAAAAACGTTATACAAATAGGTCAAACGGTTAACCAATATTCAGTATAACAGTCATTATATAGTCATTCTGAAATACATCCTTGTCCAAATTAATTGGACTGAGGATACGCTCAGATTTTAATTTTCAGCCATCTTTGTTTAACATTGCATCCATACATTCCACACATCTTCATTTGCATAATTTCCAGACCATCCTTATTCAGGTGTGTTCATGCATTCCATCGTCACACCTGATTCTTTTATTATTGCTCATTATTATTCTAGTCACCCCTCCCCCTGTTTATTCATCTGCATCTTTTTAAATTCTTATTGGTTCTTATTGTGAATTAGGTTAGTCTACTTTTGTTGGATTCCTCCATTTCCTGTGTTCTGATTTGATATTTTTTCGACGCTGCATTGGGATGATGCAACATGGCTTAATCCATCCGCCTGAAGGCTAATTTCACAGGAATCTCTGGAATTTAATGCCCGGAGAATAAAAACTAAACAGAAGAACTTTTTTTGAGAGATTTGTATGGTTTTAGAAAAAGATAGAAGCAAATGGCCGACATAGAAACTCAATTAAATAAATAAATAACAAAATCAGCCAATGATTCAATTAATTTGCACAAGGATGTACATCCGCTATTCACATCAGACAGGACTAGACATATTTCCACCATGCACAATCACCTTTGTTTGGGCTTGTCTCCAAAGGCACGGTAAGTAACAGGCTGTCATTTGAAAAACCTAGATGTTATCTCAGGGAAAAATAATATATATGAAGAATGTTTAGGAGGCTTTTGACAAAAATCCTCTAATGTCTATAAATCTATTTTCCATTGCAGCAGTCTGTTTATGGAGCCCAGAGGAAGACGAGCGACCCAAATTACAGGTTGCAATGTCCTGTAGCTCTGAAAGAATGGGAGCACAAGGAAGAAACTGAGCAAGGACTTCTGCACAGCAAATCACACACAGATGTCACTGTTATGAGAACCAAGAGGCCTATAGTCTCATCCAGGAGTCAGACTTAAGCTATTATAGTTTCATGTGAATATCTCTACCAGCGCAGAATATAAAGACACAGCTAGGTTGCCCTGGCATCCTGTTAACTGCTACATGCAGTAATGGTCCTGCATTTGTTCTATTTGTCCCCTTCATCAGCCCTTTGTCCCAGCATTTGCTTACCATCTATAAATAATACTAACACTACTACTAGAAATAATGATAATAATAATAATAATAATAATAATAATAATAATAATAATAATAGAAGAAGAAGAAGAATTTATATAGCACCTTTTTAAAAAAACTCACTTTACAACATACAAAATCAAGATAACAATAGCAAGATAGCCAGGAGCACAGGACCAAGCTTACAGCCTTAGTGTCTGAGTGAGCCATCAAGCTGTTCTCACACATTACGGAAGAAAGCAGGCTAATGCAACCCTGTGAAAGAGGCAGAGGTAGGCAGGAACCTTGAAAGTGAAAGCGTACGGCTTTGGGTTTGCCCTGGGCTGGAAAATAAAATAGTGTAACAACATGAGGGTAATGAAGACTTCCAACAGCACATGGCAGTACCTATTTAGTTGCTTGATTTTCGGAGAGAGAAAAGACTACAGGCAACATTTTGAGTTGACAAGCAGTATTTAGGTACAGTTTTATTATGCACGACAGTTAATCCCCGAGGATACGGGAACCGCAATTAGATACTGTGTTGCTTGCATTAAAGGAGGAGCAGAGCTAAAAAGCTGTGAGGTCTTTGTAAAATCATGCTGGGGAGAATGTTAATTATCAGGCCTTTATTTAGGCAGCGAATTGTAACTAAACGAGAACTGGACTGTCTGAATAATGTATGACAGCTGAATGTGGTGAAGAACCATTGGGTGTGGGGTGATTAATGCGCCTCTGCAACAAAAAGGGAAGTCCTTCAAAATCCTACCACAGGGTTGTGCAGGGCATTTGAAGGCATCATTTGGGAACAAAATCACATTGATCAAACCACAGCGCAATACTATTCTTACTGGGGCCTAATGGCCTGTGTGTGTAAAAGGGTGATGGGAAATCTCCCCTTCTTCTTCTTAATGGCAGGGATTTATATGCAATGACAAGAGAAGGAGAAAATGAAAGCTTACTGCATTTATTTTTATTTAATGCATCTGTTTGCAGCATAGCAAAAGATGAACAATGGAGAGTAAACAGAAGAAAAGGTGATCTGTGATCAAACAAAAGCACTGAGCCTGAGGCCCCTGGGAAAATGAGTTTATATGCACTACAAAATAGTTAACTGAATGTTAAAAACAAAATGACAGATGAATTGGTCTACTGTTGACCTATAATTCTGAGCTATACAGTGTTGCCTACATTGCAAGGTCACTCAGAGATATCTGGTGTTTTTGATTACATGAGGCTGGCATGCGAGCTCTTGGGGACTTGAAGACCAAGCATTGAAGACCAAGCACCTCTGGAAATGCTGTCACTACAAAAATAGGGTTGACGCTGAGGAACAAGCTCTAGCTCAAATTCTGGCAGGTTGGTATGTTGATTTATTTTGTAAAATATAAATAAAATCTCTTTTTCACTAAATCAAAATTAAACTGTTTTTGGGTGTAGTTGGTGTTGGCATAACATTAAACTGGAGGATAGTCACTGGTTTACTGGGCCTCAAAAATCCATATAGGTTCTTAGAGCTTCAATATTCCATCAATGGCAAAATGCCCTATATTTCTTTGCATTCAATATATCAATAGAACCAAAGAACACTTTCTACCTTAGGGTTAAATCTCAACCTATTATGTTTGAGAAAACACGCTGCCTTTTACTGTCACAGTATTATTTAGTTTTTACAACTAAACAATACGCATGAGATAAATATGCAGCTTTGTGGGTCATAGCTGTACCTCTGGGTAACACTGGGGAAGCTATTGCTCTCCACGTGACAAAGAAAAAATACCAAATGTATTCAAAGCAAACTCACATTATTTAATCCACAAATGGTCATTTGACCTTCACTGCAGAAGTGTTTTTGGAGTTGAAGCACATCACATCACAGTCCACAGCCATGCCTGCTCACACAACATCCCTATTTATTTCTATAGTTATTTTTATTTATGTTTGCCTGTGCTCTTGTAAGAGAGGGTGTCTGCACATAGGTATGTCACAGATGAAGAATAGCTTGTTTTGATGTACAATCATTGGAACATCTTGAGGAATTCTATGACCTATGGAACTCCAATAAATATGAAAGCAAGACAGGGTATTTATTAAATTATTTAAGCCTTAATGATTAAAAACTTTTCTTCTTCCTTTTTTAATTTCTTTATTTGCTTGTCAGAGTTAGTAGTGCAGAAAGAAACATCTGAGTTTAATGAACCAAAACCATTCAGGGCTATCAGGGTAGAAGCCGGAGTAGAATTAAGAAGCTCTCTGTCTATTGGGGTGGCGGTGGTGGTGGTGGTGGTGCTGGTGGGGGGGGGGTGTCTATGAATGCAAAAATTTCACAGAGGGAGGTGGGTCAGTAATGCATTAAACAATTCTGGTTCATTGCATGTTTATTTGCATCTTGGTTATATAACCAAAACTCACTCACAGGTAATGGCATTTATACAAGTAGCTGAGGACAGATGAGACCAGATGATGATGGAGGTGTAATTCTTCTCACACTATATTAATGAGTTAGTCATATCCAGAATCTCTATGTGTTGCTCTTAGGAGAAGAGGTTCAGGAGTCGTGCTGCAGGTGGTGTCAGTGCTGGGAATCCACATCACGTGGTTGTGCGTAACAGGGAGTGCTCCCTCCAGCAGATCTGCCCTTGTCAGGTCACTCTCAGACCATGCCTTGTGCGTGCCTGGGGCTGCAGCAGGGCGAGGCCCACAACCAACAGATGGATGCACTTTTCAAGAGATATTCCAACGGAATAGCAGTATGCTCACGTTAGAGCTCTCTCCTTATCATTTGACAGAAATAGAAAGCATTCATTCGCATGACAGCAACCTTGTGTCTGATTTGCATGTAATGCCTCCCCTTGATTTTCATGTATTGCCCTCAATGCTACAGATGACAGAAGTCTGTTTTCACTGAAATAGTATGAGAACACCACACTGTAGACTTACCTTGTTTCAGATGGACTGTGTAATTCAGACTGGGAAAAACATCCAGATTATTTGTTTAAGTAAAATGCTGGTTTACAGTAAAAAAAAAAAATCTAAAGTATTACATTATTTAATATAGCAGGAAAAAAACCTGTGTTTGTCTGTATATACTGGTCAAGGTATTGAAGACCCAAGATCTGCAGACACACCTTAATACGTGCATACATATTATGCTACATAAATGATCTACAAGAAGAGAAATAGTACTGATGTTGTCAGCAGCATACATATGAAACATTTATAGCATTATTTGTATATGTGTTAAAATGAACTATTGTTTGCATCACTAATTATGTTGTTGCATAAAGATGCTCATTTTTTATTTACTGACTGTGCTTTCATATTTTCAGGTATTTTTAAAACAGTATGTCACATTCTGTATAAAGGATGTACAGCTTTTTTTGAATAGTGCATTGATTCCTGTGGTAGCTGTGTTTATTCAAAATTATGTTTCGAAAAAATGTAGCAGACAGCATCTTGAGAAAGCGCTGACCTTCTGTGCAGTCTTATTTGTAAATGTGAAGACTCCAGCCAGCCAATGGCTAACTCCGTGGTTTGGGAGTCACAGGATAAACTACAGGTTGATGTAAATGATAAATCAAACGGTGCACTGAGGAACAAGTTCAGGCTTAAATGCTGATGAAACCAAATGCTCTGTGCACTCTGGTAATCAACAAAGCTAATGCAGGAAGCACTTGTCGAACAGACTTCGGGTTCAGCAGGACAACTTGTCCTCCCTTCAATAAATGGTGCTCTCCTGGGCAGATGAATTATAATTCAATATGAACTGTGATTGTGTTGTGAAAAAGCAGTACCGCACAGAGGCCATATCCCATTAATGAATGGATGGAGGAGAGCGTCACCCAGCACTCAATCCTGTCAGAGATACAGTTTACTGTTGACCATTTAGAATATTACTTTTAAGGTTTTAAGAATCAAGCACTATCACAACAACATAAACCACAGCAACAGTACTAGAGGTACAATATACAAGGTAGAAAATAATGTAAGATAACACTGCAAATGTGGGAGGAAGATGTAGCGACGCAGTTTATAATGAATATAGTGAAATTATAGTGCATCTATACTGTTTGAATGTACCCTGTGCTTTTCTTTGGGAAATTGTTGTTTTCTGATTTCTGGCAATAGATCTTTGGAGGGTGACATCAGCATGCAAACCACTGTAATTAGCCAGTCTTCTATTTTATAAAGGATTCTATTCATGTAAAAACTGACTTTTCCTCACACTTTTCCTGGCCTGTTATCTACAGATGACACACAGTAGAAATGAAAGGGTTGCCTATGTTTGCCCCAAGTACAGTATACAGTGCCAACCAGAATTATTGGGAACCTCAATTAATATGGGCAAAAATTGCAGGACTATATTCAGTTTAATGTTAATCAAATTACCTTTATGCTCAGAAAACTTGTCCTGCTGGAAAATACAACCACAACCCACGTTTAGCCTTCCGGCAGAGGCAGTCAGATTTTGGTCTGAAATCTCCTGGTATTTTGGTGTCCTTGATGCCATGCATCCTAACAAGGTTCTCAGGGCCTTTGGAGGAAAAACAGCCAAACAACATCACAGATTCACCACCATACTTCACATAATAGTCCCTAACTCAGGTGTGCTTTTTTTCTTTTTTTTAAATAGAAAATATAAATTTTTAATCATTTGTGTAAGGTCATGCTGATAAATGGCAAAAACACTTTATAGCATTTTCCAGGGATGCCAATACTTCTGTTGGCATGATGATGTGATGCAAATACATTTATAGGCAAAATGATGATATATGAAAGCATTGCATTAGGATTGAGGCATTTCTTGAGGTGAAAATACTGTAGCTTATATAGTGTTAGCCGAACAGTATAGACCTTATTGACAGTATAGGGTGATTCTCATTAGTTTCAGCCTTGAAATCACTAATCAGGCAGAGTCTCTGCACAGTCTATAAAAATAGAATCTCTCGAGCCAACATAACCATAGTTTTATATAATTTCCTACAACAACAAGACTGGTGTATGTCATAGAAAATAGATTATGTCAGGTCTCTTAATATTAATCTATATGTACCCATATGCAAAAGCTCTGTAAATATTCTAAATGATCATACTTGCAAAGTTTTATAAAAATCATATAGCCTATGTTGATTAGTATTATATTATATATTTGTATACAATTCTTGTACTTTTTTTTATAGGGAGTACCATGTATGTTAGGAACCTATTTAATTTTAGTCTGAAATCTATATGCTAGTTCTCTACCACATATTTATTTTATTAAGTTTTGTACATGGCATATGTGATTTGTATAGGATTTTTTACAGACCTTTTGTATATGGGTATTTCACAATGAAACAACAGAAAGGGAAAACATACAGCACTCACACAGCATGTCTCTACCTGTTTTATGGCTGGTATGAGTGAATATTTAAATGAGGGTGTCTGGAGAAGAGAACCTATATGACATCATTTGCATTGTGCTCAGCAGGGAGCCCCCTGCTGATTGACAGCGAGCCCATGTATACTATAGCTACAACACCTTTAACTTCCAAACGGTTAAACTTCCAGCCCAGTAAAAAAAAAAAAACACACACACACACACACACACACTTTGTGATTATTTGAAATATAAAACTAAACATATCTGAACCCCCAGGCCTCAACCATATGAAGTCAGTGTTGTTATCAACCTGAAGCCTGGGGACACAATTGCACAGTGTGTTCAGGAAGGGAGCTCTGCTTACAAGTATCAGTAAACTGGGCTTGATAGCAATCAGTAATAAAGTGTTGCCTCCTCATTACTGTTATGTGCCTGTAGGAGAAGCGATGCAATCAACTGCCCTGTGAGAGACTGATTATTGGTTTGACTGACCTACAGTAAGATTCTGTTCTGTGCGGGGGAGGAGGCTTTCTGTTTTGACTATACAGAGTAGCATGAATCCATAGCAGACCCGCAGAGGTTATTTTGGAGCAGTGAGTTTAGCTGGCCTTGTACACACTCAACAGTATATAATGACTAATAGCTCAGACACAATATGCCTCACAAGGGCCAATTCAATAGGTCGGTTCAATCTAACAATAAGAGCTAAATGGACCTTGTAGCATAGAGGATACACTCCCTTTTTACAAATAAACTGGACTGCCCTGAATGTGTATGCGATGCAAGTGTGTCTGGGAAGAAGAATTCTCTGCCAGGATTGTACTTAATTTTTTTATATAAACTTGTTAATGGACATGGTCCATTGTAGAACATTAGTGGTATATGCACCCCCCCCTCCTCTCCTTGTGTGAGCTGGTGAGCTGGCAACACTGATTCCAAGGAGAGTAGTGTAATGTCTATTTCTCTCTATTCTCCATGAGGCACAAACTTTGGCACACCCAACAAAGGCATCCTAAACCTGCTTGTAATCCAATGTATATTTACAATTGGTGACTTCCATTTCCACCAGCACATTGCACATGTGTGCGCACAGACCTGGGGGATCAAACATTCCCGACTCATTCATGGATAATTTACTGACTGCTATGACACATTGCAGATTTTTCTCTCTGAAAAGGTGGTGGGGGGGGAGGGGATCCCAAAAGGCCAGATATTTTCCATTGTTTTAAGCCTGATGATCTTTGACAAACATTTTGCCAAAGGGCTGTTTTTAGTCCTGCCGCTGCTTTCTCAGTGAGACTAAACAGTGCCCGCTCGGACTGGATCAGCACTGGGGGCTTAGTGATGTCATCTTCACATGACAATCATTCATTGGTCACTCCTCATCCCCAGAACAATGGGCTCCTTGTGCAGGCATCACTCTCTTAAAAACACTGCCCATTTATATTGGCTCACAGTTTTCTTTGGAAAGGCTACTGTGTCAATTTGACCTAAAAGCCACACAGACCTAAGTCAAGATATGGAAGAGATGGAGGAGAAGCTGACACTGCTCAACGATGTGCACCAGCATCATGAAACATTCCCTTAGTGAGCCCGTAGTGGTCTCTATCAGGTCTGGAATTGGTTTTGGCGACTGAGCCCCGACAGCATGTTTGGCTGTGTTTGTGCTGAGTGGAGCAGTAACGGCTGAGCTCCTGTGGCTCCTGCCTCCCCTGTCGCTAAGGACTGCTGGGCTAATCTCTGCATAGACTTTCTGGAGTGTGGATCTCAGGGTAAATCCAAACTGTGCTGATTGCGTGCTTTCGAGTGTTCATGCTTTTTAATAAATAACTCCGGATTGTACAATTTTCAGTCCAATGCACCTCAGGCACACTTCAGGAGCTTCCCGTTTCATAATGAAGCGAGCATTCCAAATACACCACAAAGTGACAGTGAAATGTAACCCGACTTGACAAAAATCTCTTTAAACTTACTTTCAGCCACATGTTTTACATCAACTCTATTAGACCACTTGCTTAGAGGCTATTTAACAGTAAATAAAACATAAAAAACACACATTGGCTTTCTGAAATACTGATGGCACAACATTGGATGTGACCTATTAGCGAACCTGGCTTTCACCAGTCCATTATGCATGCATTAAAATACATGGGTTTTGAAAAGTCAGAAAATCCTTCTTAAGGATTAAACGGAGTGGATAATTTATTTTTCCCACAATAAGAGATTCTGAGTTCAGAACCTGGTGGCATTTACCTTTTGAAATACTCTTTCTGCGTTGTGGTACTTGTATACAAATGTCACACGTTCATCTCAATCAACTGTTCTTTTCATGAGCTCTGAGCTCACACAGTAGAGATGACCCCATTCACAGAGAGGTCTACAACCCAACATGAATCTCACAATCCAGCTCATTGTAATTAAAAAGGGCACTTACTAAATAGGCAAATCCAATGTTGCCAATGAATACGTGTATATATGAGCCATTCTGCTGAAATGGTGTCAATTGCAGTCCCCACCCAAAAAAAGTGTTTAAAAAAATATAAAGTGTTCCGGGTTTTTTTTAATAGAAAATTGTATTATGTGGTGATCTAATTAGGTCTCAAGCATTAATTGATATCATAATAAATTAAATATACAAAAATAGCTTTTCAAATGTTACATTATATTGGAGAGGTCCATTCAAAACACAAATCCTTAAATTTCTGCCACACCCTTAAAAGGGCAACCAGCCAATCAGACTGCATTATTGTCCATTATGGCCACATGGTGAGTAGTTGTGCTTCAGCATTTTGGTGTAAATGGGCTCCAAAGCCTGAAAAATAGCTGAATGACTATAAGAAGTGTCATTACCAAACACTGACTATTTAATGTTATATAATAATACATTTAAAGTAAAACATTTGTATATTTAGGCCAAAACATTATGTTTTATAGTTGGTGCATCTGTCCATTTCCATGATCACCAGCTATGTGCTAGCTAACATTTTGGTTGCGTGCTAAGAATTTACTAATTGTCACTACCATAACCATCACTACCAGAACAAACAGCAATGCTTCGGTAGTGACATGATTGCTATGGTCATTGATAGTCATGATTCAATAACAATAATTTTATATATTTCTTCTTTTTTTTTTTTTTACCAAACTGTATATGTAAGACACATAAAATATTGATATGTACCTTGCTTTGTGCTACAGGGAGAGAGAAACAGACACCTCCATGCCCAAGAGTAACAAAGAGAGACAGAGAGAGTACAGACAGAGGATCAGAGAAGATCCAGCAAAGTATCAGGGATATCTAAAAAAAGAAAGGTACAGAAATAAAAAAAATAAAAAAGAAACAAAATGAAAAGAGAAAGTTTAAATCTGTCACAGAGCTATCTCTCAGGGAGCAGAGAGTTGTTCGAAGACAATGAAAAAACCCCCCCAGCAAAAACACCGGGCATTAATGAAAAGGCAGCGAGACTAGGCTTTCACACCACCTAGTACCGCCAGTAATAGTGAGCAGACATCCCAGCAATGTATACAGTAAATGTATATGTTATTGCTGCAAAATAAAGGGACAGTGGAAATTTTAGGAGCTGTTTGTCTTTAATTAGTTGCAGAATGTATTACTTGATTATATTAAAATCACGAGGCATGTTATCAAGTAGGGCATAGCTAAACAAAAAGTCCACATTACCGTAACACTCATCTAGTATTCTGTTAAACTTAGAGTAAGTTAGGTAATCAATTAAAAATTGAATATTATATGTACAGAAGTGTATGTACTTCAATCAGTCAGAAAAAATTCTAATTAGCATTTTGATTTATTTTGTTAATTAAGATTTGAAATTTGATTAAAAACTCATACTAAATCACGACACTTTGCAAACAAGCTAGATAAATTAGTAAAACTGTAAAATTCATGATAATGATCACTATGATTTTCCATTACATTTTCCATATAATTTTCACCATTTCTAGGGTGTTTTTATGGTATATACTGTATGTACAAACCCCAATTCCCAAAAAATTGTAAAACACATAAAAACAGAAAGCAGTGATTTGTAAATTCTCTTTTACATATATTTAATTGAAAACAGTACAAAGAAAAGATATTTAATGTTTTAACGTCAAGATATTTGTAAATATACGCTAATTCCGAATTTGATGCCTGCAACACGTTCCAAATAAGTTGGGACAGGGGGAAAAAAAAACGTGTTTGGAACACTCCACAGGTAAACAGGTGATGCTATCATGCCTGGGCATAAAAGGATAAAACAACCCTTAAAGTGATCCATCCATATCTACTGCATATCTGTTCTTTCTCCTGTCTAGCCACTCTTCAAAGAGGCCAAATCTGTGAAGTGCTGAAGAGATTGTTGATCTCTGGACAATTTCTCCCATTTCAGCTAATCAGCTCTGCCTCCTGGTCACTTCTCTGTCAATTTCTCTTCTCGTCCAGTTGCTCAGTTTGGTAGGATGGCCGGAATCGCCTGATATTGATAGGGTCTGGGTTGTGCCATATTTCCTCCATTTCATTACAATGGACTTCATGGTGTTCCTAGGGAGGTTCAAAGCTTTGGCATTTTTTTTATAACCCTCTGTAGCTTTTTGCCTCCTAATAACTTAATCTCCACTGGCACTTGGTCTTTGTGACAAAACGTATCTGCTGTTACACTTGTGAGACCTCACAACTCTAACGTCGGTGATATTTATCCTGCACTCATGCAATTTAACAAAGATAAAACCTCTTGAAGGTATTTAGTGTGATTCTTCCTACACCTGGCCCAATTTCCATTGTTAATACAAAGGGGGTGAATACTTAAGTCACTTAATTTTTTATATAGTTGTGAAGACATCTAAAAACGTTATTTCATTTTGACATAGAATTTTATAGGAAAAAAACTGTATACAGTAAATATATAGCGAGTTGTGTGCATCCTCCTTGAAAATCTATTCAGTTTGTTTTATTTTAAAGCTTTCAGGTTCTCGTCCTGTCCTTTAAGAGTCTAAATCAGGGCACTTTGTTTTTTCCTTAGTGTTTATAGCTACGGCTCTTATGGCTTATTGATTTTATCCTTGTTACTTGCTAAAGCCATCTCCATCAATACTGTGCAACAGTAGTTTAATTTTCATGCTCACCAGTTCTTCAATATTGATCTTTCACTTCACATATTCCTGTTTGCTTCCTGAAGTAGCCATTGTGGAAGGCACTGCTTCAAATCTTTATGTAATAAACCCCCTCCCCCAGATAGCTGTCAAAACAGTTTTATGTATATCTCCTTTAATAGGTTCCTGGTTTTCTTCTTGACAATGCTGACATTTTAGTCCTATTAGAATGCTTAAAACCACAATTACATTTTCTCAGTATTTTAGAGACAGTTAATGTTTGAGATACTTTACTTGGAAGGATCAGAAATTACTGTACCATGGAAATGCACTGGTGTAATTGCTTTGTTGAAGCATTTACAAAACTACTATATTATTCAACAGAAGCTAAATTCATAACTGAAATTAATTCAGCCATTTAAGCATAGGGGAATGTATTGAGAGATCTTGACATCATTGACTTGTTGGTTTCCTGAGGACAAAGTACATCACACGGTGTGTTTTAATATACAGCAGTCAATCCTCAGTCCAGGCAGTGCTTTATCAAACAATGGCTATACCATGTGTTTTCACCATAGTGTTTTATCATTTTATAATTTTTGCCTTCTGGTTAAACATCAGTGCTATAAAGTTCTCTGATCTCTTAAAATCTCAAATCCTCTTACTGAAATACTTCACCAGGAAAACAAAGTTAAGTTTTTTTCCATAAGGGAAATGTTCAAAACTCATAAAATATTCAGTTAGATTTTCATAGAATACCATTATTAAAATATACCTGAAATATCAACCTATGATAGCACACAAACTATCCTTCGGATTCAGCCATGCAACCTTTGTCGCGTGTCTCTCCCTCTCTCGCACTCCTATTCTTTCTGTCTTTTTGCACTGTGCTGTGCAGTGGAGCTGAAAAGCCCTGAAATAATAATTATAATAAAAAAAATAAAAAAACTCTTTCATAAAAATATATTAATTTCAGCTTGTCAACAATACATCTTCAGCTGGATAGAAAACCACTTAACAGTCAAGTCTTTCCCCCTGCATGACCTTTCATTCAACCTGGACTACACCACAGGGTCGACCTCTTCATCTGCAAGGAATCTCATAATGATACTAGACAACAAACCATCCATCTCTGAGAACATCACCACAGTATGTAGGGAGTGCAGGTTCTTCCTGTACAACATTAGGAGACATCTGACCCTTCCTCACCACCTAATCATGCCAGCTCTTAGTCCAGGTGCTGGTAATTTTCCTTCTGGACTACCGCAACTGTCTTTGCCCTTTTAAAAAAAAATAATTACAAATAATATTACAAATAATTTACCGTGTAACTTTACACTTATTAATTATAGATGGGCCTTCTGTGTCTTATTGGTGATATCACACTTCTGTATTCCTGAGACTAACACTGATTCTCCGCTTTTGTTTCTAGATAAAAGCATCATGATTGCGCTGCAATTTATTCCACCAAACTGCATTTCCAGCATTACAATCAACTTACAAATTTAAAAAAAGGTTTACTAGGGGTTCTACAACAAAAAAATTTAATTGAGGAGGTATTGGGTTGTGTTTTCATCTAAAGCACTAATTCTCAATGTGAATCCTGACATTGTTGGTGTTGACTGTGGCTGGAAGTCCCATGGGGTGATGCATAATTGGGCTTAGCTTTGCCCAGGGAGAGACACTTTCAGATAGCAGTCTATTCCATGTTATACTGTGCAGTAATAACTCTGCATTCCACAAATGGGCAAAAATGTCTGGTTCTGTGACTTCACAGCTGGTGGACTGCAGAGTAAAAATAAAAGGTTTTTGACTGAATACAATTTTGAGAAGACATAATCCACTCCACAAATTGACCACAGGATGCTGTTGAAATGGGACAGGCCTTGTAACATGATAAGTAAAAATATTGTGGAAAAAATAAAAAGGGATGTACAAAAGTGTTTAAAGATTGTCAATTGCTCCCTTTATGAATTCCCGTATGAAACAGTGAAACAGTTATCATGCGTTTTTTTGTATTTGGAATGAAATCCAAAAATCTAGGCTCTGCTGTTTTAGCTCATCTGAAGCTTTTACTTGAAACCCACTTTTCAATGGGCACTGTTCTACAACAATAGTGTATACTCACCATCTCCGAGGACACCAATGGTAGATGAACATATTCTACTTCACCTTGCCTCAATGTCACAACAATTTAATTTAACCTTTTAAGCTCACAATGCATTTAAATACGTTGAAACTTTATTCAGAATAGAATTATCTGTGCTAAATGGCAACATATTAATATTTAATGGTGGCATTATGTGGTACACAGACATTTTGATGCGATACTATTTTAAAGGAACATTATGATGTGACATTATATTGTACAGGGATATTGTTATATAAAATTCTGTTTTAAAGAATCATTGTGATGTGATCATGTTGTACAGGGACATTACGGTGTGCAATTTTGTTGTATACGTGACATTATGTTCTATAGGAACATTATTATGTAAATATGAAATCTCATTTTGATACTTTTCTGCACAAAGAAGCAACTATTTTAAAGCAACATTATGTATATTTAGAATGGAATGTGATTCATATATTGTAATCTTATGTTACAGGCTGTTGTCTGGCCAGGGACAAACATATTATATTACAGTTACTATTGGTAACTAACTATTTCCATGGTAAGTCTTTATTTTCTGTCATAACACCCCAGTCACACAATGGATGGAAAGATGATAGGGCCAGTGTTGACCTCAATAATCCATCCAATGAAACTGAAAATGTAAATGATGTAGTCAACAATAAATGCACCAGTAACAATATGCAGCTCCACGCTGCCTCATATATAAACCCACCAGAATTATTGGCAGCATTGATTAATATGAGCAAAAAGTGCAGGATTAAATTCAGTTTCTTGTGTATCAAATGTGTTCTATGCTTAAAAAATTAATTTAATTGTGATACCACTGATAAAAAAACGTTTTCCACGTACAAAAACGCCAAATTACGCATAAAAAGCACTATCTATAAGTCATTAAAACTTACAAAATCTAGGCCTGCTGTTAAAAGTATTGATTTCAAAATGAGGCCAAGTTACAACAAACAATATTGGCTGTCTTAGCTCACACAAATGAAACAAGCTTTTTTACAAAGCAATGCTACCCAATGTTTCTTAAATTATTTTATGCAACTTAGGGCTGTTTTTTTTTTCATCTTACAATCTGAAGAGAATGTGATCATTCCAACTTTATGTGTCACATCGAAGTGTCAACTAACAAAAATTGCCTCATGGAAAAAGACATAATTGTTGTAAACAGCTGATGAAAAATTACACTCCAGAAAAAAATGTAAAGTAAGGTTTTAAATAAAACTTAAAATAAATATCTATTGTAAGATAGATATTGTAGAAAGATAAATAGATAGATAGAATACTTAGATATATATACATACATAATTGTATGTTATTGTACAAACCCCAATTCCAAAAAAGTTGGGACAGTATGTAAAATTCACATGATTTGTAAATTCTATTTTACATGTATTTAATTGAAAACAGTACAAAAAATATATATTTCATGGTTTACCTTATCAATTTTATTGATTTTTGTTAATATACGCTAATACCCGAATTTGATGGCTGCAACATGTTACAAAAAAGTTGGGACAGGGGCAAAAAAAAGACTGGAGAATTCAAAAAACACCTGTTTGAAACATTCTATAGGTAAACAGGTGATGCTAGCATGACTGGGTATAAAAGGGTATAAAAAACTTTTGATATATTATTTTCAGGTACTCTGACAAGCGATACTATAACATCTCTGCATTTGAATGGATCTCTATGGGAATTGGGGGGTGGGTCTAGATTAAGCTGTAAATTACATGGGAATAGTATGGAACCTATGGTTGGCTAAATGGCTGTCAGTCATCAAGAGTCTGAGGTATCAAACGAGCCTCAAACCATCACTCTGCTGCCAGACATGCAGTAGATATGGATGGATCACTTGAAGGGTTGTTTCTCCTGACTTATTTTTTCATAGAGTTCAATAGGAAAATGAGTCAGGAGAAACAACCCTTATTTTAGAGTTTTTTTAAATCAATTTGAACCTGTGGCGGTAGAAATTAAACTGTGGCCACACCCTTTTTGATTTATTGTGTTAACCACTGATACAGAAATCAATACCTTTCAACTATTCAATGTTAGGCTGCTACTCTGGCCATTTTGGATGAATTCTTTTTCCTTTCTTTTTTGATAATATGCTGTTGTTTCAAATTGCAAAGAAGTCAATTGAAAGTATTTGTTAAAATAAATTTGAAATGCATAGATTCCAGATTGTCCCAGACTGATAAGTGGGTGTGTCCATCATGTTTTTATTTCTGTCAGAGACAGACTCAGTTAGAATGTAACGCATTTTGAATTCATTCTTAGTTTAGGATCACTCAGGTCAAAAAGACATCAATATATATGCACACTTATTATATCTCCACCCATTAACAAAGTAGTCAGCATTTTGAAGGGGCATTTGTGTGTGTGTGTGTGTGTGTGTGTGTGTGTGTGTGTGTGTGTGTGTGTGTGTGTGTGTTTTGGATCTAAAATGCCAAACACACATATTTCTAAGTAGCTAGCACAAATAGCACTAGGAAGCACTATGAGAGAATGAATAGCTCTGGAGCATGGGATGAATAAAATATTAGACAGAGAATTAGAGCCCCGCTGTAGAAACCCAGTATCTCTCAGCAGCCATAGCATATAATTACTGCCAGTCCAACTCAGCTTCTAAAGAGACAGCAGATGTCATTGAGAGACTGTGAAGAATGATGTACTTCAGACAACACCTAATGAAATATGTTATACCCATAATGTATACAGGAATCTGCTGCCTTTTGAATTAATGGGCAGTTGAATTGTTTGTGTCTCTACCATCCTAATGGCAGTAGCTACTATTATTTTTCAAAAGCGCCGTCTTGTCACACAGAGACTGCTGACATTAGCTATGTTATTATGTTTCTGAGTCGCAATAATTATTTAAGCTTATTCAGGCACAGCCCACTGATGCTGAGGTTTCCATCCTGACTGTGTTTGTTGTGTGCGTGTATGTATGTGTGTGTGTTTGTGTATGCGCGCATGTGTGCTTGTGCGTATGCATGCATGCGTCCGTGTGTGTGTGTGTATTTCTGTGTGTACACACATGCATACAGTATGTATGTGTTTGTGTATGTGCGCGCATGTGTGCTTGTGTGTATGCATGCATGCGTCCGTGTGTGTGTGTGTATTTCTGTGTGTACACACATGCATACAGTATGTATGTGTTTGTGAGGTGGCCTGTGAGCAAAGACATGGAGAGTCAGATAACTGATTTATAAAGTGATAGGCGAACTGTAATTGCCCTCAGCCTGTTCGTGATCGTTTTCCATAATTAACAAGCTTTCAAATTCATCCAAGGGTTCTGCAAATGTGGCTGATTCCATTTTACTGAATTGTATTGTAACATTTCATCATCTTTGCACACTTCAATTGAAATCATTGCAATTATAACAAAGGGACTATAGGTTATGTTAAAGAATTCTGAGTGAAAAAATAAAAGATCAAAGATCGATTTAACTTCTAATTTATTTTTCATTTTAAATTAAATTATTTTGTGTGAAGTGCACAAAGATAACTCACAGATGCGTTCTGACAATGGGTGATCATTGGGTGGATACACTTGTTAATTATGTTAATCACGCAAAACAATCAAAAACAATTGCAGGATAATTGTCAAATAAAGAGAATGTCTGCCTTCCCTGCTATATGCTGTCTGTAACTCAGCAACTGCCGCTGGTGTAGGTGGGCAGGACTCAACTGTGTATGTGTGTGTACCTGTATGTTTGCACGTGAGTGTGTGATCATTTTCACCTCTGTACAAGCTAACTGCATGTGCAGTGTGAAATAAAACATCACACACTCAGAAATAGACAGGAAATGTGTATCAATAGAGAATAACTTTGTACAAAGCAGATCTGTGCCGCTGCAAGCCCTTACAGTAAATCTAAGGATCTTACTGATCTTACAGTTAATCAGCTCAAGTTTCCCCATTGTTTTAAACCCCTTCTGTGGTATTTAGTGTGATGCCAAGACAGTTCTCTGTGGGAAATCCCATCCAGATTAGTTTACAATGAGCAAATTCAGTGGCGTAATTGTGGGTTACTTCAGTTTCAGTTGTTTATAACACATATTACAATTTGGACTTGAAATACAACTTCCTAGTGATCAGTTTCCATGGTGACCTCCCCCCTGTAGACTAAGGTCACTTCTGAATGCTCAATGTCACTCTTTCACTGTTTCCTAAACCACCACTGGCAATATGCCGTGACAAGCTAAAACTTGGATTATGATAAATGGGGTATGTTTTTTTTTTTAAAGATCAAAGTAATGCAAAAGCATAATACTATACTAAGATGAACATTGTTTGAGCCCTCTAATTGTAGTATGGAGTATGAGCACAGTGGCAGTCTGTAGACTTTATAGTTTAAATTATTTAAGTAAAATACAATCATGAGCTACATGATTCTCAAATCACAGTACTACAAAATACCAATCTATATTCACGACTGTAAATCTATACTCACAACAAATAAAGTGATTTGACATAGGAAATTGACTGAGAGAAACACACCATAGCTGGAATTAAATACATAATACATGAATTGTCTATAACATAACAAGTAACATAAACAGTATTTAAATATAAAAGTCTAATTATTAAATGGAATACAATATGTTTTGGAGTTGTGAATTATTATTAAAATTATACAATAATGATCACTTGTGCATTCTCACATTGGATCTCCTGGGAGTTGTGACGTAGCCCGCAGGGGTAAATGACACTAGGAGAGACTAATTCTAGCAATAATACAGAAATGAGTACAACAGATATGTGCAATGGAGATCGTAAATTGTTGGCCCTTTGATTGAACCTCAGCCTCTAGTGGTAAAACATTTTTACTGCCACCCTTTGATCCGGACAGACAAATACATGCAATGCCCTCTGGGCGAGAGTAAAAATATTGGCAAACCGAACATTTATTTAGTCAGAATTGATTGTTAAGTAAAGCCAGGTAGACTGTCTCGGAGCAAGGAATTTAATTCTCCTGACAAATAGTTCTGTACAGTGAAAGGCTCTTGAAAGGGCTCAAAGCATTTTAAACTGGTGCAATGGTGAAGGAACACAGGAGTTGATTTCAGACATGAGAAAAGATATGAGCTATTTTAAAACTCATGTAACACAATGATGTCATATTGTGATTTTTTATTGTATAGGTACTAATCTGGCACCTGTGTTCATTCGAAATGTCCTGCTCACTCCTTCATGAAAGCACTGTGACTGTAGAGCTCTAACTGTCGCTGGAAGATCCCTTTCCGCAGTGTGGTGTAGCACTGCTGGTGGTCTGAAAAACAACATTGTTCTCTTCACTAAGCAGTGCTCAGCGTGTCTGCCTGCAGAGTAGCCATTCAGTGTGTTCTTTTTTTTAAATTATATGATTTTCTGAAAACAAGGCTGGCTGATTACAGATAAATACCTGCATATTTACTTTCATTATACACAATTTTCTGTGCCACAAGTACAGTATAACCAAAGCAATTTACAAGCTAAGCCAGAGCAGTCTGTAGAACTTCTGGCAAGACTATATTTCAGAATTTTTTAGAATGAGCCTGAATAGAAGAGTGGATTGTTGATCAACTTAACGATTTAACTTGATGTGTAATATAAATTTAATTTTTATAGAATGTGATCACTATTAGTCATTTTATCTTTATGAGCAGTGATCTGACTGATAAAGATACTGTATTTACAAATGATGTACAATATCTCTGTGTCATCATCCAATAATGTAAAACAATATATCAGTTCATCACTTGCCAGACAAAGATGTGTTGGAATTGAAGTGCTGTGCACCTAAACAAATGGAAGATACAATATTCCACCAATCCTCAGCCAACCATAGATTTGCATCTAAAATTACTTCAAATCTAATGATAATTAAAAGTGCAAAATTTCATCCAGCCTATTTGGTAGCTCTCTAAATATCCCTCTGTTAAGCTGATGGGCGGCAGGCAGCCTCGTGGCAAGCAGCTGACTGACAACCGGAGGGTTAGTGGTTCAATCCCCTACATGACCAGGAGGGTGTATTCCAGTTGTGGGCTACTACATCTACGGTGAGCACCAACACTGCGAAGTGCCCTTGATAAGGCACTGAACCCCACAACTGCTTCTTGGGCACTGCACTGTGGCTGAACCTGTGCTCTGACCTCTCTGATGATACAATGCAATGCATGTATGTAGGAGGGGGGGGGGGGGGGGGTGATAATATACCTTGTGATAATTTGCAATAAAGTGACTCATGGAAAAAATAAAAATCTTTCATGAAAATAGGGTTTAGACCCTGAATGTTTTGCCTGCTGTGTGAACACATTAAGTTTTCTTGAAGTAAATACAATTTATTATGCAAATAATATTTAGGCAATAATGTAAAACTGTTATACCCTTGCTCTTGTGTATGAGTAAAATTTAAAGAGGGAAATGCAACATAGTGAACATAATACAGTATGTACCCAGTTACAATATGTGAAATTGTTATATTGGACAGATCATGCTGCATCTCACATTAAAAAAATTGTATTTGTGTAGAAATAAATATAGTTAATGGGCTCAGCATCAAGAGAGCTAAAAATATGTTCTGTATATATTTTTTCTCAATTTGTGAAAAATCTCAAATATTACAGTATGATAATTGCCGCATTCAATATTCTGCCATTTAGATTTTTTATTAAATGTAAAATATCTTATCACTTAAATATCCTATAAAATATAAATATTTCTATATTTACAAATACACAGTAGAAATAAGACAATCAAACTGTTGTATTACTGCATATTAAATAAATATAGCACTTCAATTTATTTGTTCTTTGGGACCATTTCCCTAAATTCTCAGTGTGAATGCAATACACTCAGAAACATTGGCACTACAAAAAGGGAAAGTGCAATATTTGTGCATACACCCTCAATTAAATACTCAAAATAATCTGTACTAGAAATTTAACACACTTTATCTTCATCAACCAGTGTGCCGATAATAATAATAATAATAATAATAATAATAATAATAATAATAATAATAATAATATTTTTTTAAATTGAATCCAACTTTAATCATAAGTCTGCTCAATAAACTTTTTTGTTGACAGGATATATGATTTTAAGTAGGACATTTTATTATTTTTGTATATTGTTGTATATAAGTATGAAGCAGAATGAAGCATATTTGTACTTATAATTATATACCTGATTGTAGTTCCAGTGTTTTGCATATATTATAAATTGGTTACACATCAAATAGGTCATATATGGCCTAATAGTTGAAATTGATAATATATATATCTATCAATCTGTTAAATAAAGGTTTATTTAGGTGAAGCAAAATACTAACAAATATATTTACATTTACACGTTTCTTTTACTTTTTGCCATTTACCAGACATTCCTATCCAGAGCAATGTACAAGTCTTAATCTAATCTTAATCTTAATCTAATTTCCATCTAATCTTAATCTAATCTAATCCGTTTATAGAGCTGGTTATTTTTTTTACATTGCTCAAGTGTGCAACAGCTGAGTTACAAGCTCAAAGGTTGTGGGTTTGATTCCCAGCTGGGTTACTCTCATTGCACCCTTCAGCAAGGTACTTAACCTGAATTGTATGGCGTATATATTTATACGAGTAAATATAACTTACATAACTCAACAAAACAGCAGCATTTACATGTATGCTAAGTGACCTAATGAGATTGATTGTTACATCAAACAGTTATAGATTTAGGCCCCCAGTACATCGGGCGGTACATTGGGGCACAGTACATTGGGGCAGCTGTGGCTCAGGAGGTAGAGCGGTTCGTCCACTGATCGCAGGTTCGATCCCCGGCTCCTCCTGTCCACATGTCGAAGTGTCCTTGGGCAAGACACTGAACCCCAAATTGTTCCCAATGAGCAGGCTAGCGTCTTGCATGGCAGCTGTCGCCATTGGTGTGTGAATGTGTGCGTGAACGGGTGAGTGAGAGGCCATTGTAAAGCGCTTTGGATAAAGGCGCTATATAAGTGCAGTCCATTTACCATTTACATCACTTCTTGCATTGCATCTGCATTTGCATAACATACCCATCCCTTTAGATTTTAGCACCACTGACTCCCTCCAATTTGGTTGGGTGCTAATTTACCTACTCTAATAATCTAATACCTAGTTATTGTGACTTAGGTTTACTAGCTAGTGAACACTACCAAAAAGAGTAGAATAACTGTATCAAGCACTCTTCGTATAATTCCTGCGTCTTCAGCTATAATCTGTTCACAGAGTCTCACCAACCTGGATAGCTAGCTAGCATTAGTTAATGCTAGGTAATTAATCTAGCAAGTTAACAGAGCTAGCTCTGTTATAGACTTTTTTTAATATCTTGCCTTGATTTGCTACTTTTATTTGAGCTAACGGCCTTTTTGCTATCATTCTTCCCATGGAAAATTTGGTTCATTCAATTTTTCCAAATTGTAGTTTGGAATATAGAATATCTCTCCTTTTGATTTTTATCATTTTAAAAACATTTGTCTTTTTAGCTCATTGCTGTTGCCTACTGTATCTATTAATGCAAGATACATCTCTACCTGCATCTTTGCAAATGAGTGACTACAGTTCACATTCCAAACCATGATCATGTTTACACAAACTCATAACATATGTGATAATTTCACTTAATAATCTATGTATGGTACATAGCCATCATATAAGGAAAATAATGCACAAACCATCTATTCTCTATATAAAATATAAACAGTTTTGTCTGGTGTGGGAATGACACTGGGCTTCTTTCCATACACACAATGGCCAGATATCTGAAATTATAGTACTGGAACAGTTGAGAAGTCTGACATCTTTTTATTCAGATATGGTAGAATATTTTCTGTTAATGAAATATGTTCACTAATTTAGTCTTTAGGTCTATGATAGTGATATGATAGTAATGGACAATCATACTAAAAAAGTGTGTTATTGTTTTCTGCCTTATTGCCATCCAACGGTTTTACATGTGGAACAGACTGAAGGAGAGCATCATTTATGCTAGCCACCACCACATACGTATAAAGCAAGAAGAAAATATCCCACACAACACAAGGAAAATGAAACAAAAACAAAAGCAGGTGGAAACACAGCAAACAGATTTGAGGGGTGTAAAGTGGGCTGGATTCATTTGGCGGGATGTGAATATCCCGCAGTTCATTTGATTAAGGGTCTTGACAGACAATACATGATGAATTGCACCAAAAGAGAATTAAAGTCTGTCATGAAAATGGGCCTCCATACCAAGATTAAACCCTCTGCGGGTCGCGTCCTCCTGGGAGGGCCTCTGTGCTGCATGGCAGCCCACTCGCCCGCCCGTCAAGTGCCGAGCTGTCAGGCTCGATAAGACTGAAGGCGGGGAGGGCACTGTGTCAGATTCCTCTGGGATTTCGACCCTTCAGTGATGGGGGAGCAAAAAGTTCAATAAATTTTGTATCCCACCTCTGCTACTTCACTTAAGTGCCTCACATAAAAGGTGGTAAGTGTTTAGAAGCAAAGATGATTTGTCCCCCATTTTGAAAGGAGGGAAAAGAATAGAGCGTCGCTTCAAAGGGGCTTTTAAAAATGTAATTCAGCTTCAGATGTACTAAAGTTTTTTTTTTCTAGGAAAAAAAATACTGTTGTATCTCCATAAACCACAGAAGGAGTTGTAAAGCAGATTATATCTGGCCCCAGGGATTGGTTTAGAGCATTTATGTAATTGAAATAACAGGAAAAGTAGAGAGGCTTTTAAAACAAAATGTTTCTATTACATTTAGAGGGACATCATTGAATCGAACATGATCCTTCACTCTCTGAGAATAGGAAAAAATCTTTTGTTAACAATGGATTTTTGCTGTGCTAAAAGATGCAGGTCAAAAACATAAATAAACAGAAGCCTTTCTTGTGTGTTTTATGTCGCCTTTGAGTCACCTCTGAAATATTGTCTACTTCCTCAGCAGGCCCTGCTGTGCCAGCTACCCAGGGATATGTAGCACTCCTAAATGTGTTTGGCTTACCAAATATCTGCTAACTCATTGTATTTAAATAAATGTAAGAGCAAGGCCTTAGAGAGATCAATTCAAATAAAGCATTATTAGTATCGGAAATATATACATTACACTAGCATTTTTAGGGGGTATATTTGCTGAGAACGCCTTTTCATAATATTGTTTTACTGTCTAGCCAGCAGAAACAGTTGCATTGAGTCGGGATATTTGATTTAAAAATTCAAAGGGAGAGCTATGCATGTACTTTCAGGTAACCTCTGAGTGCTGTCTCCAGTCACAGTGTCAAATAACCAGGCCCTAACCTGGTTATGTCACACACTTGATAAAGAACAGAGTGAGGAAAGGACAAATTATTTCATTAATTTCTATTTTGAAATGAATTATAATTGCAGTGTCAAGGAGAATAAATATTATAGGAACACATTTCAGTTGAGAGTGTTTGGGGGTGCAATCAGATTTGCTTCCCTTTCATTTTGTGTTAAAATCATATTTGTGGCTATGCTTCCATGCTAATTATTAAGCACCTTTAAAATAATACAAAAGTTGAACACCTTTCAAGATTAGGTGACCAATTATTTCAGTTAAGAATAGTACTCGATTTTTCATGAGAAATCAACTAAAAGATAGTTTAATAGTTATTTATCAGGTATCTATGCAAATGCACACAAAGGAGGTTGTTCCTTAACAGGATAGAAGGATAGCTACTATATATAGATATTACTAAGGAAGTGGAATTAAGTACAAAACAGGGTGTGAAAAAGAGCCTTGTATGAATACATGTGAAATGTATGTGTTGAGGATTTTTTGGTTAGGATATTTGCTTTTGTCTACAGCTTATCATTTATTAATTATTACCTTAGAACACAATTAATTAAAAAACAAAAACATTTAAGGAATAGACAAGGTAGTTAACTTTCTTCCAAAGAGTGTCACCACAGTTTGAACCTATTAGCCCAGTATCTTTACAGTATTTTTCATAGAGGACAAGGTCATGGTTCAACTGGATAAAGGCTTGCTGAAACTAGAGATCATATCCCAAGCGCTACAATTCCTCATTAAGCATTTCTATAGAGTCAGATGAGAGACAACTGTGAAACTATTGCCTCATAATCTATCTAGTGTCTGTCTGGTTACAAACAGGGCAGGGGCAGGTCAGCAAATTGCATTCCATCAGTCAGTGCCAAAGTTATAAGGGGAAGGGGGCTTAGGCCAATGTTCAGCTTAGGATAGCTTGCATTTTAGCTTTCAAAAGACTACATTAAAATCGGCTGATAATATATATAAAATTATAATTCAGGTCTTCTTCCTTATTTACTTTAGAAATACTGTTATGGTACACATATGGTTACTGTGCCAATAGCTGTAGTATTTGACCTTTTTAATTTAAAGGAAGGTATCTGTGTACTTAGTAATTGCAGAATTAATTCTAAAAATAATAGAATATAGCTGATAACTGTTTTTCATTCTTGTTTTTCATCAGCTGGGTAAAATTAGTGAAAAGCTTGAGAAGGCTTGAAATCTATAGGGTATATTGTTTTCTCCTGTCTGAGTATCTATACCATTTATCCTTTTATTCAAAAGTATGCAAACTACCGAAACCCAAATATTGCCATCGAGACCCAAGGAAGCCTTGTCAACCAAGTCCAACTAGGCTCCAGCAGGGCATAGTTCTCTACAGTCATGTCAGAGGAAATGAAGTATGTGTGGATTTGAAGTCCTTCGTCATAACCCCTGATAGTCATTAGTTGCAAATGACAGTCAATCACTGTGGCCTAGTGTTTAGCACTCTGCGAGCTAGCCCTGAGCCTCGTATATTCCTTTAATAGCCGGGGATGACGAACTATCGCAGCAGGCAGCCTGCTTTTCCTCCAAGCTCCTTTATGCCTAATAGCACAAGACCCCCGTATAAAAGAATTCCAACTATGACAGGCTTTCCATGGGAATCTGTTGAGCAGCCAATTACCGCAGCTCTGTACGTGGCAGGGTAGCGGCTGTGACTGAGGATTTAGACCCAGCACATTTCTTCCTGTGGTTTCACAGCCTTAACTCAAAGTTCCTGTTCACCTCACATCCTTTACCACAAGAACGTGTCTTTCCTTCGTAATCCTCTGCACCCCCCCCCCCCCCCCCCATCCTCAGCCCTTTGTTTCATATGAAACCATCTGGAGCCGCTCTTACTCATCAGGCAGCCCTGTTTCCTTGAGATAAATCAGTATCCAAATGTTTGGAAAGCCCAACATCTCCAAACAGTCTCATTAATCAACACACATTACTGTGGCCATTACTGTGGTCAAACTTAAAATTCTTGAAAACTATCAAGAGACTCTAAATAAAGCTTTAAAGTGTAATTGTATTGCATTACTAAATGATAAAACCTTGGCTGCTTTTTTACCAGTGAAGATGGTATTATAAAAACAACTTTTCAACCAGTATGATTTCCTTTTAGATGTGAGTGTTGAATATGTCTGCATGGAACAGAATGTACAAAAGAGTACAAGCATTTAAGGGCCTGATACACACCTTTAGCATGTGCAAAATCTTTTAGCACGTGCAAAACTAGTAACATTGGTCATGTTATTCGTTTTGCATGTGCTAAAAGGTTTTATACATTCTAGAGGTCTTAGTAAATCAGGCCCTAAATTGTTGTTTTGGTGTTAAGCCTCAACTTAAAAATAAACATTGTAATTTGTGCATGGGTGCCTATGATGCCGGTTAGATAGACCATTAGAGAGAATGTATTAAATGACCATGATGTGAGACAGTGAGCTGCTCCACCTGTGTCAATCATTTTTATCATGTATCTTTGTACAGCTTTTCCCATATGGTGGATTCATACACAGTCAGTATATATAATGCATTTGTCACAGTGTGACACATTTTTGAGAATAATCTGAAATCTAATCAGTTACAGATGCAATGTCTAGTCCTCTCCTTTCTATTTGGAAGCACAACAGGCATTTCATTGTTGTCTGTAAACCCATTTTTACCCGGATTTGGAATCACTCTCCGCATGCTTGGAACAGGAAAACTCTCTTCAGCCAAGACATCATTGCTGGAATGTCCCAGTAGACCTTTCCTTTCACAACTGTGATCATGGGGTGATGTGAAATGGTATTTTCTGGCATGACTAAACAAACATTTTGACAACTGTTGCATGTTGTAAAAACTTCTAGAAAAGGTGATAATTTATATATTCTAATATCTGACATAATTTCCAAAGATAGGAAGAATTCAAGACACTGGTGCTACACAAAGGATGTGTTTTCTTCAAAGCCTTGTAAATATATGATTTCATCGTTAGATTAGCCTGACCACATCATACAGCATAATCCTTTTCTCAATCAATGTCCAAATTTAGAAGTAATCTGACATTTCGGAAGGAGGCATTTACCTTTATGATGGTAAGACCCTTATAGGTACCTGTGCCATCAATATCGCGACCTACTCCAATTCCAAAACATCTAAGACAGCAATTCTATGTCTTATTCTTCAGAAAAATCTCAGGTCACTTTCAGGTCAGGACTTGTGATGTGACAGCTCGGACGGCCTCTCATGGATTAATACCTTTATTGCAGAAATCCTGCCTCTGCAGCAGCGCTCAGAGCACCTCCTTCTCTGCTCCCAGGAGGTGCTCAGGAGTGAAACTGACAAATAGAGGTCTGTCTTCATCATCTGAAGAAAGATGAAGTGTGTTTAGTGTGCTGTCCGAGCTTTCCCCGTAATATTCTCAATCTGTAACGTAAACCTGTCTGCCTTATAAGAATGAGGCCCTGCTTTGGCAGAGACTTCTGTTTCATTTATATTGCACCTTGAATCAGTGAAGATGCTGAAAAAGAGATCCTCTGCTTTTAATTTGTTGAGCGGCTTGTTTTATTACCCCATATTTTCAGGGTTGCCTAACCATGTACAGGAGAACCACTGAGATATGAATGTATCGGGAATGGAGGTGGTTTGAAATGCTTGTTACTACACAAATGGCCTACACAAATTTAATGAATTCAAATCTTTTATTGATTTTAATTGTTACTTACATTATCATCATCTTATTTTTTTCATGTTGTAGTTGTAAAACCCATGAACCCATCCTTAATCAGGATCTCATAAGAACATTCATTTTTTTTTTTCTTCCAATTGATATATCGCCTTTTCAGTGATTGACTATATTTGGCTTCTTATGTGAACAGTTTTTATCAATTCAAAGTGTGTTTTGCATCAGTAGTAGCCTAATGAAGCACATATTTATAAGATATTATAACCGCTACATCTGGTTTCATAGGTCAGTCAGTACCTCTGAGTTTAAAGATGTTTCTTTAGTATTTTCCTGCTTGTAAAGCAACAGTGATTTCTAAAGCATATAACAGTATAATTCATTATATTTGTAATACAGTATATACAAGTGTTCCATCTACTTCATATTTTAGTTGCATATTGTTAGTCAGTTAGTAGATAACATGTAGTCTACCTGTACAGGCATGCCCATCAAGAGGTTAGGCACTGCTTCACCATTGCCAGTGTGAAATAAATGGTGAACTCTTATCAGAATATATATATTTTTTTTCTTGTCTGGACATAACTCACACAAACATCTCATTGCATTGTTGATATCTTCAGCCACCCCCCTCCCTCAATAATAATCTAATTTTACTACACAAAAACCTGTTGTTGACATATTCTTACATTTTTATTCAATATTACTACTACAACCTTTACCACTGCTGCTGATATTCCCACTGGTCAATTGTGTAGGATCTCTAAAATAATTCCAGTATAAGCTCTGTCTGAATACGTTATGTTGTTTGTTTTATCCTTGTCAATGTGTCCTTATTATTTTCCATTTTTCTTTTGTGAGGTGGGGGCGATCTTTTTTTCTGTATTTTTATCATTATCTTTGCTAATTTTTTTAGGTATTCTGTTTCTATGTTGGCCTGCACATGATATTTGTCATTTTTGTCAATAACTGAAAAAACACAAAATAAGTTTTAAAAACTATATGGTGTCACCCCTGTATTTTTCCATTGCGTCCACAATGAAAAGCTGAAGTATGATCTGAAAAATAAAAACTAGTCGGGACTACTGACATTTTTCATTACACTATATTCCACTTCCTGATTGGTTCTGTATTCAGTTGAAGCACATCTTTCTTGTCTTTTTACACTATTAAAAAAACATATTAACAACCTTAAACTCCTCCAATTTATCTCTTTTTTGAAAATCTGCAGGATGGAGGTATTGACTGCTGCTGAAATTTACGGCTGTTTTTTGCAATTGTGTCACTATTTACCCATAAACCATCTCATTGGTCAATGCAACATGGTGAACCTGAGAGCTTTTTTCTTTTTAGAGTAGATGGCTTTACAGAACCATTCATAACTCAAGCTGTAGAATACAAGTGTGAAATTTGGTGAGGAACAACTCCAGGCAACGCCAGGTTCCATGTTTAATTAAAAAAGTGAACATGGCAAACTTTGAAAAAGACAAAATGTGAAAAATAGAATAAATGTTCCCCACCATTATTTACAGTAATTTTCTATCATTTAATAATGGACTAAAATATGTGGATTCTCAAGATGTGAAAATTAAATGGTTCAGTTAAATGGCTCTTCAGCAGAAATAAAAAATGTTCTTCCCTGAACGATGCATTTGTATCAGTATGTGTAGGCTATTCAGGTGCTATATGCTTTTTAGATACCTCTAATATCTATATATACAGGTATACATGAGCTTCTTATTCAGCTTTAAGTTATTTACAGATGCAGTCCACAATATTTTTTGTGGTGAAAAGTCAGTGAAACGCCATCTAGGTGTTCAGGTGAAAACCCAGCTACATTTGGTGGAAAAGGACATTTTTCTAGCTGACTAGGACGTAGCCAGTCCGGGTAAAACCTGAGCCATATTGGGGTTAACCTAGCCCGTTTATGCCAAAATGCCTCTCAATCTATATTTTCACCTCTCTAGTTGTCGAGATTCTGGGTTTTGTTCACTGGAGATATAGGCTACAGAAAATGTAGGCAGTGTAGTATAATGGTTAAGTACTGGCCTTGTAACTGAAAGGTTGCAGGTTTGATTCCCAGGTAGGGCACTGCCGTTGTATCCTTGAGCAAGGTACCTAACCTGAATCACTTCAGTATATATGCAGCTGTATAAATGTATAATACATTTTTTTAAAATATTCTAAATGCCTGTAATGTCATAAAATAGATTTTAAATAGATCTTTAAAATTCCTCACAATTTTTGTCAAATTTATAACTTTTATGATGAAACAATCTTTATATTCTGTAATATATGTTAGAATGGGAGGGGAAAGTACAAACCAGAGATCAGTATTAATGTTTATTTTGTAAACTTTATTAAATTACAGCGCTTCAACAGTGCACCAAATAAAACGTAATATTTCCAGTCAAGTTGAGACCGATCTATCCTGTTAAAGGTCTGGGAAAGAAACTGGATTCAAATTGTGGTTATACTCCCGAGAAGTAACAATTGATTGTCTATCTTAATGTTTATTTCAAGTTTTTAACCCAATTATAACAATTAACTATTCATTGTTAAAATTAAACACTATTAATAAACAGGATTAGATACGCTAAATTTAGATAATGGCAGAATGGGCGTGTCGTTAATATTCACGTAGGCTACGTAAGACGTAAATAATTCCTCGTCACTTCTCGTTAGGTTACAGCAGGTTGCCGAATCTTACAAAAATGGCATCGCTACAGTGGGAGAAACGTCGACATATAATGCATTAACTCATATGGCCCGGAGGAATCTGATGTTGAAGACCCATAAGACGACTTACTGAATCCACACCAACAGGTTTCAGAATGGTGAGTTTAGCTACTCTTTTATGCATTGGTCAGGTGCTACGAACTAGTTAACGCAGGTCGGATCATTCAATGTGTAGGCCTAATAACGCTGTAACACTGAGCTAACAGTTACTGTACACTGACATCAATCTCCGGACTGATTCCGCATATCTAAGCTTGGAAGCTATTTGATTACCGCTAGCTCACGGTAGGCATACTTACTGGTTCATCACGCGTCTGTTGTGTGACGACAGTGATCGGGACAACCGGGAGTGTCGCTAGCAGCAACAGTTGAGAGGGAGGTGAAGGGAGGACAGTGGAGGGAAGGCAGTGCACCATCCACCAGCTTTAGCTTTTTAGCAAAGCCACATTGTTTCTGATGATAGTTCTGGCGAAGTCCTCCTCGCGAAAATGTGCATTACAAACATTCACTTTTAAAATTCTATTTTGTGGGTGTCTCTATTTTTTGGAAAATAAAACAGTGTTTACATTTCATGTATCGAGGTTACAGGTTAGGCACAATATAATGGATAATGGATTTCACTGGTGGGCCTTATTGACGTAAATTAAACCTAAACCAATCCCGCTCACTGAAAACCTGGCGTTAACCAAGAGTGAAAGCGAGCGAATCTCCAGGCACAGGACTTTCTACGTTTTTTTATTTTATCGCAAGACTCATTTTTATTTTGCAAGAATCATTTTAAAATATTTTTGAGCCATTTATGAATGCAAAACTTATTAAAACAACACACCAGCAAATAATGAATAGATTTCAGTTTCCCAGACCTTTAAGCTAAAAAACAAAACAAAGCACGTCACCAAATTTTCAGTGGACATATTGTATTCAACCAAAAATGGTGTCTGTACATACATTCTCCATGTCTACTGTTCCTGTCCTTGGGGCATCTAAGCAAGCATTGTTAATTCTTGTGACTTACAAGTGTTACAAAGGATTACCTATTGCAGGAGTGTTATTATGGCCCGACCATTACGCTCTCATTAATTGCTACTTGGATTGTGGCTGATTTACGAATCGAGGCCTTCTCTTTGTGCACTAATTGTAAGCCATTCTAGATAAGAGTGTCAGCTAAATTCTTAAAATGTAAATGTAAATGCATTTAGGTTGTCTGTTCGGATGGCAGCAATTTTCTGTTTATCCTTTTTTTTATCCCTGATTAGTTTATTCTTCCTATTTGGAATGCCCAACCATATATTTAGGATGGTCTCATTGCTGCAATGTCCTCAATTTCTTTTCAATCTTCCATCCACCAGCTGAGCTTTACAGATATTTTGTCATTGGATGTTATTACAACTTCTGCAGACACATTACAAGTGCCAGATTGACTGCAGACTACTTGACTTTTTCACACTGAGACAAGAGCTGTGTTCCAAACCACATACTTCCATACTTCGAGTGCACATAGTAAGCATGCATACATGTTGCAGTGCGAGTCCAAACTGAAGTATGGTTGTACAGAGCACGAATGAAGTACTGGATACGTACTCTGTTTGTACGGATGCATGCTCTGACTGGAAAAAAATCCCATTGTTCCTGTCAAGAAAACGGTCAGGAACAAACATTTCCATCGTAACCTACTACTTCTACAGTATAATGTTAGCTAAGAACCCAACATTCTTATTTACTAAGTGCGCTGTGAATATCATCGGAACTTTCCCGATAGAGCAAAGGTTAAAGGTTGGGCCAAATGTCACCACAAGGTGCGTCCCACTACTGAACAAAACTTTCCATGCTACCATACTTCCAGGATCCAGAGTGCATACTCCCAAGCATTGACTGGCGTGGGAACTCGGGAACATGGGAGTGCGGAGCACGGAAGTATGCGGTTTGGGACACAGCTAAGGTAACCTCCATTTTTGAAACCCTGTCAATACTACAGGCAATTAATATAGTAGTTGCAACATAGTTGCGACTGGCACATTCAGGATTTGTTACACAGTGTGCGAATTGTGAAGAAAACAAAGGGAGGGGACATTTCACAAAGTTGTGCACGTGCAAGCACACTTGTATACCTGAATATGCAGGACTTCATGTTGATTTGCAAGGCATTTGTGAAAATCCTATGCTAGAGATAGCCTATAAAGCCTAATAAAGTGCAGGAATCACCATTTCTTTACCATACACTTTATTTAGGTCTATCGCATCTAGATGCAACTTTCCTGAATTTGGCTATGGTAGAATTTAACAACAAACAAGTTTGCAAGCTAAATTACAAGAAGTAAATAAGCCTGTGCTACCCATTCTCTTTTAAAATGCTGCAAAATACAAGTAGCTTAGTACCACTTTCATTTTCTCAGAGCTAGCTAGAGCTAGCTAGGTTGACATTATGCAATGCATAGCATCTACAGTAGGGTACAAAAGTCTGAGACCACAAGTGAAAATGCTTCTATTTTGCATTGTTTTCTAATTGAATGCAATTTCTTTCATTAGAAATTGTATTATCAGCATAACAATTTGAATGAAAAGTTAAATATTTTAAAACTTTTGAAAAAAAAATTTGTATACTAGTACAAGTTTGTGCAGAACCTGATGGTCCATGTTATCCCAAAATGATTTGACAAAAGGAGTATCTTGTGATGTTACTGAATGCTTGGCTTTCTCTGTCTTCAAGTGCCCCCATAAATGTTCGATGGGGTTGAGGTCAGGTGACTGTGGAGGGAAGTCCATGACAGTCGGCACTCCTTGCTCCTCTTTGGTCTTCAAGTAGTTCTTGCTAAGCTTTGAGGTGTGTTTAGGGGCATTATCCTGTTGCAGCATGAATCCTTCTCCACAAAGCTCCAAACTAGAGGGCGTAGCATGTCTCTGAAGAATGGAGTGGTACTTTTTCTTCTGCCAGGGTGTAGTCGATTCGGTGCAGGTGTTCAACTCCAGAGTAGGCAAAACAGCCCCAGACTTGAATATTCCCACCACCATGTTTCACTGTTGTTTTGATGCACTGTGGTATCAATCGCTCTCCAGTTCGTCTCTTTACATAAACCCTTCTGTTACTGCCATAAATCTCAAACTTGGATTCATCAGTAAAAAGGACTTTTTTCCAGTGATCCACTGTGAAAGGCTGGTATGTCTTAGCCCATGCCAATCATTTGGCCTTGTTTCCCCTCCTGAGAAGTGGTTTAGAGACTGCTACTCGTCCTTTGAGACCACTACTAGCTCGCCTTCTTTTGACAGTACTTTTAATTGGAGTCTCTCATTCTTTATTCAGCACATTCTGTATCTGTGATGCCGTCGATGTTCTTTCTCTCAGTGAACAAAGCTTTATGTATTGGTCTTCTGATGGTGCAAGCCAATTAACTAACAAGCCACTGTTGAGTAGATCAAATCCACTTGAGTGTCGTCTGAACACATGCTTCAATGGAAGGGATAAGAGTAAGACTCAAGGACATTTGATTAGTGACCTGGAAATAGTGCAGAATCTAAAAAACTCGTCATTTCACGTCATAACTTTTTTTTGTTTTAGATTTTTTTTCAAGATCCACAAACGTATTGTTTATTTCCAAGTTTACATGAAAAAATGTCAGATTTTCAACGTGGTCTCAGACTTTTGGACCCCACTGTATATTTGTTGGATAAAACCTTTGTAGGCTAGAGAGCTAGTTAAAAGGCTACAGATTTCTGACCTTGGGCTACTAGCTAGCTGCCACAGGTTCGATTCAGACGTTGGACTACAGTTGCTTAATTAGGATGTAATTAATAAAAATACATTAATAACAATAAACAATAAACGGCAAGAACAATAAACGGCAAGAACAATAGACCACCGCGGCACATCTGGGTACTTGATGGTTCACACCTCTTTTTGGGGGAAAACAAATGGGAATTCCTCAATATGATGCTATCTTATGGACATAAATCTATTTAATTTGTAATATTTCACCGGATAGCTAATGTATTGTCAAATTTTGGCCTAGAAATGAAAGCCGACATTTTTGAAAGCCGACTCCCTGCTTCATTGCTTAGAAAGCACCACCTAAGCACCTACTAACAATTTGTAATGCTCCTGTACCAGACACCACATAATTCAGCCAACTGTCTGCTAATCAATTTGTCTGCAAAAAGGGACAGTGTAAAAATGGGATAACACTGGAAATCCATATGCCTGCTGAAGACGAGTGCTGTGTGTAATACAAAAACCAGGTGGTTTTTATACTGAAATTGTGGATAGGCTTTGTGCCCCCCCCACCCCAACCAAAAGGGGAAGCCCCTCCAACTGTGCTCTATCTTTTTTCCATCTGAGAGGCAGCCAAAGACCTCAATGCTGACATGAACTCATGAATTGTATACAGAATACAGTGTTTTTGAACATAAAGTCAGGCCTTATTGATTGAGAATGTGACATTTTGCTTTAGCCCTTTACTTATCATCTCTCCATGTATCCCAGTGCACTGTCCAAGTTGTAGAATTTTGTCATTGAATGGGTCATTTTATTTAGAACTATGACTATAGTTAAACATAGCAGCTAGCTATTCTCAGTAAAATGATTGTGTATTCTCTAAGACGTAAGTGTGTTTCATTAGTTATTTATTTGTCTGGATGTATTACTTTGGGCAAGCATATTTGACACTTTAGGTTGTTTTAAATCTCATAAAATAAATGCTTTTCATATCACATTTGGCTTCCTGTAGAATAGACAGTTCTATAGGTTAAATGCTAAATCTTTAGGTAATCACATCATAATAAAATATTGAACTGAGAAACACATTACCGCTGGTCTTCAAAGACATTGTCACAATGCTGCAGAGATTCCCAGCGGCGCAGTACTACTGCAGTGAGAAAAAAGGGAATGCTGGTCACGAGAGAACATATTTTGTAACCTCTCATGGCACTTGTATCTCCTAAGAGAACGAGATTCATCCAGATAAATTTAGACATATAACAGTTTCTCCCGCGTAAGCTGGTGCTCGTTTTGCACACTTTCTGCATATTACAAAACAGCCAGCACCCCAGTTGACAGTTTGGTATGTAGCCATCTCCTGAGGGAAAGGGAAACAAGACTGTGTTGGCCATTAGGAAACTCGAAAAGTGCTTTACGTCACACAGAGAAACAAGCTGTCAGTTGTCTATAAATACATTGGTGCACTCAGGATTATACCTTACAGGAAGTTTTATTGCTGCTATGCATGGCTGTAGTGCTTGTTTTGTTGTGTGAGCGTCTAGATTCTGTGTTCTTTGAAGTGCTTTAGCACTCATGAAAACTGTCAATATTAGCTTTATATATAAATTGAACTAAAAGTAAAGGCTTTTAAAGCCGCTTTTAAAGCAGCTCCTCCTTAGGGGTGCAAAGGGAGATAATTTCCCAGGTAACTTTCTGTAATTTTCCAGGGAAAATTACCACTCACTGTAATTTTGGGAATTTTTCATGTACAACAAAACTAATAAAACACAAAAAGCCATCACTGCCATTGGACTGCACCTTAATCTAGATCAGGAAAAGTTCTTGCACAGCAACAGGCTGACAAACAAAATAGTTGAAATACTGGTGGGTATTTGGTCAAACTTTAACTGATCTCATCAAAGAGGACACCACACAAATTGAATCTGATGATTGGTTGAGATAAATAATTAGCCTAAGTCAAGCAAGTTAAGTTAAAATGGTGTAACCTTATTTTCTTCAAAAGAAATTTCTAATACACAGGCTTATCTAATGTAATGTGTTGTCTGAGGTGGAATATATTTGAGTAAAGTATATTTTCGCATTTATATTTAATATGTTTTATGTTAAACTGCATTTGAAAAAAAATACAACTAAATGTGTTCACATTGTGGTAAATCAACATCAGTTTTGTTGACATTCTTACAATTTATGAAAAATATCTTACCTCAAAAATTTCCAAAATGACCTCAAAATTCCACAAAAAGGCACAATTTTCGAGAACTTCACAACCCTACTCCTCCTTCAGATGAGTGTTTATAAAAGTACATAATTTTCCACATACAAATAAACACTTTTATCTGTCCTATTATGCTTTCGGCATGTTTGGAATCAGTTGTCTTTGAGCGTAAAGGAATGGGCTTGGTGTCGTATCATTTTATATAAATCATTTATTGCTTGAATACAATCTTCCCTAACCATTGTTCCATTTTGATTGCACTCATTCCCTTGCAAGCTGTGAGGGTCACCATTTATTATTTTTCTAGAATCACAATTGTATTGTGAGTATCTCTTGTCTTGGTGGAGGATCTCTTGAAATAATCACAGCATGCATATTACCGTTCTCTACCTCTCTAAATCATTGTGATGCAATGTAATATAATCTGGGACTGGGCTCAATATTTGGACAACAGGCAACTGCGGTTAGGAATGGTGAAGAGGATGTTTTGTGCATTTCAACAAGACTCATAAAGGCTCATAAATCTGTACCAATGTCACATGTCCCTTCAGCGGGACACAATTCAAAAGGGTAAGGAAAGGACAAGAGTCACAAGGAAAATTGACAAGTTGTGGGGGACGATCCATGCTGGTGTTACCCCGCAGGCTGTGTAAAAAGAAGGGCCAGGATAACTTGGTGCGGATCCTCTTTCGTTCCAGCCTCCAATGAAAGCCGTGGGTGGAATTTCTGCCTGAAATCAACAACTCCCTTCAAAGGCATGCTATACAGCTCCCAATCAGTGCTTTAGACCTTATCAGTCTGAAAATAACTTATGAGAAACAGAGATATTTGAAAATAATCCAAAATACTTGTGTAAGTGGTGGAATAAAATAATATGATCAGTGCTCATTTTGACCCAGTTGATAATAAAAAGCTAATTTTGCTTTATACATGAGACATTTCTAAATGGTAAAAGTTGGTTGTTGCTTCAGCTTATAACCCTCTTTTGCTCTGTGGCCAGTATTACATGGTCTTCAACTACACATTTTATAAATATTATCCAAATAAAGGTATACTTATCACTGGGTCAATAGAGTGCATCCAAGTGATGAACAACAAGGGTCTACCATGGGTGCCAAATTGTGATTTTGTCAGTTTGATATAAAAGAAAGGGAATGGTGCTATGTTTGTAGAAGAGCCAGTAAGGAAGACAAGGACAGCCATGAATAAAGACATGTTATATACATATACATGTACAATATATTACTTATCACATGCAGTAGTAACCTGTCACAGACTGGTGTCCTGTTCAAGTCACATAACACAACAGATTTCACAGTGTTACGATATACGATATGCTTGATTGTGAAGGAATTGCAGTTGAGCATTTGTTATGAATGGAGATGTTGTGCCGAAGGACAGGATAAAACATCAGAGTTCCAACCTGCTAGCTTGACACCAAATTCAGATACCTGCCAGCTGCTTTCTAATTCTGGTGTTATCATGCACATCAATTTCTGTTTGTTTTTTGCAAGGTTGGAGGACAGGTCAGGTAGCCCAAACCTCATAGGCCAGTCATATATCATATATCATATAAGAGTTCCAGAAGCAAGAATCCATCATTATGGCAATGTGGAAATAAATGCTACTAATCTGATGCCAAATGTACAGTCAAGCCGGAAAGTCTGCACACCCCTTTCACCTTCTCCACGTTTTATTAAGTTACAGACTTATACTACAATAGATTGAGTTTATTTTTTGCCTCCAACATCTATACACAATAGCCAATAATGACAAAGTGAAAACAGGTTTTTAGAAAATATTTGTACACACCCTTAGCCTAATACTTGGTTGCTGCACCTTTGGCCAGTCTTTGCTCCGACATAAAAATTTTGCAATTAAAATGGTAGAATTTGAATCTGTAACATGATCAGTATCCATGCATAAGCTATCTTGTTATCAGATTTTATTTTGTATGTGTGACAAAAAAACAGCAAACACAGAATTAGTATCAATGGTTGTGTGCATCATGGTATACTAATGGCAGTGTGATGTGGTATCAATAGCATTGTGGTGTAGTATTAGTGGCAATGTGATATAGTATTAGTGGCCGTGTTGTAACATATGTGGTAGTGTGGTATAGTATTGGGGTAAGTAACATTGCATGTATGGTTGTTTGGTATAGCATTGGTGTAATGTCGTATTGCTGGTGTAGCTGTGTAGGACTGGTGACATTTTCCGAGTAGCATCTGGTGTAGTGCTTAAAGAACTGACCTTGAAGCCCAAACAGGATATTTTAGTTCAACTGCTTCAGTAGTATCCAGCTGTTTAAATGGACAATGGGTAAAATGTGAGTTGAGTAAGTCATCCTGGATTAAGAGCATCTGTTATGCAAAGAAACAGCTGACACGGAGGCGAACATAACATGCCATGCCAAAAGAAAAAGAGAAAGTAATGCACACAAGTGTCTAGAATGAAGACGTTTGAATCATTCTTTTGTTATTTCTTTCTTGAGCAAAGAATGCCTTAAAATCAGACATTTACTGGCTGGCTGTGGAAGTCAACAACGCACTTGCCAAAAAATTGCCTGCATTTAGGTGAGAAATGTAATTTTTCTTAGAAGTTTGTTATTTGGTATTTTGAATTGTGCCCATGTTTCCATCTTATTAACTGCATTTCAGATAGTTATAGTAGAAATGAATTGTGGAGTGATTTGGAGCATGATCCAGCATATAAAAAAATAATCTTGCTTAATACATTTCATTGTTCTCATTTGAATTTTTTTCCACTTAGTTGCAAACCATCATTTTGCTTCAAGCGATGATAAAATTGAGGCAAGCATTTTAAAAGAAAAAAAGTAATGAGGCATTAAGGAGCTATATCCACTCTCATAAACTAAAAGATGCATTCTATTACTGTTGTGCTTTGTTTAATTATTTTTTTATTATGTCTTATTCTGGATTTGATTTTTGACTTTAAACTTGAAATGCACTTTTTAAATTTTCACATACATGTTACGTTATGCCATGCAACTGAAGTCTGCATAAAATGGTCAAATTGAATTAAGGGGCTCATCCTGTTAAGTTCAAATGCATGGATCGAATCCCGGCCATGCCCAGTGCTGACTGTGGCAGGTATACAGCTCTTCAGAGCTACACGTAATTAGCGGTGGCATCACCCAGGGTTAGGGAGGGTTCAATCATTTGGGACTAGCATCTCATCAGTCTCTAGTGATCCTCACAGGTCGGTGGGGTGCCTGTGGTCTGCTAGATAGAGTTGCATAGGAAGTGTGTTCTCCTGACTCATGTCTGTGCAAGCTTAGCTGGTGGGCAGCAGTGTGAAAGAACAGCTGGTGACATCATGTACTTTGGAGGAGGTTGCATGCTTGCCTATGCTCTCCTGTATCAGATGTGCGATTGTAACATCAGTGTGGCTATACAGTCAAGCCGGAAAGTCTGAACACCCCTTTCACCTTCTCTACGTTGTATTACATTACAGACATATTCTACAATAGATTGAGTTCATTTTTTGTCTTGCAAATGTATTAAAAATCGAAAACTGAAGTCTTTCATTTACATAAGTATTTATACCGTTTGCTTTAACATATTTTTAAAGTATCATATTTCATATTTGGTCGCATATCCTTTGCATGTTACTTCCTGAAGTCTGTGACCCATCAACATCAAAAGACTCTCGATATCTTATTTCCAGGTACTGTTACAAGCGATACCATAAGCTCTCTGCATTTGAATGGATCTCTATGGGAATTGGGGGGTGAGACTAGATTCAGCTGTAAATTACGCTGGTACAGTATGGAACACATGGCTGGCTAAATGGCTGTAAGTCATCAAGGGTCTGAGCTATCGAACGAGCCCCAAACCATCACTCTGTTGCCAGATGTGGATGGATCACTACAAGGGTTATTTCTCCTGACTCATTTTCCTATAGAACTCTATGGGGGAAAAAGTCAGGAGAAACAACCCTTAAAGGGATCTACTTCATATCTGGCCGCAGAGTGATGGTTTGGGGCTCGTTTGATACCTTAGAGGCTTAGACCCTTGATGACGTACGGCCATTTCGCCAGTCATGTGTTCCATACTGTACCAGCGTAATTTACAGCTGAATCTAGTCGCACCCTCCAATTCTCATAGAGATCAGTTCAAATGCAAAGAGGTTATAGTATCGCTTGTACCTGAAAATAAGATATCGAGAGTCTTTTGATGTTGATTGGTCACAGACTTCAGGAAGTAACAGCATGCAAAGGATATGCGACCAAATATTAAATATGATACTTTAAAAATATGTTAAAGCAAAGGGTATGAATACTTATGTAAATGAGAGATTTCAGTTTTCGATTTTTAATACATTTGCAGAAATTTGCAAAAATTTCTAAAAACATGTTTTCACTTTGTCACTATGGGCTATTTTGTAACTCAATCTATTGTAGAATATGTCTGTAATGTAATACAATGTGGAGAAGGTGAAAGGGGTGGGCAGACTTTCCGGCTTGACTGTATATGATTGGGAATTCAGGGACAAGGTGGGGGAAATAAAGCATGAAAAAGTCATTTTAAAAAATTCTTAAAACCATAATGAATAATTTCTCCACACGTAATACTCGATGATTTGATTCATTTGCTATCGTGTTATCCTGCTATTGTGACTGTGTGTGCGCGTGTGTGCGTGGATTCTCTGAGCACTTTAAGCTATTGAGCACATTCAGGAACTGAAATTAGAAGACTAATTTTTCATGTCATGTAGATTTCATGTTTTGTAATAAAATGAAGACTCAAGCAAAACCATAATTTAAATTGAAATGACACATAATTGTGCCTTCTAACTCGATTATTACATATAATCAGCGGAAATGACTGCTTTAGGCAATCGTTTGGATGTATACCCCATTAATAGAATAGATAGTCTAACAAATGTTATGTTTCTGTTGGTCTGAAGATATTTTAAATTAATCTCATACATTATATATGCAGTGCATGCCTAAAGTGGAGCAAATGCGCATTTTCAACTAAATTCGAAATGATGGATGAGGACATAAAACATTTTTTGAAACATGGATACTGTTGAGATGCCATATAAAGGCTCATATCCTGAGATATCTACAGTTACTAGTGTCCAATGGTTACTAGTGTCCAATGGACAGAATTACAATAGAGCAGCCATGATGGGTGGAAGTGACTAGGCGCTTCCTCCTATAGAAGCTATAACATGAGACTGGCATCTCGGCCTGGACTGCAACTGATGCTAAGTGGCTTACTTCTCAGTTTATTCTTTGCATAACTTCTTTTAGTAATAACTGGTGTGAGAAACCAGCAGCAATCGGTGAATTTTTCACCAGTTTGGTGTCAATCACATATCATGCACCTCTGTTTTTGGTTTCAAATCAGGGCCAATTTCCAGGCCTATGTTATACTTACGTTTTAGTCCTGTTTCTGTCAAGAAAATTGCAGCACAGAAGAAACAAGCCCGTGAGTAGTTGGACACATTCATCTCAATTTAGGTGCACTTTATATGACCAAACTGTTTCTAGATGCCTTTTTCTATCATACTTACTTCAAACTTTGCTGAAAATGGGTTTTATTCAATTTCAGGATTATGTAGTCAAAGGATACTGGCACACACAAAATCTACAGAACGCACTGGAAAAGACAGACTATATTTACACTGCTGCCTTAAGCTGTGTGCACCAAATGAGATGCTAAAGATGATAACTTTGTGATTCAGAAAAAAAATGTTTATAAAGAAATTGGGAGATTTTGAGTATGTATAGAGATTATGTTGTTAATATGCACATTGTACAAGTTTCAAATTATATGTCAGAGTAAGTCTCTACAGAACCAATGTTTTTTTCACGGTATGAATTGAGGTATCATAAAGCACCTTTGCTGAATGTACAGTATACCTTTGCAGTATATACAAGCCACTTACTGAAATAAAAACACAACCTATATGGATCTTGAAAATAAAATTACTCAGCTTTCAAAACACATCTGTGTTGTACCTTTCACACACCATCCCTGACATGTATACTATCCTGTTATACAACTGCTTAAATAAAAGATGTCTACTGGATAGATGAGGTCACAAAGTTCAGTAATCATGTTTTGGAAAGGGTTTGGGCTATATGGTGTATTCATCCACCTGTTTATTCTGTAGGTGCATGGCTTTCCTCTGATGACATAGAAATCAGAAATGGGGAGGGGGGCATATTTGCTGTAGCTCGGGATATTGGAGCATTTTGCCAAGTCTTTGTCTACATGAAAATGTAATTTTTTCAAAGGACCTTAATAAGACATATACTCTTGGTGTGTTTTCTGATTTATAATGGAGTACTGATGAGGGGCACTCAGTATTCATTGTGAAATGTATTATGCTTGCTTCAGCAATGCAAATGTATTGTTGCAGCAAAAAAGGAAAATATAGCCTAAAAAAGGAAATGTTAAAGATTGTTAATCCAGTATGGCTTTCCGTATGTGATATTTAGACTGCAAGTATAAGCAGTGATATGCTTCATGAATCCATAACTCTGAGGAAAATGACAAATTAGAACGCCCCCTCCCCCTGCATTTCTGTATGTCATCTTTCATTTGACTGTGTAGAGAAGGGGCCAGAACACACCAAATAATATAGTGCTGTCCTTATCTGAATCACGCTACAATTCCATGATCTAAGATTCACATTTTGTTGGGAGAAAATCCCAGTAACAGAAGATCCTTTCCAAGGTGGGCTCAAAGGGATCCAAATCTTATGGAATGACAGGTTGGAGCAGATCCCCCACCAGCTGGCAGTGAAACACAGAGAGGTCAAGTTACTTGACTACATTAAACAACTGAGTCAGCATTGTGACTGTCATCAACCTCAACCTCAAGATAGCATTGTCTTGATATGCTGCCCACATGGCATTGTAACAAATACTTGCATTTCATCATGTTCACTTACTTCCTTGTAGCATTGTTGAGAAAGTAAAACGTTTAAAATGAATGGCAAGAACTCCTTTGTTTGATTTGAGAAAGATCTTAACCAGTCTATCTAATTCAGCATAGACTTTTACACATTTTACACATTATTAATTCACACAGCTGGATATAGCAGACCCTATTTTAACCTTTTAAAAGCCAGGCCGGGAATTCAGTTGTGTATACTCCTCGTATATATTTTACATTATTCTCCCTTTAGGGTGGTCCATCTTCCATCCATGTGTTAAATGCATGACTGAGAAAATTTGTGATAATTTAAGTTCTAAATAATAAGTTCTAAATAATGGAAATGTCTTCACATCACCATTTGTAAGTGAAAGCAAAGGAAAGAAATGTGGTTTTACTGAGATTCATCTGCAGCTGTGACTCCAAGCAGGAATGTAGTGACCGTGACGCCAAGCATGAATGTGGCTCAGATTTGAGTAAATGTGTCTTAAAAATAGATGGCAATTGATGTACACACAGGAGACGTTATTCACAAGTTATATACTACAGGCATGCACACTGGGCAAGGAAAGAAATGAAAGATGTGAACTACCCACAGCATAAAACATCACTGCCCTCAAGTAAACATAGTCATATGTCCTGAATAAACACCTTAAATGTGTTCACCAGTGGACATCAATGGCACTGAATACCTTACTGATTTATCATTGATACAGAAATTTTGTAAACTAGCTCCCTCAAAAGAAATAACTGTGGCTTGAGTGATGGCGATTGCTTTCTCCTATCCACCCCCCCTCCAGCCTTAATTTTACACTGCATGTCTGGGCTATCAATGGAAACTTGATTATCCCCCTCTGCCCCCAAGGAGAAGGGTGCACTGCTCTCCCTTCTCTCTCCTGCAACAAGCTGTCTGTTAATTGACAAGGCACTTCATGGCCAGAGGAGATGGGTTTTCAACTGTGGTGATGTCAGGCCTTGGTGTCAGTTTCCCATGAGATGGTTATTCAATTGGGGTTGCAACAAAGTCCTGAAAGTTTTGGAATGCGCTCTTACTTTTCTCTTACTCTTCTAGGTGGAATTATTTTAGCTTACTCCTCTAGTGTTATTTGCATTTGCATAATTGAGTAGACTCTGTCAAAAAATTGTATTAATATGTTGACAGGTGTAGTAAAGGTAATATTTGATTGCTGGACATTTTCCCATTGGATAAATTCCCATTGAATAAATACATAGTAAACACAGGGAGACATAAAAGTATGTTTCTATGGTGAAGAATTTTCCCACAACTTCAACAAGATGGATAATAATAATAATAATAATAATAATAATAATAATAACTCTTGCCTTTCAGCAATACATGGCAGTTATGCATGCTTATAACGTGGGATGCGCAGAATGTTGCTCAATACTTTAAATGCCTTCTCTGCAAATAGTCTATCTAATATCTCCTGTGTTTTAAAATTTGTAAATGCGACAGGCGATTGCTACTGACCGGTAACCCAGCTAGGGACGTCAAGTGACTTTTCCAGATACCATGTTTTTGATAAGAGGACATTGTCTTGATTCTCTGTTCAGTGGCTCGAAACATCACGTAGTCTATATTTGGTGCTAATAAATGCATTGCACTGAGGGGATTCATTGTTATTCAGTATACTTCTGTTCTGCATCGGGCTGAGATTTGTGTGTTTTCTTCGTTTTCCATGTTAATCCCTATAAAAAAATATATGTAACTACCTGAAATAAATGACAAATTTAAAGGTATCTTGACTGGTGGAAATGAGCAGAATGTGTTCATTTGGGTTTGTGGTTCTGTGTCCCTGTTAGCCAAATACTTTTTTCGCATTAGGCTACGTGAGAAGGTAGACAATCCGATGCCGAAGTAGCCTGTTTCCAATGCTTATAGATCGCACTTAATCGATGTGTTTGGAAAACACAAAAGAGGTTTTACATGTGGTAGCTATTGTATTCGACGAATCCAATAATAGCCTACCGCATTTACTACATAATACGTCCCCTATACGGGACAAAATAATAATTTACTAGGCTACAACGTCCATAGGTAAGTCTTTTGGTGAGAACGGCAAGAACGCCCTCTTTTCGAGAAAAGAGAATACAGTGTATATTCGAACAGTGTTGATTTCCTGTAATATTGCTTTTATATTTGAGATTATAAACAACATAGCCTAGGCTATATTTATGGGTATATTATATATATATATATTTACAATTAAATCGATAAATTTCAAAACCGTTACCGGCCCTAACAAACACAAATTATATTTAAGGCTTTGATTAGACGGCACTATTGTGTAAAAAAAGAAAAAAAAAGGGCTGATGAGACCTGGAAAAACATGCGATACAAGACAACTGATCATTTGCGTGGAGTATATACATTTTATTTCAGGATTCATCTGTCTGGCAAAACAATTGAAAGCAACCCCATGGGCGATGATAAATCTACAGTTTTTCTCATCAATAAACTATGATTTCACAAAGCACTGACTGATTTAGGCTATATTGTGTAGCCTATATATAAACAACATCCAATAACATTTTCACGATATAGCCTATGCCTAATCTATAGGAGAGTGGAATTGAAATTTTAATTATTTAAAATACCGAGAATCGTTGAGAATGTATTTTTATTATAACATGCTGAGCCTTAGAATAACAAAAACAAGCTTTTGAAATTGGACTTGTGCGTCAGTTAGAGAAATGGATATGCGATGAGGCATTGGTATTAAGGCTCTTTTTGAGTTTGTTCATATTCTGGTATATAAAACTTGAGGCTTTCTGTTCTTTTTTTATCACTATGCAGATCGTTTTCACCAATCTTTTTGGAAGTTATGCTACTTTTCTAAATCTAAAACCAGAAAAGATCTATCATTTTAAAACAAGATGCAATTCTCAAACTGATCATCAAAACCAAACAATGAAGCAAAAACCTCGCGGGACTGATCATTGTGACAAATAACTTTCTCCTCGAGATCATAAAATCGTGCATTTATTCTTGCACAAAACAGTTAGGTAATGTCTCAAAGCCTGAAGCACGGTAAATTAACAGATCGATCATGCACGAGGCAGGCTAAATAGATCAACTGGGATTAGTAAATGTATTCCACACCATCAATACGCTCAGGGGGCCATGACAGACTTGGTTTGAAGTTCACGGTCCTGTAGGCTAGTCATAACTCACGTCATTGTTTCTTTCGAAATACAATAGGCCGTGTATATATTCGCTTCATTAGGCGAATATATGAATGTGTATTAAACCTAACACAACATTAAAGTATTACCTGCACGTTATAAAACTTAATTTGATTGATTTATGTCAACAGCAGTGAACCCTATATAGGATAAATAATTGTATTGTGCTCGTAGGCTAATAGAACAGAAATGCCTCATTCTGTAATAATAATAATCATCACTAGAATTATTATAATCATAATAATTATTGCTAGACTGTGACTTTTCAGTTGCAGGCATTTTTATCTTGCATATGCAACTGGAATACTATAACCTACTAAATAAGTGGTTTTGGAGAGACTGACATGACGGTCCACTTGTAACGAGACAGAGCTTTGATTTAATTTGTTTAGATGGACGCAAATGGGTGTTTTCCACCATCTGAACAGACATTTCAAATGTCTCACAGATTGCATATAGCCTAGGCTACAGCAAACGTCAAATAATCAAGACGATTCACAGTTGATTATTACCCACACATGGTCAGAGTTAAGTAAACTATTTGTAATGGATTTTAAGTAGGCTGTCTTAAGAACAAAACAATCTCCTCACACATTCACTGAATGTTTGACAGTTTAAAGACGATACAACATTCAAATAAGAGATTAAATAATTTCAGTTCAGGATAAAAACGTTTTTTTTAATTGAGTGTAAAACAGTAATGTCACTCGGTTCCATGTAAGATATTTAATTTTTTAGATGAATGAGGTGCAGTTACGATGTATCTAACAAAGGCTATTACCCCATTGAACTCTGAAAGTGGTTCATAGGTTATTTAAACCCTGTGAAACACGTGTGCATAAATTATCTGAAATCATAGGCTATCATACCGCTATAGTAGCCTACTGAAATGGTAGGCCGATACCTAACCCAATTTTCACCTGGATTTGCAAAAAAGAAGAATGCAGCCTATGCGTCCAGTAAAGTTTGGGGAACGCAAGTGGAGCTTATTTTCATAAACTGCCATAAATTATCTGAAGATAATCATGTATAGACACAAATTGATAATCCCGTGTAAAATTATGTCGTAGGCTATTTCTGAGGGTGAAGATTAGACAAGGCGGTACAGTGCCTTGGGTCTCATGTCGGCATTTAGCTGCATGCTTGACGGGAGACTCAGCATAAATGCATTTTAGTGGTTTGCCTAAACAGTAAAAGTTTGTAGTCTACATATGCGGCGTTTTGCGGTGACATGATTTCCTTCGTGTTGTAGCCTACACGTTTATTATAAATAGGTCCAACTTATTTTCGAGACATGGGATTCTATATGCCTTTCCCTTTTGTGGATATAGCTACGGCATATGTATATAGGCTACTAACCATAGGCTACCGTTTCTTTTTCTCAGAGTTTATGATCAGTTCTAACCATTTCCATAAATTGTAGTCACACGCGTACCGCCAGGCGGAATGACTTGACTAAAATAAGATAGATCGTGACATGGTGATAATTGAGATTAAAGGTCGTAAATAAATAGAGTCTGGAATTGTTTTGGATTATAGCCTACCAGAAATATCCAACTGCTTAAATAAGGCTACAAAACGGACTAAAATCAGCAAATAAGCAATCCCCAGTTCTGAGGGCATATTGATTTAGCCTATATTATTCAATCGAACTTGATAGCCTTTTTATGATATCTGATAATCCAACATTGGGCTGAGAAATGTTGAATGATCTTATATAGGCTACAGAAGATGCATGGCAAATGTGCGGGTAGCAAAATGTGAACATAACCTACAGCAGCAACAGACTGGTAGGTCTATTTTTAAACACCTTACGAGCATCATGATATGTTAATTATTATCATTGGTAGAACACGGAGACTAATTACGCTATAGGCTACCTCTATATATTTAAATAGTCATATACGTTTTATGAATATTTACATTCAGACACCAAATCACGGACGGCCTTCTGTCTTTGACATGAACTTTCGGTCAAGTAGCTAGGACTTTTTTCGAGTTACTTTCGTAACATATTTTTTAAACTTTGGTGTAGGTTTTATTCGCGTAATATTAGCCAAACTACGGAACCAATAGCTAAGTTGCTGTTAGTAGGTAGCCTATATTATTCGGTCTATAGCTAACAAAGTCTGCTGCTGGGCTGCTAGACTAGCTATCGGCTATAATTGAGATAAACAACTGTGTATAAATATTAATGCTCCAATTTATACTCTTACTTACAATTTTTTTTACCACACCCAAAAATGGCCCCAGTTCAATTTTGAATAATTAGACTTTAATTTCACACATAGCTAGGCTACTAGGCTGTCCTTTTAATCTTATACACTACCGACTGCCGAATAGTAGCAAACCTGTTATAAATTAGTTTTTAAGAATTGACGATGGTTTAAAAAATGGTAGACTATAGCCTATGGACCTTTGAAATGTTTTGAAATAATTTCCAAATATAATACAATTTTGAATAGCCTATGTTGTGAGCGATAAGAATTGACAATATCTAGAATTTCCATCCAAGAAAAGATTGAATCGTCAAAAAGCGGCTCGCAAATAATTACAATGGGTTTATGCCACTATACAGTTATGCAGGATAAACACTTTAGGCTACTCGTCGTTGATAAAGAGTAGCCTAATCTGTGTAGCCTAAGCATAGCCTGGCTATATAGACTAGTAAAGGTTTTGGTGAATATCTAAAATAGATTTCAACAAATAAAATGTAGGCCTTGTTTGATGTTTGGTCATTTATTAGTAGCGAAATCGTTATTGCATTCAATACATACCCATCTTAATATTCAGGTTCTCGAATCATCCAGAAATAATACCGCTTTAGATGACGATTGCATGTGGCAATTATGTTTTCTCAAATGCAAGAAAAATGTGAATCCCACTCTGACATCTCATTTGGTTCAGGTGGCTTTGTGAAAGGGAAAACGTCGAATCGAAGCCGATTGTGTTTACAATAAAATGCACTTTCATTTGCAGCGTTCGCTAAAGATGACGGGCTGAGAAAACAGACTAGCTACAGAAGAAAATACACTTAGAGGGAGATTGTCATTCACTGCTACTCCATTGATAATTCAGAATCTCTCAGCATTCTGTCCGGGCAGCCATAAGCCTCGCTGTTGCATTAATTTTCCTCGCCATAACAACCCTCCCCCATTCTCAAAATTTCCCCTTTCTTCCTGCTGATCCTTTGGCCAATTTGGGAGCAATCCAGTGTTGAGTCCTCCAAAAGTTGCTTTCCTTTCATTGGGGTTGAAATGGTGCCGGGGTGATATTTAAATGAGATCTCCCTTTGCTATAACGTTCAGGCATTGCTTTTCCCCTCGACTCATTACTATTTTAGTGTTTTTCCCCCCTCTGCTTTCCAAAATGGGGGAGCCTTGAAACCGCAACGTCAGGGCTTGGCAAGGGGGGGGGTATTTTGAAACCGCCCATAGACTCTTTTATTAACTGTTTTGTGTAACATCCGAAATGTGATGCTACGACGCTGACGTTCCTATCCACTTCCACACGAGCACGCAAGCGTAGCTAACGTTATAGATATGAATCGAGCCGATGGATCTTTGTCAAATGTAAGGGGAAAACATGTCTGCATTGACGATACACAAAAATGTACATTGCTTTTGACCCATACACGGCAGAGAAAACAACTAGACTAACCCTAAAAATATGTGCTGCGCGCTTAGCCTATAATAATAGGCTATATATTTGAAGTAATTAAAGCTAGGCTATAGAAAAAATAAGCGACGTTTATTTTGCAAGTTAACACTAGATCGTTACCACGCTACATCGCAAAACAAGATAACTATTCTAAAGCGAGATTTAGTTTGAATATGTTCATTTCATGTAGGCTACAGTAAAAAGGTGCCCATATTCACTCGGCAATGTTGGATTGCTATTCAGATTCATGTCACCCGGACAGGAACATAATAATATTTAGCCTAGTTGATATTAATGTCAAGAGAACCTAGCCTAATTATTGTTAGAATAATTGGGAATTAGCCTAAGTGAAATGATCATTCATGTCATTTAGATAGCCCCCTATCCTAGTTTTCAGAAATGGCTTTAGTAGCCTATTTTATATGCTAGTTATGAAAGCAAAATGGTATTTTAGTGAAAATCTAAAACTCGATTAATCTATTTCTATCGCATAATAAATAGCATATAGCTAGTGTGTTGTTGGAGCACATAGGTGTAGGCTACAGGCCCATCTCTTGAATTTATTTGGAATAATATGGCTCATTTTAAACAAGAAGCTAACGTTACAACTATGCTAATTCTAATTTAAAGGCCGCTTCTCTGGTACATGTAGGCTACGTTTAACGTAACCGAAGTAGGCTAACTGTTTAAAAGAAACGACGCTATATTTCTTCATAAACTTTAGTTCAGGCTATATACCGTAATGACTTTACGCCTGTATAGCTGCATACGGCTATATAGTTAGCTACATACAAATAACTAGTCTTCGATTTTCCCTGATGCAAATAACTTTAGGTTAAAGAATTCGTGGATTAAACGCTTGACTTTTTCTGTGTTCGAATACAGACTAGGCTAGGCTCTGGAAATAATAGCCTGTCCAATTCCAAAACAGGACAGACGGATATCGCTTAAATCTCATTGCTGCTATTGGATATAAACGCACAATTTGAACTATATTTCAGAAACAATCTGGAGATAAGAATAAACTGAACATCGTCCACTATCAGGTCTGTAGGCTATTCCACTATTTTGATTACTGAAGCCGGAGTAGAAGAGCTGCCTTGAAACGGCTCTCCTAAAAATTCACACTGCTTGTTTTGATCACTCAGTCTTGAAGGAAGGGGGCCTAGAAACCGTACAACCTCCTTGGTTCATAATTGGTTTTATAGGACTGGCGAAGAGCCAAAGTGTTTACATTGAAGTGACCGACATTGGAATCAACCAATTGCAGACGTTGCTGTAGAATTCTGCTGGATGAGCTGAAGTGGGCGGGGTTTGTAAAACAATGCTTGTTTCATTGCTTGAGTTTTCTGAGATCTACAGAGAAGGACTTACTAGGGACTTCCCCCCCAAGGTTAGTTTACAGTGTATCTACGGATGGTCTGTATATGGAGTATTTGAAATGTTTCTGGAAACTTCTGGATTAATGGATTTTTTAAGTGGGACTCCATCGCCAGTAAGGACGCTGTTTTTTTAGTAGGGGAGTTCATTTGTAAAGCATTATATGAACAATTGACCAGAAACCTATATTTCTATGCGTAGTTCAGAAAGTTTCTCAAATAGAAGTCATGCTGTGTAAAACGGGATGTCTCCCCGAAGCGGGTTTCCAAAACCCCAAATCCAGAATTCTTACGACCCGAAGATTGTAAAAAGCATTGTAAGTTTTTTTTTTTTGTAAGTGTTGTAAAAAAAGTTTGAATCCAGTCGTGCCAGGTGACGCATTTTAAGAAAAGATAGTCTTATCTAAACAACGCTTTTATAGTTATTTTGTTTTTGTCCCCTTGTTGTAGCCTAGCCTACTGTGTTTATTGGGTTTAAACTCCTTCTAGATATGCTGTAGCCTATAGTATTAATATAGCCAAATCTGTTTTAAGAATAACGAAGTAAAATCCGTCTGTGGAGCAGTCTTGTGATTAGGCTACAACCTCTTTGTAATTGGCTATAATTGACAAATATTTTGGTCCAAAATAATTTAGTAGCCTATAGTATTTGTGATTTTGTGGTCATCGATACCGTTTTAATGGGATGATGGTAAAGGATATTTGTGGAAAATCTCAAAGCAATGCGGAAAGATCAAGCATAGCAAACCACATCCAACGTGTCCTGTTCTCTAACGAGGAGCATGGGAAATAGCCTAAACTGTGGACTAATCATATTGAAACAGTTAACGACGGCTTTACCCTATTTTTAAAAACAGTTTTTATCGACGCTATAATGATGTTTAGCCTGTATGAACAAACATTTCCTAAACGTGGATGCATTTCTATTGGAAGTAACGTTAGGCTACCGAAAGAATAAGCGCATTTTATTGGCACTTCCACAATGTGAGTCTGCTAAACAGCATTAAAGTGAGTTGAATGCATGTTATATAGCCTACATAATTGAAGAAGCTGCGTGTCGTTCACTACGCCTCTTGCTAGGTAGCCTACAATCAGTATTCCTTTTGCGTTTCCTTTTCACAACAAGGAATTTCATTACTAAGATTTAACGAAGGACTGAACGGCTTTTTTTCGAGTTGATTTAGGCAGAAAAACAGTTTTTAGATGGTAGCCTAATACAGTTAGGTGTAGCCCGAGTCATAAGTCATTATTGAAGGCTAAGATGACATGTTTATAATGAAAGCCTATTTGGGTCACAGATGGGTGATTTTATAGTTGAATGGTAATATTAAATATATATAATTGCCAAAAGAATCACCAAATCTAGATTTAATTTGCATGTGAATATTTGGTAATCATCTGAAATAGGCTAAGCACATTTGTAATGGTGACTCAAAGCAACCTCAGACTATGCATCGACCGACGAGCGAATTTTCGCGTTGTACGTAAAGCTAGGCATACGTTAAACTCGAAATGGACTGAAAACCGATATAACTGGTATTTTGTATGATCCTTTATCAACAATTTAAACTATGATTTTAAACGGATAGGCTATATTTGACTGCTACGGACGTGACTCAAACAAACCATTGCAATACTTTCCCCCGAGTGCAAGACATGAGCATAGATAGACTATACACTACTATAAAAGGCCGACTTGCAAAAGCAACGTCTAAGACAATGTCGTTTTTACCAATACTTTGGTGAATAGCTACTTTGGTATTAATACATATTAGCATTTGTAACCCGAACTATTAGTTTTAGTCTTGATAAAACTGAGCCCTCAAAAGTTTTTCTTTTTCATTTATAGGTCAGCAGAATGCCTGATAAGGATGCAGATTTTCACGGAAAAATAAGGACTGTTTAACAGCCTGGCTATCTTGGAATTTCTGGTTGGACAGTTTCTTATATCAAGTTTATCCGTTTTGGATGATGGATGGCCGAGATTTCGGACCCCCCAGATCTGTGCATGTACCCTCGTTGCTGTCGGGGTTGGCTATGGAGCCACACCGACTCGGAGCAGCCGCTGCTGCCGGGAGAATACCTCCATCCCCGGGCCACTTGGGTACGGGGCACCCGGCACCACTCCATACTGGAAAATATCTGTCATCGGCTATTAATCTCCACTCTCATCACGGTTAGTGTTTTATTTTTACACATATATTTTGTGCATCAGAGTAACTGTGATAATATAAAGGAAATGCCTGCTTACAACGATTTGGAAAGTTCCATAGCCTAATAGGTACTATGGTAGTGTAGTGGCTACCTAAATAACTGGGCTACATACCAGATTTCTTGTTTTATTCAGTCATTTCCGATGGTTTAGTTAGTTGCTTATTTTTGTAGCCTTTCGTTTTAGATTTATGCTGCATGGTGCGTGAACGTTGGTGTTTAGCGAATTTAATTTGGCTTGTATTATACCGAGGATCCACTCACAATAAACTCTGGAAGAATAGTTTGCCCAATACCTTTTTTTAAGCAGTAGAATGTCACACAAACAGAGGAACTGCTGTTAAAGTGCGACACACAAGTGTAGGCCTGTATTAAAATGACTGAATACGCACAAGTGAAATTAAAAGGCAGTGATGAAAAACGTACGTTTGCATTATCATAGGTACACGTGTGTGAAGAGAATTCAGAATTTAGACTCATGCCTTATCTTTAAATGCGAATATAGTCAATAGCCCAAACAAGATTTATATTAGCTTAATTCAATAGGCTAATACCAAGCTAATTAAAATATATGCCACCATGTTGAGTCTTCAACTCAAGTGGAATAATAATCACAATTCTGCAACGTGGTAATGTGCTTTTTATTTTGGAACAGGCGTTTGGGTTGAAATAATCAGAAAAAATCTTAGTTCGAGGTATCATGGACGGGACATGTCAGTCTGAACCGTCAATATATTAGACCTAGTTATTAGTTATTTTGTTGATGAAGTAAAGCTTTCCTGGCGAAACTGGATTAAATTATGTCTGTACCCCCACCCGTCCTATTTTCTGGAATCTGTCAAACTGTGTGTAAGCAACGTGTTTGGTGTATAACGATTTGCCTTTAAAATGTGTATGTAACAGTAATTTCAAAATTAAAAAAATTAAAAAAACGTATTCAATACGCATTGAGCTGTAAGCAGTTTTAGGACAACAAAATGGTACTAAACAGCGGTACTGAGTGCGCATATAAATTGTATAGGAAGGGTAAGACTCGGTTGAGTTAAAATACGTAAATAACTTAAATAACTTGGTCGTCAACAAACAGAGCAATCGATTTGAAACAGAATAATACACCCCCCACCACACACAAATGAATGAGTCAATTAATATAATCCAGTAAAAATGGAAGCATTCACATTATGCATTATGTCTTGGACATTTAAAAAAAAAAATTACTTTTCTGTTTTACATCTCTGAAGAGGGTTCATACCTACGTGAACAACTTATGAAATTTACACTGAAAAGTTGTTTAACTTGTGCCTTCACATATTTTGTTTCTCACCATTTTTAAAAGCATGAATAAGTATTAATTGTCAATCTTTTTTGGTGCCGGTATTGTACAGTGTACACAGTCTGAAGTAGTAGGTTTTGATTGCAAATTTATTCAGTGGCATTGTTTGTCCAGGGTGCTTGGTGATGTGAACTTTTTCTTATGCACTGTTGGCACTGTATCAGTCTTATGACTGGTATTGGATGTGGATATGTTCTATATGAATTAGTGCCTGTTTACCATAACATTTTATGGGCTATTTTTGCTTTATACACACACACACCCCAACGTAGGTTTACTGCTCAATGCTAATATGTTATTGTGTCCTGTTGTTCCTGTACATGTGCTTTTACTTATTCAGTGTTGATTAAATGCAAATAATTTAGAAGATAGTAGGCAAGTTGTGAAAAAGAAAGAGCCTACAAACTTAAAATAGTTTCTTGCAATAAAAATAGAGTGGAGTTGGAAAGAAAGCAACTAGATCCAAACAGTTGAGCTGACGGACAGCTGCACAATTTCTTTGGAAAAGGTGGTTAATTTTGCATAGGGTTGCCTGCCAAGGAAACACATTGTATTGTTGGATACCAGAGACGATGATATTTCAACTAATCTGTTACTATCTCTGTTTAGCTGCCGGTAGTTCAAAGAAGTTTTATAAAATGGCATTTTAAACGCTTGTAGGATGAAAACGTTTAGATTTTTTCCAGTTCAATCAATTTGAATGATTTACTAGCCAATGTTGCTGTCATGTCATAGTAAAATTGTTATTCATGCAATGGTGTTGAGGGTTCTTAATCAGCCCTCATTGGACATACATTTCCATTGAGGAAAAACCTTTCAAAAAAGAATGCTTTATTGGTATTGAATGAATTGGATGTTGCTTTGTGCTGTTAAGTTTTGTTAGGCTGTGAAATTATTTTTTTGCCTTGAAACAATGGAGAGAATCCACCTCAGTTTGTAACACAAACCTTCTGTGATCAAGTTATTTCTCCAAGGATAGGTTTGTCCAGTGCTTACAGCACTTCTTTCTTTATTTTAACAATTGCTAGATTATTATTATTCAGGATTACTTGCAGCATATTATGTGGTACAGACCAACAGATTTGTTATGCTTTTGTACATTTTTTTTTGTAGATAGTTTAAATGAGCCACTCCTTAAAACATCTGTTCTCAATCATAAGCCTACCGTTATCTTTGGTAGACCCTACCTCTGTATTGCAAAGTTCATTTGTGTCACTTTAAAACAGAGTCAGATTGCTATAAAGGTGAAACCAATTCACACAATTTCCAGTCACCCAAGATTTGTTTTTTTCTTTTTGTCTTCAAAAATATGCTTTGGAAGTCTATAAGTCTGTCAGAGCTTTTGAAAATGGCTTCAATATCTAGGTTTCACAATTATACATTTTAGAGACAGTGGGGCTGCTACAGTTATAGAAGGCTGGTGTCTTCATTGCTTTGCAAAGGTGTTACAGTATATAAAAGTACTGTACCTTATATCTCTGTTTGGTGTGATCTCGGTGGGTTGTGAATTTTAGATGCCTCTGCAGGCATATGTGATTCCAGAAAGCTCTATTTATAGCCCTGGAGGAGCAGTATCCAATAGAGCTTCTGCTTAGCTGGAGGTATTGCTGAAGCAAGCCATGCCTGAAATGTCCTATTCATATATTTTTTTTAAGAAAGTTTTTTCATAAACTGATGGGGGTTTGTGTCTTGTACAAGATATGTATTTCAATTGATGTTTTTCAAGGCCAGCTTTCAGTCTGGAAGGCTCGGCTCATTGCAAAATCTGCTCAGTATTTTTGGCAAAATTTAAAATATTATATTGTCATGTAGACTTAAATCTCTCCATTTTTGTCATGGTCTTCCTCGTCTACAACAGAATAGCTGTGCAGTCTCAAGGTGTATATGCTTGAAATGTACTGTTCTGAATGCATATCAGACTATTGTCTAAAATAATTGCTTATAATGGTCATTGGCGTAGAGCCCCCAAATCGACTTAAACACCATGTGTGATAAATGATAAGAAATTAGATTTTAGCAGAGTATTAAAAATCAGTTCAATTAACTATGTATCATCCCTTGCTTTTAGAACAGTAATATCTTAAAATGAAATGCAAACCTTTTGTTGTCTGTTTCAGAGGGGATGGTAAACAAGATTATTTTGGATGTCACACAATGTAGCTTAACATAGACCTATGTGTCATAAGTTCCTTCAGCCTACAGTACAATGGGTTTTGGACCACTCCTGAATTCAGATTCAGCTGTATATTTGCTGGCAGAACAGATCCCCAAGGCTCTTGTCCAGCCTGTCATAAAAATATGGAATTGGGTACCTTGGCACAGTGGCGTTTTCAAGCAGCAGACATGCTGCACTCATTAGTTTCCCTTCCCTGTTTCTGATGTCTTGAATTAGTTGCAATACCTTGTTCCAGTGCTCTGCTTGTTCCTCCAGTTGATGAAGGAAGGGTGATGGGTGTTTACCTTTCAGATAATTTTTTTTTGCGACCACCTGCTTGAGAAAAATGCCGCAGAGTGCGTTGAGAGTTGGAACCACTCAAAGTTTCCTCTAGGGTCTGCAAAGGATGGTAGAGAATGAGGAAACCGTGTTCTGTCCTTTTCAGCTTGTGGTCAATTTGGCAGAGTAGAATGGAGAGAGGAGGCTTGGGAAGAACGAGTGCCCTTTAATGGTCCAAGCGTTTGTCTCTGTAGAGAAAAGCTTGCTCGTCAATTGATGCAAAGAAAGGTTTTCATCCCGCAGGAGAACTGAAAACAATGAAGAAGACCTTGCATAACATTAATGGCTTGTTCGTTTTTTTTTGTTTTTAATCCAAATGACCTTTTCCCCCTCAAAGTAAATGTAAATGAAATAAAAGTTGGAATGCTTCGTGGCTCTCATCTCAGAATGTTCCTATTTTAAACACACGTGTTGTAAACATGTATGCTTATACTTTATCTCCGAGCTGTGTCTTGTTTCATAACTGTTCTGCTCTGCAGCAGTATTTAAAAAAAAAAATATATACTTTCCACTTTAGCCATCTGCATGATATTTATGGTAATACAGACAACTTCTCTGTATAGTCATTTCACACCCATCAATGATGAGCTTCTTCAGTGGTTAAAGTTTGACAGGCAAAATGAAGAAGATTGTTTCTGAAACAGCCCAAGATGTTTTAAATGTTAATATGCCATTCTGCAGTTGCAGCCCTCAAGTAGGTTTGTTGCCAGTAATTGTTATCTGAGTGAAAATTACTTATCGTAACATTTTTTTTGGTTAAGCAGGGAAGGTCTAATGCATATTTACATAATTTGGATGAGTGCATTCTGTATTTGCATTTTTGTGCCTCTTCTTGCAGTCATTACTGCTTCAAGTGAATCTTCTATAAACATCTATCTGTATTTTAGATTATGTATTGGTAAAAATATATAAGTTTAATTTTCCTAAGGAAATAAGATTTTATTTTGCCCCAGGGTAAAGGCTGATACCTAGGATTGCACATTTTAACAACCTTGCAATTTAAATGTGCAAATCATTATTGTACTTAGAATTGAGAGGCCAGACCAAGTTGAATACTTTATAGTTCTGCCTGAATTTTTTCAATGGAATTCCATGTAAAGGTGGAAGATCGTATGAGAGAGGCTTATTTGACTTTGAGCAATTCATTCACATCTGTTTGTTTGAACGCCCACTGCCCTGCCTGCTATCTTTCTGCATTTCCATGACGGGTCTACGGCACTTGAATCTGCCTGCAACATGTGGGCCAAACATGTTGTAAAGGTGGTTTTTCTGTTGGGCGAGTGTCAAAATGGTGTATCCAAAAAGTTTCTGTTTGTGAGGTCTTATTGAAGGGGACCTATACAGACTAAAAAAACAGATTTTCATCAAGGTATTTTGAAATACCTTAGCCTTGTGTATCTACTGAATGTCTCCCATGTCCTCAGAAACGCTCAAAAAAATGTATTTAGCACCACCACTTCATCAGCAGTAATGCAAATGCTTCTCTTTTTTCGGAATGAAGATGACTCGTTTGCTCCCATCAACATCATCAACGTTCTGTCTGTAGAGCATGCATTCAAATGTGTACACTGACACTAAAATCGGACATTCTGACAACGGCCTAAAATCCAGGTGGACATTGTGATTTTCTTATTTGTTTTTCTCAGTCCGTTTTAAACCTTATTTTATGTCAGTTTTTCTCTTCCCATTTGCTTTGACAAAATGGGTATGTGGTTAAAAAATTAAAATCTGTGCCTATGTGGGATTTATTTGTTTATGTGTTGGGAAGGAAAGTATGTGCAGACTGCAGTGGTCAATTTCTCCGTGTTGCATGGCTCTTGCACTCAGCCAAGTGTAGTGAAATGGCAAATTATGGCCCGATCTCTGAATTTAACAAATCCAGAGCCTTGGACCCACCTTTTAGCTGGATCACTCTTTTGCTTTCTTGCAAACTCCACGCAGGCTTTGAGATGGTTTTAAAAAAAAAAAAAAAATATTTAATTTTTATTTTTTAAGTAATGGCCACCTAACCACACAGACTGTGGTTGTGTAGTGGTCTTGATATTGTTGACTGCACATTTTCTCAATTCTCAGCCTGTGAACTCTAGCTCTTTTGAAGTAACTGTTGGTCTTCCAGTGGCTTCCCTCACCAGTTTCCTCCCGTTGCTGACCTAAGGGATGGGCTTTTTTAGTTGGGTGGTATGATGCAGCTTCTTGTTGATTATTGTGCCAACAGTGGTACTGGGATACCGAAACATTTAGATATTTTTTTGTTGCTGTGTATTTTGATAATTCTGACTTGCCGAGAAAGCTCCCTGGTCTCTTTCCTTCAAATTCACTGGCTGACTAATGATCTTCCCCCCAAAAAAGTGTTCATCCTGAAATAATGAGAATCCCTTTTATGGCACGCACAGGCCAGTTAAATAATTATGCCTTATGCTAAGGTGATGTTTTTTCACCGGCCTTAATTTACAGCTGCCAGAGCACACAGGGTGACAACTAATGCAATTAATATATTTTCATTTGTATCTGGTTACAAATATGTGGAGCAGGTTGTATCCATTTCAAATATTAGTTGTTAAAGTATGTATGTGTGTATGTGTGTGTGTAGGCTATGTGTGTGTATGCTTATTTACTGAAAATTGAAATCTTATGTGAATTTTAAATAGCCTAATTCTTGCAACAAAAAAGGAAACCCTTTGTGCATTAATTATGGGGGTGTTTAGCGTTCGTTTATTGTGAGAATTCAATCCAAAACCACTATTTAAAATTGATTAGTGCTTTTAAATTCAGGGCTTTGTGAATTATTTAGTTTCTGAGCGCATAGGGGCAGGATTTGACAGAGCCTGTTAGTGGTGAGGTGGACTGAACTACGATAACTGCACCTCTGTCGTGGGCGACCCATGCTGGGCTTGAACCCTGGCACATGTTGTAAGATCAGAAATGCATGCGAGTAAAACACATGGGCCAGGTTTTTCACGCCCAGAGATGAAACGCGCTGCAGCTGTTCGTCAATATTTGGCCTTCTGGCATTTAGCTTTTGCCTGCCTTTTTATTGAGTGCAAAATTGTATTCGGGCACCAACAATGAGTGTTCTTTCTTTGAATACCAGGAGCAGGGAAGCAGAGGGGGGGAAAAGCACTTTGGAGAAACACAGTCCCTCTGTTTCCTATTGTTTATTTTTATTTGTTTTCTTTTTGTAGTTTGCAGTTTTGCCTTTCCTTGAGATTTTTTTCAGCAACAACATTGTTCTACATGAAAACTATTTGAGAATTGTAAATGTACACTTGAATATATGGAGAGAACAGGCCCATAAAGAAGCTAAATTGATTATAGGTGTTACTCTTGGACTACAAAGTGCTCACACCCCTCCCCTTCACATTATCCAAATCAAAGTTCACTTGCAACAAATCATTTATGACAGCCGCTATTGTTGCATTGTGCTTCTACACTGGAATTGACATTTGTCATTTTTCAGACAGGCCCGTGTGTAGGTTTGTGTGGCGACGGAAAAGATACTTATCCTAGGGTAAGGGTAGAAAAGCTGTAACAAAACAATAGTTTCCGCCGTGTAGACGATATTATTAACTACAAAGCAATGTAATTTTTTAATACAGTTTTTTAGTGCCCTCCAAAAAATCACTGTTTATAAGAAAAGCATGTTAACGACTGCTTCAGTGCCTTCTTGTTTACCGTGAGGCAGACCTTTGTGTCATATTTTCCGATTGCTGCATTCGTTAAACCGTGATCTCATAACTAGATGGAAATAAAATACATTACCTTGACTTGTTTAAAGGCAAACTGGGAGTGTTGAGTAAAGAAAGCAGACCTTCCTGTCACAAGGGAATATTCTCACTTTCAAAAAGAAATAAATCGATGACAGGCAGAGAGATTGTAAACTGACAATGGGTTTATTAGGGTCGGGGAGTTTCTTTGCCTAAATCCCCTTTTTGATATTGCTTTAAGCCCCACTAATTTCTCTCCTTATTCTGACCAGCAGTGACACGCACTCATCAATAATGGATGAGGGCCTTATTTCAATATTGAGCAGATTAATATGTTTTTCTTGTGTGTGTGTGAAATATTGGGGGAGGGTACAAGAATATTTGTCAACTGCTTAACCTTTTTGATGGAAATGAGTAGTGAGCATACGCCTGGTCTGACGGCAGCCATAGATGAAAGGGCCTTTACTAACTGATTGACCTCCAAGCCAAATAACGGTTACCATTTGAAATGAGTGCGTACTTGGTCTGTACTGAGACTAATGTATCACAAGAAGCCCTGTGCCCAACCCTTCACTCTCACTTTAAAATGATCCCACTTTCAGGATTATGTGAGAGGCCGTAAGATCCGTTTTATTCTCTGAAAGCCTTCGTGATATTGACAAATTGAAATGTTTGTAAAGCACCATTTCTACAAAATAAATAATGTTGGAAAATTATTATTTTAATGTGTCGCTATTAGGGAAAGGCTTGGTCTCAGAGAAATCTTACACTATCCGCGGAACCTTTTTGCTAGATCAGTACATACTTCTTATGCCGCGATCATGGATAGCAATGTGTTCTGGATGAGGAAATAAGCATACTGAAATAGAACTATTAATAGGAGAGGTATTTATAACAGAAGAGCTCCTGTGTTTTTTTTTATTGTGATGCTGTAAGAGGACCACTCTTATAGTGTCAAACACATACTATTTCATAGATGCATTTTGCTACTTGTTTGTAAGCTACTAAACGGTACCAGGATGAGTATTTGCTTTTTTCTCTGCGCCCCCGTGTACCTGTGTTTTTCAGAGTATTTCATTCCAGGGAATAAGTACTTATTCGGCTTATAAGCAGCACCATTTCTTTAACATTGTAATTATCACAAGTACAAAGGTTATATTAAATAATGTTATGTCTAATTCTACAGGAATACCTGTCGTTGAATCATATTGCTATCTTGTAAAGTTTATGCTGTTTTCTGTTTTATTAAATGCATATGCATATTGTTTAGAACCTCCAGTTGAATAGAAAAGAATGGCATCCATATTGAATAATTTTTTTCAATAATATTGTGTGTTATAAGGGTTTTCATATACCGGCAGGGATAATGTTGCATTTATTGCAGTCTTTGTTAAAACACACTATAGACATGGATATGTATCACTCCAGCTATTATAGCTGCAGTTGCCACTACTCATTTCACCATTTCCTTTTGTTAAAGGAATGCAGTAAATGTGTTCCTCTTCAGATGTGTTCCTGTTACTTTAACCCAAAGTATAATAAAGCATAGAACTGCAGGAAACATTTATATGTGTATCCAAAACTGTCATGTCCACCCACAGTTATACGTTTTTATTTTTGATGAGCGATTCATTTAGTTTAAGGTCTGTAAACCCTTACTAATATCCAACAGAGCCTAATAATTGCGGGCTCCAGACTTGGGGTGTGAGTGTATGTATTTGTCTTTGTTTTGAACGTCTTCTCATCTTTTCTGTAAAATTGATTCTTTATGTGAAATACAAAATGGCAATGTCAATGAGCACCATGAAAAAAGCTATAATTGTTATTAATGAAAATGGTGAAGCAGTTTTTCCTTTAAGGTTGTAATTTCAGAGTAATAATGAAAAGGTTCATAACGGCTGCCTATTCTTCCCAAATTGTGCATTTGCAGATCACAGTTCAAGTTTGTCCATTGACCCCCCCCCCCCCCCCTATTGACAAATATAAGCATTTTAGGATTGTGACATGAACTCCAATGCTGGTAAGTAGGGAGGACGTTGAGCCATGTATGTGGAGAAGGATGGGAAGTTTGCCAGTACTTTAGAAGTTTTTCTCACAACCTTTTTCTAAATTGCCATCAGCAGCGTTGCGTTTCTAGTCACGGGGGCGTAAGCAGAAAAGAAAAGTGAGGTTTTGCAGCATTTCGCATTCTCTACAACATGGGCATAGTGGCTTACACTTTACATTTCTGGTGAAGTCCATTAATCTGCCAGGGGATCGTATGGCTTTCTGCCCTGAGAAAATTATTCAGTAAAGCAGTTAGTCTGAACTTGCCGGTTAATGCTCTTTTCAGTCTTCAGTCATCTGCCAGGGTTGAGTAGGTTTGCACAGTCCCTGCTTGCTTTGTAAGGCTTGTTTCTATTGTTTGCAAAATGAATGGCACCTTAATTGCATAGCTTGCTTATTAGGTGCATTGGTTCGGTAGCCTCTTTTTAGCAGCGTTCCTGACGGAGCAGCAAGGAACGGAGAAAACGGAATTCAGCACTCTACTGAATACAGGTGGGAAGGAAGCCACACACTAATCACAATCTAAATCAAGTGGAGAAATGAAGTGATATTGGGAAATGTTAATCCAGGCTTGGGTTATCTGTTTGAAGCAGAGTCCCTGTGGGTGGGACCAATTGATCAGTTTTTATCAGGAGCGGCAAAGGTCTCTGAAACCTCGCCCCTGTCAATGGTATATTAGCTGTTTTTAATGCAATGACCCCGGTGTTTGGCCTGCAGGAGAGGCGTGTCTGTAGAGAGCCCTCTCTCTGCTATTTCATGAAGACACTACTATTGATTCTCTAGCTCCCTTTTTTTGTGGGCTGAATGGGTTATTTATTCATTAACCGCAGCTGAATCCATTTCACTATTGCTCTGAATCACTCTTCTAATTTTATTGCTTCAGGACTTTTGTGACTATTTTCTGCGGTGTTTTTCAGCTCTGTTCGAGGGAGCAGCTTGTTGAGTGTCAGGGGTGGGTGGGTGGGTAGCGATGACTGTCGGCGCTCAAAGGGAAGTGTCCTCTCCCTCTGAAAGAGCTCACTGATATGTTGTGAGTGGAGGACAGCCCTGGCTGGTAGTCACAGCACAATGCAGTTCCTCCCCAGGTCCCTACAAAGACCCCAGGACAGTAAGGGCCTGTAGCCTGTGCTGTGAGGCACCAACTTCAAAGGACTCTAAATTATCAGTCGGTCTCGGACTGTGCTGTTCTGAGCTGCTTCAGTAACATACCATTCTTCCTGAGGCTCCTCAAAGCGAGACTTGTCTGCTCCTCTGTGCATATTAGCATAGATTATGAGCTGCAGATATTCTTCTGCCCGCCGTTACAGTGAATACTAATGAGCTCAGCCGCTTGTCGTGGAACCGTAGTGTTGATAAAAGGTACACAGGCTTGATAAGGTGGATTGCTGATGTCTGAGGTTTTCCTTTCTTATTTGGTTTTTATTATGCCAGTCTTTTATGACAGACCGACAGTTTGCCTGGATCTAATATACTTTGGAAAAGGAAGAAAGGCATGAAATGCACACAAAAAAGGCTTGAGGGATTGCTAACTGCATCAGCTGCCCAAGCATGCCTATTTTGCAGCTGTATTAAAGATCTTAATTTTTTCCTCAGGTCCATTGTAATCTACAGCTACCAGCTATGCAGTGCAAACAATGTAGCGCTATGCATCTCAAGGCGAAGAGGTGATTAGAAATCTTTCAGTAGGAAGATAATTAAAGCCCCAACAATTGCTGGGGCTCTAATCTAAAGTGGAGGGTGTGAAAACGCTGCAGTAGATACCGGTCGAGACTAGTCCTTTGAACCAGGATCTGCCTCTCTGCAGTTTTGGGCCCTGTGGACCCCAGGCCTGCCCTGCTGGCTGGACAAGCTGCAGAGCGTGAGAGCTGTCTGTCACAGTGATCCGCCCTGACTGGGTGAGAAGACGGGGATAAAGGAGGGAAGCAAAGAGGCAGATGTCTCGGAGAGCCCCCATTGTATCTGTGAGCCGTGAACCACTGGTACACGACACAGGGCCCGCTTTGATGGAGCATCCGAAGCCAGCGGGAGGGCGGGCTGTATACATACCCAAATTGTTTTTGACTTCTCTCTTGAATATACATAAAGCGTCACACAAACCACATTCTCCCATTTTTTGGACTGCTTGATGTTTTTTTTTTTTTGTGATAAATTAAATGTATGGAGAGCCAGTCATTTGCCATGCATGCAAATGTACTATATGCCCAAACACAATGTCAGTGGAAGAACCATCTGCTTTAATGTACTTTCAACTATGTAGTTGTTCCTGTCTCTACCCCTCACAAACTGCAATCAAGGAGAGAAAAAAAACTATTTTATAATATAGGAGATTATGTAAATTTAGTTGAGATTTGATTCATTTATATTATTATAGTTTACCCTGGGATATTAAACAATAAAAAGAAAAGCTCTATAATATACTCTTGCTCTATCTGTGTTTAAGATGTCCTTCTCTAAAATGGAGCATTCTTCTTTGTGGTAAATGAGTTTCAATTGCTGTTTTTACTTCCTAATCCCTGTCAATTATATGTGAATTTTGTGCTTTTATGTGTCAAACGGTATCACCGAATTATGCTCAATGCTTTGGAAAAGACTTACCCAGAATTGTGAGGAGATTAAAAAAAGCACCTATATTTGATAAATCCTTCATTTAACATCTGCTTAGAAGTAGCAGTCGGAGAGGCTTATTAAATTGTAATTTGGTGATAAGTGATTTGAAAGCAGATGAGATTGAGTTTCTCCGTTGCATAGCTCCATGGCCTGAAGAACCTGAACCAAGATGCTGCTTAATTTCATTTTGCAGTTTGGATCTATAACTAGAGAAAGTGGGTCTGAATCGATACTATTGGATTTTGTCTTTATTTTACTGGCTATCGTTGGTGGGCTCCATATAATTTGGGCACTCACCATAACACTGGGGTAGTTGGAACGGCAATTACCTAGGAAGTGTATTTTATTTAGTTTTTCATCGTCAGAATCTATTTCATAATTGGTGATGATTAGTATACTGTCAGAGTAATCAAAGTCAAGTTTGTATACCACATACTGTGAGAGTATATATACGTTTTATTTATTTATTTATTTATTTATTTATTTGTTTGTTGGATTTTGAATTGAGTTTGAAGGGCACCTTGAGCAATTTTGGGGGGAAATAATTTTACCTTGCAGTTTTATTTTAATGTACTGTATATGTCTTACTGGAGCTTGAAATAGCATTTTCTGCTTTAAATGTTTGAAAATGAATCCTAGTGGGAATGTTTAGTTGGACATACCCACGGCCAACATGCTGAGTAGGCAGATTTATAATGTTTGTCCTGCTCAGCCAAAGCATTCCCTCGGTTGTATTCTCTCACAGAACAGCCCTAGTTTGTTTATTAGAGGAATTGGATTACAGTTACAGTTAATCTGTTCATCTGGATGCAGATCATTTGTGTCCTGCAACCCCCCCCCTCATCTTCCCCCCCCCCCCACACACACACACACATATACATGCACACCACCCCACATTGTTCCTATCCAGTCAGCACATGGAAGGTGTGAGACAGTCCTGTCAACAAACACTTTGGGCTTTCCAAACCAAGAGAGGAACCAAAGCTGCCTGTTTCATTGCGTGGGGACTGAGATGGGAGGATATGGAGGCGATCGGAGAAGAAGGCTCTTCTTTATTTTTTTTTTACTTCGAGATTGGAGGCTTGGATGAATTCTGCCTTCTAAAACGCCTGAAAATAATATCTGTGATGAAAACAAGTGTGGGAGCCATGGTTCCTTGCTTACTTTAGCGTCTGTTTCTTTTGTCAAAAACTGGTGTGAAATGTTTGGAGTGTGGAGTCTTTGTGATAAAAATAATAATACCAAAAAAAATGCTTTTGCTTGTTCCATCTATTTTTGATGATTTCAATTGTCCGTTGTGTTTTCAATTGTTCTTGACAATTTGTACCAGGAACAATTTCAGTGATGGAGGGAACACAGCTTAATTATCCCAAATTTAACAAGTGATTTGCATGTTCAGATGGGCATATGGATCACAATCAGATGAGGCTTTGCCAAGTTTTTTTCAAGTTAATTGGGTTGTATTTGTGTTGGCTAGAACATGGGGCCATTTACTGATACCTTTACTAATTACGTGTTACCCATAGCAGTGTTTTTCCAGACTGACTAATGGAAATGTTTTTTTTTTATTATTTAAAATTATGCTGTGAGGGTGGCAATTAGTATAATTTTATGAAGCACCTCCTGGAAAAATCCCTGTGAGTATTAATCCATTTCTAATAATGTATTGTCAGGGTCTCTCTGTAGTCTATTCATTACATATCAAGACACATAACTCGTGACTAAGTGGTATAGAAAATTACTAGAAAATTTTCTTCGTTTCGTTTAATTCCCTAAATTGTGGCTGTGATGATGAATATGAGTTTCTCATCTTAGAAAATGGTGTCTGCTTTGCCATTTCCCTGGTTAATGTCCTTTTCCACCAATGAATACATAGCCTTGTCTTTTTTGTATTTGAAACCTGGGAATAGATTTTGTAAACATCTGCCACTTTGAGTCTCTCACTGCCCTCTGATGTAAACGTCTGTATATAAATAATGGAAGACTTGCCCAAGGAAATGGCACAGAACTGCCTGAAATGTTACTGGACAAATCGGTGAGCCTGACAGGGCAGGGCGCATGTGTGTGTGCAAAATGGTACCAACTGGAGTCCTCCACAGTAAACAATGGTGAATCCACTCTGCAGGACGAGTCTGTCCGTATTGTTTGAAATGTACGCACTGAGCTGTGCAGAGCCGTGCCGTTGCACAATGTTGCCTAAGATTGGAAAAGTGGGAATACTTTTCCCAGCCTCTGCAGAATGCGTAAAGGCTGGGATTAGACTTATCGTGCTCATTGTGTGCACATTTCAGCCTCTGTGTGTTATGAGCTCCTGCCAGTTCTCACACTCTGGCAGACCTATGAAATAAAACCACACGGCAACATTATTGTATCGCTCCTGATCCGCTTACACCTTATCAAAGGGCACATCCTATTTGAGGCCAGGCCGCTTCATTTTCTCCCCCTCTTTAGAAAAAGAACCATATCACTGGAGACAAAACGAGCACACTTCTCAATTGCCCTCAAATGTAAATTACCGCAGGTTCGCAATCCATATTCATAATGCTGTACATGCATATGGAGATTCCCTAACTATATGCTGAGGCAAAATTTAGCCACAATCAGTCGCATGAAAAATACATGAGTGAAACAAAGAGTGATTGATGCATCTTGGCTGTAATATGTATTTAAATGGCAGTGGAAAGAAATAAGGTAAGCCTGTAAGAATGGCACTCATGACTGTTATTGGCCCAATCTTGCCTGGTGGTCATGTGATTAATTGATTCTGTTCTCATGTTGCAGAAAACCATGAAGGAATCATTGTTTACACCCATCTGCAGTTTCATTCCGTGTCTGGATTGAACTTCTCAGTTTGCCATAAGCGCTCATGAATGATTCATGTTTTTGCTAAGCTTCCATGAAACTTCATTATGAGTAAACATGGTGTAGGCCTTGTTTAACCAGGAGTCACCTGATCATGTTAGAGATGGAGAATGAAAGGGGGATGCTATTTTTTTTTCTCATCTACCTTTGAATTGGCCCTTGCTGCGTTTACTTACTCGAATGGAAATTTGTTTGGAATGAAAATGGTAATGTTAGTGTCCTTCGGCACCAGTGTAGAGAACAACACAAGCTGTTACGTGTAAACCTAGTTGTTATCAAACGGGGAAGAGCTTTTTCAGCGGCACACCAACTCTGAGGCTGCAGAAATGGGCCCAGATGTCCAGTGTGTTAGCCTGTGATACTGGTGATGTGCGGCTGATGCTGTAGACAGTGTTAACGCTGGTAATGACGGCGTAGGCCTTGCTCTGTGCCCAGCCGCTCTTGCTAGAAATGTTTGTCTACACGATTGAAATGAATTCATTCATAATGGAACTGTTGTGCCATATAAATCTAGTCTGCTCCTTTCCCCTCCTTTCCTCTTGTGCGCTGTGTGTGTGTGTGTGTGTGTGTGTGTGTGTGTGTGTGTGTGTGTGTGTGCTCTCTCCGGAGCCCTGTGCTGCACATCATTAGGCTCGGTCACGTAATTGCAATCCAGTTCAGAAAATTGCTGTGGTGCCCCCTCCGCAGTCTGTGGGTCACTCGCATTATTTAAACAGAGCCTGGCGGCCCGTAAAACGCCAGCCCAACATAAATACATCAGCCGGGATTTGGAAAGGCGAAGGCATGTAACAAATGTTACTTGTTTAATGTACACCGAGGCATTGTGCCTTCGCAAGCGAGGTTTATGCTGATGTCTGCAGATGTGTTTGACCTTTTAAGTGAGCTCTCTCTCTCTCTCTCTCGCACACACACTTTCATTCTCTCTTGTCTTGCTCTCTCCAGCCTCCTTTTACCCCCCCCCATGCTTTCACCCACTCACCTTTGTTCCCTATGCAACAAACTAGCTGCTGGCTGGAGCTAAAAATATGAAATCCAAGAATAAAACAATGTCCTTACTAAGAAAAGGCTGAGTTGAAGAAAACTGAGTGGAGAAAAGTGATGTGTGAACAAATTTTTCGCTTTCCGCTTGCGCTTTCATTCCTTCTGGTTCATCTTTTTTTTTTTTTTGTAGGGGACGAGGCAAGTGTGCGTTTCTCCTGAGAGTGAAATTAGAATATAATTATAATACAGAGGGTGGCCAGCCACTTTGAGGTCAGATACTGAAGATGATGAATCAACCTTAGTAGCTTTTCAAATCCTTATGGTATGTCTCAGAAACATCTACATAGAGACCATTTATTTACATTTGGGCCCACCTTCCTCAGTCCCACCGCACAGTGAAGGTCAAATTCGGTTTTTAACAGTGGGAAGTTGCTTGGCAGGGAGAGAGAATGCACACAGCCCGGAGCTGAAAAGTAAATCATGTGTGTAGATGCACATCTCCGAAACTGAGGTCACACCCACACACAGGACTTTACTCTGCAATTACTGCGTTACTCCCACCTGTGGAAATGACTGAAGGACAAACAGGATTTGTGAGCTTCATGCCTCCCTGGTTTGAGCTCTGCAGTGCTGGCAGTATGCAGAAATTTGGCTTTTCTTTATCCTAGTCAACTTGTCAGAACAAGCATTTTGTCCATTGTATGCACCTCACATTGTAGTAATGGTGTTGTCCTGATATGTCAAACGGTCTGTTTGTTTATTTTTTTTTTTTAATGTAAACTTAACATCTTGACAGATTTTTTTTCTTTTAAATGAATTGGAACAGTTTTACTGCAATTTAGATGGGATGCTTAAGGGAAAATCAAAATGATTCCTACAAATACTAAGCTAGACTTACTTTCTGTGATACTTGTGCAATTTCCTTGTCCTCTGAAATGGTGTCCTATTTCAAATCGCAGATTTGCTGATCAGCGGTGCTGGTGACAAAATTATACTCCAGGAACATCTGGTGTTGGTTTTTTATTTATTTTATTTTTTTGCACAACCTTACTTACACAAACACGCTTCTTACCCACTCTCTTTTCCTGCCATTGTCATGTGGACATGGAAGGATCCTCCTTCAGCAAATTGCAATCTTCAAGTAATAAAAACATAAACTAGCCGCAACAGCAGGAGGAGCAGTTACTCCTACCAGAGTAAGCAAATGGAAACTTCTACCCCCTACAAAATAGACATCTAACATGAACAGACAGGGTAAAAGGGAAGTGAATAAGCACTCGCTGGGCTGTAGCAAACGTCTGCGTCATTTTATACTGCTTTTTGTTTTGAAAGAGGAACTCTTGTAGAAATTGTTGATAACTATAAGATTTCCATTGTGAAAAGGAAATATCAAGAACCATGTGGCATTCGTAATATATAGATGATGTCTACAACGACCAGTAAGTCGACCTGCATTTATTTCTGTTTTAGCATACGTGTTTGTATTTCACACAGGCTCTTGTGTATTAGGTCTAATTATCAAATTTCAGATTTAATTTGCTGTATTCATATTTCACAGTTTATGCAGCTCGTATCTATGAAAAGCAACCCGATCTAGCTTGGCCTAGAAGCCACATTTTAATAAAGCAAAATGTAACAACATACCATAATTTGGCAAATGGGTTTGTTTTCCACAGTGCGCTGATTTTTATTTAGGCCTACTTTTCACATAAAAGTTTTTGCGGCCCTTATTCTACCCAATTTGAGCATGTGTAAATGGCTCTTATGTATTATTCAGGATCTTTTTAATCTCACAAAATGTGCATAGTTAATGGATGTGAGTGAAACTGGACTGTGTTACGCGTGCTTAAATAAAGATGACATACTGTATTGTCAAAGGTCTTTTTGAGAGTAAGATATAAGAGGACCTTTATATTTTGGGGGTGCAGAAGGGGTGCTTTTATGGGATAGGTGCAGACGAGGTCCTTGAGTGTTTTAACGGCCTCATTTTTCTTTGGTTTAGTTGAAGGCCTTGAATTCTAATTAGCAACCCCCCCTCCCCCCCCTCTCCATTTATAACTGCTCTTTCTGAAGTGTGTTCTGTAGTGGACTGTTTTTAATTATGGGGGTGTTGGGAAAGCTCAATTCTGGGCCTCTGGATTGCCATTGAGCTGAGCGGTGTTAACAATTAGGAAATTCTTTACTTTCTTGCCATCCATTTTGTCTGTGATTGTGACCTGTGGCCAGACTGGGGAGGAACCTGAAGAAAGAGCACGTTCAGCACTAGACTGTACCTGACCTGCTGAACTCCACCATTTTTACATTGGCTTCAGAAAAATCTGTGTGTGTTAAATTAAAATGATTGAAAACATTTGCATTTAACTGGACTTGGCCATTCTCTATGGCCTCACATTTATAAGTTGCATGACAATTTGCAGATGGGATATTTCTATTAAAGAGAACATTTATTGAGAGTTTCAGTTTATGGGATTCAAGGATTTTTCTTTTGAGAAATTGTGCTACATTTCTGTTGAAACGACTTTGTTTGCTCTTAGATAATCCAAGTCAAAACTTCTGCATGTTTTTTTCAGAACCACTACATTTGTCTCCTAGAAAAGTGCCATCAGACATACTGTATGCCTGGGTGTGCTTTGTGGTTCTTTGTGGTTACGTCAGAAGACTTGTGATTGGAGGGTTGAGGTTTAATATCCCTGTGGAGCGCTGTTGTTACCTGAGCATGGTCAGGTCAGGTCAGTTGGTGTACTTTTGTAAAGAAGTATGTTGAAGTTGGCTACAGAAACATAGTAAGTAAATAGACAATTTTAGTAAGGCCAGGAGGTTCAAATGATCTGTACTATATGTTTGAAAATTGAGCATTTTTCAGGAATAAATACTAACTGCCCATATTACTTCTATTACTTATTTTTATTGCGTATGCATATTAAGAAGAAATTATAACGGAAACGGTAGGAGAAAAAAAAAGAAATATATTTTTATTAATGCTTGCATGGCTTTTAATTTTAACTGCTTGACATTTGTGTAAAGTGTAAATATACTGCTAATAGCAATGCATTTTTCTGTCTCTTAGCAAGTATTTTCCATTCTGTTAAAATAACTTTTTATGTTTGATTTCATAACAAAGGGTTTTCACATTCAGGGCTGCCAGTTCCTCTTTTCTATCATCCAGAGCTTTGTGCTTCTTTTAGCTAAGGATATGGTGCAGTGAATGTGTAACTTCTCATTGTGGAAGTTTCAATGGTAACACCCCACCCCTGATACTCATTATAGGTACCCCAAATGTCCCTCACATTCCTATAGGCTTACATATACTTAACAAGTGCTTAGTACACTTCAACCAACACTATTCCATTAACCGGCCCTATTACTTTAACACCAGAGAGGCTAGGCTACTCGATGTAATAATGGTCTCATGACGAAGGCATGCTCTCGCTTTTCCGCACAGGAGAGGAGTTTGAGAGTGGTGTGATAAAGAGTGTCTGCTAAATGGCAGTAAGGCATGCCCTAAGCAGGTTGGGCAGGGCTGTGCTTGGCCCGAGTCAGGCCTGTCCCGGAGTTTCAGCCACAAGCTGAGTCAGCCTATTTGTGTAAACATTGGCTTTTGTCCCCGTATTGAAGGTGTTATTTCTAGCCTCACATAAACACAAGGTCGGAGAGTTGCCAGCCGCGTTGTGTAATGTCTTAGATCATCTGTTCCTACAAGTGAGTGTATGAGGGCCAGTCCCTATAATCTACAGAATGTGGTGACGGAATGCAGTGAATGCTATGAAATTGCTAGCCTCACATATCGTGGTGGTATAATTATCCTTTATGTATTCAGTCTTTCAGGCCCCAGGCTGTTACCGTCTTCAGCACATTACGTCATGTTACTTTATGCATTTCGCCATTATTACACTTCCAGCACCTGACAGAATCTTCTCTTGTGTAAATGCTTAGAAGTTTTGCCACCTATAACTTAAGTGTTAGTGACCCTCCCTCTATTGCTCCACACATGGGCACACCCCACTAGGTTTAACTATATGTTAACCTCCTACACAAATGCTCGTTTGTCTGTAGATGGCTTGTTGTTTCTCCTCCCGTTGTTGTGCTAATGCTGTGTTTGCATATGCAAAGACGCTTCTATTGATTAAGAAAGCGGCTGCGAGCACTCAGGAAATATGGCTGAGAAGTGCGAAAGGCTAAATAATTACCACTGCTTTCCCCCTTCGCAGGAGGCGAGGCATGATAGCAGGCAAGATTGTAGATGGGGTGGGGGAATGCATTTATCTGGGAAAGTACTCATGTATACAGGATGTTGGAAGTGGTCAAAGGGGTAGCCTGGTTGATAGATTGTTTCGCTTGTGTTTGCATTGTAAATCACTCCGGATAAGAGCGTCTGATAAATGGCGGTAAAGTACAGTAAATAATGTTTGCTTTATTAGATGAAAGTGTTTAGTTGTCCCTCACAGAGTTCATGCACAAGTTGTTTTGGGGATTGGATATGTGTGCGTGTTTAGTGTGCCTATAGAATCCACAAATGTTCATCAAAGGGTTGTAACGTCCCCACCCGGTGTCATTCAAGTATGTCTCAATGGTATACCATGTCTGTAGCATAGCACTGCTGCCACAATCACTGCTGCATTTACATACAAGGGCTCTTTGGAAACCGTAGAGAGGAATTCTATGCCATGCCTTCCCGTCCTTCTCTCTATGGATGTCAAGGTCGGTATGTCGGAGGACTGCTTTGTTTATAGACATTTCTGCTCTTGAACTCTGCACATCTGGTGGCTGTTTTAACAATGGTTAACAATGTTTAGGCTGAGAAATAATGATTCATGACATTTGTTTACAAGCACTAGTGCTGAGTATGTGAATACACTGCCTTTTTGCCATTTTGGTAAATGTTCTACTTGGAAGAAAATAGGGGGGGGGGGGGTGTCATTGAAACTGGTCAGAGGTTGTGGGTAAAAGCCTAAAACAAACAGTTTGGGTGCATTGAGTAAGCATTTTATTGTGATCAGTCTATATTCCAAAAGAAATGTCCACTTTACAAATGAGTATTTTCACTCCTGTTTGTACAATGGTTGTGTAAATGCCTTTTACTTCTCTTCCTGTCCCCTGCAGGTGATGCCTTCTCAGGTGGCTCCGGTCCGTTTCTCAGCAGTTATGTGAGCGGTGGGCTTGCCGCTTCCTCCACCCCTCATGGCAGCCCCGCCCCCATGGCCTCCGACCCCTCCTTCAGAGCCCCCACCCCCTCAAACTTGCAGATGGCGCAGCTCTGGGCGTCCCATCCACACGAGGGTAATGTTCTTCACCAGCTGATCTCTTTCCACACGCCTCGCGTATCGAGTCGCAGTGAGGCGTCCGTTCGAAACAAAGTACAGCTCTCCCAGATGTAAGCATGCTTGAACATACTGAGTTTAACAGTCAGGTTTATTGTTTGCAGAATGGCTGGCCAAGACAAAGGAAGGATGTGGTGGCTTGTGAAACACAAGCCTGGTTTGGATTTGAGCAGTGTAACGAATAACAGCTTTTTGTGATTAAAAGCGGGATTGGGGTTTCCTGACTAAGATTTAAATAAATAAGAATTAGATTAAGCATCTAGGAGAAAAATGTATTTCATTTTTGTTTTTATATTAGCAATACATTTTGGAGCTGGAAAACGTGTGTAATCAATATGATCTCATGGGGGAAAAGGCTCAGTGTATTTAAAATAGTGGATTACTGTATTTTCTCTAAATAAACAATTGCTAAAATGTTCAGGTAGATTTCCAGATATCACAATTGTTTTCATTTTTTCTTCTTTTTTTCATAAAGTTTTCACTATAGACCAGCATTTGGACTGGTTATGTAATTCTTACTGTCTTGCCCAACAAAAATGGGAAACCCGTTGTTTACCTATATTAGCTTTTTAAGAAAGCCTACAGAGTGCAAATTGACATGGTGAAACACCAACTGATTTTGATTCCTCAGTTATTTTATTCCCTTAGTTTCTTTCATTCATATCAATTTAGAGTATAACTTTCACGTGGTAAACACAGGTCTAGTAAGTAGAGCATGGTACTTAACCACTGTTTTCACATGGCGCTTAACCCCAAAGCAATTACGTGGAGAGCTTCGAGTTTTCAGGGTGACATAACGAAGAGTGTAATGTGCCATACGACTTTCTGACTGTTGTCGTGTACATTCAGCTACTGTAATGTAAACTATTTGTATTAAGTTGGATAATGTATATTACTGGCTCATGGTGATTGTACAAGTAGATAGTATTGGCTTTTCATTAAAATCGAGGCACGGGCTGATACTAAGGATGTAACGATACACAAAGTTTGTGTTTTGATATGAATTTCGATTGAAAGGTCGTGACTCACTTTGATTTCCGATTCTTTATTTGTTAAAATGTGTCGTGCTCCAGAGCTCTCATTACATATACTGCACAGCTCGGCTGAAAACAAAAATACAAACTTGAAAGTAGTAAACGCCGATAATGAACCTTAAACATTATATTAATTGTGAACCATACTATTAAGTTAAGCCTAGCTTTTAAAACCAAACATTTTGGAAACATTTTAGTATAATTGCATAGCCTTGTGCAAATTTTTTTTAATTAAATCCGCTAATAAAACAGTGCTTAAACCCTGTGTCCTCTACTACACAAAATGGTTGGACATCGTTAGCAATGAACATTCCTATTGCATTGATAATGGCAGTTGCGTGAGAATTGGATGGTAGTTTGATGTTGAATGCAGTGAGAAGCGTGGGTTGAGTCTCTTTTCACTGAGGTCAATTTCGTTATGATGTCTGCGTATGTGTGCTGCCATGTTTGTAGTGTTACTGGTTCCAGCATATGACAACTGTGTGTGGCACAGACGTGTTTTGTCAACGACACAAACTTGATGTCATCGGAAACTGGGAAAGCGAAATTAATGTTGCTGTGGTGAAAATCAGTGGTCAGCGACACCAATTGGGCTAACGGCTCCTGATGCCTGTGTATGGCCTGATGGCTGCCTCCCTGCCCTATAACTCAGCAATGCTGTAATTATAGAGCGCCAGGTCTCTTGGCATCTTCTTGTAAAGGGGCTTGCCTTGCCACTGACGGATGATCTGTGGGGAGGTGGGGGCAGTGATGACAACCGCAAGGGCCGTTGCCTTCTCAGGGTGTGGCACTATTCGAGAAATCCCCTCGCAGCCCGTTATCTGCCTCCAAATTCTCTGCCTTTTAGAAACTACTTTTTAAAAAATGTATTTAAAAAGCTGAAGTAAGAGCAGTTTGTTCAGTACAGAATCAATTGGAGGCCTCAAAAATTCTTGATTTTAAAACCAAACTATATCCTTGCCTCAAACTCAACATGGATGTATTATTCATCACATTGGCTCATGGGAGGGCCTGGTATACACAGGGCCTTTGTTGTTGTTGCTAAAGTGAGTGATTGGGGGTGAATTCCTGACAAATTTCTCTGTCATAGTTTTCAAAGCTGTTTTTCAGCTCTACCAGTACAGAAATGTGATGAATCGCTGGCATTGAGGTGTACTCGGTCTCTGTTCCCTGTGAAAATATTTGAACACGTATGTTTGTTCTCAAGGACGCACCTGGTTCTGATAAAAATTAAAAAAAAGATGATAATAAATATATATATATTTATATATAAATATATATAATGGGTAGAGCACAGTGTGTGGTTTTGCTATTTTTAACAGAAGTGTAAAACAATTGAATCTATAGTTTAAAGAACTTCACTTGAGCATCTGGTGTCTTGTTATTACAAAGAATACAGGGTGCTGACATTATTCAAGTATTCCTTTGTTTTTGAGTTGTTAATCCTGTATTCTTTTGAGTTGGGAATGACATGAGTGAATGTCAGAACACTGGTTTTCTTGGTTTTGTGCATCTGTAACCCTCCAGGAATAGTTGGATTTGAAATGACTGTCTTCTGTGTACATGTTAACGAAAGCTGCTTTTTTTTTCTCCAAGCACGTCAGACTTCACCACTATTTCCTTTCTTCCAGGCCTATCAGTCTAGAAAGATTTCTGTTTGAATATAAAGAACTCGCCACCCTGCCACAAGAGTTCACATTCCCTATATCTTTACTTGTATAGAGTCATTGAATAGAGCATAAAGCAGCTATTGGTGGGTTGAAAGTCCTTTATTCAGATCTATTAATGGTGTGTGACACTCACCTTTGGCCCCTGAAGTTTGGCAGTGGGCTGAGTATGCTCCCACTGCCTGCACACCCCCAGGCGTGTGATTGATGTGGATTTGCACGTTACCGTCCACACTTCTGCACGCTCCTCCGCCAACTACTCTTGTTACACATGTGTTTCCAATCAGAGGGGAAAGTTCAGCCTAACATTTTAAAGGCTTTGTTGATAGGTTCGGAGGCATGCAGCCGGGGGCGTTGTTAAAAGTGGGGAGGGGTGAAAATATAGGACGACATTCATCGCCTCAGTGTAACCGTGGAAATGACAGTAAAAATAGAAGTGCAAGCCTTTAATGAATCCTATATTTCTCCCGTCTGAGCACTGGTAGAGGAGAGTTGATTGATGTGAGGCGTTCCTCTCTGTGGTCTGCCGGCTGGGCGCCGACTCCCTGGGTCCTGTGTTTAGACGGTTATGGTGAAGGAGATGAGACAAGATGGGTGTCTGCCAATCTCTGGGGGGGTTACGCCATCTTCCCTCCCGTGATTATTTGACAAGGCACGGCGAGGGCAAGAGCTAATGATCTGTGACATGTCAAGCTCCCAGCCCTGCCCTCTCACCAGGGCTCTCCCCGAGATCCCTCCCCCCCACGTGTGACCTTTCCCAACAAAGACGGCAAAGAATTCCCCTCTGCCCATGTCAGAGTTCTGAAGCCTCCAGCTTTGGAGAAGGAGATTGTGAAGTCACGTTGGTGGAGGGGGGTCACAGGGGAAAGTTTAATACGTTAGTTACGGTTCCCTATCATTTCCAGTGCACTCAGTGACGTTATGTAAAATATATTCCAAACGTCCTGCTTTTTGAGTGTTAATTGCCCCATTCAGATAGTTCCACTCTGAAAAGTTAACTGTGAAATTACCCTTTTCAAAGCACAAATTTCTATACTATCTGCATCACTTTACTGTAACCTTATCCCGTCCTCAGTAATGGCTCCCTGGAGAATTGGTAGGTTAAATCATTCTTGTATGCTCTGAGAGGCAGGCCTGTATATCTTCACAATTCACAGTCACACTGGCTTAAACCCTTAATCTGTTTGGTGGATTATATTCTTTCTTTTTTCCCTCCTCTTTTTCCACCCCATCATAGTCTTGCGATGGGCTTTATCAAGTGTGGTGAATGGGCCTCAACATTTTTGCACATAGAGGCTATCTCAAAAGGCTGGAGAGGTCAATGGGCAGCTAAAACTAATTATCCTCCAGAAATTGCTGAGGTTGACATTTGCTTACTTTATTGCATAAGAGAAACTGAGATTAGCTGTGATTAGGTGTTCTCCTCATTTAGAAAGCAGCTCCTGCCTCCGCGATCACTGAGAAGGCAGGTTTCCATTAAGGAGTGACTACAGTGCAGTGTGAAAAATACATTTGTGCATTTAGTTTGAATTATATTATTTTCTCTGTTTAATGTTGCCACAGCCTTTACATTAACATACTTTTATGTTTCCTGCTAATGCCAACTACCAGAAAAGAGAAAATGGTTGTGCTGATAATCTGCTGTTGGATGTTATTTGTGCATGCTGTAAAAATGTGATACAATGTCCTAGTGTCTTAGTAAATCAAACTTATGAATTGGGAATGGTCATCATGTTCAATATATACATTTGTTACATTTGGCTTTCTTCATTTCAAGCACGATATAGATGAGAGATCTCCATGACAAAGTGAGTGTTTTTCAAAAGCCTAAAGCTATTTTGTTGCTGTCGATACGTACGTCCTGTCGATACATACGCCAACAACTAATAACCGATATCAGCAGCCAAATATACTTTGGTGATTTGCAGTGCTTTTTATTGGAAGTAATTGAAACAGTGTGTGCAACAAATAACACCAAATGTGCTATAGCCTTCTTAATGAAAAGAGGACTAGCTAAATAAAAGGTGCTTCACAGCCAGTCCAAAATGCATTAAGAAGGTCTCTTCATGCAAATTGAAACAAGGTAATATAACAAAACATTTATTCTATTTTGCACTTTCAGAATATCTTTAGAGGTGTTGTCATTGCTGTTCATGTGCAACGGTGCAACTGAACTAAAGAAAGGTCGTTTAGTAGATAGTTTTGTTTATGTGTTTAGCTTGGAACAAAAGTAACTATTGATCAGATGGAATACATAAAAATGGTTTATTGCAGTTGATTAGTTGTTTTACACATTTAAGGGGTAACTTTGTGAAGTTGTGAAGAGGAGTCTAAGGTTGTGAAGGCCAGGGTTTATTGTAATCACAAAAGTTATTGCTAATATACTGTTCCTCCAGCCTGTAAATGTTCTATTAATGATATAAATTATACATTTCATGGTTTAATTTAATTACTACAGTATTTTTCCTGTCTGCTGGTTATAATATTTCAGAGCAATACCTATTGAGAATATGACAATGCAGTGTAGGGGCTGAGCTTCAAGGTCTGATACTGATATTGAGCACTTTTAGAATCCTAGCTCCTCAAATAAAAATCTGACTTTTTAGATTAAATGCATCCTCCAAGAATTTGATTTCTATGAGTGACCTCAGACCTTTACACCTCTGCATCTGTTCCTTCTGGTCGCCTCAAAAAACTTTATAGTTGAAGCTGCTGAACGACTTCCCAACAAATAAATACCCCTGGATGTGGTGAAGATTGTGGCAAGTTCTCTAGTTCCTGAGAGATGAGTCCTGAGGGATTCCTGACAGTTCTAGAGAGTTCCATGGAATCAAATGTCGTAGTGCCGTCAATAGCGCAGCGCTCGCGTTTCATGTGTCCGTACAGCACAACATAAGGATTTTGTTGGTGAGCTATTCAAGGCTGTCTGTCTAGAAATGATTATGCTGCATCCTTATCCATCCACAGAACAAAGACCTCCACGGGCTATACAGTGTTTTCTAAAATTATTGTTATTGAGACGATGTTTTCAGAGGAGAATTCATCTCCATTTTGTTTCATAAAACCAATAAGCAGAACTCGCCCTGTGTATTTTGGTAACTTAACGAGAGAAAGCTTGGTAGATACATTGGACCAGGCTGCATAAAGTAGCCAATGTGAGTTATAAAGATACTTTTTCAGGACCATGTAAATTGCTGTCTTGGGACTCGGTGTGCTAAAGCGTTTATCCATTGGTTCTTTTTTAAGCACAGAGTGTTTGCATTTTGTGTGGTTTTAGATGGGTGATGTGCCCAAGCCTTTTTAAATAATTTGCCCTGGAGATATTGTAGCAACTGAAAATTACTGTTTTTTTGTAATGCTTCAGACCTCCTTCGGCAAAGCATTTACAAATCATCTCAATGTGTGTTGACTTTGTGGTGATATTTTTCCTTTTTTCTTTTTGGTTTTGTTTTCTTGATGGTGAACTATCCCACTGACCTCTGGTAACACTCATTATGGTGCTCTGACCTTCATTCTAACCCCTATGTGAAGATGTCTATTATCATTGGCCCTCCACAGACAGTTTGGTTTATGTTTGATTTGTGAGGGGCAATATTAACATTCACTCCATTGACTTGATCAGGCCCCATCAGGCTTTATCCTCTGTTCCAGCCCTGGCAGAATGCATTTACCGTCATATCTATTCAAACCTTCACGTGTTGTGCTATTGGTAGACAAGTCCTTCTAGAAGCAGCACAGTGGCTGTTCTAGGCTTCAGTATACTGTTTGTATTCTTGTGCCACTTTATGAGAAGTTCTTGCTGCTCAGGAGGTGTCATTTTACAAAATAAATACAAAGCCTTGTTAGAATTGATAAATGTGACAACATTGTGATTGAAGCATTATTGTAAAATGCTAAGAAGGAGAGGAGACGGGAGCTATGCATCGTATGCCACAAGCTTGTGTGCTCGGTCATGTTTACCGCAACAGCAGTGCACTCAATATTACAAGGGAAAACGAATCACCAATGGCAATTGAAACGAATGGAAATGACGTGATTTATATCATGAAATTGCACTATAATATCTTGCGACTGAATTGCATCTCCACCCTGTACCATGGGTCTGCATTTGTCATGACTATAAAATGGTTGAATTACAGCTCATGATTACTGCAACTGTTATGTGATATGCTCATATTAGCTTCTCCATGTGCAACTTTAACTTAGCAAGACTGAGGGTTAGACTGCATACAAATAGGAAAATATGAATGTATTAAACAAAACAGGCATTTTTGATTTTGTTTTTTAGCTGGTAGTTCAAGGGTTTGAAAGCTAGTGTCAGCGCAATCTTCTTTTTTTGTTTGGATTTCTTTTTTTTTTTTTAACTCTAAGGGCATGGAACCTCTTTGGCTGGTATGTTTACAGGGAATCAGATGTGATGAGCACTGAGCACTTGACCTTTTCTTGTTAAAGCCTTCCTTTGATTTGGCTGTTAACAGTTCCCAGACTAAGATACCTAATAACATTGAGATCTCAGGGCCAATGACATTATTGCAGAACATTCACAGAGACATGTCTGCCATCAAACTAAACCAGGAGTGTGTGTGGGATCTTTCCATAGCTATTCAATTTTTAAACATTTTTTTATAGAAGGGGTCTCCAGTGTCTTGGTCACTCATATTTTAATGTGGTTGTTTTAGTAGCCATCATGACAGCTCAGTGACCTTCTCAAACCTGCTGAGCCTGTCTGATTTACACACACGTGTTGTGTTATTATTACACGTTCAGAGTATGGTGGCTTTGAAAACACATATTCCATGTGTCAGTCTTCACATTGCTGTAACGGGAGGCTCAATCTTGATCCTTGTGTCTGTGTGGTTGATGAATGGTGCTGCCCTTTTGTCAGGTTGGACTTAAATCGCATCAGGTCACCTCATCCCCCTCTCTGTGCCTCAGAATGCCCTCCACCACCCATTGGGAGTTTTTAGCTTTCAGTTTTTTTGCAGACCTGCAGTCTCACCTCACTAGCGCAAATGCTACATCAGTCTCCATTATATCGGCCATAACAATAACAAGTATCTGTCCTACTTTAAAAATAAAAAAATGCAAATGAAGCAGCTTCTCTTTATTTCAAAAGCCTGAAACAGCATTTATTTTCTTTAAAGATGTCATGTCTAAATTATTTATGCATTTAGCTTCATTCGGAAGAGCAATGGATTGTTCTTTTCAATTTAAGTGTCATATTCCTACCCAAGTGAAACTGAGCTAGAAAAAAATAGTTCTGCCAGGAGAAAGGAGATAGGTATTCAGTCATTTGCAGGTTTAAAAAGTTAACATTTTCTACCTCTCCATGTCCATAATTCAGGGCGCTAATATAAATGCGGTTTTATTTTTAATTGTAGAGAAGTGAAGTTATCATATTAAAAGCCACATAGTCATATTGTATATTAGTTGAAAAGGGAATGAAACTCTTTGCTACAGTCCTGGTAGTAGTGGGCTAGAAGCACAGTATCAAACCTAGTTCAACAGTGTGAATGAAAATGGTAAACCAGATTAAATTGCATCAGAAATGAATACATTAAAGATCCTTTTGGGAAATGTCATTGCTATTCTTGTTGACTAACTATGTCAATGTTATTGAACATCTGGCTACCTAAAGTTATAAAGCTAACAAAGCAAAAAATGACTGGTTTTTAGGTTTAGAATTTTGAAGCCATAGGCTTTGAAGATGGCTCTGTATCCTGATAAATCGTAAGACTATTAGAAGCTTCAAATGAATCCTCTGACTTGCTGTGTTGTGTAATGACACAAGCACAGACTGCACGGGATGACTGCTGGTCCTCTCACTCCCATGGACCGCCCACATGGCCCTGCTGCCTTTTAGACGAATTTCAGGAAAACGGCCTCATATAATAATACTAATAACATTAATAATAATGTTTCTGCTGAAATTTGTTAAATGAAAACGACATTTTCCTATTAAAAAGTAAGCTCCCGGAATGGTTATTTGGCATTAGGCCAGGACTGCAGAATGGTCGAGGAAACACTGGTAATAGTTTTAAATCTCTGTTCTGCAGACTTCAAATAGGAGGTAGCATGGTATATTGTTTATAATACAATGTCCAGTTGGGAATCTGACACAGGTTCTTCTTGCTTTTCTAGGTTATCCCCACCTGCCCAGCAGCTTGTACCCCAGTCCCTACATTCCATTGGCACACATGGAGCACCCGAGTAGTGGCAGCCCCCTTCTCGCCCAGCTGAGCCAGCATGCGCTCTTTGACTCCCAGAAAGGTCAGTATACCGCCTTTCACACACGCCACCGCATGCCACATCCTCCCCGCTTTTCATTTACACAGGCATCTCAAACCATAAAGCACTTTCACACTGACAGTTGGGAAAGAGCTATGAAGCTACCTCTAAGTGAGTAAGGAGCTGCGCTAGGTTTATGCATCGACTTACCAAGAGTTGTGAAATTCACCATGCTGGTTTACACAGGACTGTATTTTCAGAAATCCAACCAATGCTAACATTTATAGGTTTCCAGCTGTCTAATATTTGTGTTTATTTCCGCCTCGACAAATGACCTTTTAATTACTAAAGTGGTCAAATTGACTGCAGATGGTAGAAGCCCGTAGGGAGTGGCATGGCTGATCCTCTTGAGTGAAGATTGCAGTAGTACATGTGGTGTGTAGCTCAGCTAGTCTAGAGGGGAGCGGGGCTGAGGAAAAGTACTCTCAATGAAAATAACTGGAGCATATGATGCTGCTCAAACATATGCTTTAATCGGTCAACAGAACAGATGGAGGTCCGCAGCTATCTTTTTGATTATTATCATTGTATTGATTTTTTTGTCCACCCTCTGAGTTTAATTACTTTGCGTTTTTATTAGACCTATACCTTATGACCAGACATTTGCTGAGAGAAATGTGTGTGCGTGCTTGCACATGTGTGCGTGCATGCGTGTCTGTCTGTCTGACTGACTTTAATGTTACATGCATTATGAGTGTATTTATTTTTATTGGGACTATGCAAACATTTTTTCAGTTATTTTTCAATAACTTCATCCCTAGGGCCAAAGGAAAATGTTTTTTGCAGAAGTACAGTGAATTCTTGCTGCAAGTTATTAAAGTAGATATAACTTTGGTTCACCCAAATGAAAAAGGAAACGATGTACAGTGCTCGACGCTCATGGGTATTGGCTGTTATCAGATGGGCCTGTTGTACTAATGCTGTGAGCAGGGGCCTTTGAGAGTATGTGCTTAAGAATGAGGGTAAAGAGATGAATGTGAAATGCATGCAACATTCCTCTGCACATGTCTCTTCCACAGAGCCTGGTAGCAATAACCCACTTTGTTCTTCATGAACTGTCTCTGTGGCTCTATTTTTTGTTTTGCAGAAGGTTTTTACCTCCCGGGCCATGCTGGCCAGTCGGCCTTGCACTCCCAGTCCTGCATCCCCAGGACCCCCAACGCCCACGTGCACAGCGTCCTTTCGAGGGAAAAGGAGGCACCACCCCATTCCAGGGCCCTCAAGGATTCCGTCAGGGAAACCAGCAGGGACAAACCATACAAGAGTGAACCTGGCCACCCCCTTCCTCGCAGGGACAGGGACAGGGAGAGAGAGAGAGACAGGGAGAGAGAGAGAGACAGGGAGAGAGAGAGAGACAGGGAAAGAGAGAGAGACAGGGAGAGAGAGAGAGACAGGGAGAGAGAAAGAGACAGGGAGAGAGAGCGAGACAGGGAGAGAGACAGATACGGGGACAGAGACAGGCCTAAAGAAGAACCCAGGCCCCACAGTGTGGTGGACCTCACACAAGACGTGAAGGTGGAGGGCGAGCGGAAACAGGCCAGCTCAGACAGGCATTTCAAGAGCAGGGAGCACACGCCACCATTCCTCCGTGAGCATTCACCCAGCCCGGCTGCCGCAGAACCAAAGTCAAAGAACCCTCTGCAGACCTCCTCGCTCAGCAACTGCATCGGCAGCGGTGGTGGCGGCCCCTCGCTGAGGTACGAGGGCGCTGAGCAGGAGAGGTGCGCCAAAGACTTTGGCCACCACGACGAAAACATGCGGCCAGGGACCCACATACACACAGACAAGTTGAAAAAATGCGACTCGGTTGTGACGTCAGTCGGCACTTTACACGTTTCCTGTAGTTGTACCTCCCCTCACAGTAGCGCCTCGCAACTCCCTCCCAGACTGGTGTCCTCTGGCGCGTACAATCCTTCTCACCACATGCCATCCAGCTTGTACCCCGTCTACTCTGTGGCGAAGGAACACAAAGTGATCGCGCCCACATTCGTGCCTTCTGTTGAAGTTTATGACGAGAGAAACGGGCCAATACAAATAGCTTCACAGGCGCGAGATAACAAGAATGACAAAAACAGGGATAAAGACCGATTGGGGGGGCTGCAGGTTGGGGGCGAAAGGACTCTGTTAGACCCTGCATGGCCACCTCACATGCATGAATCTCCATCTCATGGTGACGTGAAGAGAGCAGACATGTTCAGGGAAGAGGGCTCCGTTATCAGGTCAAACTGTCTGGCCATGAAGCGGGCTCCGCCCTCAGAAATGTACATGAGCAAATTGGGCCACAGCCCAGACTCGAGGGACTTTCTCTTAAGCAGCAACACGTCCAAAGAAATGTTAAAAATGGGGTTGGAGGAATCTCGCAGCCAGGAACAAGACAGGATTCAAAGAGCGTCTGTGCGGGATTCTGGCCGAATGTATAATGGCGTGGACCCTGCCAGGATCCACATGGAGCAGCACCCACTGAAGAGCTCTACCCCAGCAGAGCCCAAATGGAAGCCTTTCCAAATGGGTAACTATGCCACCAGTCACATGGCAGCGCTGGTGGCCCAGCATGGACACGGAAACAGGGGCGAGGAAGACGGGAAGGGCATGTACCTGGACTCCTCCAGTCTCCACAGGCCAGCAGGCGGTGGCCCCTCGAGGGGCAGCGGCGAGGGCCTTCACTCGGGGGCCCATGGGGAGGTCTCCGCCATGCAGAGCCTCATAAAGTACAGCGGAAACTTCACAAAGGAGTCAGCCTCCAAGCACTGCTCCGGCGTCAGGAGCCCATTCGGCGGCCTGGGTCACATGAAGCTCGATGCTGGTCAGGCCGGGGCACTCAAAGTCCAGCACCTCCCACCCCAGCAGCCTGGGAAACAGCTGAAGAGGGACCCCGAGCGCCCTGAGAGCACCAAGTCCTTTGGCCGGGAGAGCATCGGACCCCAGGGGGAGGTGGAGGTCCGACACCCGCCAGTGGGGATCGCCGTTGCTGTGGCGCGTCAGAGGGACAGCAGCAGTAAGCCCAGTTCCAGCCTCGCCGACAGGGATCGACCCCTCCCCCTGGGAAGCATCAAAGGTGAGTCGACTCCATTTCTCGCTGCACTGGGCCAGAGGGATATTTTAAATAAATACACTTTTGGAATTTATTATCGTCTCTGAAAGTTTGAAGCTACTTTATGCTTCCTTCTGTTGTGGGACGTCAGTGGGGCTTGCTTTTTTCACCTTACGTTGTCAAACCACACCAGTCCATTGAGGGCATGACAATACTTGGCCCCCTTTTGGTAAGTGCAGTTTCTTTAGATCACCGAGGCCAAGTCATGTGACTGCTGTAGTTTCCCACTAGGCGTGCCTTCAGCTTTGACAAAAAAGGTTGATTGGCAACACCATGGGTGTGGAAAATGGAAACACATTCCTTTTCTTCCCTTTAAGCAGCTGTGCGGCAATTCATCAGCCCAGACTTCATGTGCTATGCACAGTCCCAACCTTTGTCTGTGAAAAGTTAGCTGTTGCTAAGGCCTCCCTGGCCCACCGTTGTCTTTGCCAGTGTAGAGGAACAGTTTGTTAAGCCTTTCACTGACTAAGACACTGCCTGCCTGCATTAAATGTAATTTACTGAGCAGAACTAAAAGCTGCAAAACAAGGACAGAATTCTAATAGGCCTTTGGGTTTGTTGCTAAGCAATAGAATCAGCCTAGGGTGAGAGTGAGAAAAGTATTCATTTATTTCCTCCTGTGTGCCAGGGGATTGTAGTAATAACATTAGCCCGCATGCACAGAGAGGGGAATGTTTACATTTACAGAGTATTTAAAAAATAGAAAGCAAGCTTTAGATGACTAATCTGTAGTGTTTGTGGAGTAAAAGGCTGGTATTTAGCAGTGGGTTTTGGTAACCTAGGAAACAGGACTGAAACCTTCCCCCTTAGCATCGATGATTGAGATCTGTTATGTTCTTTCTTCTCCTACTAGGGTAAAAGAAACAAAATCTCCTCCCCAAGAAAAAACAAACCGACGTGTTTGCCAATGTTGAAATGTTTAATGTACTCATAAAAAATGGCTCTCCATCCCCATATTGCCTGTAACATCTGTCAGTTTGAGGATCTTGAAGGCGAGGTTCACACTTGGTGAACAAGTGCACCGTGTTGCTTCTTTCATGTTTCCTTTCCACCCCTGCACAAATGAAGAGCAGACTTGCAAACGGATCCAGGGTCACAACTTACAAAGAATTGAGTCATCTCATCAAAGCACACCATTATTAATGTCAACAGTGACGCTGCAAAACCCAAACTGAGTTTTGAAACCAAATTTTATCCTAGCCAAATTGAACGATTACGATCATGTTGGATGCTGTGGCATTGTGGGTTAACAGTGTGCATACCTGCCAGTGGTCCCATTGCTCTGCAGTAGTCTGCACCTTGATTTAACACATTTCACTTGACCTGCATGGAGCCCAATGACAGATGAGTAGAACAGTTGTGGACATGTGGACGGGCTATTTTTTTACACTTGGTTTTTATGTAGACGCTTGCGCCAAGACTCTTGAGTGTTTGGCGATATTGTTTTGTCATGTAATTACAAGAAATTAAATTGAGCGATTGATTCCAACAGAGTGGTGGAGTGGCCATTTACATTGACGTTTACACTACATTGAGACATTTAGCAGATGCTTTTATCCAGAGTGACTAAAGTGCATACATAAAGGTTTAGGTAATGAACAGAGTGGATGCCAAGTCTTCAGCATTGAGCAGTAGTCTGTAAGTAAACCTACAACGTTCATCTGGAAGGTAGTGACCATGGGTTATGATGACAGTCCATTAAGCCCCCCCCATCTACTTTTGAGTCCTGTTGCCATGGACTATGACAGCTAGATGGGGCTGAGGTGCCAAAAAAACCAAGGGGATAGGTTGTCCAGACTTTTCCATGCCTTTTTTGGAATGGATTAATGGATCATGTTCCATAGAGCCAACACTCTTGTCGGAACAGTACATGCTTCATTAGTTTTTTCTTCCGTAATGCAGCCAATATAATGCCAATGTAATGAGAGGGAGAACTGTGGCAGTCATTGCATGCAGTGGTAGTGCATTGGTGGTACGGCGTAGTCATGTTGAAACTAAACAATTTTTTTCACACTAAGATGACAACTGCTTAATACCTGCCTTCGCCGTCCGCTCATTCTCGTCTTTCTCCCAGGTCCTAGCCGTTCTGAGGAGGACCGCAGGGACGACCGCGGTCATCATCGGGAGGACCGTCTCTTGACAGGCCGTCTGGAGCGTGAGCAGGAGAAGCTTCTGCGGTAAGGGAAGCGGGGAGGCATTACCTGCTGTTAATTACTGCTGTTCTGTCCACAATGAGATGAGCCTATTGCATAATGATGTGCTCGCATGCCGGCCAGTGAACGCCAGCAACACTCGCCAGCAAATATGTGTGTGGGACGAGCTGGAATGTTTGTGCTTTTTCTGTCCGAATACAAAGGGTTATTTTTCATTCCGCACCCTAACATCATGCAAACGTCTTATGATAAAGAACCACCCCACGAGACTAATTTTATATATTTTGTATGTCAGCCTGCAATTGTTTCATAAACCGTAGATTGAATAATCTGTGTGAATACAACCTGTTTTTCCTCAAGGTACTGTGGGTTTGAAATCACACTGGCTTTGGCAATGGAATCATATGCATCAATAATGTTTACCAGACACAAGTAAAAGCACACATGATAGACCTACAAGGCAAAAATGAAAGAACAAAGGATAAGCTATAGTGAATTATTCTTATCTACCATACCTTTTTATTTCCATAATATAATGTATGGTTATAATCCATTCCCTTTGATGTATAGAATCTTCCATAAGGCAAGAAGAGATGCCTGGCCTGACTTGAAGGGCTAGTAAAAGTTATTTTGTCCTGTGTTTGTGCGTTTTTATATTTTTTAGGATTAAAGGACTGCCTGTGTGTGTGTGTGTGTAAACGGTGATGCCTGGAGGGTTTGATTTTGCGGCCTTTGGCCCTGGAGTCTGTGTTCCAGCTCACACAAGGTGGAAGAACAATGAATCCAGAACAAAAATTATATTCCCAATTTTTTCTGAAAGGTGTAGGACTATGACTCCATTGAGAGATTTATTTTTCCTTCCGTTGTGTGGAGACTGGAGATAAGGGCTGATAAAGGGTAGGAATGTTTGTCCTTTGAAGGTTACTCGTTAGAAGATCTCACAGTTCCCATAAGTAACACAGGCTTGCTTCAGTGTAGGCGGGCCTGCACAAAGTATAAACAAATCCCCAAATGCCTGTGGTGAGACGTGCCTCAGAAATGGCTGGCTATTGTGAGATGCTTGGAAGGGAATATCAAGGCTTGCCAGAAAGAAACAGGACTTGAATCTCAAATGAGGGAGAAAAAAAACGAATAGAATTGCAATGGGAAAACTGGCTAATGAATTGTATCCCATTTTGAAAGTGGTCCAGTTCACGAGAAACACCTTTGAGGAAATCTCTATTGTAAACGCAGTCCTAACCATGCAGTGCATTTCATTATTTGTCTCCATATATATGTCTCTTAAGTGCAGATGGATTTATAAGTATTTCCCAAGTTCTTATGAAGCCTTTTTCCAGAGCATTGCACTCATTGAAAGAGGCAGCAAACCCCAAACTCCCCTACTGTGGAAATTGGCATCTAATAAAAAGGACTGGTTCTCTCTCAGCAGGGACCTGCTTTTAACATTGCTTCCCGAGTATACTGCTAAGGAGAATTCAGAAAGAAGCAAACGCGTGTTGTAATTAGGACTATACTTTGTCACTGCACTGCATTTAAGTGTGTGCGTGTGTGCGTTGGTGCGTGTGAGAGAGTGTGTGTGAATAGGCAATCCATTCACTACAGTTCAGCTCTGGTGCTACTCAGAGGAGACCGATTACACACCAAAAATGGGTAAACGCTAGGCTAGCTCACCTTTTTTGGAGGGTACTGGAGGAAGGAACAACATATTGCATAAGTGAAGACACATTGCTTTTCTTATTTTTTATTTAAAAATGTATTTTATTTTTTGAAGTAAATATCTTTATCGACTCCTGAAAAATCAATAATGCCAACAGATGTATTCAGGGGATCAACTTCATCATGGGCCTCAGGAGTTGTTCCTGCATGATTTATTTTATGTTCAAGTGAGAAATGTGTTTGTTCGTTTCTGCCTGAGACTGCTTTGAATGTGCAATTCAGGCCACATCATACAAACACTAGTCAGGAAAGGTGTAGTTTCACCCAATCCCCTAGTGTAATTAGCTTTGCTGTTGCTTTTATTCAAAAGTCAGTTTTCTACTAAATGCAGTCTCTTTTTCTGCACACCCCATTCACACAGATGAGCTTGATTTAGTACATTTTTGCTGAAATAAATAATATTTTCCCCTCGTGTTTACTATCATCATTTTCAGTTTGTATACATTTAATTTTTGTTTAAAGCTATTCGTGCATACGCCAAAATAAACATGTTGATTATGTTTAGGACATCAGCCATGTTTACAGTTAATTTATCTCATTAATTTGGTCCTGGGAGGCCTACTTATGCTGTATTTTCTCAGTGTCTTTGCCTGCTGTGGTTCGAGCGAGCTCTTTCTGTGTCTTTGCCTGCTGTGGTTCGAGCTAGCTCTTTCTGTGTCTTTGCCTGCTGTGGTTCGAGCGAGCTCTTTCTGTGTCTTTGCCTGCTGTGGTTCGAGCGAGCTCTTTCTGTGTCTTTGCCTGCTGTGGTTCGAGCGAGCTCTTTCTGTGTCTTTGCCTGCTGTGGTTCGAGCGAGCTCTTTCTATGTCTTTGCCTGCTGTGGTTCGAGCGAGCTCTTTCTCAGTGTCTTTGCCTGCTGTGGTTTGAGCAAGCTCTTTCTCTGTGTCTTTACCTGCTGTGGTTCGAGCGAGCTCTTTCTCTGTGTCTTTACCTGCTGTGGTTTGAGCGAGCTCTTTCTCAGTGTCTTTGCCTGCTGTGGTTCGAGCGAGCTCTTTCTGTGTCTTTGCCTGCTGTGGTTTGAGCGAGCTCTTGAATCTCATTTTACTTGCAGAGAGAATAAAGAGCTGGCCGAGCTGACTCAGATGCACCCACCCGTGGGGCCCTCCAGCGGTTTGAACCCCAATCTGATGGTGACCGGTGGCCCGGTCCTCGCGGCCTCTGGACGATGGCCTGCCGACCACCCGTCCCAGCTGCCCCCCCACCCCTGGATTCCCCGCACAGGCAGCCCCTCCATGTGGCTCCCCGGTTCCCACTACGGTAGGCCTCAGAATACCTCAGCACTACCATTGTACTACAGGCTGGTCTTCACCCAAAATTAAGACATTTTTAGGATACATTTTTTCTGCCCCAAGATGGCCATGTATGGTCATAGAATGCTTTCGATTGGCACTTGCATCGGTGATTCAGTGGTCGCCAGTTCGCATGCATGGAAGCATAGCCATCTCAAGGGAAGTCTATTGTAGGCATTAGGATATTGAATCTGGGCATCACAGAGAAAATGTCATCTTTCTGGTATTGGAAGGTTTACAGTTGCCAATTAAATAGAATTAGTCTAAGGCAATATTTTTAGGATGTTTGTCTATAAATGATGATTTTTATTTCCTGAATGGTAATACAGACGATGGAATAAGAGCTTTTGTAGCGACCGGCTACATTAATAGCCAGATGAACCTGATTGATTCCTTCAGTCCCGGTTTTAACTTGGTCTGCTGATTTCCAGCACTCGTCTGTCTGGGATGGCAGAAGAGACCTATTAGGAAACGTTCACGATTTGTCGTTCCACAGCGTGTACATATTCCCTGAGCAAAAATAACAGCAAACCAAACAGTCGGATAATTCCTGCATGTTGTAATTTCTGTCTAGACAGAAAACAAAACAGTACAGAAATACTTGTGCGCCAGATGCACACATTCCTGACTTGTATTATATTGTAACTCAAGAGCAAGGGTAAAATGGGTACGGTGTTAAACAGCGGAGTCATGGCCGACAGGGGATTTGGTCCACTGTGAGCGAGAAACCACTGGAATAGCAGGGGAAATGGATGATTAGGTTGCAGGCACATTGGTTGGACACATGCTCTAAATGTACCTCTGCTTTTTGACAGGGCTTGGTCACTCGCCCCTCCATCAAGGCCTACCCCCAGGGTACCCCCCTCCCCTCCCCGGCTCCATCCCGACGCCGTACCACTTCGCCCGGGACCCCCAGTCAGGACAGCTGCTGGTCATTCCCACAGAGCACCTCCCACATTTTGGTAGCTAGTCCTTTACATTGTTTCCATCCTAGCTGCGAGTGTGTCCAGGTCCGCTGTGTATGCGACGCTGACGTCCTTGGGTCTCCCCTACATGCAGCGGCCGATCTGATGGATCGTGGGCCCCCGATGTGGCCGGCAATGTACCCTCCAGCAGGCAGCTCTCTGCAGCACGCCCACCAGCTGCAGATTCTCTCCCACCAGCAGCTGCTGCGCCAACAGGAGCTCTACATGATCCAGCAGCAGGCTGCCCAGGTCATGGAGCTGCAGAGGAGTGCCCAGCTGGTGGTGAGCCTCTGCACTCCGCATCATTCCATACGCTTCTCGCAGATTCTTTCATGGAAAGGAGCTGATAATTTGATGATTTGATGTGTCTGGCACTCACAGTTTGATTGATGAAAAGCTTGTGCCTGTCTCACTTCTTCTTTTTTTTTTTGCTGGCAGCTGCCTGTAGAAAACCATACACAGATGGGAAAATCTAAAGATTCGGCTTTCTAGAACTTATCAATTTAAGGCTGCCATTGACGTAAACAACGGTGCAACATATGTTCTGTGTTTGATCTGTATTATTCTAGGCACACTGTCATGGTTAAAAATTGCACTCAGTTTTACAGAGGTTACCTATTGATAGAAAGCCAAAGATAGTTCTTCACCATCTGTGTTTTATCAATGCTGAAGTAAGGGGCTGAAGTTGTAGTATTTCAGGTTTATGCGAGTGTCAGTAAAATCTAGGCAGACCACCATGTTGAGCTGCCAGAGTAGAGAATACCAGGCTCTTTGATATTTAAAGATCCATTTTCATGTTGAGTAATGGGCTCACGTGGGTAAGTGTCCTGATTATGTGCCCCCCGCCGTTCGCCCACAGGAGCGGCTAAAGGTGAATGAACAGAGAGCGGAGCTGGAAGACAAACCTGCCAAGAGAAGCGGCGAAGGTGCCAAGCATGGTCTCCTGGCCACCCCTGCCGCAGCTCCGCATTTTCCAAAACCGCCCTCCCGCTCCCCTACGCCCTCCACCTCCTATGCCAAGGCCCTGACGCCACTGCCCATCACGCCGCTACCCTCCCCGGGCGCCGCCCTCAAGTTGGAGAGCCGGCAGAAAGCGGAGTCTCCGCTGCCCCGGCCGTCCTACTCCCACTCCTCCACCCCTCCCACACGTGACCCCAGCCCCGCCTCCGCCTTGCCCCCGCCGACCCCACCCATCCCTCCCAAAGAGGAATCTGTTGAAGGCCTGGAGAAGAAAAAGCTGGATGTGCAGAATCAGACTACCGCACCCGTCCAAGGTTTATATCATGGTACGCGGCAGACCGTTTTCTGGTTTTTATCACGTTTTATCCTTTGCTCTATTTCCAGAGTAAACGGTGACACATTTAGAGTGGGAACTGAAGGATTCCTACAGGGCATTTATTGAGGGATAAACAGCATGTGTAATGTCCAGATTTGCCACAGAAGGGAGTCTTAATGAATAGTTTTTGAATAATCCCACAAAAAGGCCTTTTATGTAGTGCCAGCTGCCCCACCAGAGCAATATGTGCTGTTTTGCATGGATCTTCTGACATTTCCGATGAATTCAGAAAGAAGATCTGAGGGGAGAAAAAGCACATTTTGATATGTTGGATGTTTAATATAAATATAATTTCACGCTTGCAGTAATGTGCTTGTGTGTGCATACGTGGGAGTACTTTGCAGCTCTGCTCCGGAGCTGTTTGGCTCATGAAGCTTTCATAGAGGCCTGTTTCTGAAGTGTAAGCCCGTGATTAATCGTTTTGTCACTCTGTCACAGGGAGATTTAGCCCATTGAAACCCCTCTGCTTTATGCATAAACGCTCAAAGCCTCAACTGCTTTCTTTTCTCTTTTTTTTTTGGCAGAAATTCCTCCTGGCTACCCCTACCAATCGATAACCGCTCCGTTCGGCAGTCACTACCCCTACCTCCTCCAACCAGCTGCGGCGGCTGATGCCGACGGGCTTGCGCCAGATGTGCCGCTGCCCACCGAGGCCTCTGAGCTCTCGGACTCTTCAGCGGACGTCAAAGCGGTGCGCTTGCTGTCCCCCACTGTGGCCGAGCTTCCTCAGACCTCCGGGGACGAGCGGCCATTGGAGGACAGAGCAGCACTCAAGGAGGAACCAGGCCTGGAGGACAGCAAGGAGGTCCTGAGTCAAGTCAGTCTGGGGCCTCTTCACACCGGAATGGCTCTGTCACCAATCACCAGCCAGGGCCACCATGTGATGCCTGAGCAAGAGAGCCACTCCCCAGGTAAGATTCTGCAAGCAGAAGCTCAGGAGGAGGAAGAACAGGAAGAGGAAGACCGAGGGAAAGTGAAACTAGAAGGATTATCCATCCAAACCTGCCAAGCTTCGCAACAAGTGACTGAATCGGTCTCAGCGATGTCGCCACTAGCCGGGGCTGGGGACGGGACGTCCTGCACCTCAGACGGGGGCTTTGACACCCCCACACAACACAGTAGCCAGCAGCGGCCAGAGGAGACCCTTTCCCCACCCGGCGAGGAGGACCTGGAGGGCGAGGCGACTGAGCCGGTGGTGGAGCGCTCAGACGAGACGGAGCCCCTCTGCGAGACTCGACCCTTCACGCCCTTTACTCAGGGCTGCCTGCCTCCCCTGGGCCCGCAAGACATCGGGCCTGAGGATCCCATGGCCGGCATGTTTGCGCTGGTGACGGCCAGCGAGCTGCCCCAAGCGTGCTCCCTGCTGGCCCTACCAGGAGCCCTCGGCACGGCCCCGCACAGCCCCGCCGGCTTCCTTCCCCTGGAGACCGCCGCTCTTGAGGGAATCGCCCTGCTCAGTGAAATTGCTGAGCTGGAACTGCAGAGGCGCCATAATGAGATGCAGTGTACGTTCCCCCGAGAAGGTTAAAATACCCGGCAGACCACTAGTCCTAAGCATTTTTCAGTAACTTCAAGGTTCATGAGAGTTGTTTATTTTGACGTGGTCCAATTTACAGTTAACAATGTGAATAAAAGGATGATTGCTTTTAGCCTTTGAATTGATCGTTTTTGCTGTACGACGCGGTGCACGACCGAAGACCGATGGAAGATGCGGGGGAATGCTTTGGTTTTTCGTGCTAGTTTCCAGCGCGTATGTTGCGGACTCGTGAACGTCGTCCTTTTGTTTGTGCAGGTGCGGCGCACTGCGGGCTGGAGAGCCTCCTGCTGGCTGGCAGACAGGTGTTGCTGGAGGCGATGGACAGCGCACCGGCCGTCACCATCCGTCTCCCGCGAGAGCTCGACCCCAACAAGAAGTACAGCTGGATGCAGAAAAAGGACGAGTCGGTAAGCAGAGTGAGAATGTGCTCTGGCTTGTGCCTCTTACTCGTCAGTCCCTTCATTCATATTTATTCATTTGGCCTGTTCTCATATAAATGGGTTGGAGCTGCTGGAACAAGCAATTGCCTCTGGTGGTTTTGCAGACAAGATTCTTACCGAAAGAATGTAAAGGATGACAACTACACTTTTAGCTGGTGTCAAAATACTCCCCTCCCCTCCAGCACTACCCCACCCACATACAGCCCCTTGGCGGAATGTGTTGTGTATTTTGTTATTGTAATGCCATTGTTGTTTCCATTTAATTGGCTCAATAAAAAAAATAACATGTCCCCCAGAGAGTGAGCCACAGTGCACTAGAACTGAATTGTTGTTCCTCTGACTTCTAATTAGAGAGATAAAATCTTCATGGAAATGTTGATTAAAGTTTACCAGGTGATACATAACAAGGTTCTATTGGTTGACCACTGTAAAAATTGCAAGTGGAAGATTATGGGACAGGTAGCTGACTTGTGGGTGTACTGAATCTTCATTCCTAGACTAGTTTACATAATACCTTTGATGTTCTGACTACAAATCTGAAACCCATAGAGCTTTGTACGGATTTTCCTTAGGACTTTTACAAAATAAGAGCGTGAAAGTAAAAGCACAATATTTATGTATTTCAGACTGCATAAAATTCCATAAATATTGATACATGAGTACAGCCAGTGATCACAGTTGTTATTCTTTTGACCTTTTTATGACTTTTTCCATTTTGCTTGATGAGGAGCGAGTTCTCATAAATCTCTCAGGAGGTAAAGACGGTCATGTTTTTAAGGTTTCTTGAAATGACCAGAAAAGGCAGAGAAAGGTGTTACTTACACATAGGGACCCAGTTTAGGGTGTGTACTGGTGGGTTGCCCTCGTCACAGCATCTCTCCCACTATCTTTCCTTCAGCTGTTCTCCATGAAGTCATCAATGGACAGGATGAACACCATGGAGGTGGACTACCGCATGAGGCTGGCCGAGCTGCAGAAGAGGTACAAGGACAAGCAGAGGGAGCTGGTGAAACTGCAGAGACACCGGGAATCTGAGTGAGTCGACCTGCCTCTTCTCCCTGCCTCGTCCCCCTGCCTCGTCCCCCTGCCTCGTCCTCCTGCCTCGTCCTCCTGCCTCGTCCCCCTGCCTCGTCCCCCTGCCTCGTCCCCCTGCCTCGTCCCCCTGCCTCGTCCCCCTGCCTCGTCCCCCTGCCTCGTCCCCCTGCCTCGTCCCCCTGCCTCGCCCCCCTGCCTCGTCCCCCTGCCTCGTCCCCCTGCCTCGTCCCCCTGCCTCGTCCCCCTGCCTCGTCCCCCTGCCTCGTCCCCCTGCCTCGTCCCCCTGCCTCGTCCCCCTGCCACATGCTCATTTGAGCTGCACCACTGATGTACCGCACCTCACCTGTATTTCGCACACCGGGTCACCTCAGTCATTCTTTAATATTTTTGTTTTTATATGTATGTATGTATGTATGTATGTTTGTACCACAAACTGTCCATGCTGGTAACAACAGGTGCATTCACATAATATATACAGTCATCTTTGCCGGAGGATCTCAACTTGGATGTTACACAGGAATATTTATTCCTGGAAAATGGTAGTTTCCTAGGGCAAGCATTAATGGTCTCTATCTGATTTTAATAGGCCCTGGTCTGATGTGTTGTGCAAGGAGAAGCAGCAGGAGGAGAAGACTACGAGTTTGTCTCGCAGAGGTCCAGGAAGGCCCAGGAAGAGGAAACACAGCGTTTGCATTTTTTCCCCACCTGTTGGAAAACTGGACCCCAAGTGTGGAAAGTGAGTGTGCTGTTAAAGCTGTTTAAGTCCGGAAGTATTGCACAAAAATTCTAATGGAACATACTGTATTGAACGTGCTCACAACTGGCCCGTACTCTTAGGTTTGGCAGGAGTGTGCTCTTATCCGAAGACTCTGAGACTGGAGAAGGAGGGAGGAAGCGCCTTCGGGGACCCAATCTTGATGACGATGAGGAGATGGACAGGGACGTGAAAGTGAAGAGAAAAAGCACGGGCTGGAATGAACACGAGGCATCGTCAAGTTATCCTCCACAAGTTAGTGCACTCCACCACCAGCGCACACCTTGCATTCCACCTTACTTTAGCTATTATAGGGGTGATCTTTAATGGAATAAGCATAGAATATTCAGTGACACAAGTTCGATCACAATCAAACTGTAGAACATTAAAACATTTTCTGCTGTTATGTGAGATTCTATCATTTGAAATATCTTTGTGTAATTGTTCTGCTGCACCTGTTCTCTGACAGATGCAGATGAAAAACACCAAAAGGAAGAAATTGAGTGAACAAGAGCAGTTGGCGAGCAAGTTGGACAAGGCCTTGTCTCTCACCACACTGGGTAAACTCCACAAGTCCCCTTTTAAGTTTGCAGATGAGCCCTCAGGGAAATCCAAAGCCGGCTCAGGGAGCTGCAGCAAGCTGCTCAGGCTCCACGAAATGGGGATGAAAGGCAAGGATGGCACAACGAGCCACACCAAAGGCCTCAGCCTTTTCCAGAAGCCTTCCAAAGGAGGTAAAAACAAAATGGCAGCTAAAACGAAGAACATGGAACCCTGTCTAAAGGTGAAGGGCCAGCTGAAGCCATCGTACTCTCCTGCACGGTCTGAATTGAGCAGCTACTCATACAGTAAGTATGACTTTTAGCCACTCCTGCTGGGTTGAAGGTTTTTAAGGGGTCAGTTTTTTCTTTTTTTCCTTGTTCAGTTCAGTCGATCAAGAATAGTCACATATTTTTTTTATGATTAATTGACATAATAATAAATTATGAATGGAGGACGAAAATTGCTTTCCGTATTCAAACATCGACGCTTCAATCAGTCAGGCTTCAGTTACAAACAAAGATTAAAAGCAGTTCTGAAATGCAAGGTATTAACGCAAGTATGTTTGCTGAATGAGTGAAACCTTAATTGAAAAGGCCGAACAGTTAATGTGGCAAATCCAATGTTTGTGCTGTGAGGCATTGCATATTCCTGCTGATCCTGCATACCCAGACACTTTGCGGAGAGCACTGTGTGTTGCTGGTTGTTTTAATCTTCTAGGTTTCTTGCTTTCACTTATTACAAACTGCTCTCTGTTTTGCAGCAGCACGCGATAGACAAATTAAGTTATGTCATCCATTGTTGTAATTCATCACCAGATGAAATGAAGGGAGACATTGGTGGGGAGTGCTGTTGTGTGGGGCGGGTTCCCTCTCCCCAGAGCCACGCTCATATTGTTCCAGACGGGATAATGTGAAATTCCGTGGAACTCTAACATATCGATATGGCCCCCTGATTTGAAAACAGATACGGACTCGGAGGAGGACGACGGATCGATGAAAGGCGGTTGGCCGCCTCGCTCTATGCTGGGCCGACCGGGAGCGCGAGTGCCAGGGTCCGGCCTGCGCAGCGCGGCATCGAAGAAGAGCCGCCCGTCATCGAAGAGGGGCGCGGCGTCGGGAACGTTCGTGTCCAAACAGGCGCTCGCCAAGACAAAACACAAGCACTTTGCCTTACTGCTGCAGGAGGCAGAGGCCCGCTCGTCCTTCAGTGACTCCTCAGAGGACTCATTCGATCAAGGTTACTAGACCAAAACCTCATTATGTACAGAGTTAATTAAAGATTCATGAAAGACGGTAGCCCCCCCACCCCTCATCCCCCAGACCCCCCTCCCAAAATAAAGATGATGGTCACCATCACTGATGGTGCGCTCACGCTGAAGCAGCCATCTTTGATTCTGGCAGCGTAGCCTGCCACCTCTTTGCTTTTGTCTGATTGTGTACTATATTATTGGCTCTTTTCAGAGTCCCCTTTTAATTTACCTTTTATTATTTTTTCGCCTTTGTTCAGAGGCGTCAGTGGAATTGTAAATGAGAAAACGTGTGGGTGTTTGGAAGGCTTGTTATTTGTATTGCAGTTTGGTACCCAAGCTTTATTAAACGTGTTGATTTCATTTTTCACTAAAAAAAAAAAAAACTGTGTGCTTTTGTCTCTCTTGCTGTGTCTCCTGTTATGTTTTAAGGTTGCTTCACTTCATTCCCAGATGCAGTCCACTGCTCTGTTATTCAAATATCCCTTTTGTCAGTCCCTCCCATTAAGCATAGAAAGGTCGGGTAACACCTGTAATTCAGTTTTTTTACATTGGGCAAACCAAAAATTATGATTATTTTTTTTTTCCAATTAAGAAGTTGGCACTTTGTTGTTCATTCTGAATACATACTAGGAAGTAGGTTTTAAGCCAGTGTTTAACCTGAAGTTCATGGCAATGATGAGTGTCGGGTAAGGTATTTTGTCATGGGGATATTGCTGGAAGTTCTTAAACAAGATTTTTTTCCCAGAAACCCTGTTGGCAGTAGGCTGTGTACTATGATAATATATTTCAGATTTTATTTGTATCCTCATATGAAAGAAGTGTAGCTTTAAACACACCAATTGCTGTTCTATGTAAAAATATAAACTTTCGGTTGGACTTAAGGGCTTGGTATGCTATATATAGCTTTACACTTTCTCTGGGGTTAATTTTCAATGCAGGCTCTATACTAGAAGATACACAGTTCATGTGAAGCTGCAGTGAGGTACAAATGTTAATGATTATTGTAGGGAAATCCACTGATCATATTTCAGCTAATAGATGCCCTTTAATTGGAGTTTAACTAAATGGAACATAATGGGGTTTTTAAAAACTGAACATTAACATTGTAACCTTTTGAAACAAGAATAATTCAGCTGCAAATACCTTGTAATGGCAGCAAATTTTTAGAGGATATTATCATGTCATGGCAACCCAGCAAGAAGTGAGGTCCATGAAATGAACATGATAAATAATGCAGATGGATTTAGAGCCAGGTGCAACAGAGTGCTCTTACAATGGAAGGGAGATTTTTCTACTACTGACATACTTCTCATGCCATGATTGGTTCAACATGTCATAAACGTGATCTTTGCCATGAAACTTATTCTCCAGACAAAGTTTTACTTGGTACTTTATGTACTTTTTTATTTTTATAAACATTCGACATGCCACTGTGTGGTTATCCTTAAGGGATATTTGGACAATAGGGCACTAAATGGCTTTCCCTGTTTACTAAACAATGAATAACCTGCTTTTCTAGATTGCTCGCTTTCTCCCTGCAGCTGCTTGGCCACCCTTCCACCTCTGACCCCCTTCTCCTACCCATGATGCTTTTCAATGTCTGTATCGGTCTATGCATTCGCTCATCCTGCTGCAAAAAAAAAGAAGCAAAAGATTGGCTGGGAGTAGAGCAGACAGCTGCGCAGCACACGGTCACTTTCCATGAACATTGTTCTGTAGGTAGGACTATCGCCCTTTCTTTGTGACATTTCTTAACATCTCTACTAATGTCCATTGTCTTTATAGAACCCGCAAACCAAAGTGATTAGCAACACAGAGCGACTTTGAATGTGTTGTGTTTGTTTAATTTTACGAATATTTGTGCCTAAAGCCATGGTTACTTCTTTTAATCTATTGATTAATCTGTGGCAGAACCCAGGCATTTTGTTACCAGTTTCTCTAGATTTTATACAGCGTGTATGATATGTCTTCCTTTCACTTATGGTTGTCAGTTATTTTATAACTACATTGTTTTTAACCAGTATGGTACCTCCCATTTCATATCTTTTTGTTGTAGCCAGAGTATTCCAATTCAACAGCTGGTCTTTACAAAGTAGTAATACTCTACTGATTGGGTTATTCCAGTGAGAAAATGTTGTTTTGTTCGTGGAAGGGATGTGAAAACACTGTAAGGAAATGAAACTTGCATTTGGTTTGAATAAATGTTGAAAGTCTGCCACGTTTCAGTGCAACGTCAGGGGCAAATATCTTACTGCAAGCATTATGTTGAGTAATATCATTTATGGTCTGAAAGAACTAGGTTGCCTCATACATTTGATCCTTTTATGCCCATGAAACAAGCTTATATTTAGAAAAATATTTTTACCCCTGCCTACACAAATGTCTGCAGACAGGCCATTTGTATGAAAAGCTTTATAAACCATAAATTGTAGGTGTACTAAAATAGGGATATTTTTGCATTGAGCTCTTTATATTCAATAGTAAATTGCCTGTCAAAATGCCATAGTGGGAAGCAAATGGTTCAAATAAACGGCTTGTCACATGATGGAAATTTATGGAAAATAAGCAGTGTATTCTGTTTTCAAGGCTGATTTTAGAATTGTGTATGATGTCTTTTACTGTATTTTAGTAGAAAGTCTAATCTTTGCTACGACATCAGGATTCTAACTCGTATTGCTTAGAAGGGGAGAGTAAGAGAGTTTGAAATGAGGTGCAGGATTAGATTAAAGATTGAACCATGGCTGAAGAGGCTAAATCCTTCAAAAGCCCATCCAGTCAACGTGCATCCTTGTGTGCCTCTGGGACAGAGCACCTGAGGCCCTGGTGGGGGGGGCTGTGCAGATCTACTCACACGGCCTGCTTTGTCGCGTCTGGCCTCGCTCTCGCTTCCTTCTGCATCTCTTCCTTTTGATTGCTTTTGTTGGGTGTTGCAGATTAACATGCTCTGTGGTCAAATTCTGCGCTGTCTCAACTCAACTGTGTGCACAGAATGTCCTTGTCCGCTAATCAGCCTTGCGCTCTGCTCACGCATTAACCAGCACTCTCCCTGCTTCTATGTTTTTTTTAACTGCGCTGGGCTGTGCTACCTTTTCCGTGTCATTCCCTTTAAGATGTGCCTCCGTCTTTGTCTGTTACCATGTCCCTCATCTTCCAATGAAGGTAAATGAGAGGGGTTGAGGGAGAGTGGGTACGTTTTTTTATGTTTTTATTTTTTTGCAGTCAGTCCTGGAAGGTGCTTGACAGATTCCCCCACCCCCCAACCCCCCCTCCCCCTCCCCCATTTTGACAAGCTCCTCTCAGAATTAACTGTTAATAATTTATGTCTTCTTTAGTCAGGATTTCTGCTTGCAGCAGATGTTTTTTTCCTTCCTCTTTTTTCCATTATTGTGCTCATTCAGCTGTGTCGGCAAGGGAACGCTGCCAGTCTTTTTTGTTAGGCCTGGCAGTATCTGCGGCCTTGCATCCCTGGCCTTATATTTTGACGTGGATTCTAAAATAGCGCGCTGCATACAATCCGGATTTAATTCTCTTTAATTCCGCTGTATCTATGAGGTGCTTCCCACCTTGCTTGTCACACAGTTCCCACATTAAATCAAGCTTAGTTCTTGTTCTTTCATCGTTGTCTCTATTGGCAAGCAGACTTCTGTGTAAATTCAGGAACATTTTATCCCGGCTAAATTAAAGTTTTAAAAGTACCACATGCATATAATTGTCTTAAAAAATGTAAATGGTAGTACGATAGAAAATGCATGTCTGGGTTTATTGTAGGTGGCAGTCTTTTGGTGTACATCTGTGAAGCATGACAATGCAGACTTGCATGTTTCTTTTTTTACCCTAAAGATTAACACTTAAAATAAGGCAAAGCCTCCCAGAAAGTTGTAATCACATCAGCCAAACCCAGTTATAAACTGGCTTGAGTAAAGTGCTGAAAGTCATTCAAACGGACTTTGTAGTAAACATTTATCAATTAGAATATACCAGTCTGTGATTAATGTGTCTGATAAGCTATGCATACATTGCAAACACTGGAATTTGCTGAAAGGTCCAGCATTTACTTTAGGAGTTGGGAAGAAATATTCACGATTTCATTTAATTGAGTGCTACAGATTACAGAAAATCTTTGTTTGAATGACTCAATTTCTCATTTTCTGTGGTGACAGCGAGCTCCTGTCTGACTGAATTCAGTGAACACCTTTCTCTTTCCCCTTCCATAGATTTCTCAACGGAAAAAGATGATGATGACGACGATGATTATGATGATGACTATGACGAAGAGGAGTATGACTGTGAGCTGTATGCGAGCGATGGGCTCAGCTCCCCCTGTCTGGAAGAGAGCGGGTTGGGGCTCCTGGCCCGGTTTGCGGCCAGTGCAATGCCCAGCCCAATCATCTCCACCCCTCTCTCCATCAGCCAACAGAAAGCCAAGAAAAAGGATGAGAGGCAAAGCCTTCTGGGTAGGGCCATCCTCCTGTGTAAAAATTTTCTGTTTCCTTCTGTCTGAGATGCTTATATCATTCTCTCTACTCACTCTAAACCTTTAACACACATTATGTGCCCCGTCTACTTTCCCATTGCCCCTGTTGATTCCATTTTAATCTCCATTCCAGCTGGAATGAGCAATTTTCTGTCCAGCGCCACATTTTCACATCAAATGAATCGTCAAATATAGGCAAAGGCATCACTCGCTACATTGCCATGGTGTCTCTTATGAATATCATCTGCATCTGCGGCCTCCCAGTGTGTGTAACCAGAGTGGATAGACTCAGTGCAGCAGACTAAACAAGTGTGGCGTTCATAAAGGGATAGCTCTGCCGCTACTGCGCAAATAAATAAATAAATAAATAAAACAGACATGTGTCAATTCCCTGCTTTCCGGAGACTTCCCGTTTAATTTTATGCTCAGTACATCTGTGCCGCGCGCTCTCCTCAAGCGGTTAGAGAGCACGGCGTCGAAACGTGCCGCTTTGACGAGGTTCCGCAAGCCACGTCTGATCCTGACAAGCAACGGATCAGGCCTGAGAGACGCGAAATGCAGACTGCCTAATTAATACCCCAGACAGTGTTTATAAGTGCACGCGCAGAGCTTGTTCCCCCTCACATCTGGTTTTGGTAGTGAGGTCGTCTTCCACGCAGGCAGTGGAGCTGCTGTTGTTTGAATATGTGAGGCTGGGGGATAGCCTGCGCCGTAGCGCACATCTGGCAGAGGAGAGGGGAGAAACTGAAGAGTTGACAGGCTGAAGAGAGGAGACATGGTGGGAGAGTGTGGGCGGATATCTCCTTGGTCTCGGAACAAAATGTTGGGGCCACTCGAAAGCAAGCCTTCCGCAGATGGGCCATCAGTGGAGTGTTTGTAAAACAGACTGATTACTAGTCTGAGGAATTAAGGGGAATGGAAATTCCAAGCAATGCAGACTGGCCGTGCCTGTTCTCTTCTTCAGTCCTGTACATACAATCAAAATCGCAGATTGCTAATCACGGTTTTGGGATGTACGTCATTGCCACAAAGTTAGCTGACTAACTTCCTTTGGGCTCAACATGAGAAGGAGTAGTGAGATTCAGGCTAGAACTAGTACAAAAACGAGGAACAGACACAGTCTTGGAGAGCGTTATGCCTACGAATCCATTTCATCCTATTTTTTGTGTTATTTCTTATTCAATTAAATATTTTTTGCTGTGAACATTTCACTGAAATATTTTTAGTGCATTCATTTATGGCCCATGATGATGTCATATACAATTTGTCTGCTCCTCTTTTGTGCCTGTTTGAACTTCAGTTAGTGTACTAATGAAACCTGAACCTGCTGGGAGAGCGGGGGATTTCTCAAATGTACGTTAAGCCAGCACACATGCCATGTCTCCCAGAGTCTCATTAGGAGTGTGTGTGTGTGTGTGTGTGTGTTTTTGTGTGCACTCATTACTGTGGGGGCTTTCCTGTCCTTTGCCAGTGGTCAGCCCCTCTATTCATGAAGTATTCTGTCAGTTGTTGGTATGTACAGCTGTATATAACTGCCTCTCCTCTGGCACACCTGACCACCTGTCCCTGTGCCTTTCTCTTTCAGGTGCGGAGTTTGAGTTCACGGACTCCGAGAGCGACATCAAGTTCAGGAAGAAGTTTCCGTCACTGCTGCACGGGAAGCGGGCTGCTCCGGAGCTTCCCCTGCTGCCCCCCGTGAGCGTGCTTCAGGAGGACCCCAGCCCTGGCAGGCCCAAGATGAGCGAGCGGGGTAGGAAACCCGGTAGGGCGCACTCGCCCCGGGAGTTCAGCTTTGACTTTGGGCCGGAGCCCAGCGACGAAGAGCGCTGGACGCGCAGGAGGAGCGAGCGCATCTTCCTTCATGACGCCGCTCTCTCCACGCCGGCCTCCCCTCCGCCCAAGAGCCCCCCCGGCCTGGTGCCCAAACCCGTCCGCTGCCCCAAGGCCCCGCTGCACGGCCCCAAGAAGGAGGTCGCCAAAGCCAAGGAGGTGAAAGACATTGCAAAGGTGTGTTTGCTTCTTATCAGTGATAAAAACGCCCTGTTTGCCACACAGTGCACGCTTCCTGTATCTTCTCTGCTCCCCCACCGCCCCCTCTGTCCAAGTGCTCAGCATCAGCTTGGAAGCGCATATTTCACAGCAGGTGTCCGGGAACATTTGTAGTACAAGCAAGCCTCCTGCTGAGTGTGCCATGTCGCGAGACACTAATAGATGGCTAGTGCTGCCCTACCTGCAGTTGCAAGTGATCTGTGTTTATTCTTTCTCCAGCCTTTGTGCCAGAATTAGAGATCCTTTTCGTGTGTCACACTGCAGCAGTGCGCATCCTATTCCGCCTCACGTAAACACCTGCCTGCTGTCAAAGTAAAATTTAACCAAGTGAAAACAACGTTCTTGTTTATTTTCACTTTGAACCGCTGGTAATATGCAATATTGCATTCCTTGGAGGATCCAGCTTTATCTACTAACTGCTCTGTGGTAGCATGTGTATTGACTCGGTGGCATTTGCTCTGCTGGTGTTTTTCCAGAAGAAGAAGGGTAAAGAGACCCCATTGTGTCTGCCGTCCACCCTACTCTCCAGCTCCCCCTCAGAGAGCCGTGTGGCCCTGCCCTGTTCACCACTCAGCCCAGCACATAGGCTCAAGGCTAAACCCAAACCCAGAGAAGTCAAAAAAGAGGTATACATACACACACAAGCACACAACTCTCTCTTACTCTCACTCTAACATGGGCTAACAACCACTTTTCAAGTTTCTGGCAAAATATTTAATGCTATAATAGTTTAACAGTTCTTTATAAGATCATTTCCTTTAGGCAGCTAGATGCTTTTGTGGAGCAGCCATTTCGGAAGCCAGTGAGCAGTCCAGAGATATCCACAGTGCAAGTGTCAGATTGAGAGGGATTTCTGCGAGAGTGTAGCTGGGAGTTCACGCTGGTTTCACCTGGTAGTCCAGAAGCCCTTCCCCATCCCCCATTGGGAAAAGCAATGCATTTAAATGACCTGTCCATCACGAGTCTCCTTCCCGAGCAGTGCAGCCCTGGCACTGAATACCAGCAGCTCTTTAACTGGAGACAAGAGCTGCATGAGAATGCTAATTAGTCCACAGATACCACTTTGGAATACGCTTGATTTAAAAAAATTAAATTAAATTAAATTTAAATTTTAAAATAAAAAGCATCCATGCAGTCCAGTTTCAATGATGCTTTTGTAAACATATGGTGCATCTTATTTGAACGTGTCATATCACATTTACTGTACGATCACAGGTTTTTATGGAGAGCTACTTCCTGGAGGAAAGAGAATAAATAAATTCTATTAAGCTTCTTATTTCATTGTTGAAATGGGGATGTGGGGGCAGATCTCACTACGTGTCCCGACATGTTTGACTGAATTCATTCCTCATTGTGTGTGTGCGTGTGTGTGTTACCCACCAGGTTCGTGGGAAGGGAGGGGCGGTCAGTAAACTTATGGAGAGCATGGCTGCTGATGAGGACTTTGAGCCCAGTCAGGACAGCAGCTTCTCCGAAGATGAGAGCATCCTACTGAGCACCCCAGCAGACCGGCCTGGCACGCCCGGTGAGCTCAGACCCTCTCTCTGTGCCATCCTTATCCTTCTCTCTAGCTCATGCTGTCAACAAAAGAACTGTTCATGGCTCATACAGATTAGCCTTCTTTCTCTCATCTGTACTTTCTGCTAAATACTTACCATAGCGTTCCAAAGCTATGAGGTGCTAATGTAAACAAGACCGTAAAAAAACCTGAACATTCATTAGCTGATTTTTGGCTCAGATAGCCTGTCATGCATAACGTATGCCTAATCAGCCAGCATTGTCTCACGCAGCATTCTAAAACAAGCCATTGTTGAACAACACAAAAAAGCAATTTTGAGGCAATTTTATACAGTGCCATACCCGGATTAACTCCATTGTTCATGTTGAGTTTATGTTAATACAGGGGTAGGTATGCAATTGCAAGAATGGCTGTGTGACGAATTGGTGCAATTTTGTATGCACAACGACAATGTTTCAAAACGCCCCACAAATGTGATGAAGAAAAAGTACCTGAGCAGAAGCCTTGTGCTGAAGATGCTTTGTCAATATGTCTCCTCCAGGGGATGCAAAATACTGAAATTGAATTGTACATTCCTGTAGTGGCATATAATTTAGTAGTGCTGTCGGTCTAACAAGCTTGAGGAACGCTCTCTGTGTCTTTCTCTGCTTTTTATGAACATGTTTTTCTGTTGCAGCCCCTCGGAACTGTGTGATCGACAAGGATGAGCTGAAGGACGGTCTGCGGGTCCTCATTCCCATGGATGACAAACTGCTGTACGCTGGTCATGTCAACACCGTTCACTCCCCAGACATGTAAGAATCTCTCAAACCGCTTCAAAAGTCCAGCCGTCTCACTGTCTGCTAGCTAGTGTGTCTATTATTATCTGTTTCACACTGTAAAGGCTACGCTGAAATGGCGCTCACTTCAGGTGTTGTACACTGGAAAAATGCCTGCCCTGTGATGCGTTTCGGTGGAAGGCTAAATAAACGCTTGGTTAATTTACCGTTCTGATGGGGAAACACTGGAATCTGCTTTAAGGGGTTGTTGTTGTGAACGGGTATGTGCCCGTTCCCATTCCATGGGGAAACGAATAGCCTGTGTATTTTTTGTTTTCCTCTAAAGCCCACAAGCTGCTGCTTTGCCGTTATGTTAATTTGCGGTCCTCAAGTCTGCATGCATCTACTTTTTTTTTTTTGAGAGGCTACATCGGTTTTCTTGAAGAAAAAAAAAGGCTATGGAATGCATCTGCTGAGAACATCTCATCTCCTTTCCCCTTGGATACATCTCCTGCCCTCTATAAAACACTACGTCCTCCTTATGAACCGTGGAATAGTTTCCACCGTCCTCCAGGCAGCTCCATTTGAAACGCATCTCCAGTGGCTTCCTGCCTGCTTTTCAGTTCTCCCTTTGGCTTGTGTCAGAGAAGCTGTTGTTATAATGAACATTTGGAGTGCCTGCCTTGGCTTCAGCTGAAGCCCCTATTAAATGGAAACATGTGAGCCGTCTTAAGACTTGTCCAAGTGAGTTTTGGATGAATTTAACATCCTTGAGCTACTGAATCTGTGCTGGTACTCGTTTTTAATGATAGAAATCTGAGCTTGTTTTACGGCAAAAAAATACAACTCTGTATGGTGAATATATTCTATTGAACTGTTGACACTAAATGAAACTATTTCACACTACACTAACATGCTATTTCACTCTACTTTTTGGAGAATTTTGGAGCATTTGGACATTGACAGAACAGAACCTAAATAGTTTACTGTTCAAGCTGCAAAAATAAGGCTAATGCTCATGAAGAGGTCATGAAATAATTTTAAATATGACTTGTTGTACTATATATATATAAATAATACATTGCGTGCATGCAGACATACATACATACATACAGTTCTGCTTTTTAATTCTGGTAATTGTTTAGACATTTGAACCCCTCCCACCTCTCTTGCAAATAATGAACAAATGCTCTGTACTTAATCTTTTGCTGGCTTGATTGCCACTTCTTCTCAATCTTTATTACAGTGTAAATACCCCCATTGTGTGAGGCCATTTGATTCTCAGTTCCTAACCCCAGTGTGTCAGGGTAGAAGGTTACTGTGACAGTGAAAACCGGTTCTGAAGAGATTAAATATCCTTTCTGAGGGCAGAGACGAGTCCTAGGCCACTCGTTAATGAAAGTGGAATAGTGGGTCATCTGTTTGTCTGCAGTGCATTGTGGGCCTCAGATTCTGACTGAGCAGCACCCTAGTCCCTGCCAGTGGCTCCCTCATGTCCTCTGAATATTATGATAATGATGCATATCTGTGTGCTGGTCTTCATTAGTGAATGCTTTCCTCTGTGGATGAATGAATTATCCACCCTTCTGGGAAAGACGATCAAGAAACCTGCAAGCATCAAAAAGTAAATATTTACAGATTGTTGTTCTCTTTTGGAGTTGGTAATGACCCGGCTTTAAACATATCAAAAATGAATGAAAACTCCAGGGGGCTACAGCGCGTCCTTATCTTTTTTGAGTCTCCATAAATGCTGTATTTCAGGTTCTCAAGTAAGCCCTTGTCGTGCTACATGAAGGGTGTGCAAACTGTGCTGGACCATTATTTATGGTTAATGGGGAGTTGACGACTTTCTCCTCTTCGTTGAGTTCCTATCGTTTATTTCCTTACAAATAATCTGCTGAAATAATTAGTGAATCTGCCCTTTAAAAGTATATTTTTGTGAATTGTATCAGTCTTCCAGTCAGATGTATACATTTTTGTCTGACATTTAAGGATGTCAAACCCAATAGTGTATGTACATAGTGTATGTAATTATTATTGTGTTTACAGTGATAATATCACTGATGATATCATATTTGGTGCATGTATACTGTAATTGCAGATATTTTGACAGTTTGTCATTTTTAAGTGGTTCTGTTTCAGTGTTTTTCACTGCGCAGGTACTGAGTTGCGTGAGATGTAAGGTGCTGGCTAATCCCTGTTGGGTTGCTGCTACAGAGTCTCTCTGATTATCTGGTGGACCTCTCTTTGCTGCTGTTAAGCATATTTCTGTGCTATAGTATCTTGTATGACATGACTGAAGGTCACAGTGGCCTACTTCCACACAGTATGGAAGACCTGTGTGCATTCATAATCATCTCAGCTGTGTCTTTCTTATTCCATTTCATCTTGAGTCCTCCCTGCTGCTATTTAAATTTCTAAAGATATGCCGGTCTGTGGAGAATTTATTTTAAAATGTTTTCCCCCTTTCATTCTTTGCTGTTGCCCTTGAGCTACATTTGACTAAGCATGTCCCTCGTACGCCTGAGGTAACTGCTCCTGAGTATTCTTTGCTCTTTCTGTATTGTTTTTTCATTTTGTGGCAAGGTCAATGGATTGTGGTAATCAACAACAAACCAACCTTGACGGTTCCCAGTTTCAGTAAACTTATATGTGCGTTTAGTTGCCAACTACTGTCGGAAATTAATATTTGTGGAAATATTTGTCTGAGGCGCTTAACAGAACTCTTCCTGTCTCCCGGTCCCAAATTGACTGATTGCTATGACATTGGCCATGTCTTGTGCTGTGGTTATAATCAGTCAAAGGAATGCATGTGAGGGCGATATTTCCCATTTAAACGGCGCTTCGCGAAAGGAAATCCCAGAACCTCTTTATAGAGCTGTTCTCCATCTCATTTAAAGCATGATAAAATTCTGCAAATGAAGTTGCCATGTGAGTACCGAGGTGAATGCCACAAGACATACAAGTGTAGCCCGCACACTGACACGTTGTGGATAAGCAAGGCATCCAGCATGCTGATGCAATACTTTGTTTTTCTGTCAAGGAATATAACATCTGCTTTAAAAGGCAGCTTAAAATGAACCTCCCAGGCCTCATCAGTGTCTCTAAGGAATGAATGGGTAGACAGCTTTATCGAATGTCTAGCAGTAAAACTCTGGAGACCTGATGTGGATTGAGAGAGGCACATCGCCGTCTCACAGAAAGTGCGTTACACAGCACTGGTGCCTGTGGTGCCCCCTAGGGGGGCCTGTGGAAACACGACTCTGCAGAGTGTTCCTCTGCCCTGATTAGCTGCAGAGCAGACTGACCCCGCCTCTTCTCACTCAGAGGCCACACCCCCAGAGATTGACAGAGCAGCAGACAGCCCGGCCTGACGGTGGCTGAGGTCTCTGAAATGATCCTGAGCCTGCAGACATATGCAGCACTCCATCCCCAGTAGACCCCCCAAGCCTCGACACCAGTTGTCTGGAGAGCCGGCAGACTGAGGAGAGCTGCTGTGGCAGGGATTTTAGCGAGGGGAGAGAGGAACACAGAGCAGCAGCTCTGCTATGAGTGGCACATGGCCTCTGTGACGAGTTCCCAGCAGATGGTACCATCCCATATCTCTGCTGTGACCTGCTATGAAGCTAGACACGCACAGTCAATAGTGTGAATACTCCAAAAAACACTGCTAAATGCACAATTGATTTCTGAAAGCAATAGAATGTCAATCTTCCCCTCTTGGCAAAAAATGGAAATTGTCTTTGGCAAGGTTTGTTGTTTAAGGAAAAATTCACCCAAAAAAAGCACTATCTGCAGAGTGCAGATACAAATACCTGGAGCACGATGCCTGCAATGCCCTGCTTTGTAAGATAACACTTGTGATGACAGAGTTAGGAAGAACCATACTCCATTTTAATACAAAATATATATGTGCATTAGCATTCATGCTCCAGCTTGTTATTATCGTTGCAATTTTGAAATCAATCATATATGCGTGTGTGATATATATATATATATACCTCAACATATCAGTATGATGATCCTATCTTTTAAAATGTATCCTGGGAGTGAATGTATGCAGCCATTTCTCTCTGTTTCTCTTGCCTCAAGCCCCCATAGTTAATTTCACTTTCTTTGGCTATAATACTGAAATGTTGGTAAAACACTTGATAATGCTATGTTAGTTTACAATGCAAAATCAAAAGACTAGTTTCGCTAAACATTGAATAATTCTAAAACGATATAGTTAAAGCTTTTGGATCAAGTTGTATTTGAATCAAGTTGTATTTGGCAATTGGTATCCGTAACAAATCAAGCTGTATTTGGTATATATGAAGACCACAAAAAAACATAAGTAACAACGTATGCATTTAACCAAATGGGTTGAGTAAAAATGCTAAATGGTTTATTATACAGAGTGCAAGTGATGCCAATAAAACTTCAGCATCAAACCAGCAATGGCTAATTTAAAAACCGTCAACTGAGAATTCTCTTGGGGTCTGTGATCTCTCACCCTGATGATTCCAACTTCATTTAAGTCTCCAGGGAAAGCTGTTTTTCCGTGAAAAATATTCACTGTTGTGTTACCAGAGCTCTCTAGCTTTAATTTATGGAATATTTGACACCCACTGAAATATGTTCATCCATGAGAAGATGATGTAAAGGAAGATTTTCTGCTTCTTCCTACTGTCTCCTGTTGGAAAACAAAAAAAATGTATGCAAAGAGATAAACTTATCAGCAACCTAGTTTTTGTGAATCACCCTAAAGCTCCCTCATCTTACCCTTGTAAGTCCCAGTTCTTCACGGAGAGCTGCAACGCATAAGCGAGGCTACCCGCAGAAGTCAGATGCTTGTGGGTTTTCTGTTTCAAAGACTCTCTTCAAAGAAATGTTTTTCCCTCAGAGGAGTCCTGACTTAACATAAAATCTGCTTGAGCTCTTAGCTTATTTAAATTCTCCCAGGTTTACCCTTTCCATCAATAAAATCAAATAAAATGAAAGTGCACCTCCTACGAAAAAAAATATGTTCAATTATGACCTTTTTCTGCCACTGCCTCTCGATTCGCAGCCGAGAGTTTTAACATTGAAGCCCACACTTGAGCAGTGCTGTGAAGTTATGTGCAGGAGGGGAGCTGGTCCACGTGGAGCTGTACCCCCTGCCCTGTAGCATGGGGTGGTGTACACTGACAACCGTGGGTCGTGCCTTGCAGATACAGAGTGCTGGTGGAGGGGGAGCGAGGAAACAGGCCTCACATCTACTGCCTGGAGCAGCTGCTGCAGGAAGCCGTGAGTACCCAGTTCTGCTGAGGTGATCAGGGAGGGCAGAGAGGGGGGGCTTTCCGCTACCAGAGCCTACCAAGACTACACTGGGCACTCTGGGACAGATTTATGAAGTTGTTTTCCTCAAAGCCAACACGCAGCGAGCTCCCACTGAGTTCACTGTGTATGTTTTATAAAGATAAAGCCGACCTCCACTAATCTTTTGTCTTTTGTCAAAGCTTTTCCTGGGAAGTGTACATTCGTTGTACTACGTCCTTTACAAGTGATTTACGTCTACATCTCTTTAAGTCTTTTGGCCTGTGCACCTGCGGTTATTTCATGTTGCCTGTGCTATTCCCCCACAGATCATCGACGTGAAACCTCCTTCTGTCAGGTACCTCCCAGAAGGCACCAGGATTGCAGCGTACTGGAGCCAGCAGTACCGCTGCTTGTACCCAGGGACAGTGGTCAGAGGTAAAGTGCTCACTCTTTCCCAGTTACCCCCTCACATGCAGTACTGTGCGTTCATCAGCTCGCTGCGTTACGTTACCTTATATTATTCATGTACTTGCTCAAGGGTATAATGGCTGCAATTCAGATGCTCAAGCCTCAGGCCTGCAGTCCAGTGCTTCAAGGACCACAGCAACCCTTCTCTTATTACAGTGCATTATACCTTGTCTACAGCATATCTTCTTCATTCTTTAAACTAATATAGTATCAATAATAAAGCTTATTGTTCTATAAACATACTAATAAAATGTAATGTGTAAAATTTAGGTGCAGTATTGGAGGGTATAATGAGAAATTAAAATGAGTGATATCGGCTCCAACCCTGTTTTAAACTGTGGCACACCACACGTTTGTATTGCCACATGTTAGTATGTGAGATTATGTGCACAGAATGGGTCATTGCATTATACACAGTAGACAAATGCAAACCTTTCTCTACCAGAAGTCTCTCAACCAGTTTTTGGGAAATAGAGTTGTGTTAATGGGCTGATTAGAAGCCCAGTGAGCCTGAGGTGTACTGACACAGGGGTGAAGGACGATGTGGTTAGCTCGGTGTGGGCCTCTCCCTGTGGAGACGTTATTCCACGTAAGGAGATAGTTATTTGGAAAACGGTCAAAAAACCTTTTAGACCGGGGGCCATGGACGGTAATCTGTCAGGATGCAGAGAAAAATAAGACTCATTTAGTTCCTCTCTTAACACAGTGGCTGCTGTATTTCAATTTGTGGCTGCTTGTGTTCAGTACATGTGGGAGAGAGAGGGAGGCAGAGATTGTGGTACAGAGAGAGGATCCATTCATTGCAGTGTACACGGGGCAGGAATACAGAGCCTGCACTAAAGGCCTGATTGCACACACATACACGTACACACGCCTTGTGAAAGGAGAAGCTGGCAGGCAGAAAATACCTTCATATTTGAATAAGGTGGGGTAGTTTTTCCTGCGGGGTAGCAGTAGGCACAGACCAGGCTTTGCTCCATGCCTTCACATATTACTTGTATGATCTTGGGGTGATTTGTTACTCAGACCACATGCATTCACATTTGTGTTCTGTTTTCTTTCCTGTTCGCTCTTCAAGATCACAGCTTTTCATCCCCCCGAAGACCCCACAGACACACAGGCTCATTTTATCTGGGGTGTTTGTTGACACAGCGTTTATGCGCCGGGCTGCATTTAATCATGGCCGTTCAAGTTGCGGTTTAAGGGGAATGTTACTGGAAGCCACACACTGCAGGAGAAGTTAAAATAGCCAATGAGCCATTCAAGGAAAGTGTAATAAAGTGTAATTTCCACCTTTCAAAAGCTTCCCCCTCCCTGTTATTACAGGAAATCCTGATGTAGACATGGACGATGACTTAATAGCAGTGGAGTTTGACGATGGAGACACGGGCAGAATTCCCCTGTCGCACATTCGACTGCTCCCTCCCGACTACAAGATCCAGTGTGGGTATTTCATAACGTGGGCTCGGGCAAATATTTGAGAGAAAAACATGCAAACTGAAAGCAATTCCGTCTAAAAGAAATTCATTTGACTTCACTGAAATATCCAAATAATGTTTAAGTCATGTAAACGCAGCGTACGCATAAGTGTTTGGTTTGGATTTAGTTCAACTACTGGTCTGTTTGGTTTGGCTTCTGAAGCTTGATGATGAATACTGCAAACAAAATATGTTTTTTTTTAAATCTGGCAGTGAAGCACCTTTGATGGCATTTACTATAATTTATCAGTCTGTCACATTTCTAATGCATACGATTAAACATTCTCCCCTGTATAGTGGCTTTTTTCAACTAATGACTGATTAGAGAAAACATTAGCATCAGTAGACCTGCTGTGAACATAGTCATGCATTGCACATGTTAATGGTTAATTGTTCTGGTGGGAAAATTGTTTAAATCCTCAAAGAAAAACCTTAGCTGCATACTTTGTAGTCCCTTCGCATAATATTTCACAAGAAAAATATTCATTTATTTTTAATGCTGATGTTGTGGTTGGCAATTACAAACTGAATGGAATTGTGCAAAACACATTTTAAGGCTTGAATCTTAGAATTTCCTTTGTCCGTATGTCAGGAAATTAACATCAGTCATCTTAATCTAAGTTTATGAATAAACAATGCATTAGTTTAATTAAGATCACTGCCAGCTCACAAGCAAACAAAGTGTTTTTTTTTTTTTTTTTAAGTATGAGCAAGTGTTCATATGTGCTACATATTGTCTGAAGGGATCTTGAACCCTCGGGATGGGTGCATTTGTGCAGGTGCTGAACCCTCTCCAGCTCTACTTGTGCCTAGCACAAAGAGACGTGGCAGGAAGTCCAGTAAGGATGTGGCTGATAACAAGGAGGTGTGCCCACAGACCCCAAAAGAACCTGTTCAAAAAAGCAAGGGACGAGGAAGAAAACCCAAACCTAAACCAGGTAAGACAATCATGCGGTAATATAAGAAGGATCCAGCCTCAATTGCTATGCCGTGGACTGGGTTCAGGGGCTTAAGGATTAACTTTAAATGATCTGGTCATATTAAACAGTTAATAAATATGGCAGCTTTACAAACTTATTTTGTTTTTTAGAAATTATGTATGAGAATAGAAGCCATTTTATGAGACTAGGAACTGTGATTTAGCATAAAAGCTAAGTACTAAAAAGTACTAAATGCCTCTTGCCCCCACACAGCACCTGAATCTGTCCCAGAAGATCACGAGCAGGTAGACGTGTCGGTCTTTCCTGAGACCCCAGAGAGACCTCTGTCCTCCAAGGGACCAGGACCCAGGCCAGTCAGAAAATGTCAGCAGGCTAATGCAGCTGGCTCTTCTGTCCCGGTGCCTAATGAACTGCTGAAGAAAGCTACCAAGGCTCCAGCCAAAGTCAGCTCCCAGCCACAGGCATCTTACACAACCCCCCTTTATGGAAAAGTCCTGTCAGTAGATATCTACAAGGACCTGTCATGTCCACTGGGTTCATATCTGCCCAGCGATAGCAGCAGCCAAGGAAAAGTGAAGTTGGTCAAGAAAGGAAGGAAGAGCGAGGTGCACCTAGAGACAATGGGGCCTATCACGAAGATGCAGAGGAAGCAGCCTGAGTCTGAGATACTCATCAAGCTGGACCATGAGGGTGTGACGTCCCCTAAAACCAAGAAGACAAAAGCCCTGATGATGTTGGAGGACCAGAGCCTTTCCAAACGGGAAAACAAGCCAGTGCTGGGTATAACATACACCCCTGTACTGTCGACCGAGGCTAAACAGAAGGCGCTCAAGGTCAAAGCTACAGAGAAGAAGGAGGAAAGTCCTAAGGCCAGTGCAGTATCCACCTACAGCATCGGGATACTGGGCAGCAGTGGGGATGGGCTAGTGAAGGTTAAGGAGCCCAAGGCAAATGAGGTTGAGGAGTCCAATTGCAGCAGCAGCTGCAGCTCAGAGTCTGAGGGGGAGGAAGAAGAGCAGGTGCAGGAGAAGGAGAAACAAGAGGTAGATCAATCCACCAGCTCCAGGACCTCCAGTCCGGTCTCTTCCAACTCCTCCAGCTCCTCTACCAGCAGTTCTTCGTCATCCTCATCTTCCTCCTCCTCTGGCTCCAGCTCTTCCTCCTCATCCTCCTCTTCCTCGTCCACCACAACAGATGAAGACTCGTCCTGCAGTTCGGACGAGGAGGCCTCTAGTGCACCACAGTCCTCTCCCGCAGCCCAGCAGACTCCCCCACAGGCAGAGGAGCAGCAGTCCAGCCAGTCTGAGGCCCAAGAACCTCCACTGTCTCCAGCCAAGAGCCAGAAGCTTCCGCAGCAACAGCAGAAGCAACAAAAACAGCAGCAAGGCAAGAGCCGGCCCAAGAAACGAGAGGGTATCCACCTGCCCACCACCAAGGAGCTGGCCAAGCGACAGAGGCTACCCTCAGTGGAGAACAGGCCCAAGATCGCTGCCTTTCTCCCAGCCAGACAGCTTTGGAAATGGTTTGGAAAACCCACACAGGTGAACACTTTTCAACTATTTAACTTGCATTTTAGGTAGGCTATATACACAATTAAATATTTAATCAAACTAAATAATCATATTGAAAATGATTGGACTGAAGTGTGAAGTGTGAATAGTGAAGTGTGTTCTATTGGCTTCCACCATGATCATTGCCATGCTGCACATTTTAAGATATTTAATGGACAGCTGGCTTTCATATTGCAGAGGCGGGGAATGAAAGGAAAGGCTAAGAAGCTTTTCTACAAGGCCATCATGCGCGGGAAGGAGATGATCCGCATTGGAGACTGCGCCGTGTTCCTCTCCGCCGGGCGACCCAACCTGCCATACATTGGCCGCATCCAGAGCATGTGGGAGTCCTGGGGAAACAACATGGTGGTCAGGGTGAAGTGGTTCTACCACCCTGAGGAAACCAATCCGGGGAAGAAGCTTCATGATGGAAAGGTTTGCCCATGTCTTCTATGAATTATCATTATTATATAATAGTTATTATTATATTATCAGCTAAATTTGGATTTTAACACAAAGATATTGACATAAGATGAGAAAAGGCCATTTAGCGCATTTAAAAATCATACAGAGGCAATAGGAAAGTTGTACATTGCATGTGTGTGCTGTCTGTTGTAGATACTTGGTGATCATATATGCTTTCAGTGTAATCATAATTAGCTGTTATGACTTTATTGTTCCATTCATTTCACCACCTCTGAATGACTAAAATTGATCATCTTCTGCCAATTTGCTTTGGACAGGTCTGGGACCAGAAATCTTCAAGGGGGTTCCCAGCAGCTCTACAGCTCTCAAACCAGAGGAAGGACTTTATGGAGGTGAGAAGTCCATCTGGCTCCTCCTCCTCTCCCTTTTTTAATACAGCTTGACATATTTATGATGAAAGCTTGAACCTGTCTTTTTTTCTCCTTGCAGCGTGCCCTGTACCAGTCCTCCCACATTGATGAGAACGACGTACAGACGGTCTCTCACAAGTGTCTGGTGGTCAGTCTGGAACAGTACGAACAAATGGTTAAAACCAAGAAGTACCAGGACAGCGAGGATCTGTACTACCTGGCTGGGACCTACGAGCCCACCACTGGGATGATCTTCAACACAGACGGAGTTCCCATCATCTGCTGAATATGCCCCCTGCTACCCAGAATGTCCCAGCTCCAATCTTCCACCACAGCTGATGGACTATCTATCTTCAGGAGTAGAATGTAGTGTTGGCTACAGGGAAGAGACAAACTTTGAGTAATAATGAGTTTTCTGCTCAAGGACACGGCTGACTTTGAAGCCTTTCTATGGTTTGTGGGCCAGTATGGTGAAAGGGGATGCCATTAGGGATGTGGAGTGGAAGTCCTGCATCAGGCCTCTTCACAGAAAGTGAATCCTTGGCTGCCTTGGACTAGGTGACATCTAAAGGTGTCTCTGGAATTGTTAGTCCCCAGGGCACAGTGACACATCACCCAGATACTTGGAATTTATTTGACTGAGTAAAAATTAAGTCAATGGCAGCTCACAGTATGTGTGTGCGTGTGCATGTGTGTCTATATATGAATATATATATATATATATATATATATAGAATTGTGTGTCTTTGGAGGCATGATGACATTCAGATAGCAAATAGCAGCTTTTGGAAAGGTAAATCAGTGGACTTGTCAAGGAGGACATTTTAACCAGTTCATGGAGTGAAGAACACTCAGATCATTAGTATCCAACTGTAAGGAAGCGTGGGAGGAGAGATGCCATCCTCATTCCTTCGTTCCCTGGGCATGCTGGGATTGTGGCAGTGGCATGTGAAAGTTGTAGCAGTGGGGGAAAGTGTCACAAACATCTCTGAGGCAAAGCACATCTATGCAGCTGAGGCCCCGTTTGGTCTGAGAGATGTAGAGCAGCACCAACCCCAGACACCACCACCACCACCAGCAGCACCAGCAGAACCTAAATCAGAGATGACAACTCGTAGGAGGACTTGTGCATCTTGGAGGCCAGAGGTCACTTCATAATGATCCTCTGGCTTTTTGGAGCCTAGCATTCGACCTATAGAACGATTAAACAGACGTGACAATGCACGTTGAACTGAGAAAATAAACTCACCAGGAAACATGACATCATCAAAATCGTCTTTATCATCATCACTGTCATCATTTAACCTTCTGGAAAAAAATCATGGTGCTTTAAAGAAGAAAGACTTTTAACGAGCACTGACAGATGTGCCCCTGTCATAACTCACAGATGTTCTGCCACTGACCAGACAATGGCATCAGCCATGCCTATCAACAACACTAATCTTGAGATTTGAGGAGAGTCAGAGACTCAACTCAAGCACTTTTAAAGGAACCACTTCCATCACACATGAACCCTGGAACAGGCCAAAATCTTTTGAACTGTGCAAGAGCTTGGTCTGCTCTGTGTTCCTTTAGTTTGTTTTTTTGCAACGGTTAGCACAGGCTTTCCATTGCGCAAAATCCAGAAAGAGGAAGAAACTAAATTTGCCAGCATATTCATTGTGGTTTTATGTTCCTTAAGACATAAGGGGAAGATAATGACCTTTTGGGAGTCAGGTTGAACTGGAGTTGAAGGGATCCTAATATTTTGTATATACTACATATAAAGATATACGTTGTATTGTTTTAATTTCATGTACTATATCATTACAGAAACTTTTTAAAAGAAAAGCTTTATAAAACTGTGAATAATATCTGAAGAAAAAAATCAGGAAACCTAAAGATGAGGATGTTGCTTAATCTTTGTTGCTGGATCTTAACTTGACAGCACACACTATGTATGACTAATTGTATTACAGGACAGAATACAGGGGAAATGTGTTCTAGTACTCTTAACAGTATTTAGCAGCTACTTTGAGAGACAAGAATGTACAACAGAAAGCACTTATCCACTGCCCAAGGCCTTGAGTAGGAGACAATTCTTAAAACTCTTAAGACAATCTAGAGCAGGATGTGATTTGCAGGTGTTTTACCTTTTACTTTGTTGAAGCAGGTTTCAGTAGGATGGGATTCACATTTAAAGTGCCGTTTTTTCCTGTCTTCACTACCGTGTATGGTTCGTGCCACTGCAGGATGCCGGGGGCAGGATGCTTTCGTGAATTCTAGTTTTGCTTCAGTCGTACGCAGCTTGTTTCCTTCCCCACTAGAAACCCCCAGACATGCAACCAAACATTTTATTCTCTTGTGGAAATAAAAAGCACTTTCATAAAAAACAGCCCAAGAACAAAATAAATTACCAGTATGGAGGGGTGGAAACTTGATGATGCATGAAATTGAGAGGGACTCAAGAGGGTCCAGTCATATTACAATGTAATGTTTAGCTGCCTTTCTACCTGCGCATATTGTATAGCACTTATAAGGATTTCCTAGATTTTCCACATTAATTATGGTAACTATAACATATGCCTATGTTAAAGCCTTTATGTCATGCTTAGAAAGCTTTCTCTAATTTGAAAGACTGATCTTGGGTCTTTCTGTGAAAGTCCACTGTTGTAGCTCACGGTAAATATGGCCCTTTACCTAATGTATTGTAATCCAAAGAAAGCACCATTCATCCCCAGAGGCTCTTGTATTTTGTATACTACTGCTGGGAACCATTTTTTTTTTATTATTCTAATCAAGACCAATCAAATACATTTGACTCCAAACTATTTTTGTTGTAAATTTTTCTTTGCCACCATTACATATAGAGTATTGATTAAATGTATTTGCTTTGCTTTACCTGTACCTGATATTACCTAATGCACGTGTGTTGATTTCATTATACCATTGTAACAATAGATTTATTTTTTGTAAACAATATTGAATGACTTTTATTGTGGCTATTTAGTTAGTAAAAAAAAAAAAATAGGCATAGAAATGTAAAATGTGATCTCCGACAAGGTTTAAACGTGCAGAAATAATTGTAATTGCCATCCCACTCATCAAGAATTTAAACTGGCAGGTCAATTTTGCATACTGAATATGTGGAATGATTAAAGTGACAGGATAAATTAGGACAATACGTGTTTCACCCTGAGTAAATGTCATTTGCATCAAGTTAAATGCGTCATAAACTCCGATTTTTTAGATGAATTTCTAAAATGCCACGCATTCTCATTTAGTGCATTTTCTCTAGAAAGAACATTTTGCATCTTGATTAATGCCATTTATTAATGTATCCTTTCTCTCCTATTTGAAACCCATCAGACTGACAGTCATGGTATTAAATCCTAATGCTGTTTACATCACTTTATTTAAATGTTTACTTTTAAAAACAGTCATGTTTTATACATTGTTTTTCTGGGCCTCTTGTGATTCATCTTGCCAATGTCTTTTAATTCACGAGGCCATCTTATAACAATATGTGCGTTCAGGCACATTCTTTTTCATTTCAGCTGATTAATCTCTAACATGGATAAAATACAGTTTTATATAAATATTATTTAAATGTTAGTCTCCTACCCTAAATATATCAGTAGACACTATATTTTTCTTGTAACATTGTCCAAGTACAAAGCCTTATATTTTAATTGCTATATAAGTGCCCCTAAAAGGATATTTATTCACAACTTGAGGAAAATTGTAACTCCCTTGTATATTTGGTGTATTTTATTCAAACATAAAATTATGCTACAAAGTAATGATATGACAGCAGAGTGAGCTCCACATTTAAAACCTAGTTAGCTCATTCCTTGTTGTGGGTCATGTTTCTTCATCACCTTGTCTCATTGAACTTGGTTATACAATAAGACGCCAGACTCAATGTGGATGTATCCGAAGCTTCTCTCACTTAATGCTAACCTCAGAGTCTCACTCCAGCCCATCAGCATGGAGTCATGCTGTACGTTGGGTACAGTTTTCTTTCTCAATCTGTAGAGGGCCCAACTAGTCACTCTTGCTTCCTTTTAAATTACCAGACTAACAAAGCTGTATCATTGAGATGGTTGTACTGTAGGTCACACAATTATCTTTTCACAAGGGTAGAAAAGAGCAGGAGAGACCAGGGACACCATATTGGCCAAACAAGCATCTTCAGGTTGATACACTCACAAAAAAATATTTTGTTGTTCATGTGAGTCTTTTAGAAAAATACTTGAACTGCAGATATATAGGACAGTGTTTGTATGGCTGACATACTACCAGTGTAACATTGTGACTCCATACTACCAGTGTAACATTGTGACTCCATACTACCAGTGTAACATTGTGACTCCAAATGTTTTATTTGTACTGTGGAGGTGTATCCACTATTTATCAAGTCCATACTACCATACAGCATCAGAGAAAGCTTGAAATGTGTATTTTGTGCATACTGTCTGTATGATTGGATGCATTTGGATTTTCGGAAGTGTATTTTCAATGAGTAGGACGCTGTCTTTTATTCATTTTAATTTTGGTACATATTTGCCTCCCCTAACTGTAACGTAACAGTCCCGCTCTGACTAATGTGCAATACTGCTGATTGGGTCCTCTGAGGTAGCTGCTAGTGGGGATGCAATGCATGGAGGTAGAGGAAAAAGAAGAATGTGTAAATGAGTGCAGACTGGAGGCTGGTCCCTCGCTGGTCTTTGCTCCATCGTTCCTTCACCGTCGATAAGGTCCTGTGTTACAAGCTGTTACAAATTATTAGAGAACAAGCTTATTTTGGAATTTTAAGAGCATCAGTGTTTTGTAAATGATCTTATTTGGCGGAGGGCGATATGTGCTATGAATATCTTTGTATAAACATTTAATCGTGTAAAAAAAAAAGAAGAAAAAAAACTGAAAAACAGGGCTGTGTGGCTCATGTGTAAAATTTGTGTAAGTGGAACTTTTTTAATTGATACTACAGTTTTACAATGTGTTCCTTTTAAAGCATTTTAGTAACTCAAGATTTTATAGTTTATCCATCAATAAACTGAGAGAAAATCCTGACTGTGAAGTGTGTTTTCCTACCACTGAAGCTTTTCCATTTGCCTTATCCTCATATTAAAGGTTTCAACATTAGTTTAGGTTTGATGGGCATTATTATGTTACAGTTATGATACAAGAGCCAAGGTAAGTATTCTAAAGAAGGTACATTATGCTCAGAGCACACTACAGTGCCCTCTGTGCAAGACACTGCATCTCCTAACAAAGGGCTGTTTACGCCTCAAAGTAAGTTGAGTCACAAGGTTCAGTACAGGCACGCCATTGCTATCGAAAGCCTATTTACTCCCCCTTGTTTATACTGTCATACCCATAACGGCTATAATAATATATAAGAGCCCTTCAATGATGAATGGCTCAAGCTCAAGGCCCCTAATGAGGTACACAAGTACATCATATTCAGCTGCACTCTTCTTAAAGTTGTGACAAACCCAGTTTCAATTAAACCAGACTGCTGTAGTGTTTGAGTCCTGGGTCCATTACTACAACAGTAAATTAATCCGTAGTGAGGTTAAAATGTACTTTTCCCTTGTTTTTGTTTTCTACCATATATATTCCTCGGGGTTGGTGTTGGTTTATTTGTATTATAGCTTCTTGCTGATGTGACACAAAATAAATGGATTGCTCACAAAGCACACACAAAGGAACATAATAGTTTTTTGTACTGTAAATTAGCTTGATACAAAATTCAATTTTATTTTTGTTCATTTTCACATGTTATAATGCACTTGTGATGGCAAATTAATCAATGGGCCATGAACAGTGAAATGGCCGTGGAGATTGGTATCAGTTCAGTTGCGCACTGATAATGTATGATAGAGTTGTGTTTTGGGGGCATTGCTGGATTGACAAGTAATGTGTTTTTGTTTTGTTTTTTGGAGAATACATTTTTCTTTTATACACATAGCCTACTGTACGTGTGTGTGCATGTTTTACCAGGGGTTATGGTATGTAGAATTATTTCCTCCTGTATGATGGGTAACCACACCTATACAACCACAACCACATAAGGTGTTGATGAGACCATGGGGAATTGAGTTGTCTCTTTAAGTCATCTGCAATCTGCACCTTTCCTAATATGCCTCCTCTTGTCACTTGACCATAATTGCTTGCAGCTAGCAAGGAGGAATGAACGGATACACCTCTGCCTTTGATAGTCAAAATTCTTAGAAATTTCACCTCGTGTAAGGATCTCAACGTTATTACACTACAAACTATGAATCAGGATCACTGTCCGGCCGCATGTATTCTGAGTTTGTACTTATTTTGAAAATGAATACACCTGTAAAACTAATAGACGGACATGAATTTTTCCTGCTTTTTTCAGACTTGTCAGCTCTGGTAAACATGAGCAGGCTGGGTATACGTGCAGCATATATGATTTCGGGTCCAGTGAAGTCATGCTTGTTCAGGCTGTAGAGAGACAGCATCTGAAACATTGTGAAAGGTTTGCGCTGCATGTCTGCAGCCTGTATTGCTTCCAAATGTAGCCACACAAAATATTAGCCTGCGACTTTCACTATAGACCCCCTAGTTGAGCTGTTGACTGGTTTCTGAGATTTTCATGCTACGCATTCTCCCAGATCATCCTAGATTAACCTATCTCTGATTGACACTGGCTGTAATGTTTTAACAGGCTTTGAATATTCCAGACAGGGAATGACAAGGGAAGGATCTAATTCAGCCTCCAAAATGCTAATTGAATGAAGGTGCTGTCCTCTTAATGAGCTAGGCAGTTTCTCTTGATTTCCATCACGTTTGACAATTAACACATTAAACCCCCCTCATCACCCACTGTATGCCTTATCACCCCTTTGACATATGGCGTGATGTAGTGTTTATATAACAGAAAAGTTGTTTGTATCATGGTCAGTCTTGAATTATGAATTCATGAAAATTATACCCAAACGTATTTTATTCAAATTCAATCGACAAAATATTGAACTATTGAAATATTTGTATTAAAGACATATAGTACGTGCATGAAAACAATTTAGGAATTTATATTTGTCTATTTACATATAAGATTAATACATGCATGTCAGGTTTGGTAAACTCCTGCCATTGTTCTTGACCAAGGCACTGGCGTCAGAACTGGAGTTGGTCCCCGGGCGCTGTAGTGGCTGCCCACTGCTCCTAAGTAGTTAGGATGGGTCAAATGCAGAGGAAAAATTACCCCACAGGGTCAATAAAATATTATTATTATTATATTATTTATAGTAATTTCCATTTAAATGCGAAAAATATTTATTTATAATATTAATACAAACAACTTAGTCAGAGCTAATGGAGAAAAATAAATGATAGATAACCAGATGCCAATATCAGTCTGTAATTATACATTTGTTTGGGTACAAATGATGGGGGAATATGGATACCCAAATCCAAACAGCCACAATAACTCAAATGACTTTCTGAGGAATTAACTTCTTCTGGCACTGGATATGTACCCAAAGCTTTCATATGAATGAGGTTGCTATTAACAGGGGAACATTTTAGTTTTCTCTGAGATTAAGCTCACCACAGGAATCGTGTTTGCAGTGAGGGCCATGCATAAATTACCCCTGAACCATAAATCAATGACCTCTCTGCGAAAGTCGGAAAACAAGTTTGTTCTTGCCATATGAATGTGTACACAACCTAATGCACCCAACAGCACTCTTCCACTCAGCTCTGAAGCGCTTCCCTTAGAAAAGACATCCCATTATGCCAGTGCTCAAACTGCTATATGACCGCTGTTTAAATGCATTATATAAATGTATTATAAATTGGTCGGCAAATGTTGCATAGAACTATTCTAAATTATAACCAGTATCTCACATATTATGAAGTGGATACATATGAAAAAAAATGCTCTTTTTGATAGTTTAGTACCAGCTGTCACTTTTAAAATGAATGCCAACTCTGCCATCTAAGGCCTTTAATAAGCTTTTAATTCGAGTTTTTATATAGAGTATATTTAATTTTCCTTTCAATACAGTACATGTCAAAACAAAACATTGTTTTTAGGAATGTATAAATATAAAAACAGTGTATAAATCTTTACAAATTTGGTATGTGGACTATGAGATATCAAATCAAGTCAAATATATGTATATATAGTGCATTTTCCAAACATTTGTCAATACGCTAGAAAAGTGGACCCTGGCCTAAACCCACATGAGAGCAAACCTATAGGCGACAGTGGCAAAGAAAAACTCCCTGGATGGAACAGGTAAGAAGAAACCTTGGAAGGAACCAGATTCAAGGGGGGAGCCCATTCTCCTCTCGTCATCTTAGTATGTGAGGTTTCATAGATAAAAGACATATTTCTGTGTGTAGAGCTACATAACACTGTTGTTCAGGAAGGCTGAGCACTGGTCATAATACCCCATCCAACTACAGATGAGTCCTGTGACAAAACACACGTTACTCTGGTGAGGTTATCGTGTTCTGGGAGATCATCTACATAAAAAATTGGTACAGTTGCATACCTGGTTTGTGGTTTTGTACTCTTGTAATATGTAGTGCATTCTACTCTTGTAATATGTGGTGTGCATTGTACTCTTGTAATATGTGGTGCATTGTACTCTTGTAATATGTGGTGTGCATTGTACTCTTGTAATATGTGGTGCATTGTACTCTTGTAATATGTGGTGCATTGTACTCTTGTAATATGTGGTGCATTCTACTCTTGTAATATGTGGTGCATTGTACTCTTGTAATATGTGGTGCATTCTACTCTTGTAATATGTGGTGCATTGTACTCTTGTAATATGTGGTGCATTGTACTCTTGTAATATGTGGTGCATTCTACTCTTGTAATATGTGGTGCATTGTACTCTTGTAATATGTGGTGTGCATTGTACTCTTGTAATATGTGGTGCATTGTACTCTTGTAATATGTGGTGCATTGTACTCTTGTAATATGTGGTGCATTGTACTCTTGTAATATGTGGTGCATATGTGGTGCATTGTACTCTTGTAATATGTGGTGCATTGAACTCTTGTAATATGTGTTGCATTCAATTATTGTGGCTATGGCCCCATTTTATTTTATTTTTGAGCCTTTTCCCTCTTCCCACTCCTCTTTTTGGAATCACAAAAGGTTCCTATGAATTCCCCCTGTACCACCTGCACCCATGCAAGAAGCACATGCTACAGGCCATATATTACAACAGGAGAGCTAGCTAGAATAGGTGCATTTCCCACTGGCAGCCTGTGGGCACCTGGCACATCGTTTGGAGAAGCTAATGCAGCAGTAATCTGAAGAACCATGCCAGACTTAAATACACTCTACCCCTGATGGCATGTGCTTTAAAGGATTCAAGCCAGCTGGGAGTGCACCAACCTACTTTAGGCTAAATATTAGAATTGTAACTTCCATTTCTTCCAGAAGGTTATTTATTATAATGGTTATATACCGTGTATACAGTGTGTATATACAGCATGTATATAAACATAATACAGTACTACATCTCTCGGTTTACAAACACATTCAATATATCCCATAGTTTCTTTTTAATACTATCTCTGTATGCAATTAGTTCTCTTGTCCTTGCATCGTTGCTCAGTTTTCCCTGTTGTGATCATATCATTTGCATTTCTTCACTTTAATAAAGTTTGTACATCTTTCTTGTTTATCAGGACAGTATATTAAGACAAATTTCACTGATTTATCGACTTACTCTCGGGCCCACTTCATACTTTTGTATCAATGTGAATCTGTAGCAGCAAGACAACGCAATTATAAAATGTCTGAGGAGCTGTGTTTACTGCCTCTGCTCCCTGCTTGAGCCCAAAACCGTACTTGATAATGCAAATGAAAGCTGCCCTTGATGTACTGTTGGGTTTTCAGCATGTCATTGTAGCATAATGAGACACGCAGATTTTGAGACAAACAAAATCATGGGCTCTGAGCCTAAATGCACAGCAGCCATCATGGCAGCAGCCCTGTGAAAGCGTTTTTCATAATATCCACTGACATTCAGTTCAGAATTTTTGTGTGAGCAGAACTTCAAACAGCAAACCATCTTCAAAGAAAAGGGAATCCTTTCAATTTGAATGCTTTGTAGAAAATGCTATGGTACAGAATATTACTGCAGAAGGGATGTTTTGTCACACAAGAAAATAGCCTAATCTATAAATTACATAAATTGTCCCTGTTTTAATGGACAAATCATGAAATATGAAAAAGGATTTTGAAAAGAAACTGCAGGACTGCCTAAAAATGTGCTAGACAGCTCTGGTTTATTGTTGCTCTATAATTTCAGTTTTTCTTTTTGTACTTGACATTCATGTTGGTGAATCTGCCTTCGCCCAGAGCTCCCAAATCTCTTTAAGAGGCTGCAAGCCACAGAGATAGGCTATGTCTCACTGGTCATCATGAGCACCCACACAATAAAGAAAAAAAAATGACACCAGCCAGAAGGACATGTAGGCGCAAGGGACAGACATTAATATAGATTAAAAGACAAAAAAAAACGTGTTTGGGCATAGCAGCGGGGGGCTGAGAGAGAGAGAGGCCACGACAGTCAACGCTCATCTTTAAAGCAATTAATCCCTCCAGTAAATTCACTTACTGCCATATTCAGCCCCTAGCCTTCCCCAATGAGGGATGTGTATGCACTGTTTGAACAAGACACCACACTGAGAACCAAATTGAGGAGAGAGAAAAAGAATAGGAAGAAAGACACCTGATTATATCAGTATCTTCTCTCATAATAAAACATCCTCCAGTCATTTAGAGAAAGACTCTCAGTGCTGCTCTGTACGGACACACACCAGTACCACCTTTCCATTGCAGAGTTGGAGCCAGGGTAATACACGCTGGAGTCAAAGCAGGCTGAATCGGTACAGAAAAAAGCTCCGCGCTGCATTTCCTGCAACCACATCTGTCAGATGACATTGTACGGAACGCTAGCGTGTGCCCGGCTTGAGACGGCTGCTGAGACTTTGTCTGCGGTACGAAGCTGTGGTTTTCTCATAAAGAAGCTCCACATTACTTCTGTCTACATCAGATTATCAGGTCGATCAGTGACGGTGGCCTTCTTCTTTCTCTTTCATAAATTTCAGATTGCCTGTCATTTATGTCCCCCCTTGAGCCCTTATGTCCTCTGCTGCTGGTTTACTCAATGTGTCCAAGATAACTTATAAAAGGAAAAGAGAGGATGCTTTTTTTCCAGTATGCCCCAAAAGCAGTCTTGTCTAAACATATCAGAGGCAGACTATGCGCATATAAGAAATGTTATTAGGCTACTCCTGCTTATTATTGTTTGTCTAGGCCTATTCATATTTTTGCCTGCTGTAATTTATTATTTTCTGCGTCGTCTTTAACCGTTTTACCTCCTTTTAATCACTAATATATTATTGTTTTTCTATAGCCTATTTTTATTATTATGTTACAGTAGCCTATGTGTGGAAAAGATCGCCTCTGCTTTTCCACTGGACCCGTCTCCTAGTCCTAATGTGAGGAACAAACGGAACACACCGCAAGCAGTATAAGCACCGCCGTGTGGCGTTTTATTTTTTTAATTTTCTGGTTTAATTTCATTGTACATAAGCAACACTTCAACTGTTATTCTGCATGCTTCCTTCGTAAGACGTTAACGACGTGGTACCCATTGTTATACGTGTATGTTCTGTACAATATTACCGTTCTGTTTCTGTAAATCACGCAAACTTTAAGGGGCATGCAAAAAATATACGACCAAATATAAAAAATGATTACTTTATTTTATATATAATTGCAGGGGTGCCAATAATTGTGGCATACGTGGTTTTGTTAAAAATAATTATTTCTTGATGAGGGATTTTTTTTCTCATAATAAATTTACTTCAATTAAAGGTAGGATTTTCCTCATTTTTTCAGTGTGAGATTAAGCTAATTCACCAAACGGTATATTTTTTTATAACCCTTTTTACTCATCTTTACCAGGGGTGCTAATACTAGTGGAGGGCACTGTCTATATACTGTATACATTGGGTCACAGACATCAGGAAGTCATGGCATGAAAAAGATATACAACCAAATATTAAATACGATGACTTTATTTAAATTTATGTTAATCTGTCCAAATACATTTGGCCCCAAAAATGGGGGGGAGTGGGGTCTATGTATAAAACGGGCTGCAAAACGGTTCACCTGATATGGATGTAAACACCCTTAAATTAAAGCTGAAAGCCTGCACTTTAACCTCATAGTCACTGTTCCATTTAAAATCAGATGGGCTGGACTACAAAACCAAAACAACAAAAAATAAATAGTTAATATTGTAAATTAAATTCTCTTACTTCTGCACTGCTGATGTACTGAACATTTCCTCCAAATCAGCCACACCTCATACAGTAGAACATACCTACCCAGTGGTGGTGCCATCAGCCCAACCACACGACGATGTGCGTTTCATTGTATTATTTGGCACTTTGAGCTGCATTGCTGCACAGAAGGTGCTATACAAATAAAGATGATGATGTTGATGATGATTACGATTATTCTCCTCTTTTCCATGTTTAATCTCCTGTTTCAGAACTGATGTTCATATCATTTAGTTATGTGGCCTGTCTGGTCTTCCTACACCTGGTTTTAATGTTGCCAACGAGCTGACGCAGGCATATCTGACAAATATATAATGGAATGCAACACAAATGAAATCAAGCTTGACTGTGGAAAAGGGCTTAAGAGTTTCAAAATCATCAAGTGAAAATTACTGAGTTAGTCCCTGAGTAGTGATGCAATTCTTTAAGTGAATAGTAGAATTGACCCAAGCTTGGAGACATAATAATCGAACAAATGTCATGTGGCAATGGGGGCTGGTGTTGCATGGACAAGTGGAAATTAAATGCAACATATGAAACAATAAAATAAAAATGGTGTGAACGCCCTCCCCTGGAGGATCTGACAGATCTCTGCCTCTCTAAAGATGCAGGGTATTGACATTTTGCTCAAACATAACTGCAGGTAGTCAAGCTCCATTTTGTGTTCTAGGAAACTGAATGTGTTTGCATTCAATTCAGAAATGGGCTTCACTCTTAGGCACTTATTCTGAAAGCATAAATACTGGTTACCATAGAGACAAAGCATGACATTGCCTTTGATTTGTAGCCTTTTTGTTAATGTGTTGTACAGTGTTTGCCAAACAATGCCTGTTCAGAGGTTTAGAGGCTTTAGAAGTCAGTACCAGAACAAAACAATTTTTATGTTTTTCTCGTCAAACTTACTATTGTCAACATTAGGCACAGTGTATGAATGGCTCTCAACCAGAAGTGTAGGTAAGGAATTCACTGGCCTCTCATCACATCTTCACTGTTACATACCGTACTCCACCACCTCAAACAGGACTTCCCCCCTGCAGCACCCCAATGGACCCCCTGCCGTGTATAAAAAGCCCAGGTCATAGCTCCACTAAAACTTATCAGTCAATGGGCTTCAAATTGGTCATTTGCCACAGGACATTATGACAGTTACAGTAGTCAGAGGGGATGTTCCTTCAGCATCTCCTGAACATGTCCTCATCTTCCGAAGCTGAAGCTTTCCTTCTTGGGCAGGCCCTCCAAATAAAACTATATTTTCACATGCAGTTGACTGTGTTTGCCAGGTGACTGAGGAAAGTACAGTGCTTGTTTGAGCGTGTGACAGAGTTAGCATGTGTTTTAGTGCAGGTGAGTAGTTTTTAAAGACGCCATTGGTCCAGTCATTACACTCCAGCATGCACATACATCATTCCGGCCTCATCACACAGTACAAACACCGGCTTTGAATGCAAGATATCAAGATATCGACTTGAAACAAGTCGAGACCCCATCACAATCCCGTTTCACAGGTCCACTTGATATCCAATTATGACACTATAAAAGTGAGATCGCTTACACTAAGAGACCACTTAGTGCCCTATTGTGCCTATATGCTTCACATTGCATTAAATTATAGGTTTTTACTGCTACTAGCAGACATCAGGAATATGTGCATTGTGACCTTCAGCTCAGTTGTGGCACACGTGTTAAATGGAACATATACAGTGCCCTCCACTATTATGGGCACCCCTGGTAAAGATGAGTAAAAAGGGTTATAAAAAATCCACCGTTTGGTGAATTAGCTTAATCTCACACTAAAAAAAGTAGACAAATCCAACCTTCAATTGAAGTAAATTTATTATGAGAAAAAAAATTCCCTCATCAAGAAATAATTATTTTTACCAAAACTACGTGTGCCACAATTATTGGCACCCCTGCATTTATATATAGAATAAAGTAATCATTTTTAATATTTGGTCACATATCCTTTGCATGCCATGAATTCCTGATGTCTGTGACCCAACAACATCAAAAGACTCTTGATATCTTATTTTCTGGTACTCTTACAAACGATACTATAACGTCTCTGCATTTGAATGGATCTCTATGGGAATTGGGGGGTGGGACTAGATTTAGCTGTAAATTACACAGTAAATGTAACAGTACGGAACACACGGTTGGCTAAATGGCTCGACGTATCAAACAAGCCAAAAATTAATTAATTTAAAAGCCTAAAATTACAGGTTATATTGAGTATGACCTTAATGAGAACAATTATAAGGCAACATACTGTACGTGCAATATGAATAATCTCATTCCCCCCCCCCCCCAAAAAAAGAAAGTCAAAAGATAATTTAAAGCTTCCAACTGCATGTGTTCCATGCAGATGTAAGTGCTACAAGCATTTGTGATGTGGGGGGTAATATTATAACATTCTCATGTTATCACATTTCAACTAAAACTCTACCAAATTGTGTACAAAGGCAAGATTATTCCAAAACTTACTTAGAGATATGGGATAATAAATAAAAGGAACATTGCAACTTGATGTATGCATTTGAAAGGAAATTAGTTTTATATTAAAAAAATGTAACCACAGGAGAATTCATTTTATTTATAATTTATTTTTTGCAGTGAAACGTGTAGATGAAAATAAAACACCACAATATTATCACTGGAAACAATATAAAATAAGTTTTTCTTTCTCAAAGCCAACTCAATAGACAAAAACCATAAAAATGCAAATATGTCATGTTTTCAAACATTCAATTGGTATTTTAGCAAAGCAAAATGCTGCAGGTACAGCTGTAGGCCACACAGACACACTATCATAGTCTATTGTTCTCAAATACATTCCTCTTTTTTTTTTACTATTGAGTAATACCTATTTCAACAGGCACACGTACAGCACGAACAGTGGTGTGTATGAAATGTAATCTGACATTGAAGAGTATACACTGGAAGGCAAGACATCCTTTCCATAAGGATGAAATGGTCAGAAATGGAGAACCATTAACAGTAGCTTTGTCTACACATCCTCCATTGGCACTCAAAACAGTGATGTTTTCAGTAAAAACAAAAGTACATTTCTGTGACACAAGGTTGAAGAGCCTGATTTTATCACTAGAGCACTTAATACAATTTGCTGCTTGGTAGATGCAGTCTTGTGGGATTAGTTTGGATTTCATTGCAGTTTTCCTTTCTACTCCCACAAGCCACACTCTCCAAGAGATAGATAGGTTTACTTTAACAGCATGCCTTTTAGCACAGAGCACAAAGACCAAAAACAATCTACGGCCGCCAACTTTCCTATTTCACCAAACGCGCAAAGTAATAAACTGAGGCAAAGCACGGTCATAAAAACAGCATCTGCTCTTTCCCTGCTTCAACTGTGAACAACACTGTCGACTGTGTCCGAACGCCCTTCCCGTCTGATCTCCGCAGTGTGCCTGCCGTCTGATAAATCTCGCACGCTGCTCGTTCTGCAGGGCCTGGTTGCCGGCCTATCGGGCAGGTTTGTTTTGATTGCCGAACAAAGTAGGCAAACATATTGCGATGGGGCTCAGGAAAATGTGCGGCTGAAAAGGGCCTCGGCACGTCTCCCCCCCCCCCCCCCAAGGCTCACCGCTGCGTCTGCTGCTGCCGGGGCCAAGGAGGTGGAAATGACTCCCGGAGAAGGGAATCGCTGAGAGGGGAGACGGGTGATTTCAGAGGCTTGATCGGTGGGCTATTATGTTCTTGAGAAGGAGCATTTTGAATGTAACCTCTCTGCCCCGTGATTGCAAAAGTGCACCAGCTGAGAGGAGGTGGAAAGAGAGAAAATGGAACTATCACCAGGTGTACTGCTTTTTATCCACCCCCGCCAACACCAACACCCACACCCACACCACACACACACACACACACACCACTCCTTCCCAATTAGGTTGCCGTTAACAAATTACTGCCGCTCAATACAAAATTAGCAATCAGTCACATTGGCGGCGGCGGCCGGCTATTGAGAGGTGATAGACAGCAGGCCTAATAACGGCTCCTCTCCTTCCCGTGCCCCGGAGTTCTGGGAGCGTCACCGAGGTGGTGCTGGAGCCGGAGGTTGAAAAGTAATCAGACGGTAATAGCTTACCTCTACAGAGACCCGGACAGCACAGCAAATTCAGCATCAGCAGGAGCGCTCTATTTCCACAAGAAGATATACACTGAGGGGAGACACTCCTGGAAGTGGGTCATTTAAGCGCCATTCAGAGTCCCTGGTACAGTAAACGAACTGACAACAGCAGAGGCATATCAAAAAGGCAGCAAAAACGCCTGAAAAAGATGGGCCTTAGAGACGGGGAGTGGGGTGGGAGGCAGGAGGGAGATGGATCTTGCAGTGTTTATATTACGACATCTTAACACATATTCTCAAACTCACTTACACAGATGGGTTATTTAGTGGAACAATTGAGCAAGAGTGTCCGGCGCTCAAGAGCGTATACCGTACATAAACACAGACCCCCCCCCCCCAGAATAGCCTGAGGTCCTGACGTCTCTCCCTGAACGTCCCACCATATGTAACATGCAGATTAAATTACTGGAGCGATTGGCGCGTGGTTCTGAAGGCCCTGGCCGTCCGTTACCACCACAGATGTGGCGGGTCCTCGGCCACGCGGCTCTTGAAGAGGGTCATCTCGTCCAAGTGGAGGAGGGGCATGTCTCTGATGACGAGGGCCAGGTCTTCGTGCAGGAGGGGGTAGATGACCACATTTAGCGCCGGGCGCCGGGATGCAAAGCTGCCCGGAGAGAGAGGCAGAGAGATGACAGCCTGTCAGCCAAACGATCATAGCGGGCCTGGTGACTTGAGAAGTTAGCAATGCAAAATGAACAATCCACAAATACTGCCTAGATTTTAAATAAGTCACTGATTCACCCTGAACTGCAAAGGAGATTGAACTGAATAGAAGTTTTCTTTTTCTTTTTTTTTTGTGTAAAATGTTCAGATACCTTACATTCCCAGTCTGTATACTGGGAAAAGCTTAGTCCATCTCAAGATCACCAAATTCAAGAGTATGAAAATAACATTACAGTAAAATCGTAAATCTCTTCCATATACAGGCACGTGACCATAGCTTCTTATTTTAGCACAATAAAAAAAAAAATATTTAAGATGCATTTTGCTTCAATTCTAAATTCCCCTGATTATGAAGCAGTCTTGGTTTTTAGTTTTTTGTAACAGTTCTTTAAGATTGATATTCCAGTTCCCTGCAGAGAAAATACTACAGAGGAGGGGGGCTGGAGATTAAAAGGTTGTCAATTTCAGCAAGTAGCTAATGCAAAACTTTCAGCTTGACTGAGTGAATGAATACATTTGCAAATGAAAGAGCGGGCACAAGCTTCTGAGACACCCTGCTCCTCTAATCATGAACAGCGCCGGGCTCGTGACTAACTCCGCGCGCCGAATGCGCCGCTGCTGACGAGGCCCCTCCTCTCGCGGGCAGCCAGCCCAGCCTTTCATCCCAGGTGACGGGAAGGGTATGAAGGCATCCCAGCCCCCTGTGCGCACCGGGCCAGGTGGGCCAGCCCTCCGCCCGCTCCCCGCGCCGGGATTACGCCCAGCCGCGGCTTATTAATAACGCCGCCGCCGCCGCTAAACGGCCTGTCAGCAGCCGGGAGACTCTACCCTTCTGTGCGCCAAAAGTTTGGCTTGTCGCGCGCCCGTGAACTGATAGGAGGCGGCTGCGGCAACATGACAGGTCTGCATCTGGTGAATGTGACGGCAAATTATTCGCCCCTTCATTCCAGAACGTTGCAGATAAACGCCCTCAACTCGCCTGTTTATTGGGGCTATATCTATAAGTGGACCTTTCCCCGTGTACACTTACCCGTACTAAATATACCGACGCGTGAGAACAAAGATGAATTCGCTGTCTGCCGCTAGGTCGCCCTTCTTTACGCATTAGCAATAATGGGTTTCTCGTAAGTTGGTGACCGCGAGACCTAACCACTTATTTTTGATTGAAAGTGGATAATATGCATTAAAGAGGAGTTTCCATTCGTCATAACTTTGATAATCTCAATAATAGCGGTGATAATGCAGAGGCCTGAGCAGATCAATGCCGGTGTTTCACAGGACAGAAAAGGAATGAGCGGGAGGGAGATGCAGCCCTCCTGAGCTCATTAGCTACAGGCCCTCTCTACACTTCCATTTCCCAGCAGTCTCCATGGATTGATTCACTGTCTATCCCAGGAAAAACAAATGGCTTGTTTGAAGCGGCAGAGCCGCAGATTAGTCTGTACTCCCCCTGCCTCTCATTAGATAACTACCAACTGCCCGTCTGCCACGCCGCTTTCATGAAAATTAAATGAATAACAAAGGACTTTGCCGTGAGGCATCTCGTCGAGACCAAAATGTCCAAAAAACCTTGAATGGTGACCGAGTGTTTTGGGGAGACCAAGAGGAACGGTGGAAGCGGTGTCAGCCGCCACTGTGCATGCTGACCTGACGGTACAGGGCTTGTGCATCGGCACAAACGCCGGGGCTCGGCCTGAAGGAGCCGCGCCAGTTTGTCAATATCATTTATTCTTTACTCTTCTTCCACAGAATGCCCCTTACCCCTGCCCCAAACCACCACTGTACTCAATTCCCTTTTCAAAAACGAAAATATGCGGTCCAAAAACAAGAACAAACAGCCTGACGTCTCAAACAACACATTAAAAAAAATAAAAACATGGAGGCATGCAGTCCCACTGCACCACTCTGCTCTTGAAAGGCTTGGGGCCATGCGTCAGCTGTATGTAAAGAAAGAGGGGGAAAGCCCTAGAGCCTTACACAACGCAGAGGCCAAGCTTTCTAGCTTGCGTTCCCTCTCCCCATCTCGCTCTCTCTCCCCCTCTCTTTCCGTGTACCGAAAGTGTCCCTCCCTCGGTCGCCCCAGCTGGGGATGCCACACGTGGGACCGGGAGGGAGAAGAGCCACGTGCTGCAGCGTTCTGCTTGGCGACGCCCATCCCTCCACTGTGCTGTTGATGAGTTAGTTAGCTGTGACGCTTGCTGCTCCAACAAAAAGGGGATTACTTGCTTGATGGCTTCTGTCTTGTCGTCCTCTCTACAGCTGTCAAGCAGTGAGCGATAGAGTCAAAAATCGGTATTTTTCCCCCCACTGGAAAAAGTGAAATGAAAGGTATGCAAATGTGTGCGAGTGTTTTAAATCAGAGGGCCACACCCCCACCCCCACACCATGGAAAAATAAGAGTCCTCTGCCGTGCTCGCTCTTCATTCCTGAGTCTGCCTGTAAATCTGGTCTTCTCGCGCAGCGCTGAAGCCGGCCATTCACCCCGCTGCACTTTTATTATCGCTGCGCTTTTAGCCTCTAATTAGCCGCTGTAGTAACGGATGATTAGTTATGATTTAGGGTGATCTTTTCAGGCGTCAGAAGCGCGCCTAAAATGCCCTTGCGAATTTCAACATTCAGCACGCGCGTAGAGCGGGCGCAACGTTAAGAGGGAAACTCCGCCGAGACCTCTGTGTGTACCTCACACTTCATTTCCCCCCTGCTCCACCTCCACAGGCACTGACCCCTCAGAAGGAGTACAAAGGTATTCAGAGGGAAATAAATACATATTTGACTATGGAGAAAAGAGAAGGGGTGTGGCGCTGTGTGTCTTTGGAGTTGGGGCATGGAAAATGGTTCCCTCGACAGAGAGCGCAAACACGCAGCAGCGGTGATTCAGTTCATTTGTGTGTGCATTACAGGGCAAGGCTGAGAGCGCCATTCCCCAGCAGTTAAAGACAGCACATGGAGGAAATGGAAACGGATGGGTCATTGGGCTGCTGAGATGTGATGCAGGGACGCGGCGCGCGGGGCGTTTAGCATCTCCGTGTGCGCGACAAATGATGCCGATGGCAGTTAGGCCTGCCTAATTAAGCTCAGGTATTGGTATTGTCGCCATCCACCTTCAAATAGCAAAGGCACAACGACATGTGCTTGTGCTCCCCATGTCTGGGAGTTAAACTACAGCAATGAAGGCAAATGAGAAGAGCCCACAATGGAGCGCTAATGATAATTCGCACCCATGATGCATCAAGACTTGCACAAGCGCCATTCAAATCTGTGAGTGAGGGCAACTTCAGACATTCCATTTATGTTTTCTTTTTATTTCAAATTCCATTTTTACAAGTTTTATGCGTTCACGGAGGTGGCCGCAATAAGCTGCGTCCAAGATTTTTACAGGGTAATTGTTCACGGTTGATATTTCCGGCTGATACATAAAAAAGTGCACAAATCCAGATGGACCACTGGGACGAACGGTTTGAGCGATGCAGTGCAAACAGGCTACGGGCGACGGGGTCGCGCCACAAGCTGCTCGCGCGGAGCCCGCGACGGAGCATTCGGACGTAAAAATGAAAGCCTCGGTCGCAATTATAAGCAGCGGGAGAGAGGTCCTGCCGAAGGCGTAGCGCTATAGCGCAGGAATATGCTGGGCACGTCACGTTCTCCAATATTGATATACATTAGCCAGTGTGAGCTGTAAGGAGGTAATTGTGACAGACTGAACACTCTATTGCAGCGTTAAATGGAGGCGCTGTCCGACTCGCGCAGACTAAAGGACCTCTTAAAAGCGTGACCGGCGCTTTTGTCTTCATCGATTGCGCGCTGAAATTGCGAGCGCGGGTGTTTTGCTGCAGTCTCCTCCTCTGCAGACGAATGGAGGCTGTGGTCCGCTCCCCTTTTCGCGGGGCGCACAGCGCCGCAGCGCGCGTCTACGACACAGCTACAGCCCCAGCCTGCCGCGCGACTCACCTTGGACACAGGCAACTTCAGAGATCAAAGCACGCCGCTCAATTAAACAGCGGAGTTAACACAGAGATCGTTATTGGAGGTGAAAAGTCACCGAAGCGGGCAGCAACAGTGGAGAAGGGCATTCGAAAGAAGATTTACTCACATTGCAGATACAAGAATCAATCATACGTCAAAGTCTTCAAGACGAGCACAAAGCTCGATCAAATAAAAGGGGAGAGGACTTTCATACGGAGAGCGTGTTGTACCTGACAACGACAGACCATCTAGTACAAGTACCACAGGATGCCCCTTGACACGCTGTATTGGTATCACGCATTCTGCATATACACCCTTGTGTTTCCAGTAAAATAACACAGCCTTTAAAAAGCACTCAATACAGATATAAGTATTATCTATATTATACTGGTCTACAAACATTTTTAAGTAAATATAATGTCAACTGAACGTAACTTTGAATGTTCTACAACAAGGGTTTAGGCTGATGTAGAGAGAATGAGAGTCAGCAGTACAGAATCATATTGACACACTGTGTGGGTGCGTCAACTCCAGGCCCAGAGAACACAGCAGAGAGGAAGTCTGAGAAAAGGAAGCGGCCGTCTGTCTGGGTCCGTCTGTCAGTCTGTGCAGAGCTTTCCCGACAACTAATGAGCTTCGAATTGCTCCTCTAAAAACACGTAAACACGTAAAAAATACCTTAATACGTGGACGCGCGCACACACCCGAGCAAACGCATGTACACACGTGCAGACGCGGGCACACACCTGAGCACACGCATGTACACACGTGCAGACGCGCGCAAACACCCGAGCAAACGCATGTACACACGTGCAGACGCGCGCAGACGCGCGCAAACACCCGAGCAAACGCATGTACACACGTGCAGACGCGCGCACACACCAGAGCAAACGCATGTAAACACGTGCAGACGCGCGCACACACCCGAGCAAACGCATGTACACACGTGCAGACGCGCGCACACACCTGAGCAAACGCATGTACACACGTGCAAACGCGCGCACACACCCGAGCAAACGCATGTACACACGTGCAGACGCGCGCACACACCCGAGCAAACGCATGTACACACGTGCAGACGCGCGCACACACCCGAGCAAACGCATGTACACACGTGCAGACGCGCGCACACCCAAGCAAACGCACGTACACACGTGCAGACGCGCACACACACAAAGGCGCTTAATAAGTTCCAAGGGAGAAGATGAGATGGAATCTGCATTGGCGCTTGTGTACCAACAAGGCGCGGCGAGCCAGTCCATCAGAGCGCCATCTTACATGTCAGAACCTGCTCTTCGCTCACGTTCAGCCGGAGGGAGGCTCTCTCAGGCCCTACCCCAAAAGGAGAGGTGTGTGGGTCTAGGAGAGAGAAATCTGTAAACTCTGCAGAGCCCGTTTACAGCAAGCTGCAGCAATGTAACCCGCTATCGACTGAGCCTGGAAATCTCTGCGGCAACCAGCTGAAGCCAGGCCAGACCTGCAACTGTTAATAAAACGTGTGCGCTCATTCCCTATAAACACGCAGGTCAGAGAGGCATTTGGAGACTATTAATGATATCAAACCCTTTCAGTATCATTCCCTGTACCCCTCTGATGCTCACACCGCTCACATTAAACCAAGAGATTGGTTGGGAAAGATCTTTCTGTCATTGGATTGGCCAATAATCAGCTTTTGTAAGCCCTGGAATGAGGAGAATAATTCACACCAATAGGCAGGTTTTATGGTGACTGAATACCGTATTCCATTTCACCAGCTTAGGCTTCCTAACCTAATTAAAAACGACCAGCTCACAAAGACGGCGAATTCTCTTTAATTGCTGGGGCATTAAGTAATTTGTCATCCTCCACCGAATGCCTGAAATGTTGCTTCCACGTGAAAGGATTTATTCTCAGAGTAGGCATAATGCAGGTATTACACTCATAATTGAAATGCGAGGGGAATCGATACCAACGGCGTTCCAGAAAGAAACAGAAATATTCTTGGGTCTTGCGCCTCGCGGTTGTGGAGCTTCGAGCCTGCCAGGCGTGGGACTGTCCAAACAGATGGACACCATCCCTCTGTCCACCAGGAGGAGGTTCGCAAGATGTTTTAAGTTTTAGAAGAACTTGGCTGGGACGTCTCTAGACATAGCACGTGCGATTATGGCCCGGAGCCCTTGCCTTGGTCCTGAAAGGGTTAAGCCTGGAGTTGTGGCTGGTGAACCAAGCCAGACACAGAGGAAGAGCACACTTTGCTTTCCTTGTCAAATTGATAGGAGACCATTCAAAATTGTGCAGAGACCTCCAGAACTCATTTCAGCAGGGCCCAGAAGAATTCCTTTGATACGACGGACTTAATGTCACAGCGGCCTAGGCTTGCAGAATAAAATCCATTTGTCCTTTTGATTTAAAAAGAAAACATCCATCCAACTACCCCCTCATCCACAAACAATCCCTCTTCTTCTTTTTTTTTTTAAAGGGGATTACCCTCCTGGAGTTCTTTACATAAGTGTTTTGCTGCGTGTGGCGTGATCACTTCCACAAGGACGTTGCGGGGAAAAAGAGGAAGGGACAAGAGGAAATGACAGTGGGGAGACTGGCATGAAAACCCTGCACGTCGCTTTCAAGAGCAAAAGCCATCTGAATAAAAATGATCAAAAAAATTGGCGCCAGAGGTTCGACAGCCCTGCGTGAGGATGACCTCGCTGAACTGAAAACGCAATCCTAAAGCACAGAAGCCTCTGAAGTGAACTCAACACACAAAAAAAAAAAAAGAGAGGTACTTCTACAATATTAGACCGGAGCAAACATTGTGCTTTTTTTTTTTTTTGGTTGCGATATATATCTGTGGTATAACGGTGCGTTAATGACTGTCTGTATTTTCTGCATGGGAGGCTTTGCACGCAGCTCCGCAGACAGACAGCCCAAACGTTTGCTTAAGGAGAATTCCCCGGGGTACAGAGGGGGCCTGAAAGGTTGCTGCACACCCCATGCATTTTAATGACTAAAAATACATTATGTATTGGACACTTTAACGAACCAAGACATTTAAATCCCCTTTGTTTTCCAGACAGGCTTACTGATGTTCCAGGAAACGAAATGACGACGCGCTCATCTTTTCAGCGATAACAGGAAACGCCCTTTCTGACTAATTTAACAATAAATGACCCGTCATATTTGTCTTGTGGTTTTTCCACTGTTGTAATAAACGCGATGCAGGCGGTGCGCTATCACGCCGTAGCACGCGTTTGTTTGAGTGGTTGAGCATTACAAATCGATAGAGCGATTGTTGTCAGAAATTAAAACAACAGCAACAGCAATAACGACAACAATAATAATTCTAAAGGACAGCAGACCGTTATCTGTTCAAAGCCATCCCTTTGAGGGAAGGTGTAATTAAATCCGGACTTTAAAGCTCTTTCTTCTGACTGAACACAATGCCTGAAGCTGATAAAGAGAAACACTCAGGGAGGCCCAGCAGTAACAATCTCTTGATCATATTTCATCAGACACTGCCAGCCCACACTGAGGTGCGCACTAAATCACACGCAACTGGGGCACCCATCTCTCGTGCAGCATCGGGAGCCAGGAGACGCTCCGTTCACAAAGCTTTCCACGGAAAGTCTAAGGGAAAAAGCTTACAACTACTTTGAACTACAGGGGGCCATTTTGATTTGTGTCGTTTTGGGAGTGTCAGCTGCATATGCTCTTTCATTCTGGAGTTATGGTGAAAATGTCGTTCTTTTATAATCTTGGCTATGGACAAGAACTTTGGCGCGATCCAGAACTAAGAAGATGGCTACTAGAGGTAACGCTGACAGTTCCAACTTCCAACGTTTCCATGCAGTCCCTGTCTGCAGTGGCCCTGAAGACAGAATGAGGCAAATAATGAACACTAGTGCCATCTGCTGCTATTTATAATTAACTGCAGAGAAAGGCAAGGGAACAAACTGCCATGATCCTCCATCTCAGTGTGCTCTGTATTCTTAGCCTCAATAGTACCAACATTACATGACATCAGTTATATATTAAGCCATTTTACCTGGAGACAGAGCTAGCTCATCTCGACATCAGAAAATAGCATCTAAATTATTATTATTATTATTATTATACCATCTCTAAAGACAAGTGTTCTTTTTCCATCAAAATGCAATAAGCAAGACATGCTTGAATCTAAACTAGCGAGTACATGATAACATGGAATTTAAACATGTCAAATATCCAGGATCATATATTTCCACTTCAATGGGGTATTTTCATGCTAAGATTGTATTTATACTGACCTTTTAAATGACGGACACTAATAACAGAGTATTTATTTTTAAAAGGCAGCCATTCAAGGATGGGAACATTGGTGATGTGACAAATAAAACATGTTTAAAACCATCAATTTAAGACAAAAAAATGCTGGCAGAACAATCTTATATTTTATTCTATAGAACAACTAGTAACGTGTCAGAACACATGACAGACGACTGACTTAGTATTCAGCTGCAGCATTTAGTCCTTGTTCACAATCTAAAAATGCTTTTTAAGATGGACAACAAAAGCGTGCTGTTGGATTGGCCTCTTTCCTGTGACACATGGACAAAACAGATGTTGCGCTAACAAGAAAAATGGCGACGATACATTCCTACGGCATAACTATTTATAGATTGTCGCGGGCTCACATTTGTAAAAAGAGCTCTTTGTGGCTTTTGCGTGACTTTGCCTTGCCACTGACAAATGGTGGACATATGCACGATGGGCTGACGCTATTTTGTAGCCTCTGTAGAGGGCAACAAACGAGGACGGCCAATATTTCATCCACTTGCAGAGCGGATCTCCTGAGAGCAGCTCGGTTCAAAAACATAACCCATAGGTGGGGCTGGCTGCTTGCCCCATAAACTAATGAACTCCCTATTAAATGTACTCGGAAGCAGAGGCTAAGCATTAACTGAATTTAAAAAAAGGCTTCCTTTACAACAGCAAGGGGGGAAAAATCACAGGGTATAGCTCACGACTTCCTCGGTTGCTTGACATTAACGGTAAAAGAGTCCTGACTTCAACCTTGCAGCTTCAACTTTATAAAAGGCTGACAAAATAAACGAGGCAACCGAGACGTGATCTGAATTTGAATGCCGGGTTAAAAATCAAAAGAGGTTCTTCGTCCAATATGAGGGCCGTTCTATTCTGTCCGGATTGATCAATAGCCGCCCGCACAAAAGGATAAACACTGCCTTCTGGAACAAATATCCAACGCAGTCTTGAAATAAACCACTGAAAAATATGACGACAGGCTGACTGATGTTTGCTCTTCTGTGATGAAAGTTGATAAATCAGAGCACAGCCTTCAAACCACACGGGGACCCTGCTTGTCCTTGGTAATGCAGGCGGTGTAATAACAGAGAGGCTTTCGCATTCCCCGTCTAACGGCATTACAATTCCTCCCCCTCAACCAGAGGGCAGCCTTATATCTATGCATGTGGATGAAGTATTGGGAACTGGCCGTGAGTCACTCGCTTCCCACTACAAATTGGGTCATTGGCTGTGTCTCTGGAGTAAAGCGATGGCTATAAACAGGCAGCGGCGACCGCGGATGCTTCTGCCGTGATGAAGCTGGCGCGACGCGTCGACGCTGCTGCATTACAGCCTCGCGACAAAATGAATAATCAAGCCGTATAGATCTTTCACGCTGCGCTGCCCTGGTGGACTAATAATATTCTAGATGCTGCGGCACATCTTTAGTGGGTGGGTGGGGGGCGGGGGGTTGAACCTTTGTGTGCCGGACACAATGACCAGTCCATCGCCATTTAATCAGCTGATTACGCTTTTACACTAATTCTCAGATCCTCAACCTAGATTCACAATGGAACTTTAAAGCAATTTGCATAACGTACCAGGTTTGAACCACAAAAGATGACATAATCAGGTGGCACATCTGAAGTGCATTAGCATACATTAGAGGGTACTTTATCAGTGTTTTTTTCTCATGGCTAATATCCACTATTTTAGAATCTTTTCATGAATCAGGGCCTTCGTTCGTCTTTAAAGCAGTTCAATAAGTAGTAAAGCGTTGTTTTTTAGGTGCTCATGGTTTCAGATAAATTCAGTCCAATCCAACTCTTGCTCACTTACATACACATAACCTACAGTTTGATAGCTGGAGTTAATTTATGGCAATGTCCCTACGCAGTCCACATTACATTACATTACAGGCATTTAGCAGACGCTCTTATCCAGAGCGACTTACACAACTTCTTATTACATCTTATTACATTTATCCATTCATACAGCTGGATATATACTGTAGCAATGCAGGTTAAGTACCTTGCTCAAGGGTACAACAGCAGTGTCCTACCTGGGAATCGAACCTGCAACCTTTCGGTTACAAGTCCAGTTCCTTAACCATTATACTACACTGCCGCCCAACTCAAGATATTATTGCTACAGCAGTTAATTTTGTTAAGATAATTCTCTCATGGCCATTCCAGTAGACAGTTCCTTTAAGCAAGACATTGTACAGTTTGCATTTATTTTAAATTCCCCTTTCCCCAGAATGAGCCACAAACAGACCGCTGATTAGCACAGAGAAGAGGCTCACCTGTCCTGCAAGGATTTCTGAAGGGTCCTACACACCACCAGGCTCCCGCCCATGAACATGTGGCACACGATGACATCAGGACAGCTGTCCATGAATGACATCACCGCGTCTGACTGGAAGGTCCCATTGCGGGATACGATGCAGAAGCGCTGCAGGGCGTGGCACTGACTCAGGGCTTGGAAGAAGCGCCCATTGGCATTGAAATACGGCTGCTCCAGTCTGGGGGGTATGGTAGAGACGGAGCTAATGGGTTAAATAAACTCTTCATTCCCCTACTCTACGATCAGAAAAGACAATGAAACAAGATATAGACCTCCCTTAACTGAAAAAATGTCTTGATTTCTTTCTTATTTCTTGAATTTCACATGGGACAAGTATGATACTTTGCAACAATATTATTACTAACCCCACAAGGAACAATAAAAAGAGAATGGACATCTTTTTTTCTTTTTCTTTTTTGAATATGCAAAACATAATAACAGTATTCCCAATATTCCATTTAATTTTATTTTGTAATTTTGTGCCATTTTATAATTTCACCTCGAAATAGGCCTCACTGCTTTCTTTTAAAATTGTGGCCATTCAAGGGGTTTGTTTGGAAATCCATGTTATAAATGAGTAAGCCTACCAATGAATTATGTATGAACTTCCATATTCCCTCACGACCCTGTACATCTTTGTGAGAGCATGCTGATCAGTAGTGACAGTAGAAGCACTATGCCCCCTGCTGGAGAACCATGTGAATTGTATGTGAAAGTTGCAAGCCATTTTAAATAACAAAGATTTGCATGTATGTACATTAGGTGTGTATCGAAACCAGAATACCCTAGTCAGTAATGCATAGATAATGTGAGGTATACAGACATTTTGTCTTCCCAAAGATGACCAACTTTCCAACAAGATTCTCATTTTCACTCATCGGCAGTCTACGTCGTATAAATCACATTAATACAGAAAATATAATGTATGGAGAGCATTAAATGGATACAAGCGACACTTTCTAATTATATATATATATATAGACATCTCACACTATAACTATGTCTGGGTCCATCTAAGGTCAGCTAGTTACGAAGGAGAAGCAAAATGAAAAAGAAACAAAATGTACTTCTTGCACACAATAATAGTCAAGAACCATCCCTAGCTTGCTGTGAACTCAGTTCACCGCCCCATGTTTTGGTTAATTGATACACACAGATTACATTCTATATGACATTAGCTTTAACTGTTTTGTATTTTTACTGTGATAGGGCAGAAGGGAACAAGTACAATGAAGCTCTACCCAAAAGAATGAACATATAAAATTCTAACAAGACATATTTTCAAATACTTATCTAGGAAATATACGATAACCTGAAATTTTTTTTGTTTTTTTATGGGTGAAGTTTGCATGTTATGCACATATGTGATATTAATTAATATTCACTTACATTACATGTAGCTGACTGGGAGTCAAAGAGCATGGTCAGATTGTTATTCTATTCGCGAGCATCAAATAATCTGCATGCTGGCATCACAGACATGATGTCAATGATAATATGACCATTGGGTTTTTATGACAAAAAATGAAAGACTCTTTGATGAGTAGTTGTCCTAACGTTCTGCTGAAATATACTTCTCATTATTCATGACCTTGCACAGCCAATCAGCATTAGATAGCCACAATGCTAGTGTCTTTGCTCTAAAAAATCCTGAAATGAAGACCTGTTAAGTACTGCATTATTATTTGTCATCTACAAACGATTTCTACATCAGCAGACAATGAAATTAGGTTAATTGCTAAATATTTACTGGACAATGGCTTTTAAGATCGATAATTATAATTTTTCGATATTATTAATATTTTTTGGTCCAAAATGCAGTCATCTGTATGTTGCCCTCTAGTGACTGCTATAATGTATTGCAAGTAGGCATTAAAGGACCTTACCAGTATTTTGGATGCTAAAGCCCATTTATTTATACTTCGCATACATTGGTTTACAGCAATGTAAAGTACACAAAATCTGTAGTAAATGGGCTTTAACATCCAAAATACTGGTATGATCCTTTAATCGCGCAGGACCGGTAGCCTTTAAAATACTACGGTTACACTGACATGTCTGACTATTTGATTACTACCAAAAATAAAATCAGAAGGGGTTAACAAAGTCAGTAGTGTTTTGCTGTCCACTTTCAGTCTGTGGGAAGGAACAGGTGATTAGACACAGCTTCCAGTGTAAGCCACACCCACTTTTGTATCAGAATACAGATACAGATCATTTAATTTGTTCGACAGATATGCATAGTGCACTGTACTGAAAATCTATTTAGCTCACATTTTCAATATAGCCAATATTAAGGGCCCCGTTTTATTAAACGTGAATTCTGAAAGAGAATGGTATGAGAAGGCAGTCATCTGTGCTTACCTGAGGTCTCTAAGCTGCGTACAGTGAGGAAGCGCTTCAATAAGGGCTGGCACGTAGGTCATATTTTTCAGTGTTCCCAGGTTAGCCAGAGAGAGTACCTGCAGATCTCTGCACTTCATTGCCACTTGCAGTAGTCCCGTTCCCTTAAGGATGCCAGGCAGCTGTGCTAAGGTCAGCCTGCGCAGGAAGGCCAGGCTCCCCAGTTCAGCCACCTCCAAGTCGCCGATCTGCCCCGCCCAGCCGCAGGCTGCCTGCTCCTTGCGGATAGCAGGCTCGTTGCGAGGCATGGCCGAGGAAAAGTTCGACCCGATCAGCTCCAACTCCTCCAGGAAAGGGTTTCCGTTGAGCAGCGCCGTGAAGCTGCGGCTGGATTCGCCGTCCCCCTGCTCGGAGTCGACCTTGTACGTGGGCAGGCCTACACGGGGGCTCCTCTTCAGGCCCAGCATGAGAGGGCTGGAGAGCGCTGGCGCATCCCTCGGTGCCTGGTCTGCGTTTTTCAGCCCGTCCGAAGCCGCGCACACGGGCAGTGCCAGGGACCGCAGTCTCTTGAGTTTGCCCAGGATGGTGCAGAGGTGCTCGTCCGAGCCCGGGGTGCCGTGGCAGTGTGCTGCAGAAAGGTTCAAGCGTTTGAGGTTAGGACAGGCATTCACTAACGCCTCCATCATGTGCCAGTCTATCTCCTCCTGAAAGCTGCCGCTCAGATTCAAGTTCACTAAGTGCCTGGGGTCCTTCACACTATCCAGCACGCTGCGGATGACTTGGGTACCGAAAGTCGGGCAACGGCTGAAGTTCAAGTGGGATGGCACACTGTGTTCGAGAATGTGCTGGAGGGCCGATTTGTCCACCCACGTCTTGGGCAGCTGCAGGGCCTCCAGAGCCCCGTTTACCGACATGCTGTCCAGGAAGCTTTTTGCTGCAGGCCAGCTGCTATTTCCAGGGATCGATATAACAAAAACGTGCAAGTGCTCTGGAACCCGTACACTAAAGACGGACAAGTACAGGTTCATGAGTGTCTGATTGACGACACCAGGGGCCAGTTTGGCATAAAACACCTGTAGTCTCTGATAATGCAGGATACTGCTCTGCCCTACCATCAGCTGGCAGCAAACAGTGGCCCCTTCCCTTGTGACATCATAGATTTCAAAATACAACAACAGTCTCTCCAGGTTGGTACAGCAGGGTACCACCCCATATGATGGAGTATAAAGGGTTTGCTTGAGCTCACTGACCTGGCTAAGGGTAGCCTTGCTCTCAGTACTCAGCTGGTTGGAGTCAAAACCAGCATTAATGTCAATGGCCAAAGAGCGCAGGGACCGAAGAGAAGATAGTATCTTGGAGAGGCGCACCGACGTCAGTCGACAGCCTGTGAGGTCCAGTTTGACCAGGCCCTTGCACCTGGTCAGTTGGTCAATGGTGCTGCCAGAAAGCCAGTAGCAGCCACTCAAGCTGAGGGTCTGAATTTCACTCGCCAACTCTTTCACCACTTGCTTAACTGCATCATCACTTGCCTGAGAAAGATTTCTTACATCACCAATTCACATCACGTAGTAATGAAGACTAATATATTGAACATTTTCATAGCATGTAAAATTACTTAAAAGGACAATTTACTTGTTTGTTTTATATATTATGTAATGTTTTTGAAAACCTCTAGAAATGTAACTATCCCTTTAAATATAAGGCTAAACTAAAAAAAAAAGCGTAGTAACTGGCATACAGCACAGGCAACGTCAGTCTTTTTCATGAAAGTTAGTTAACATCCGTGACTGCCTTTACTGACTCAGTCCATTAACTGAGCTAATATTAGTAGAATGTTCCTAGGCTACTTGGCTCATAAATAATAAAATTGTTACTATAGCTCATAAATGGTTAATATAGCTAATTAGTTGGTACATGGTAGCATTTGTTAGTAGTTTCTGTTTACCCTACCCAGGGACTATGGATGACAATTTTCTCAACAGCTTATGCTGGCACATTTACATGAACATAAAAACTGAACTGTTGATCAATCTGCACAAGATAAAATAAATAAAAATACAACTTTCCCAGCCGTTATGGCAAGTAACAGCAAAGCAACGATCCACGTTTATGGTTTGTGTGTCTCCAGTGATCTCAGTGACATAGGTATTTTCATGCATTTTCTTGCATAACAAGCTATTGATCACCTCAATTTACATATTTTCATTTTTGTGCATAACAAGCTATTGATCACTACTATTTACATAAATACATTGTTATTGTTTGTAATAGATTCAATTCCAAAATCGAATGCTTAATCTAAGATGAGTCTTCATCTAATGCTTAATCTAATAATTTCTAAAACATTTTCAAATGTTGATAATACCAGAAATAATAAGTTAAATGTTATAAGAAATTTTGTGCTTTCTATGCACTTCATATCACAGTCAAACATATGCAGGCAATAATAGATTTTGATTTCTTACCAAACTTGCCTAACATCGCAAGTGTGAAAAAACCTTATTGCTGCACCGTGAATCTCTATTGGAACCAATCATTTCAAAGGGCATTCAGATGACAGTTGGTATTTATTCATCAATCAAATAACAATCATTACATCTGCTACCCAAATGAGCATCAAAAGAAATGTTCTTCTTACTTACCAGATATTCTTTGGAGAGTCTGACATTGTGGGTGAGGCTCTTATCCAGGCTTAAAATCTTTAGCTTTTTGCAGACTCGCCCCACACTGACCACCAGGTCATGACTGGGAACATGCGTCAGAATATTCAACAAGATCTCATCTGAGAACCCTGAAATACTGACGCCACTTTGTTCCATACAGTCCAGACTGAATATTTCCTAATTAGGGGAAAGCACAGAAATAAAATAACATTAACACTTATGTTGAAATGCATTCATTTGTTTTCAATCTTCATTAATTTATTCATATCAAGAAATTACTGGTCTGCCAGGTCAATCTCAAGGCACTGCCTATTCAAACTATTCTACTAATCGAGAGGACTTGTCAATACAATTTTAGTTTGAGTGTTCAACAGCATCACATGTCATGTGTGGAACAATATTGCGAAGCCATCTTTGTACTTAAACAACAGTTTCATTTGCTTTATAAAGAGAGCAATGGGGGAATCTCACACAATTGCAATATCAATAATTCCAATCCGCTTAACTGTCTAAACAGTTAAGATGTCAAACAGAACATTTGAAACAGCTGTTTGGTTCAATTGTTTTCTGAAATTAATGATAACATTACATGCCCAGTAGGCTAATCATACAATATGAACATGCAGAATAGAGTACATTTTTAACTTAATGAGTATAGCTACCAAACTCAAGACGTCTGCAGATAGAGATAGCTTGGCCTGTTCGTGCGTGCATACAGTATACATACGATGTAGCCTATATGCGCGGGCTTGTGCAATTGGTGTGGAATTAAGGCTAGAACTTAAAAACTTGCAAAATAGCTTTTGTTTTTATTATCCAGATACACTGACGGTTTAGAAATTATATAAAGCTACAGCAGATTATTTATTTCTCATGTAAGAATGGTAAGAATAGGCTACTCAGCACAGAAGTGCCAATTTCGTGAATAACAATGAACTAACTTAACGTTAGCTAATGTAAGCGATCTGACATGCTTAGGATACAGTACTAACGTTAGTTATCTAAAATAGCGTCACTGTTGATTCTTGATACGCAGTATGATAACTTAATCTCCTAATAAAGTATGAAATTCGCACAGCTCAGAAGAAGGACCAAAGAATAAGGAACCATGCTCCAACAAAAAGTAACAAGTCAGCCAACACCTGCTGCGCTTGCACAAATCTACCGTCAGCTGGTGTTAACTAACAACATTTTGTGCATTTAATTAGACATCTCCGTGTTAATAATAGGCTAGCGTTAACACGGATACCTTTTAGTTACCATTTAACTAACACAGTTGACTATATATAAATCACTAACTAATGGGCACTAAGCACTAAACACAAAACACCAATCTAGAAGCAAATTACCTAGCGCGCCGCAAAATAATAGACGAACGAGTTAAACCACTTAACGAACGGTAAACAGCGAGCGTATGTTAGGTTAGCCAGTATTGCTATATATCTAACTTAGGTAGCTAACAGTTATAGCAGAAAAAACTAAATCTAACTTGGCTATACAGCACAGCCAATTGTAACTTAGTTAATATTTTAATATAAAAAAGAGTTCAACCAGAAGTTACGAAGGTTATATAGATATTCGCTATAGCGAAGTTAGCACGCAATTATTTTAATTAACGTTACTCTGCTAAATTAATCGGGAAGGGACATTGATCGATCCTGAACAGCGGTTTGCTTTGGCTTTTCTAACTGTAGTGTTAGCGTTAACTTACCTTACCTCAGTGTTTTGATGATCCATGTTCACGTCTGATGCTCTCTGTAACTATAACGTTACATATCAGTTTCGTCTGTGCTATTGTGCCATTTTAGAACCATATAGCACAAATGAAAATGTGCGTTTGTGCCATAGCTGCTGCAATCCACCGGAACAGAATTGTGAACTCATTTCCGGGTTACGGCGCACGCGCATACTGGTTGAGATCCAGATCCTGATGCATGGCGTGCGTCCCAATACTCGAAAAATGCACCCTCCCTTCCTCCACTACCACCTCCTCTGCTATACTCCGCGCCCCCGAAAGGGATCTTTGTGTTTTAATGTTGATTAAATCTTAATTACGTATTAATAGTTACGTATTGTCTCGACGCAAACCGCAATGTCAGGTATATTGTATACTGCACATGCAAATACTTTTACTCGAAACGTTCAGTTTTGCATGCTTCCGGGATTGGAGAGTGGGAATGGAGGAAGGGAGTCAAGAATATTGGGACGCAGCTATGCTGTAGCAAATTCTGCCATGGCGAGGCAATGCACTTTCCCCGTTTAGTCAAATTAACCAGTTTAAGTAAACGTTAATCTCAGGTCCACTTCCATTCACAAATATTAAACTTCACGGCTGCATGCCATGATGCTGCCCAAATAGTTTAATCTTCAGCATTCTAATGATCCTTAAATTATGAAATTGTACACCACTGTGCATATTAAATTACGTTTAGTCGTGCCCATTCACGAGGTTCCAACTTTGATACCAGCAACATTACTTTGGCTATGTTAACGTTTTACGGCCCAAGTATCTGCAGTACTATCAGCCAGTTTGTTCTGCAATTAGGGTGCAGACATTGCATTAGGTTAGTCTTCAATTATATTAACATAATTAGATGCAATAGCATAAAGCAGGCAAGCATACCTTGAAACGAATTTTGTCCCTTCTTAACGTTTCATTACTTCAAATCTATACACATTTCAGCTACCATTTAAAATGTGTTCCTCTCAGACCAATTCACAGGGCAGTCATATTCACACACCCTTCCACCCCATGTACTTACCTCTGGAAACAAAATTACTGAAGCCACCTGTTACACTACATTGCCAGTTAAATTAAGTACAAACTGGCAGAGAACCCCAAATGGAACTTGCATTCCAGCATCCAAATTCTTATTTCTCTTCTGCAAGTTAGTTTGATATTTTGAAAAGTACAGGAAACACAGGATTAGAATGTTTTAAACATGTGCACTTTATTGATTTGTATTAGTCAGTGTACAGGTATGCCCCACCATACGTCTGGCACTGCCACTTTCCATACGGCTTATTATATGCCTAGGGGGATGTAAACCTTTATGGTTTGTATAAAGGTAAAGCTTTTTTTGCATAACAAAAAAAAATAAACAAACCAGACCAAGAATTTAAGGCTGAAAGTACAAAAACCAGACATTGTTTTCGGTTACATAACTTACATAAGCAATACTACAACAAGGTTTTAAGTATGTGCTCCCACGTACTGGGCAGCCTTCATAGAGGCAAATAAGTTGTGAACAATGCATTTAACATTAAACATTTGGAATGACTAGAAAACAAAAAAAATAAATGTACATTTTAAGTCCAGATGCATTGTAGACCTTCCGGGATGCTTATTTGCCAAAAACATTGCCGTCACCTTCACCGTTCCAGTTTTTAAATCCTGAGTCAAGCGCCAAAAATAACAAAAGCCATGCCAATTTGTCGTTTCTGGTATTCTCTGCGCAGTAAGTCGGCGTGTGAAGTGGTAACAGTCTGTTTAGAAGCATTTGCGGTGGACGATGGAAGGTCCAGACTCATCGTACTCCTGCTTGCTGATCCACATCTGCTGGAAGGTGGACAGGGAAGCCAGAATAGAGCCGCCGATCCAGACAGAGTATTTGCGCTCGGGTGGGGCAATGATCTGAAATCAATAAAAAATAAATTTAATACAATACCAAGACACAAGTTACAGTGCCGTTCAAGTACACCGACATTACCCACCTTGATTTTCATTGTGCTTGGGGCCAGGGCTGTGATCTCTTTCTGCATTCTGTCTGCAATGCCAGGGTACATGGTGGTGCCACCAGACAGCACAGTGTTTGCATACAGGTCCTTACGGATGTCGACATCACATTTCATGATGGAGTTGAAGGTGGTCTCATGGATACCGCAGGATTCCATTCCTAATGAACAAGGAAGTAGGTCAGTTTGACACTAAATTAAACTTCTGTTCTTCCACAATGTGTATTGTTCAGAATGACCAATTACCTGACAATTCAAAAAAATAAATAAACCCACAAATGTGAAGCAACAGCACATGAATGGATGACTGAAGACAGTGGGCCATGCATCTTACTAAATGTGCACAGATCAATGCATGAAAGGAGGATTGAAAGACTCACCCAGGAAAGAGGGCTGGAACAGGGCCTCAGGGCATCTGAACCTCTCGTTGCCAATGGTGATGACCTGCCCGTCAGGCAGCTCGTAGCTCTTCTCCAGAGAAGAGGAGGAAGCAGCAGTGCCCATTTCCTGCTCAAAGTCAAGGGCGACGTAGCACAGCTTCTCCTTGATGTCACGGACAATTTCCCTTTCGGCTGTGGTGGTGAAGCTGTAGCCTCTCTCGGTCAGAATTTTCATGAGGTAGTCAGTCAGGTCACGGCCAGCCAAGTCCAGACGGAGGATGGCATGGGGCAGGGCATAACCTTCATAGATGGGCACAGTGTGGGTCACACCATCACCAGAGTCCATCACAATACCAGTGGTACGACCAGAGGCATACAGGGACAGCACAGCCTGAATGGCAACATACATGGCTGGGGTGTTGAAGGTCTCAAACATAATCTGCAAAAAAGAAAAGAAAAAAATTAGAAAACAATTGTACATTGGAGCAAAGCCTCACACTTTGGTCATGCAAATTAATGCACCCATTAGTTACATTAGTCATTCTGATTGTGAAACAAATTCCAAAACATTCCTTAGTCCAAAAGCACAATGCAGAAAGGAACTGCAAACAGAAATTGAAAGGCAGAAAACCTGAGTTTTCCAGTAAAGGGAGGAATTCAGGTCTGAAGAGAATCCTGAAAGGTTTGGAAAAAATGAACAGGAAGAAATGAACAGGAAGAAATGAACAAAGTGACACTAGGAGTCGACAGTTCCTTGAATCTTGGATAAAGGGGTACAGGCTCAGAGTATCCCAGTTTTACCACTTATAACTGACCTGTGTCATCTTTTCCCTGTTGGCTTTGGGGTTCAGGGGAGCCTCAGTGAGCAGGACAGGGTGCTCCTCAGGGGCAACACGCAGCTCATTGTAGAAGGTATGATGCCAAATCTTCTCCATGTCATCCCAGTTGGTAACAATACCATGCTCAATTGGGTACTTTAGGGTCAGGATACCCCTCTTGCTCTGGGCTTCATCACCAACGTAGCTGTCTTTCTGACCCATACCGACCATCACACCCTGTCAAGAAAGGTAGCCTTTGAAACGGTGGTCTTCACTCGACACAAAAGCAGGATTTGACCACAGAGCATTGTAGTGCAAAAGCAAAGACATTGCATATCTACCTGATGTCTTGGGCGCCCCACAATGGATGGGAAGACAGCACGGGGAGCATCATCTCCTGCAAATCCAGCTTTGCACATACCAGATCCGTTATCAACAACCAGTGCGGCAATTTCCTCTTCCATTGCTGAACTGCAGTGGAGGGGGGGGGGGAGACGACATTAAAATAAACACTTTTATGCAACCAAGCCCCACTACAGCATACCCACGTCACCACGTGAAAAATCTCATTTCCTGTTCAAACTCAGAATCAGACCTGTGGCCACTAGGTGGAGCGCTAGCGTGGAACTCAAATCGAAAGATTTCAGACAAAGGAAGCCCCGCTTCATTCCCATTATTACCATAAAAGGCAATGGTTTGAATGGCTTTGCGGCTGCCGGCGGCGTGGCCTTCAGCCAGACAAATGCAAAAGGTTCATCTAGAAGGAACCATTTCGACAAAGCATGGCCACTCCCTAAATTCATTCAAGGTTTAACGCTTTCCTTCACGTTCAAAATTTCATAAGACCACAAGACGCTGAATGCGCGACCAAAAATTAAATCAGCGTCACAATGTTTATTTTTTAATTTTTTTTAAACAAACGTTAGCATGTTTTAGGTTAACAGTTCGACCAGTCATTCCTATAGACTTCCAGTTGCTAGAACAAGCGAGACAATCACACAGCAACGGGGGAAAGAGGGCTGCTGATAATCTGACCAGCCTGCTAGATCATACAATATGCAACTAACGTTATAAATCAAGTAAGCCACAGAAATACGCCCTGTTCAGATACAACGTTAACGTTAGTTCAAACTGCAGCAAGTTACGTCATCGAGACAGCGAACATTAAATAGTCAAATCAGTAGCCGCACCCCTTCCCCAATTCTTTAACCTTTATAAATGACTGGGATGGACTGGAGCTGGCTTACCATTACCTTAGTAACCGTTCAACCGAACCACGCCTATAAGTTTAATAGCAAGACGGGCAATTAAGAGCCAGCTCTAGACAGATCAAAGCCACTCGCAAGTAATTCATAACTAGGTCACGCCCCGCCACCAGCAAGGATGGGATCCCGCCATTAAAATTTGACCGTTAGCCAACTTTTAGTCAGCTAGCATGTTAACGCTCCATCCTACAGCTAGCCACTAACGTTACCCGGTTCACTGCTTAGTAGTTTTTATTTTAATTATGAAATTAACTTCACTGAATGTAGCTTAATTGAGTGCCACACATGCACAAACAAGGAAAACTAACGTTACACTGCTAGCTAGCGATGTCTAGCTGGTGACTGAATGCAGGTTATCTCCCCTAACAGACTTTTGACAAACTAATTATTGTAAGGTTAACCACCCAAGTTTCGAAATAAAAACCGTTAAGCACGGTTGACAATTACGTGTCAACTACTTTACTAGGTAACGTTAACGTAAAGAATGACGTCCATTCAAAGCGACAGGCAATAATAATTAATTTTAACTTAAATATGATTAATATAAACAAGACACGACGCTGAAAACAAGGTTAAATTGCCAATTAATTATCAACAGTTGCCAGTATAGAAAGTTTTTTTACCCTTACCTTGGGTGTGGGGGGTTTAACGGCTTAAGAGAAAATAACACACACGATGTCCCGCACTAGCTGCGTTTAGAGGAGCTCAGAGTGAGACGACGGGAGCTGCGCGCGCTGTTTTATCCTCAGTCAGATGCCCGGCTCGAGCCATAAAAGGTAAACTTTGGGATCTAGACGATCTGATTGGTCCGCCGTCACGCACTCGGTGTGTCGCGTGGCCTACACATCGCTGCACTCCGGGTTTGTGGCAGCTTGAGAGGGGAGAGTAAGAAAAAGGGAAATAAATAACGTTATAATAAAATAACCCGATGCACGGTTTAATACTATGCACCGTGGGCTACAGAACTTTATTATTCTTGGTGAAACTTTGAAAGTGTATTTATTTTTTGTAAACCTTGGATCAACGTTAGTGCTTAGGATTTGGCTACATAGCATCTAACTTTACAGACCAGCCAGCCAGCCAGTTGCTATTGCTAAGTGATACATATTAGAACATTAGCTAATGTTAACGTTACGTTGTAATTATGTCATTTAGCCTAATAGATGGCTCAATACTTACAGATGACAAGATCGCTGGGTACAGCATATAATATTGCTTGTGTCGTTATAAATTATAGTTCGAGGCTAACGTTAACATTGGCTATACGTTTACGTTAGATTGCTAGCAACACAACTGCTATTGTCAGTAACGTTAACGTTCGTTGATGTCACGCTTTCCAATAAAGGTTGGATTATTCAGGAAAACCTGAGAAATTACATCAAAGACATGTTGTCAAAGACGATATTGCTAGGCAGTTATATTATTGCCACCCAACCTAGCTACGTTAGGTAAAGTCTGATGCATGCAACTCAATTAGCTAACTTAACGTTAGACATGTCGTCAATATGTGTTAGATTATATGTGCATATTAACGTAAACAATAATCACGATCTCTTAAGAGTTCGCGACTCATTTAAAAACTGGAAGCCTCAGGGGGCCTAACTTAGCTGCGACCATAACGTTAATGTTATTCCCTAGACCGAGCTCATAACATCGTGACCATGCCGACGGGAGAAACTGGGATACTAAAACAATCCCGCCCCAGTACACAAGTATTTATTTATTTTTTAAGGAATACCGTTAACTTGTTGCATTTCGGGACTGCTGGCAGTTTATTCAATAGGCTATTTCTGCTAGCGCTAACGTTACATTTCCGAATGTAGGAACACCTTGTCAGCCAACGTTAGCGAGCTAAATGCAGTTAGCTAGCTAACACAATACGAATCAGAGACGATAGTTTGCCTGTCTGGTGTTATGTAAGTTAAGTTATTGGTTGAAAGCTAATGTTAGTTTAAAGCTCTCCTGAATGTTGACATTTTGATTCAGAATAGGCTGTTAAAACAATCATATTTCGTTCTTTAAAAAAACAAAACTTTATTACATTTTATTTTACTTAACGATACTTCTCGATGTTGATAGTAGTAAATTTACTCCGAAGGGTAACGAAAAAGACGCATTGAATGTGAGTAGGCGTGGCACCGGTATCGCCAGCCGTTACTGCCAAGAACTAACGTTCACGAAATACTTTTCATGTCCACTCCAGCTCATGCTAACGTTTGGGGATCATTTTGTTTGCGTTCATTCAAATTTGAGGGGACACCATGCAGATTTAACTTGAAGTGTGCATACCAAACCGGACTGTATTCCTCAATTTAAGTAATACAATTAGCCAGCTATTCCCATCATGTTATCTACCAATATGAGCGCTGTGTTGTCACAGCAATTCCCGAATAACGTTAGCTAGTAATACTAGGGCAAAAAAAACAAAAAACTGAACAAGAATAGTAGGGGGGAGAAACGATCAGGTATGCGTAAGTGAATGAAGATTACTGTTGGCCAAGCGATACACGCCTTGCAGCAGGTGTAGCAAAATTACTTTAACTTGAGCTTCACATTAAATTACACTCATTGGTATTCTTATTTATTCTGTATACATTTGTTGCACAACAAATACATGGTCTGATATTCATTTTGTATACTGTTCCTATAGCTACAAACAAAGATATAATGTGAACCCCAGCCAGATTCGTTCACAGTTGATTTCAGGACATTTTCCATTTAAAATTATTATGCACACCTGGATCGTAAATTATGAGACAGATTATAAGAGAGAGATTTGTTTTATTTGTGATAAATTGATACGGACACCCATTACAAATTTTACGCAACGTTCAGATATTCATTAAATATCTAAAAACATTTTCATCTACACACCCTGTCTGGCTTACATAAAAGGCTACAGAGAAGTGTTGATGAGTGGGTATCCTTACATTTCGTACAGCAGTCACTCTGTGATTAGGGCCCTGGTGGATAAATGTATCTTACAACTCACGTTGGACCTGCGCTGGGGGTCTCTTTGTGTAGCTCTTTCTCAGCTTTGTAGGACTTTTGCGTCTGCAAGGCAGCAATAGATTGTTCTCCAATCATTTTGCACGATTTGAGAGGGTTCCCCTTCCTCTAAATTCTTTCAACTTTGTGCATAACACCGACTATGAGAACGAATCTGCCAAATGCCTGTGCCCATATTTAGGGAGAAAGACATCTGTGCTATTAGTCACAGTAGAGAGAAAGAATACGATGAGTCTGTTTCACCATGAAAAGAGGGAGGCTTGAATTTTTCAAAAAGCAAATTGCTTTTGGGTATAAGACTGGAGGAGCAGGTAATCTTGTTCAAATAAGGACATACATGGGTGGTTATTACAAACTAGCCCCTCCCCCTGGTGTTTTAAGGCTGTCCCTCTCACACTGTCTAACACCTTAATGGAAAAACTAATTTCAAATCGATACATCAAAGTGCAAATTCAATTGACATTGACGATGCATAACAACAGGTATAGTTATACAGAAATTATACATAGGAACAATACAATTATTATTATTTTTCTAACACCTTAGTCAGGGTCCTTCAGGAGCAGATATGTGATACTGGTCAAAGCCTCCCAGATATTGCTGGTGTTTGTAAGGATTTTGTTAGATGTTTACACTTGGATATTTGGTGGGTGAAACAGCCAAATTTCTGGCCTAAACTTCTCCAAAAACAGCAGTTTTGAAAACCCACATTTCTGGAGTGGATTGAATTAACATAAAATAAATTTATGCCATGGCTTATTTTTCACACTGACTATGATACTGTCATTAAATTATAAGACAATCAAAACATTTAACTCACTGCATGTGAGTTTTTGAGTATGGAACGTTTCTTTGAATCTATGTTGTTACCATCAGAAGTTGAATTATTAAAATCTTCCAAGCTAATTATTGGTATAGGAAACAGGGAATTTATCAGTTTTTTGGAATAGTTGGAATTCCTGTGGAAAGTAGGCTTGCACTTAAAATTCCAGGGGCAGATTATAGCTATGTTTCTGCAAAGCCTTAATTTGTTAGTGCTGATATGCCAGTCTAGCAGACTTTTTGTGAATCTGTTTTATGGGTTTAAATCATTCAGAGAGATTTCAGCTCACGTCTGATCTCTAATTAGCTGAAAGGGGAGTTGTAGCAGTTTATATGTTCTGTGTGTTAGAGGCAGCGCTGTGGAGCATATACACCGATCAGCCACAACATTAAAACCACTGACAGGCGAAGTGAATAACATTGATTATGTCGTTGTTATTTTGGTTCTGTACTCTAGCACTTTGAGTTTGAAAGGATACAATGACAATGATGTTGACGTGCAGACTGTCAGCTTTAATTTGAGGGTATTTTCATCCATATCGGATTAACCGTTTAGAAATTATAGAACCTTTGGTACATAGTCCAAGCCCCCCCCATTTTTGGGCATCAAAAAATATTGGACAGTTTAACATAATGTAGAATAAAGTCATAATTTTTTATATTTAGTCGCATATCCTTTGCATGCCATGACTTCCTGATGTCTGTGACCCAACAATATCAAAAGACGTTTGGTATCTTATTTTTTGGTACTCCTAAAAGCGATACTATAACCTCTGCATTTGAATGGATCTCTATGGGAATTGGGGGATGTTGGAAATCATTCTACAGGGGGTGGGACTAGATTTAGCTGTAAATTACACGGGAACAGTATTGAGCACATGGTTGGCTAAATGGCTTTAAGTCATCAAGGGTCTGACGTATCAAATAAGCCCTAAACCATCACTCTGCTGCCAGAAGATATGGATGGATAACTTGAAGGGTTTCTTCTCCTGACTTATTTTTCCATAGAGTTCAATAGGAAAATTTGTCAGGAGAAACAACCCTTAAAGTGATCCATCCATATCTACTGCATGTCTGGCAGCAGAGTGATGGTTTGATGCTTATTTGATACCTCAGCCCCTTGATGACTTACAGCCATTTTACCAACCATGTATTCCGTACTGTTCCAGCACAATTTACAGCTAAATCTAGTCCCACCCCCCAATTCTCATAGAGATCCATTCAAATGCAGAGACGTTATAGTATCGCTTGTAAGAGTACCAAAAAATAAGATATCAAGAGTTTTTTGATGTTGTTGGGTCACAGACATCAGGAAGTCATGGCATGCAAAGGATATGCGACCAGATATTTAAAAATATTACTTTATTCTACATTATGTTAAACTGTCCAATATTTTTTGATGCCCAAAAATGGGGGAGATTATGTACGAAAGGTTCTATAATTTCTAAACGGTTCATCCGATATGGATGACAATACCCTAAAATTAAGGCTGACAGTCTGCACTTCAACGTCATTGTCATTGTATCCTTTCAAACTCAAAGTGCTAGAGTACAGAAACAAAACAACAAGACAACTGATAATTTTGCAGTGGTCTCTTAATTATTTCTAGAGCTGTCCATATATACTGTATACATTGGGTCACAGACATCAGGAAGTCATGGCATGCAAAAGATATACAACCAAATATTGAATACGATGACTTTATTTAAGTTTATGTTAATCTGTCCAATTACATTTGGTCTCCTAAAATGTCATTGTATCCTTTCAAACTCAAAGTGCTAGAGTACAGACCCAAAATAACAATGAGAGAATCAATGTTATTCACTTCACCTATCAGTTGTTTTAATGTTGTGGCTGATCGGTGTATATAGTATATGCTGTGATAACCATTATGTAACATCATTACGTGTAATTCACTATATAATCCTACAGAAAATTGGAAATTTCTACAACTTTTGTGACCAGCTGGAAACCAGCTGTAAATTGCTTTTTGAATCACATGCTTGTTTAACAATTTTATGATCTGCAACTGAGGGTGATTCTCATAGTACTTCCAAATGGGTACCCACAGTATCAGTGCAGCAGCGCCTGGCCAGCTTGTTTCAGTCACTGACCAGCCTGTCTCCTATTTAGCCTTCCTCAGGCTCAGAGACAAAGGCACACACGACCCTCCCCCTTCTTTTCCAGACACTCTTTGTCAGTGCTTGGACAGGGTGGTGCATTCATGAGCCCTGGTCATCGATTGTAGCTGCAATGGGTCATTGATTATAAGTCAGCAACATCCAAAGATTAATCTGATGAGAATACCTGCTCATGACCTGGGAGAACTCGCCTTGCACCCTTTTGGAAGACTTGGAAGACCAGAGAGGAGGAAGCCAAACTAAATATAAGTGCCAGCTGGCATCTTAGTTCACAGATTGGATTAGCTACCAATTTACTACCTAAATGGATTCATACCCTGTCCCCCCACCCACTTCATCTCTCCTCCCTCAGCAATTAACAGAACTTGCGTTACATATGAGAAGATTCACATCATAATCATTTAAAAGTTAACGTGAAAAGAAGACACTAAGGCTTTCAGCTTGGGCATAGTACTGCAGATGAAAAGACTGCTATTAGTCATACTTGAGAGCTGTACAATTTATCGGCAAATGGCCTAAAATAAGTGTAAACCATTCAAAGAACAAAGACAAGTTTTTTTTATAAAATAACATGAAAAACATACTTAAAGGCTTCCTTTCTGAATTTGGTACAGTCCACTGAGACAGCTGATACAGTGCCATATTTTAAACTTATAATAAAAATGTAAGTTTAAAATATGACATTTCAGCATTTATAAGTATGTATTTCATGTTATTTTATGAGAAAAGCACTTGTCTTTGTTCTGTTTCAGTTTCACACTTATTTTCACTAAAGATAAAACAATATGTTTTCCAATATCTTTTCACGTCTTTCTAAATTAATAATAGGTAATTGCTTAATTTTAGCAGTAAACCTATTCACACATGCCATAATGTTGATATTTTTCCAAAAATATTGAGAGTTTTATCTGGATTGCCACTTTGGCCTTTTAATCAAGAACAATTATTTTGCTAGGCAACTAAATCAGCCCATCATAAATGGGGGCACCTTAATGTAAGTGGGCAGGGCAATATAACAGGCAGGTTTGGAGTAAGGGATTCAGCATTTAGAGGTGTACAATTTCCTGAAGAAGCTTTGGCAATAATATGTTTAAACTGCCTAATTATTTGATTGTGGAGTGGTGGAGGTTATGCGGAAACACCTTTATCCATGTCAATTCATGAGAACAACTGTCCTAAAATGCAAATATGTATTTTTGTAATAGCTGCATTTCTATGGCTTGATATTTATATTATCAGTGTTTCAATCAGTCAAATTTTAATTTAGGCATTATCTTTGATATACATTCTCTGTTACTGCCACTGAGGAGATTGGCAACTAGATTGGCCTCTGGTTACATACCTCATAATCAACCTAGTGATGAACTCTTTCTGGTTGTGTGCACATCCTGCTGATGCAACATAGGGCCAGTGACAATGCTTATGTAGCCTTTTTATCATGGTCTCAGTTACTTTTTATTGAAAGACAAACAACAAGGAGAGTGATGAAGTCATGAATTAGCACAGGAATTTTAGGTTTATGAATTAGGGCAGTACTGGTCATAATGTGAACTCATAATGTGTATTTTATATATTTAAAAAAATAAACCTGTATTTGACTGAATTAGCATAGCCATACACAATACTGTGCCAAAAACAGGATGTTAGGATGTCTCAGGTTACTGATACTGTATTTATAAAATCTATTGTTCCTCATTTTTCTGTAATGCAGTGCTGTAGTGGCCTTCTTCTCAGTCTTCTTTTATCAACAACTTCACTGTTAGCAAACTCCACTTCCTGCAGCCACATCCACATCTAGGGCCTGACAGAAATGCACCTGCCAGGCTCTCCAAGATTGACAGTGTGCAGAAAGACTGCTATTGGCACACTTCTCACCAGGCCTTCACAGCACTTCATTCAGTGTCATTCCAAATGTCACCCTTGGTTTTCACTGTCAACCTGTCAGCACTGCAGTCTTTACCATATCGTTACTTTAAGAAGCACAGCGCGGCACTGCATGGGGCAGTGTTGTTTAGGCCATTTCTGGGAGAGAGAAGTAGACCAATGCCTTATTAATGCCTTGCTGAGTTGCAAAGGCTGATTTTGAAATGCAGTCTGTCCCTCACATAGACAAGACTCAGACACTTTGAAAAACTATCTTCTAGTTTACACTTATTTGTTTACCAGGCATCATATGGCTATGGGAATCCACTTTTATTAATTAGATGTATGATGTATTATGAAAATGTATGATTTTGTGATTGTGGGTTTGTAGGTTTGAGATTGTTCACGATCTATTCAATGTCTACTGAAATAGAATTAAACTATGTGAAGGCTTTTTTGATAGTTTGACCATCTAGCACGAAGATGATATATTTAGATCTGAAGGTCACTCATAGATGACAAGACAACTGTTTTCATGAGAGTAGGCTGAAGCAGAATGTTGAAAACAATCATCTAATAATCCATAAAACAACATGGGTCTATAGGTGTAGTCATAGGATGCTGATTGTTGCATTTGATAGGGGATTTCTGTTGAGCATAAGTCACACAAGGCCATCTTTGGCTCACATTCACTCAGTTTCGAAACCAACATGAGGAGAGATGACTGTCAGTGAGTTCCCTAAAGATTGTGTCACAGGAAATTGACTAATGGCACTCTAACATGAAAAAAACACAGCATTGCAGCAATGATTTACTTATTAAGCTTAATAAAGAGCTGAGCATGTTTAAGGTTTAGTGTTGTGTTTCACGGTGTCTTTCTTGCTCCCTTTCTGTCCATAGCAATAGTCATTACAAATAACATCACAAATTTTTCTCAGTTTTTTGTGGATGAGGCAATATAAAACAGACAAAAGTACAGTTTTACTTTTGTTAATTTCTTTACAAAATATAAGAATATTTAATACATTTCAATGAATAGTCTAGTTGAATTATTCTATTACTGCCACTCTTATTTATAGCATGTACTTGATCTAGGTCTCACTGAAGAACAAAGACAAAAATGTGTGCCTGCAACATGACTCTAAAGAAACAAATATCTGATTCCTTCAATTATTGTACTGCCTGTACTGTGTAGACACATTTCATAGAACTGTGCAGATCTTGTTATTGAGGGACACCCACCCAAGGACCAGGATGTTGTGCATTTCAAATCACAACTGAGCCGTCATCACTGGAGAGTCCAGAGGTGTGTCTCTCTCCACACACAGTGTTCATCCTACTCAGCCAGGCCTGTAATCATTGCAGTACAAGGCTTGACTTTACTCAACATTTGGAATATACTACTTTAGTTGGCAGCATGAGTCTTAATTGCAAAGTGGAGCAATCAAATATGTAACATTCTATTTGGATAACAGTTACGTGAATGCAGGTTACGACAGGTTAGAATTATTTTGAAGCATGAACATACAGTTTCACTACAGCATCATATGTCTTCTGCTGCTCATAACAAGGAGGCATGGAAGCTAAAACCAAGCTCATAGTTTTTTAACCAAGATAAATCATCAAAATTAATTTATACCAATTGTAGCTATAATTAACTTTAATGCTAAACTATTTTCTATATTAAGTTTATTCTCAACTACGTCCAATTTAAAAGTAAAACCAAAATTCAATACTGCAATAATTGCTTGCCACAAACAAATGTATTTTTCCAGTCACCAAATAAGGGCATTTTCAGTGAGAACAAGGCTTTCAAACAGGAACTACATTTCTCAGGGCAGACATTTCTGCAACAAGTCAGCACAGGAAACTGTACGCAGATATTTTAGCCCAGGAGAAAGTTGAAGCCAAAATAGGAATATACATTTTACATGTAAGAGCTGACTGCTCTTTGTCATTTCCTACATTTACTGCTTATCGTCTGCTTATCACATGGTCTAGTATAAGATTACAGCATGCTCATTTTGGCCATTCTGCTAATCAGTTTATTTTTAATCATGCCATTGGTTAATGCAACAGTGACAAAGTCGACAGTGACATTATTTTAGCTAAGCCATTCCAGCTATGGTTTTGTCATACAAAATGAAAGATACATGGTTACTCTTAAAATGTTTCCAAGCAGTTTTTGAAGAGTTTTATTGTGAAGTCTAGTATAAAACTAATACGTCAGAATATCATGTGCTCAGATTACATGGCTTTATTAACTAAAGTCAAAAACCTCTCAAAACTTGTTTGTTCAGAAAGTGATCAGAATGAGAGGAAACCAATATGCACCCCTATTATATTACTATCTTATTATATTATTACTTACTAACTATTATATTCAGATTATTATTATTGAAGCCACAATTAAAGCAACACAACGTTTTCCTGTTATACATATTAGTAATACCAATTACAATTTTTTTTTATTCAAATAAAATGTTCTTCAAACAACAGTTTTCAGGATTATCAAGTGGTACGTTGTGTTAAAGAACTGATTCCCAGATTCGTGACGCGTCCCACAGTCAGGTGTCAACTCTTGGTCATGCCGCTGCCAACAATGACCGGCAGCTCTACAAATTTAGTATATTCATCTTCCTCCAGAACCAGGGATTGGAAACACTGCACTGTGCTTGTGAGAGCACTGGAGTTTGAGGGCAGTTCAGGACAAAGGAGGAGGGAACAGTGGGCTTTTTATTGGAGTTTGAGGATCAGAAATCCAACTTTTAATATACCATATAGCGTTGGTGCGTCAATTTGTCTGGAAGGAGTTGTCACACACTATTGCTTGTAGCGGTACCTTTCTGATAGTGGGAGAGGTCCCAGATATTCCAGAAATACCAAGGTACATTATGTGCTAATAGCTAAGGCTTTGAAGTGAGGGCTGAGCCTCTCAACTCTGTTTGCCTTTTCCCTCCTGGAATGATGTTTTTGTCCTCCTGTAAAAACCTTGTGCAATCACAAACAGTGAAAATAGGTCAAGTGAATTTCCGAGTCTCACTGGGGAGAGCATAATCAGAACTGCGAGGTGTGGGTGGCACAAAGAGTCCAGCCAGGACCTTTAAGTGTTTTTTACTGTATGTCAGCCCTCGCCTACGGTTCACATTCACACAGCATAGACTATAGTATGGATATGGCCCTTTGCCTGGTAGAGGTTGGGGTGTATAACTTGGGAGCAGTACCATATCCGCATGAAAAGCCACTCCTTCAGACCCTTTGGATACCTATCTTAAAGGTAAATGTAAACACACAACAGAAACAGACAGCAGTAGCTCACACAATCATGCTCATTCCAACGGGGTCATTTCATTCCGGGCTGCTTTTATTCAATGGAATGCAAATGAAACAGTATTACATTATTGTTTTGTGATGTGTTAGTATGAAGCTAACAATCTGCAGACTTAGAAATTAGGTTTCCATGACACATTCACATTCATTATCTGGTCATGTTTAAAATAAACTAGGAACAGATCTTAAGTACTTAGGTATAGCAATGCTGGCATAGTGTATACCAAAACAAATCAGTGAAAAGAGCAATGCAAATGCAAAATGTAGAGCACTGTCAGGACTCAGGAGCATTGCCCATAACAGCAGAAATGTGTATGCTTTTATTGAGAAAAAAAAGCACAACTTCCTGTGCTCAGAGTCAAATTTTATGTAGGGCAGTAAGACTTTGCCTGAATAACATTCTTTCTGTTTCACATTCATGTTCATATTCACAGGTTGGGTCCTTGTGTTTATTTCATATTCATATTCACAGGTTGGGTCCTTGTGTTTATTTCCGTGATGGCTTATGCTTTTTATCATATGCACACTGGCTGTGGGAGGCTTCGCCCTGTCTGAGATGCAACAGTAACCACCATAAAAGGACATCTTTAAGTGTGTCACGTGGTTACAATGTTAAGAATGCAAGGCCTCTGTCACATGGGACTTTTGCAAGGAAATCAGATTCAAACTGCTTGGCTGTATGAATGAAATTGGTCGATGTAAGAAATGGGGGAATTTGCTGCAAAGGCTTTCACTTTTGTTTTGGTTGCACAGGAAAATGTGAAGCATTACATTTTGTCTGTTTTTTTCCACAGGAAAATGTGGAACATTGTATTTTTTTTCATCTTTGTCTTTCAGCAAGACCCCTTTCTATTTATTTTCATTTTTATTATTTAATGAAGTAAATATAGAACGTTGGCAGCAGTTTCTGGGATTAAGATTTCTAGGATTCAAAGTTGTTGAGAGAGAGAAGGGAGAGAGGGAGAAAGAGAGAGAGAGAGAGAGAGAGAGAGAGCGAGAGAGAGAGAGAGAGAGAGAGAGAAGTGAAAGAGGTAAAGAGTGCATGTGAGCTGATGTGGCCCCAGTAGGTGTGATTATTATATGGTCTAATTATTTACAGCTCTCCTTTAACTGCCTCTTTACTAGATAAAACAAAACCACTCTAATTTGTTTTATCAAAGTATTGCACAGTCAAACTGTCATAAATAAATACTATATACAACTATAATACATATCATTTCAGAATGTGGAAGTACCCTGGATCAGGCAGTTCAGTATTAATCATCGATGCCACAAGACAATGTTCCTCATATGACTTTTGCTACACAATCATAATAATATTGTTGGAAAATATAATATCCAATTACTCATGTAACACATTTACAATAAACATCTTTGAAAAGACAATATTAGATATATTCAGGCTGAGCCAAAGATGAGGTATTTTTAGATTATTTACTTATTTTTGATGGTACACAGCTTCCAAACATCAAAAACAGGAAATGGTTTAAGATGACTGGGCCTTAGCCTTGAATAACAAGTACTGGCTGAGAAACAAGTGTTACGAGACCCTTTATTTCAGCCACATATGCATTACTCTCTGATGGTCTCTGCTTATGTGCCTCTTGTCACAGCATTTGCACAGAGTTTCTTTCTCACTCTCTCCATACCTGCCTCCCACACACACACACACACACACACACACACACACACACACACACACACACACACACACACACACATTATTATGCTTTTCCAGAGGATTCCTCACACACACACGCACACACACACACACACACACACACACACGCACACACACACACACACACACATTATTATGCTCTTCCAGAGGATTCCTCACACACACACACACACATTATTATGCTCTTCCAGAGGATTCCTCACACACACACACACACACACACACACACACACACACACTCGATTATTAGGATTCCTCAGCATTTTCTTTCAATGCCCAAACAATAAGATACCCTCCTCCATATACCAACACTCCCCTCTCCTCTTTGCCCTATTTAGAGCACAAACAATCATTAGAACACAGTCTGTAGGGCGAGGCTCTGCCTCACTATATTCACTGCCTCCATATATGGGAAAAGCTAGCAGGTAGTGATTGCAGAACTTAGTCACCAGAGTCTGTAGTTCCCTCACTGCGTTGTCAGCATCTCATTTCTGGGGTATGTTTTTGGTAATTTTTTTCTCTTGTATGCATTGTGTATTCTGAAAGAGCAGCAGCGCCTGAACTCTTCTGGTTATGTTTTATATCGGCTTCCACAATGTATTTTTGATGGGTTCCTTTGTTCATAAGCCATTTCCCAAGTGTATCTGTTTGGGGGAAGTCGTTTAACCACCAGTATTCTGAGCTGGTTTCCTGAAATTAGATTTGCAGTAGGAAACGATACGGGTGTATGGAATCATCGGAGCAGACTACATGCTCAGAATTTATGTGTGACAACAAGGAACAGGAGTTTCTACACACAGTCTTTCTTATTGTCCTCAGGGGCTCATTGTCTTCCTCTGGTCCGATTCAGCAGCAGTGTACTTAAAGATATGTCCACATTGTGGCTCAGCAGCTTTAGAGAAACTCCTAGGTGTGAAATTTACCCTATTTCATTTCAAAAATGTTATCACTCTCTCATTTGTGTCCATACCTGTGTTAAAGAATGAGGAATGAGGCACCTGTCTGTGCATGTTTGGTTTCTCAGGAATGTTAATTGACATGCTCCATCAATGCACAAGAAGAGAGGTACTCACAGCAGCAATTCATTGTACTTTTTGTCAGTGACACTTAGCAGCCTAATAGTCTTTTGAAATACTAAAAAGGCCTTATAGAGTTTTATCACAAGAAGCAAAACAAACTAAGGGGATGTTCTAATGTCACCACAGTCCCTATTATGCCTGATATTATTTGTTAATAATTGGTTTAATTATTTTGAGTGTTCCATTTTATCGCCCTTATTTAAGTCATTGTAAAACACTGAAAAATGCTTTCCTAAAGCTTTCTGGTGAGTCACTTGTGATAAGAAAAATGGTTTTAATGCAAGCACAAAGGGTTAAGTGTTAGAGGGTTAGATGAGGATGTATCAAGTCCAGTTTTATAATACACTGAAACCAATTATTTTTTTATTTTTTTAATGCAGTTCATTTCTATGAAGGTTGAGTAAAAAGTTATACAATGGAAAAATAATAACAGTATTGTCTTATTTGTGATACTGGGTGACACACATTTTTGTATTTCAACAAGTGATGCATCGTTCCTGCCAATTTAAAGTGCTTTTGCATGCAGTCTTCTGCTGTACAACTCTTTCTCTGTTCCAGTACTGTCAAGAGAGTAATTTTTACCAGAACTTCCTCTCCCTTTACCCAAAAAACAAGCTGGTTTTATAGATTTAGTAAAATGTACATTGCAGAGTAACATTTAAGAGATGGCTTTGTGTGGATCTATTTTTTTTCAGCTCTCTCCGAATGTGGAGGGTAACCATATCTTCTCATCAGAAAAAAATCTCCCCCCTTATTATCTTTTATTGCAATGATTTTATTGCAGAGTTGGTTTTTTGTGGTGGTTGTTTGCGTGGATACCATAGAAAGGACACAACCTCTAGTATATTACAGGAGAAACATCTCAGACCTACCAGCTGACTGTGTCATAGAGAAATCGCTTGTAAACCATCGCTGTGGACACTTAGTTATTCCAGAAGGTGAGCTGGAGCCACTTGGTATTCCTCCTCCCTCCTCCCCAGGCCCCCTGACTTCCTGTTGGTTCGCTGTCCTGAGGGAACTTTGCCTGGCCTCTCCCTCTTTCAGTGCTAATTAATTCCTTCCCCCAGTCCTTAAACACTGTACTGCGAGATTCAATGCAAGGTCAGCCAGAGCCCTTCAAAGGGTGGCCAGGAGTATGGCTGTGTTTCTGCAGGGCGGATCGGCAGTGGTAGACTTATGGCTCTCTTACAAGAACACTCAACTTTTTCATCTTTAACTTAACCCTGTATTGACTCACTGCTCCCTTAACCATTTCCAGGTTGATTGCATTTCAGAACTGCTTTTCTTCTGTCCTCTGTGGAAGCAGCAACAATAAGATATATTCACGGTTGATCCAGGGGATCTTCTGGCACGACACAGTACACCAAGGCATCCTTGAAATGGCGTGTCTATGCCACCATTATGTTCCTTACAGGGCAGAACACAAAAATATACTAGTAATTTACAGTTGCATAGTCAGTGCCATATTAAGTTTCAAGGGATATTCTGTAATATTTTTTTTAAGCTGCGTGTTGTCACTGCAAAGTGCTTTCATTTGCCGTAATGTGCATATTTCACTAGAGTCTAAAACAATCCTGACATTTGACTGTGACAGAGAAAACACAGGCATTTGACACTTGCAATGGATATTTTAATAATGTTTGTGTGTACATAATCCAAAAGAAATCAAGCCACCAAGGTGTGATCAAACAAAAACTAATAAAAAGCTAAACATACAACTCACTCTGCACTAAAACATGGCAAATAACACAAATAGTATAAATGATATAGCATATAATAACATAGCTGGATACCAGCAACAATGTCTCTGTCTCTTTAAAAATATTTGTTTAGTTGGAGGTTCAGGATTCCTACAATATGAAACTCACTGCATCCATCAAGCTAATTGTCACACTCAGCGGCAAGCATTTTCATAAAATGACAAAGACAGAAAAAAAAACATGATTTACAGATTAAGTCAGCAGGAGATGGACACGTGTTGATGCCCAGAAGGGAAAAAAAGACAAATAGGCTACAGGTCTATGGCAGCCATGTCCTAAAAAGGCAATCCAGTTTCCCAATGCAAGTAATGGAAGAGTGCCAAAAGTCAGGAGAGCTCATGCTAGGTGTCACTGCAGGTACCAGTAGACCTGATGATGAATAAACCAAGGCAATCGCATAGTGTGAGATAGTTTCATGGTGTCTCCAATAGAGCTACAGATGCTACCTCATGTTATACCTGAAGATTCTTTGTGTATAATGCAATGTTCTTTACAGGTAAGTCCTGACCTATACCATCCCTGATCACGCTGCAATCATTGCCTAAATAAGGCAAGGTTGTGGCTCCTTTGTGTCTGCAATCCAAGGAATGTCAATGTGTCAGAGCATGAGTTTTACTGCTTTTATTTTTTTTCTTCCTTCCTTGTAATAATGTATGACCAGAAAGGCAGCAGTAGATTTAAAAAATCCACTGTAACTCCATAAACTACGTACACACCCTTTCACCAGCCACAATGAGTAAACTGATAACCCAGCAATCTACTGCATGTCAGTTGCATAACTGAAACAAGTCACTGAAAACTAGTGTGCCTCTTCAGGAAGAAGCCGCTGTCTGCCCAATTCACAATACACCATGTTTTGTTATGTGTGGCCACAAAGGCTCACGATAACTGTGTTTTTCTCACCACTCCTAATTTACATAAGTTAAATGACCAATGCAGTGAAATTATGCAAATGATTCAAAAGCGCCACAAGGGAAATATGAGCAGAACCTTAACATTTTTAATCTCACAAAAAAGGCCACTGACACGGGCTGTGGTGGCAGGGGATGAAGTGGAAGCTTAGTCCATCGTTTCTCAGTAGGCTAGGCAGCGCTGCTCGGTGAAGTCACGATTTTATAGCAGCAGAGCAATTCAGCAGTGACAACAATTCAGATTATGAGGTCTGGTATAATAGGCTCAAAAAAAGAGGGGGACAGAACTTTTTCTTTTCTCTCAAGCAAAAACAAAACAGAAAGGGGGTGGGCATTCAACCCAGCAGGGCAACCGTTGCTAGGTAATAATGACATTACAAACTCACAGAACTTGTGGAGTATTTGTGGTGCGCCCCTTGAGGGAGGCCTGCACTTGCATTCGGATTGGTCCAAATGTGCACCCCCTCTAAAAGGAGGAGGGGCACTGCTTCATTCATTAACTTCCGCACTGAATAGTAATGAAACATGGTCATCAAAATTAAACTCTCTTCTTTTTGACCCAGACAAGGAGTGCTAGCCTGTCGTGGTCAAATTAAACTTCTAAATTCCTTAAATTCCTTCAAAACACAACAGACCTCAACATATTCCTTCTCTGTCAACACATTCAAACCATGAGCTGCAGTGATACTTTTCCCTGGAAGGGGGCAGAGCTGAGTTTCCAGGCATAATCACTGGTGCATTGTTCCAAGCTGCCTTGATTTACCATTCATATTCTCAGGATCCAAAGCAAAGCCAAGAGCAAGCTGCATTCCTGAACAGTGGATAACATTATATAGTCAGCTGTTGTCTGACACTGACCCATATAGGTTAATGCGTATATAATCAGATGAGGACTCCTTGGGACATTGGCAATAGAAAAGGATTAAACCCCTGTGGAATCTAAGGGTGGTGTAAATTGTGATTTACAATGTCCATAGAAACCATAAACACTTAAAAACATATATACCATAGAAACCATTAACATTTTCTTCTCAGAATAACAAAGTCTATAGCAATTCTGGCAGAGTGGGGAGCCCAGACAAACAAGTAGGAGGTGCAACATCAGATGACCGAGGCCTGGCTCTGTAAGTGCGGAGGGTGGAGCCAGCTTCTTGCCTCCATGAGATTAGTAAGGGCGCCTTGTCAGCCAGATGTTAATGAGCCATCACTCTGAACAGATGGTGTTTGTCCTCAAACAAAAGTATACTGGCAGCAGTATGCATAAGAGGTCCACTGTACAGAGTGCATTAATTATCTGAAAGGTAATAATTTATGTCTCACCAACATTCAATTGGATTTTCTTTTTACTGAATCAATGTGCATGTTGCATTGACAAGAGCTGTGGGAGATTTATTACACTGAGAATTTTCTACTCACAAGACCACATTTATAATAACTATCATTTTTACAAATTTCTATTTTCATAAATTTTCTATAAACCCAGTGTGAACATGATGAAGCCATTTCTGTCTTCTTTGACCACATGGCTCTAGTTTGAAGAATGGGTCACTGCAGGAGGTTTGGAGGCAATTGTTGGATGAATGTATATCATTAGCATCTAAAATACCTGACTGACAACAGGACATCTGGAGCTGGGGCCTAGAGGGGGAGCACTGCTTCTGGAGCTGGGGCCTAGAGGGGGAGCACTGCTTCTGGAGCTGGGGCCTAGAGGGGGAGCACTGCCTCTGGAGCTGGGGCCTAGAGGGGGAGCACTGCCTCTGGAGCTGGGCTATGATGGGGAGCACTGCCTCTGGAGCTGGGCTATGATGGGGAGCACTGATTCTGGAGCTGGGGCCTAGAGAGAGAGCACTGTCTCTGGAGCTGGGGCTATGAGGGGAGCACTGCCTCTGGAGCAGGGCTATGATGGGGAGCACTGCTTCTGGAGCTGGGGCTATGATGGGGAGCACTGCTTCTGGAGCTGGGGCCTAGAGGGGGAGCACTGTCTCTGGAGCTGGGGCTAGAGGGGAAGCACTGCCTCTGGAGCTGGAGCTGTGAGAGGGCGCACTGCCTCTGGAGCTGGGGGCTAGAGGGGAAGCACTGCCTCTGGAGCTGGGGCCTAGAGGGGAAGCACTGCCTCTGGAGCTGGGGCTGTGAGGAGGAGCACTGCCTCTGGAGCTGGGGTTGTGAGAGGGAGCACTGCCTCTGGAGCTGGGGCCTAGAGGGGAAGCACTGCCTCTGGAGCTGGGGCTGTGAGGGGAAGCAAAGTCTCTGGAGCTGGGGCTGTGAGAGGGAGCACTGCCTCTGGAGCTGGGGCCTAGAGGGGGAGCACTGTCTCTGGAGCTGGGGCTGTGAGGGGGTGCACTGTCTCTGGAGCTGGGGCCTAGAGGGGGAGCACTGTCTCTGGAGCTGGGGCTGTGAGGGGGTGCACTGTCTCTGGAGCTGGGTTTGTGAGGAGGAGCACTGCCTCTGGAGCTGGGGCCTAGAGGGGAAGCACTGCCTCTGGAGCTGGGGCTGTGAGGAGGAGCACTGCCTCTGGAGCTGGGGCCTAGAGGGGAAGCACTGCCTCTGGAGCTGGGGCTGTGAGAGGGAGCACTGCCTAGCCTGCTTAGTGACTGGGAGACACAGTGAAGGGTTTGAGAATTATATGGCTGCATTATAAAGAACAACAGCGTTCGGCAGCCCCACTCATTTATACTGAGAAAAAATTAACACACACATGCACAGAAATTTACATGCACTCTCTTTCGAACTACACTCTCGCTCAAACACACAATCATAAGGCCTATGCTCTCTCTGACAAAACAAAAACACACAAACATTAATGCTCTCTCTGAGATACAAAAACATCCATACTCTCCCTCAAAAACAAAAACACAAAAACATATGCTCTCTCAGAAAAAAACACATTTCATGTACATTCTCCCTGAAAAATACAATAATACACTATACGTGGTCTCTCCATCTCTCTACATGCTCTCTTCTGCACATGTAAGCACACAAAAGCACACTTGAACATCAGCAAAAACTTGTCAGCAATTTACCATACAAAAGATGTTGTGAAATAAAATGTTGGTTATACAAAAAAAGATGTAGTACATTAGAAAGCTAATAGGAAAACCTCAGTAGTACTTCACCTGCAGTACATTGTGCAGCAAATCTAATTTGCATTCTAGTATTAGCAAACAGCTACAGCTGACAGTGAAGTTGCTCTTGAGACATCAACACAGAAATGTTACAATGCACATACAGTATATCTGAGCTCTGCATGTCTGCACAAGCATTTACGGGTAATTTATATTGGTTTTCCTTTCAGAATAACACTTTTGGAAAACACCCTGAAATGGACAAGAGACAAAAATAGTCAAATGAAGAAAAAAAGTTGAGACCAGGTGTCTTATTATTTCAGCGTTCAACTCATCACTGCTGCTGCCCTGCATAAGCTGTCTGGAAAGCAGCTTGTTACACTGGAAAACATCTCCACTACAAAATACCAGCATGCCCTGCGGAAACAAACCCAACATAACAGAGGGTCAGAGGAAGGGGGCACTGAAGCTCAAGGGAAATGCCTCCACTGTACACATTTCACCCCAGGTTGTCTGTGACCCCAGTTGGTATTTCAGGCTTGTCTAGCAAGAGGGAGCCTTGTCTGGTACAGCGAGGTGAGGGTCCACCCGCTCCTCACTGGTGAAATATTGCAGAGTGAGAGCAGAGAAATGGTATAATAGAGTCTCCGCAGTGACACCAGCATGAACGTGAGAAAATGGGGGTTGGAGTGGAAAGCTTTATACTGATACTTGACCTGGACATCCATATTGCATGCCGAAAAAAATCCACACCTTCCACTCCATTATGTAAAATCTGTTCATTGCATTACATGCATGTGTTTTATGTTGCCTTTATAATAAATTATTTAAATGTAAAAAAAAAAAAATTGCCATGTTATCAGCCATAAATAGATAAACAGTTATAATATAAATAATATAAGTCCACAGAACACAAAAAACAATGTTCTTGTTTAACACTTTTTTTACCTGTTTTACATGTTCAATTTACCCAAGGGTCAGTATGTTTCTGATTGATATAGTGAACAATTGTATAGGCAGGGGGGGTTGAGAATTAAGTTTCATGTTATAGTCAGTAGGGGGAGCTATAAAGCTCTTTCAGACCACTTACAGGACAAAGAGTGCTCTCCATCTCCAGACTCCAGCACTCTCAGTAAAATGCATGTTATTGTGCTGCAGATGCACCTCCAGAATGTACTCATCTACATCTACTAAGCATCATCTCTGAAGATGCTTCTTGAACACACGACAGCTTGCAAGAATAGGAAGATGACTTATTATTACTAAGACCACTTACCCACTTAAAAGTGGTAGACCAAAATACCTACATAATCAATTACAGTACTCCCAAAAATAGCTTAGTCACCGTGCATGTGTCCATTATTTTCTTCACACGATTTAAAAACGAATAAATTTTTTTGTTGTTGCTTTGTTTAGTTGATTATTTGATTGTGTACAATAAATGAAGATCACTGTATGCAGATATTGTATACGATACTGATACCTGCCATTGCAGAGCCTCCTCATGCCACACATGTATTGCTGGGTTGGTTCATTGCTAGGTCACCGATAAACTGTGTTTCCACTTTAGTCTGAGATGAAGCCACACGCAATCGCCACAGGAAATATTGACCCAGTTACAAATCTTCTGTGCCCAGATTCATGAAAGCAACATACTGGTATGGTTAAGTCCTCCTGAGACTGATTTAAAATACATGATATCACCTCTATATATTTTCTTTTTGTCTGTCCATACTCTGTGCATTGAGCAGATGTGAAACACAGAGTGACAGAGAGGAGTCACACCTTCATCCAGACCCTGATTGAATTCTCCACAGACAGCAATTTAAGAATGATCAACTTTCAAAATCAACGATCTGTTTTTAGAAAGGCACAAATTAATTCTGGTCCACAACATCACACATAAATATGACCTAAAAGATGTTTAAAGATGATTTGTTACCCACTAGCTTAGCAGAATATGCATTTTTTTACAGAGCAGTCTGGGACACATCTTAAATGTGTCATTTAAGACTAACAGCACATGAAACTGAAGAATTCTTCAAATGTTTATGATTTGAATTTGCAAATAAATATATCCATGATCATTTACGTTATTTATGTAACTTTCTTATGTTATAACACATTCACATTCACAGACTGCTCAGTTTGCATCAAGTGGACATTATTTAGTTTAACAGTGATCTGTAACAGTCCGTTCAATACAACACATCTTAGTCTAATCACACACGAGAATTTCCATTTCCATCTTTCAACTTGGACAGGTTTTTTTATTAGTTCAAAATAAGTGGTAAGCATAGGATCACCGTAATAATTCAGTAAAAATATGTTTTATATATTTACAAAAAAAAGGTTTTCAAATGCAAATCTGTGCAGTGGAATATGGAGGCTGTCAGCAGATGCAAATCAGTAGAACAGAGTCTCTGTTGTGTATGGTACAGTGCAATGCTTGTTGATTATGCACCATTGTGCTTCTGCAGTCTGATTTGGATATGACACAAGATGAGGTGGCACCTGTCTTTTCGTCATGGATTTTCACGCGCCTAAGCCCGTTTGATTTGATGACTCGCCTGCGCCAAAGTGGGAGAATAGGCACTGTTGGGGTGTGTCAGTGCAGATCGAGTAGCGTACTGCAATTTTTGTCTGTCCATACTCTGTGCATTGAGCAGATGTGAAACACAGAGTGACAGAGAGGAGTCACACCTTCATCCAGACCCTGATTGAATTCTCCACAGACAGCAATTTAAGAATGATCAACTTTCAAAATCAATGATCTGTCTTTAGAAAGGCACAAATTAATTCTGGTCCACAACATCACACATAAATATGACCTAAAAGATGTTTAAAGATGATTTGTTACCCACTAGCTTAGCAGAATATGATTTTTTTTTACAGAGCAGTCTGGGACACATCTTAAATGTGTCATTTAAGACTAACAGCACATGAAACTGAAGAATTCTTCAAATGTTTATGATTTGAATTTGCAAATAAATATATCCATGATCATTTACGTTATTTATGTAACTTTCTTATGTTATAACACATTCACATTCACAGACTACTCAGTTTGCATCAAGTGGACATTATTTCGTTTGACAGTGATCTGTAACAGTCCGTTCAATACAACACATCTTAGTCTAATCACACACGAGAATTTCCATTTCCATCTTTCAACTTGGACAGGTTTTTTTATTAGTTCAAAATAAGTGGTAAGCATAGGATCACCGTAATAATTCAGTAAAAATATGTTTTATATATTTACAAAAAAAAAGTTTTCAAATGCAAATCTGTGCAGTGGAATATGGAGGCTGTCAGCAGATGCAAATCAGTAGAACAGAGTCTCTGTTGTGTATGGTACAGTGCAATGCTTGTTGATTATGCACCATTGTGCTTCTGCAGTCTGATTTGGATATGACACAAGATGAGGTGGCACCTGTCTTTTCGTCATGGATTTTCACGCGCCTAAACCCGTTTGATTTGGTGACTCACCTGCGCCAAAGTGGGAGAATAGGCACTGTTGGGGTGTGTCAGTGCAGATCGAGTAGCGTACTGCAATTTTTGTGCAGTGGATTGCAATTTTGGTGTCAGATTAGTCTGCGATTTGTGCCTGCACCGCTCGCCTGCTAAGACCAGGTGTAAGGCGAGTTGCTAAATTCAGGGCTTTGCCAAGCAATGTGTGAATATTCAAAACCTATTCAAAAGCCAGTCAACCATTTTTGTGGATCATATGCTGTCCAATTTGACTTTGAAAATAAAACCCCAAGCAGGAAAAATGGATGCATTTATTGTCTTTTTTTTTGTTGTTGTAATGTTAATCCCTGTATTTAGTTCTGTTTTTGATTGTTTATGACTGTTCTTATACTACACAGTGGTCCCAGCCGTACTGTATTCCATTCTTTTCTTACACCAATCCGTAACGAGAAGAATGACAATAAACGCAGTTGTGCAGTTGTGTTGCTCCTTCTACCCAACCACTCATTTACATGAATGGAAAGTGGGTCCACTCCATTAAAACCCAGATAGCCTGTCATGCAAATGGCCTGGTGATACAAGAGGAAAGTAACGAGACAGTCGGACCCTGTCCCTGTTATGCCTGCAGTGTCAACTATGCGCATATGTGCAGTACTTGCGCAAGGTAGGCATATCTTGGCACATACAGACAGATGAGAAAATTAAAGGAAAAAATAACATAAAGTATCTTATTAAAGGGTAACAAAGCACTAAAACCACTTATTTTAGATGAGAACTGATACATTTGTTTTTTTCGAAGTATTACTGATTGATCCTGGTCCAAATCTTGACATTTTACTACAGTCAGCACAAAACAGCATAAACCCAAATGATCTGGCTCAAAAGTGTCTCTAGTGGTAAAACGTTAGGAACTGCACGTCCAGTCTGTCATTGGCCAGAAACTTCATCCAGCTGACATATTCGTCCCAGTGACGAAATACTGATGTGGGGCTATTAGGCCTGGCTCGCAGTCGGCTTTCTAATTGATCCCAATGGTGTTTGATGTGGTTGAGGTCAGGGCTTTGTGCAGGCCAGTCAAGTTTTTCCATACCAATATCGACAAACCATTTATGTATGGACCTCTATTTGTGCACGAGGGCATTGTCATTCTGAAACAGAAAAGGGCCTCCCCCAAACTTTTGCCACAAAGATGGAAACCCAGAATCGTCTAGAATGTCATTGTATGCTGTAGTGTTAAGATTTGCCTTCACTGGAACTAAGGAGCTTAGCCTCAACCATGAAAAACAGCTCCAGACCAAGGGGTGTCCACATACTTTTGGCCATATAGTGTATATGCCCCAAATGTAGATCCCCCTAAATTTATGGCACATATGGTTCTGCTCTTTAATCAATATTGCACAGGTCTTGAGGTTTTAGCTGGTGACTTTAATGGATGTCAATCTGGATAAATCCTCCTCATCGCTATAGCCAATTCAAAATCATCACGCACCCTTAAGAATATGCATAATGATTCAGGCTTAATAGATATATGGAAGCTGCCTTCCACAGACAAAGATTACACATTTTACTCCAACCCCCATAATTCATACTCCAGACTGGATTATTTTTTCATCCCTATATACAATATACATACAGTGAGATCCTATCAGATAGGCTCTATCATGCTGTCGGACCATGTTCCAGTGTATTTAGATATTAAGCTTGACATGGCAATTCTCAGGACATCATACTGGAGATTTAATTGCTCACTTTTGAATAACAAGACATTTTGTTCACAGTCCGCGATAAAATATTACAATTTTGCAGGACAATCAACATTCCCTGGTTTCACCTGCGACCATGTGGGATGCTGCTAAGGCCACCTTATGCGGTCACCTTATTGATTACACTTCCTCACAGAAAAAAACTACGGGCTAAAAAAGGAAAGACCTTGAGGCAGAGGTGATGCGTATAGAGCATCAGCATGAACAGTCGCCAACCCAAGCAAACTGGAATTTATTAGCTAGTGCTAAAACTAAACTCAATTTGGATCATACACATCATATAAAAAATATATTATTCTTCACTAAACAAAAATATTATGAGTTTTGAAACAAGCCAAACTGCCTACTTGCATATCAGTTGAAAAAGAAGCAGAATGAAAAATCAATAAAAGTAATAAGGACATCTAATGGCAGTTCTACCTATGATCCTCTAAAGATTAACAACACTCTCTACACTTCGCAATGCACTGGTTCAGATAATGACATCACATCCTATTTGGACAGGATCGCTCTGCCTACCACTTCAGAGGATGACCGTGCTATTTTAAATGCACCGTTTACCCCAGGGGAGGTATGGAGAGCCATTCAATCTATGCCCACTGGAAAGGCACCAGGCCTTGATAGTTATTTGTTGAAATTTTATTTTAAAATTCTGGCCTGAAATATGCCCTATACTTATGCCTGCACTTAACCACATGTTTGAGGGAACAATGCCGGAGACGTGGAAAATGGCATCTATTAGCCTGCTTTAAAAAAAGGATAAAGACCCATTAGAATGTTCATCTTTCCGGCCGATTAGTTTACTCAATGTAGATTTTAAAATAGTAGCTAAATCACTAGCCGGCAGTCTGGAAAGACTGCTCCCAAAAATGATTCAATATTTATAAAGACTCTATGCTATGATTGCTTCTCTAGATGCCAAAAAGGCGTTTGATAGAGTGGATTGGCGTTTTTTATTTGCAGTGTTTTATTTGCAGTGTTAGAAAAAGTTAACCTAGGTCTCAACTTCATTAGTTTAATAAGATTGTTATATTCCAGCCCAAGGGCAGCAGTTACCACAAATGGTCTACTGTCTGAGAAATCTTCTGTAGGCAGAGGTTGCAGACAAGGTTGTCCATTATCGACCCTTTTGTTTCCGTTCGTCATTGAACCCCTGGCTGAGTTCATCAGAACAAATATGTGCACGTGTCAGTGACAGTGCCTTTAATAACCGCATTTGCCTTTTGGAAAATCCTGCCTTTGCGCATCGGAGTTGCTCTTGCATGATGGGGTACAGGCATGCAGTGAACGTATTAATACATATTTTTCTTTTTATGACAGCTCTTTGATAATTGTAAGTAGTCTAGGCAAAGGAAAATAAGACCAATATTATTTTCAAAGAACATGCACTCATTCTAATATCAATTTCTGCGAAAGATGCTGTATTTTTCATAATCATCGCAGCACTAGACATAAACTTGTTTTTTTCAAAACAAAGATGTGTGGGGGAAAAAAACGAAGGCTGTGTCCGAATCACCACTCTTCCACACTGTTGACTAGCCTTGGTGAGTAGATAAGGCGAGAAAGAATACACCATAATTGGCCACTTGAAGTCCCATTTGCGCGTGCTTATCTCAACTCGGAACCTGACCTTTAAAGGTCAAGTTTGATTTAAAAAAATAGACCAAGACTAGCAAGAACAGAAAAGTATTCATTTTAACCATTCCAATCACAACGCTCTCAGAAACAACAACACTGATGCCATAGAAATATCATTGCATTCAAATAAAACAGAAACAAACCTGCAAGCTTGCATTTTCTCTTGGGAATTTCCTCCTGGGATTTTAAATGAAATCCTTAACCCTGAAATTCAGAGCCAGACAGTGATATGTAAAACATGATGGCCATCTAATGAAAACATTACCTAAGCCAATGCAAAAACGTTTGTAAAAGATAACAAAAAAACTCAATTAATACGTAACATTTACAACAATATATTTAATTTGCAAATGTTTTGCAAGTGCTCATAGGAAGTCATATGTCAAATCCTGTATGATAGGAATGTGAAAATAAAAACAATTGCGCAGCTGAAGAATAGATTACAGAAATAGTTTAAGCAGCTGTGGGCTACATTTTTAGCAAAATAATAGGATGGTTTGAAAAAACACACGGGACAATGGTATAATATCAACAATTAGTCCATTACTAGGGAACACAACATCCTGTTTAAAATGTATGTCCTTTTGTGGAGTTATGACACAGCTCTTGAAAGGACAAGTTGGCCTTCTGTGCAGTTTATGTATATAGGCATTTGGATATATAATATACCGTACTGAAGGGTACTACCTGGAAATCGAACCTGCAACCTTTCAAGCCCAGTTCCTTAACCATTATACACTGCTGCCTATAACCAGTTGCCCATTATAACCAGTGTCAATCTTCATTATCCTAGCAGGGAAACAGTTTTATGTTGTGAAAGCTTGGTTTGTCAAAATTAGCCTTTTTTTATTTCTGAGGCACTAAAATGTAATATTCTCTTTGGGTATGACTGTACTTTTATGCATATTATTTTCACAAATTCCCTCTCTAAAAAGCAAGACATCACCACATGCAAACACATGCACAGGGTTACAGGTTATTCTACAGAATAAAAGCACTGGTACAACATAAACATATACTAAAGTGCCAAGGACTGTCCACATAACTATAGCAGAAGGTGACAGTTATTTGAGCACTTACTGATGATAAGGCTCTCTGAAAATGCATCAGTAGTTTACCAAACTGCCATTTAACACATACTGCATACCAAATTCAAGCTTAAATCATAGTGTTCTGACAAGGTATTTAAAAATGAAACCAGACGTTCTTATTGGTCTTAAGTACACATGTAAGTAAATGGCCAGATATTAATGCTGAAAATATTCAATATTTTCAGTATTACACAGGGTTGTACTTTCTCATAGAATGACCCGTGGTGCATTTTATAGTTCTGATTATATTATAATACTGCATGCTACTGCACTTACCTCTTCAGCACCTACACATCCCATCACTGTTCAGTTTAAGAACACAGCAGAGAGGACATCTCTGTCGTGATGTTAGATAAGATTAAACAATGCTGTTGGCATCAGTCCACTCCTTCAATCAGCACCAGTTCTTGAGTGAATGAGAAGGTGCTCTTTCACCCCTTGTGTCAGCGCAGAGTTCCTCAGTGAATGAGAAGCTCTGTGCTGATAAATCAATGAACAAATATATACTGTATATTTCAGAATGAAGAGACAAGAGCTCTGCATGTTAAAAAAAAGCACATTTTCTCCGTATTTAGATCCCACACTTCTGAAATGATTCCAGCCCGCTTGGTCCAAAACAATTCAATAGAAATGCAATGATCCTTAAAATATTAACATATGCTTTTGCATTTACATTTACTGACTGGTTTTAACTGGCCATTGATACCACTAACAACCAGCTTTCAGCCCACCTTAACAAACAGTGTGTTCTAATTCGTTATTTCAATAGACAAAAGATGGAAAAAAACATGAATTCTCCTTTTTCTTTTTTGGGCACACTGGCTTCTCTGAGTTACTCCCTTTTTTTAAATCAGTGGGTTGTCATGATGAGTCTCATGAAAACACTTTATGTGGTGGCTATGGTGAGGTTTTAATGCACTTTATTTATCCTGCATGAAAGATGCTCCTAATGTCAGCCAGCGCAAGATGTGATATAATCACCTGATTTTGCTCTTTAATCTCATTCCGTTTCTACTCCTAATTACCCATAATATTACAGATAGGGCCGCATCATATCATCAGGGAGGTTCCCGTTTTCAACAAAAAAGTATCTAATTGAGAGCAGAATATAGGGGTACACACTGTTGGGATCAGAGAGAGGTCTCTAAAACAAGCATCTGCCAGTGATGGAAAGCTGTTTCCTTCAGTCCACAGAGCCCATGGCCCTGCCGCACCACATCAATACCAAGGCCCAAAGCAAAGCCTTTAGCCCATAATCAAAAACCCACAACAGAGAGACCTCTGGAAAAGAATCATGCCAGAAGCTCCTTCTCATTGAGAACAGAAAAAAGGCTTCACTGGAGAGGCAGGCAGAAGAAGTAGGAGCAGGCAAATATTTTTGAAAAAGTAGTCTGCACATCCCGATCATGGGTGACAAACTGGTGTGTTTTCGGTTTCCATTCTCCTCCTGAAGCTTAATAAACACATAGTTCCTGGTTTCAGTGGTAAGGAGAGACAGGCCAGACCAGTTTTTCCCACAAACACCCTGGGCCCATTTTCTCTGTGTCAATACCAGAGCAGCACTTAATCAACCACATGATACGGTAAGCTCAAACACCCAGCTGCAAACACTCATGATGCGCAAACACTAAACAACCAATAAGATGTTAAAAAGGACTTGCCATTACGTAAATGAAATATCAACCTTCCTTTAATCTTAGAAAGATAACATGCCTGCTCCACACCTCAAATGGTCATTAAGGGTGTTTAAAATAGCACAAATCCACTCCCTAGCCATATCTTTTATTAACAGACCCAGAATTGTTAATCAGTCCAGTTATACATGCTAATTTGCTGCAACCCAAATTCTTGAATATGACATTCTCTCCTTGAATCATGCAGACACTGCTCAGCAAGTGCAGGATATAATTACACTCATAGGGAATGGACTGTTGTCAGAGAGACTATATTTCTAATTGGCAACATGAGTAGGCACATATTATGAGCGACACGTTGGGGAGATAACATATTTATGAGACTATATTTAATGCGCTGCTGGCCTACTTTGACACATTGTGTCCAGGAGGCCAGGCTCATGTGAGTTTTGGTTTAGTCAGTGTTGAGCTGACACTGCACAGTCAGGCTTCACTGCTTTCTGCCTTTCAGCCTGACCTATATCTGCCTGCCTCATGCCTCAGCTCCAAGCTTTCACTGTGCATTACTGCAGGCCCAGTCCAACACCCGACCACACAGCTGTGCAGACTGAAAACAGAGCTCCCAAAGCTAACCAGCAAGTGTGTTTATTATGATAAATTTTTATTTATACAGGGTAGGTTGACTGAACATGCATGCTCTTTTACAGCAACGCCCTGTAAACGCCCCCCTAACTTGCATGTCTTGGGATTGTGGGAGGAAAACAGAGTACCTGGAGGAAACCCACGCGGACATGGGGAGAACATGCAATCCGCTGAACCACCATGCAGCCCATCAAAATGATATGATAGTCCCTATACTGTATCCATTCCACAATTCAAATATTTTTGGTGGCCAGTCAGTGGGCTGGTCCCTGAGCACTGATGAAGTATGATGATCTGACATACAGTACCTCAAAGAAAGATGGCCAATTGCAGAGCAGGGAGAAAATCAGATGGCGATAGATGGTGCAGTGTGGAAAACACTATTGACTATAACAAAATCCAAATTTTTTCTGCCCAATTTGTTTGGGCACCTCTCCTTCTGGTTGCATTTCCCCAAGGCAACAGTATACATCAGCTTTTATTGTTAAATGTAAACACTTCCGTAAGTCGCTCTGGATAAGAGCATCTGCCCAGTGATGGTAATGTAAGGTCATGTAATCATTCCTCATTGTACCGTGACAATTCTTTGTAAAATGCGCTACGTAAATAAAATGTGTTTGTTGATACTTGCTGGGATCTATGGTGCTATCCCACAAGACTTATGGACACAGGTGGCTCTGGCAGACGTGGGATTCAATCCCAAGCACAATTATTTGTGCACCACTGCACTAATAGCAAGTGCCTCAGCTGGATATGGCACCTGCGTGCCAATTACAAGTACTGTAGTTTTTTTTATTCATATGTTGACTAAATGACAGAGATGAGAAACATCAGATGCATAAAACTTCACACTTGTCCCCAACCAAAATCGTGAAGGTAATTTTAATGGGAATTTATGTCTGTTGACTTTGGCACACAAGAAGCAAATGGTTTCCCTGTTGGTATGACAATGACTAGAGGGAGACACAAGGCCGCTCTGACACACACACAGGCTCAGCAAAACAAACCTGTGACCTTTCATCACCCTGCTGGCATACAAGAGCCGTTTCCATCACTAGGGCTCCCCTGTGACTTGGCTATTGTTAAAGAGAGGAGTGTTATGCAAACCAATCGGAACCACACACAGACACCAAGATGTAGTAGAATCGGTAACTTATTCAGAGTTGACAGAAAAGGGTCAGAATCCGGCAAACAGTGCAATACGGGAAAGGCAGAATCGTAGTCAAGTCCAGGCAGGGGTCAGAGCCCAGCGAACAGGGCAATGAGGAGAAGGCAGGGCGAAGTCTCAGAACAGGCAGGGGTCGGAGTGGGGAAATCAATCCGTGGGAGCTGGAGAACAGGAGGGCGAAGGGCTGGAGCGGGGCTAGGACGGAGATGGGCAGGCAGACTGGGACAGGGCTGGACGAAGACAGGAAGGCAGGCAGGAGAACAGGAGCAGGGCGGGATGAAACAGAACTGGAACAGGCACTCAGAACAGGAAAGGAGCAGGCAGGAATAAACGCTGGAAAGTTTGAGACAAGCACAAATATAGGGCACAAGACGATCTGGCACAGAACAAAGAAACAGGAGAGTTTATGTGCCAGATTAACAACGAGACAACGAGGAACAGGTGAGACGAAACAACATGAGGTAACACATATCATGTGCGGAGAGGGGGGACATGAAATGGGGAAAAGAGAAAACGTGGAACGGAATACAAATACAGAAAACACATAGAAACGGAAAACTAGGAAATCAAAACACAGAGGCACGGGACGTGACAAAGGAGGCCCTGGAAAAGGGCTTTTCTTGTACTGCAATAAGAGGAAACACGTATGCACGCTCCAATTCTCCACAGGCCCCCAACCCCAGTCCAACCCCCACCCACCCACCCCCCTTCTAGAACATTCCTAGGTTCCAAAAATGATTTTGCCTCTCTTTTTCTTTAGCTCAGCCTTTTACAACTTCAACCCTTGCCAAACTTCTGCCCCATTAGCCACAAAGCCCAAGTCTGTTTGCCCTCGCCTGGCATCTGGAGTAGCCATTAGGTCAGGAACCATTAGCAGAGCTGGAGAAAAAAACTAGAAATTTCATTGTGAAGCGAAAGACCCCTGAGTAGCATGATCAGCACTGCCTGCTTCTCAAGATCAGGAGGATCATTAGAGAATTTTCCTTCACAGCAACACACATCATATATTATTTCAAACTACACTGGATAATTTATCAAATTTTATTATACTTGGAACAAAATATAAGGGTAGCAAATTCCCAAAATTTGGGAATTGCTTTTTAATGTAATCTAGTAAGTGCTTTTATATTTAAATTCCCATTTAGTTGTATTTCAGTTAAAAACTGTCCTGTATCTAATGGCAGATTAGAAGTCACAATAAAAAGTTTGTATATGTGCCTTGAGGGGTTGGCTATATTTAAAAGCACATCTAAAATGCCTCCACTGTAATGCCTGGCCTTAATGTCAGACTGCAGACGTGCTGCGACTTATTCTGTGAATAGATATAATGTTTCCCACTTAGCTAGAAATGAGAGCATGAAGCTCAGCACAACCCATCAGTCATCACAGCACAGCTCATCAGTCTCTCAAAAACACATTTACAAGGTCACACCCATTTCAACTACAATGCTGCTCTACTTTCAGTTCTTGTCCTGTGGTCAACAAAAATGCTGCGGACTGGGCCAGTTAAAAATAGGCATGCGTTTGGATCGGCTTCCCAGTTGGACCAAGGTGTCACATGGCTGAGAACAATACCACTGTAGGTTTTAGTAAAAGGACATTAATTTGGGAAATCTTATAACTGAAAAAATGTGTCCCTATCATTCCAGCCTCAAACCTTCTTCAGAATTCATACTCTGTAATCTTTTATTATGACAGAAAGCAGGTTTAAAGGACAGGCCATGAACTGAGGAAAGTATTTGCATTCATTTATTCATTTTTCTTTAAGTGTGCCAATTCAACATATTACTGTGGAGGGTGACCATGGTGAGTAGTTAATGACCTAGAAAGTTATGGGAAAATAGGTTGACATGTGTTCCACAGATGACCAGCTTCTGTCAAGTCTACTCTTTGGGAAAGTAAAGTGTTTTAGCAGAGAGCTCATTTACACCATGCTGCAACAGAAAGATAAGAATTCACAACAAAACCTTCATTTAAAAAGACATTTATTTATTAGCAGGTCAGATATCCTCAGTCACAGATGATGTGACTGTCTCTGGTGTGGCTCAAGGCAAACTATCATGTGAACTGGCATTTTTTAGCTCCATGCAGTTAGGCCCGCTGTGCCCAAAGCATACTAAAAGCATTATTTACTTTTTAATCACTTATTAAATGCTGTGTACACACAATGCTTTGTGATAAAAAAAAACATGAGCCAAACCTTCATAAACCTGATAACTGTTCTTATCCTTTATGTATCCTTTATTTCGTTCTCACAATTTGAATGCCAAATCATATTTTAGGCATTTCCCATCACTGCTACTTCCTCAGTAAATTCGAGAGAGTGCAGTCAAGCACGCATTTTCTCTCATACTACAGTCAAACGTTTTTTCCCACTCTGCGGCCAAACCGCTGAACTTCACAGACGTGCAAGAATACTGTTCTTTTCACAGCTGGATCAGGCAGACTGCAGGCGCCCAGTTGTGTATAAGAATCTCTACTGCAACAAAAAGCAAAGAAATCCCTATCAACTTAAACCCTCCATCTCTGGATGACAGTAGGGCCCAATAGGACCTCTGGCCACAGTTATCACTAGCATGGTCAGGATATGACTCCAGACCATGGGTGTGTTCCTGTAAAAAAAGACTAGTGCTTTAGACTGCTGTAGCATCCAGAAAGCTCCATGCACACACATGTCACTTGATTTACCTTTTTTTATTTGATTGAGCTTGGCTTTTCCCCCTGAATCTCCTTGATTACCTGAAACAGTTTTTAATAATGAAGTTATCAATATTGTGTATAATGACTTGTGCTAATGACCATTATCACTTGTCAAACAAAATATTGTCAGTAATAAAAATACTTCTATAGACTCAAACTAATTGTATGCTACACAGGAATGACTTTTGGAGCATAGGTGAATCAGGCAGACACACACTGAGGTGTAGAGGAAATGACATTGGGTGGAGGCAGGATCCTGTGGCTCTCTTAGGGGAAAGAGTCTGCAGTGTAAACACAGGGACACCCTCTCCACATCCTGCACGGCCCTGTGTAATGTCCACCCCATCATCAGGCAACAAAGCAGGTGCCATTCTGCAAGATTACAGAGTCATTTCAATGTAATGTGATTCTGTTTCTCTCCCTCTTTGCCCTCTCTGCAGCAGACAGATACAATGTTACTGTGAATGCAGTGGGTACAGTCGGTGAGTAAATCACCTTCAGGGGAGCACTGGCTTTTTTTTTTTTTTACAATTCAGGACATGTAGGCTTCCACAAGCATGGGCTCTGCATTTGTTCAGCCAGTAGAAAAATCCATCCTGAGGCAATGTTGCAGTGCAGCACTATTATTATGCATGTGGCACAACACCTCCTCCCTCACCTCAGCCAGACACAGTACCTCTGACCCTCTGAGTGTGGGGGAGGAGCAGTGGGAAAGCATGGAATTAATATTCATCAAATATTGTTGCTGCCGTCCCTTCTGGCATGTTGTGCCCATTGGAAGCAGGAGGGGCCTGCCACCTCCATCAGTGCAGCCAGATGCACGGCTGCAGATGGGCTGCTGATACCACATGATGACATCCACAGTGTCAGCTGTGTGAGCACACGACCAAAGCGTCTTTCTCACACACCCAATCCACCGCTGAGGCTCATGGTAAGACTGAGGCTTGATTGATTCAATTTAGTAGCAAGGCAAGTTCACCATATTTCACTGATATTCGTGAAAAAATTCTGTGTAAGAATAAAATATGAAAACATTTTACAATAATGAAATATAATATAAAATATGGAAACAACATTACACTAGTGTCCATTAAGCTGTTCTGTTGATGAGAGGGGGGTGGCTGTTAGAATCATGTTTAATGCTTAATATGCAGCATGTCTAACAATGGATTTGGTAATTAATGTATTGACCCAGTTCTTACAGACACAAATGCTAAATATAAAAATATATATTTTTTTTAAACAGAAGGCTAGCTTTACAAAATCTGAGTCAATAACTTGACCCTGTTAACATGGGATTTACTATAACAATTAGTGCTGGCAGAGACTCCCTGTAAAGCGAAGAAGCCTTATGATATGCAAAGATGAAAGACCTGATATAATTAGATTCCTCATTTTCATTAGAGCACTTTGATTGCAACGGCTGACAGCATGTTCTTATGCGCAGTAGATAGGAACACTGTTTCCATGGCAACCTCAATAGTTTGAGGGCTGGACAAAGATAACCACTGACTGCTTCAAAATTCTGAATGAACATGCTGTTAGCACCAAACTAATTTAGTCAAATATAAGTTGCAATTTCAGTTAATTTCAGTTTTCCTTTTTAACAAATCACAGGTGTCTGCTCCATTAAAGACATTTTAAAAGCATTGGAATGAGAAGCGGTCTTTATTCCATAAACAAATGGACTTCATTCATTGGCAACAATGGATCTAACCATCTGGAATGGGAGATAGCCCTTCACAGAATGAGGGGGGCTGAATTATAATAAACTATGTGAGGCTACTGGGGAACCCAATGCACATGTATACACATACACGCACAAGTACATTGTGCATACTCACTCAGTCACCATCTCAGCTCAGCCGCTTCTGCTCTGTCAGGAGGCCAGGTTGTCACACAAGATTTGAGTTACAGCTTTGATGTAGAAAAAGAGAAAATATGTCACGGTACTGAAGCAAGCCTTCAAGTTGCGGTTTTGGAAAAAAACATAGATATTTCAAAACCTTGCGGAGACTAAATTTTTGCTGATAAAATATTATAAAACTGAATTACGTGCCTAAAACATTTTTTCTTGTTCATTTTCACAATTTGAAGGGACTGAAATAAATGCAGAAATGAAGAGATAATGGCATCACAGTACTAGTCATCACAGCACTAGACATCACAGCACTAGACATCACAGCACTAGACATCACAGCACTAGACATCACATCACTAGACATCACAGTACTAGACATCACAGCACTAGACATCACAGCACTAGACATCACATCACTAGACATCATAGCACTAGACATCACAGCACTAGACATCACAGTACTAGACATCACAGCACTAGACATCACAGTACTAGACATCACATCACTAGACATCATAGCACTAGACATCACAGCACTAGACATCATAGCACTAGACATCACAGTACTAGACATCACAGTACTAGACATCACAGTACTAGACATCACATCACTAGACATCACAGCACTAGACATCATAGCACTAGACATCACAGCACTAGACATCATAGCACTAGACATCACAGTACTAGACATCATAGCACTAGACATCACAGTACTAGACATCACAGTACTAGACATCACAGCACTAGACATCACAGCACTAGACATCACAGCACTAGACATCACATCACTAGACATCATAGCACTAGACATCACAGTACTAGACATCACATCACTAGACATCACAGCACTAGACATCACAGCACTAGACATCACAGCACTAGACATCACAGCACTAGACATCACAGTACTAGACATGTTTGCAATGGCATCACAGTACTAGACATCACAGCACTAGACATTTACATTACATTACATTATAGGCATTTAGCAGACGCTCTTATCCAGAGCAACTTACACAGCATTTTTGCATTTATACATAGTATCCATTTTACAGCTGGATATATACTGAAGCAATTCAGGTGAAGTACCTTGCTCAGGGGTACAACGGCAGTGTCCTACGTGGGACTCGAACCTGCGACCTTTCGGTTACAAACCCAGTTCCTTAACCACTGTACTACACTGCCGCCCTAGACATCACATCACTAGACGTCACAGCACTAGACATCACAGTACTAGACATCACAGCACTAGGCATCACAGCACTAGGCATCACAGCACTAGGGATCACAGCACTAGGCATCACAGCACTAGGGATCACAGCACTAGGCATCACAGCACTAGACATCACAGCACTAGACATCACAGTATTAGACATGTTTGCAATGGCATCACAGTACTAGACATCACAGCACTAGACATCACAGCACTAGACATCACAGTACTAGACATCACAGCACTAGACATCCTAGCACTAGACATCACAGCACTAGACATGCGTGTTGCAGGGTTCAGAGAACAGGGAACCTAACATGAATGTGCCACTGTCAGTCATGAGCCTACTACTCAAGTGCAGTGACGTCCTGACACTCAGACTTACTTCCACCCTGGCTGTGTCCCAAATTGCATACTTCTATGCTCCGCACTACCGCACTTCGCTATGGACTCACATGGATGCGCGTGCATCTTTTTCTTTCATTGTATATGGAAGTGATTGAATCGATTTATTTATATAGGCATAAAGACATATTTTAAAGCAGCCTGATTACAAACTGCCCCTTGTCTATTTCCTCCTTGTTTTCATTTGTTCTTAAAATAGCTTTTTATAAAGAAAACGGACTTTTTATTTTCTTCCTCCCAATGCGGGGAAGGCACGTGGCTTTTATTATAAATAGTGCAGAATATGACACCTTATTCTGTGTAGGGTTTTGAATATTGTGTTGATAACATCATTTACAAACCCCTAAGCAAATGTTTAATTCAAACACCAAGCAAATACATTGGGATATTTTAATGATAGGGATATTTTAAAACTAGAGATTCTACGTTTCTGTGAAAATGAACACATCAAGTTTTAAAATGTCCCTATCATATGCAAAGCAAATACATGTGCTTTTCCAGGAAACATGCATTAATTTCGCAGAACTAACATTTAATAATATGTGATAAAAGTAACGAACCATTAACAGCAGTGTTTAGACGAATTCGGTACCATAACTTGGCGGCAGGACCTTCCTTAGCCTACATCGGAATACGCCATTCAGGGCATGTAGAAAATAACAGCAGTTTCTGTGCATACTTCATTTGCATTTACCCGTCCTCTATGCAGTTAGAGGACAAGATCCGGATAACGTTTAGTCAAGAAGACGCTGATAACGTTTGGTCAGCAGACGGGATTTTTTGCTGCAGTTCTCTGAAAACTCCTGTTTCAATCGGAGGCGGGGCAGCCAGACTGACATCACCCATGTGTATAAAAGCTGCAGCTGTGACTTGGGATTCAGGCTTTCTGAGGCTGCAGTTCAGAACAATTCCAGCTCTGCACAAAGAAACAATCCAAGAATCATATAAATACTATAAAATCATCAACGAAACAAGACTAATCGTATCACCGAATCAACAACAGCAATGACGGCAAACGGGACCAGCGACATGCTCAAAATTCAATTTGGGCTCATAAATTGTGGAAATAAATACCTTACCGCTGAAACATTTGGGTTTAAGATAAATGCCTCTGCCACCAGCATGAAGAAAAAACAGATCTGGACCCTGGAGCAGGACGGGGATGACTCCAACAGGGTCTTCTTGAAGAGTCACCTGGGCAGGTATATTGCAACTGACAAGGATGGAAACATCACAGGTGACAGTGAAACTACCGGTGAAGACTGCAGGTTCATTATCATCGCTCATGATGATGGGCGCTGGTCTCTGCAGTCGGAGCATCACAAGCGCTATCTTGGCGGTACCGAGGACAGAATCACGTGTTTTGCTCAAACCATCTCTGTGGCAGAGAAATGGAGCGTCCACATTGCTATGCACCCACAAGTCAACCTTTTCAGCATCACCAGAAAAAGATATGCCCATTTAAGCTCGAAACAAGACGAGATTGCTTTTGACAGGGATGTCCCTTGGGGCGTCGACTCTTTAATTACTTTGGTTTTTCAAGACCAGAGGTACCACCTTCAAACCTCAGACAACCGGTTTCTCAAAAACGATGGTACATTGGCCGCTAAGCCTGACAAAACCACCGGCTACACCCTGGAGTTCAGGTCGGGAAAGGTGGCATTCAGAGACTGTGGAGGGAAATACCTGGCACCCTCTGGTCCGAGTGGAAGCATGAAGTCTGGCAAGAGTTCCAAGGTTGGAAAAGATGAGCTTTTTGTGCTGGAGCAGAGCCATCCTCAGGTGGTGCTCACTGCCGGTAACGACAGAAATGTGTCCACCAGACAAGGTAAGCCAATAATACATTTAAGCAGACGGGTGAAGAGAATGCTGTAGCCTAATAATGCGTAGCCTAAATAACAACAAAATACGGTAACAGAGGTAGGCCTATACGTACTATCAGAATACAATGGTGTGCTTGCGTGTTAAGACGTTTGTGAGCAGAAAAGGAACGCCAGGGTTTAGTCGGTTAGTGAATGTAGCTAATAAAAAATGTGGCCTACAGGAATTTGATTATTTCCCCCGCCATTCCAAAGGAAATTAACCTATAGGCCTAGCAAAATATCGGATTTATCCGCAGTTTAGCGTCTTCTTAATACGCTAATTCCCTTCAATAAAAGCTGACATAAGGGACGGAATGGGAAGAAATGAAGTTACTAGAATAACTTCCCATTTCTTTTTCAAAGGCGTTTTTATGTCTTATATTACCTGCACTGATGTTCCTTTTTTAAAACCTATTTTTCAACCATAAAGTTCTTTTAAAATAAATTTTGAAAAGCAACCATTTTGAATTAATTCGTTAAAAAAAAACCTTTAAAAAGAAAACCTATGCGTTTGTGTTCTCTATTTTCGTGGGAATAGTGAACCGTAACCTAGAGCTAGTGACAAAAGAACGGTGACAATGCAGTAGGTGACTATGAAGTAAGCAGGCATACACATGAAGTAGGTGATGCAGATATGCGTATTGTGTAGCCTATTCATGCAAGACTGTACAACGTTGTTGTCTGGTCCAAGCATGAGAGGATTTTTTAAAAATGATTTAATGGCTTCACACGTATGTCTATAGGTCCAATTAAGGAGCTAACATTTGTAAGCCTTTGAATGTAGCCTAATGTAAAAACCAGAGCAAGCTATGGATGAAGAGGACCATCTCAATCTCTTGAAAAATTAATTAAAATTAGTTTTATTCTGGATTATAATAGTTTACACAACTCTGGATCTGATTAATGTCACTCAGGATAAGGACCGGTGAATTATGGCTGCATTTTGCATCAAAATGTTAGCCATTACAAAATTCTGTTGATTGAACCAAGTAGCCTATGAATGCTACATTTTGTTATCAATACTGCCTAGATACAGTAGTTGCCTAAAGACTGTTATGCTATTGACTCTAAATCATATTGACTTAAAATATTTTTTTTCTTGGTAGATTTTATTCCAGTTAGTTGCGCAGAAATTATAATGTTAAGCGGGAGATGATCTAAGAAATTTCGTATCAAGACGACACCAAAATATTACTTGCCAGAATAAAAATAATGAAAAGTATGGTAAGTATTAAGTAGACAAGATGGTCATTCATATTTATAAAACATATACATTAATTTTGATTATGTATTTTACACCAATATATTCTCAAATGCTTTTCTTCCAACCCATCATTGGGAAGAGAGGCGAGAATGTAAAACAATTTATATATTCAATAGATAATATTTCAAATTAACATGCCTCACAGGATAAGTCCTTTTTGGTTTGAAAAAAAGATGTCCTCCAGTCAAGATGGTGATGTACAAGTTCAGTGCTGTTTCATACATGAATGCTCAATGTGTGGCGTGCGGCTATTCATTCTAGACTGTTGAGTGGGCGCCAAGAGCAAGGTAGTCACACGTGGTCTCTGTAGAACAGGCCAAGATGGGGACTCGCCTCCTATTTACTGTCTTTGTTGCTCAATGAGCTCTTTATTTGTTTAGCTATGTGAGGCACTACTGTGGAGGGTTTTGTGGATCTTGCTGTGCTCTCCTCAAAGGGTATTGCAAATTTTAAATGAGCAGGATGTGCTAAGCTCTATAAGAACATCTCTGAGACACTCTGTTCATAGAACAAGAATCGCTGGCTACTCTTCTTCTTACTATATATCCATTATGGTTTGTTTTAAGTTGCTACTGGTCTCTGAGCCCCACATTTCTGCTGACACACAGTGGGGGGGGGGGTGGCTGATCACTGTGCCACATCAGTGTGCATCACTTGTCTCCCGATTTGGAAAATAATTAGCAAGTAACGGTTGATCTTGGTGTGATAATAGTCACGCTTGTGCACGAGGAGGTGGACATGTGCGTGTGGAAGAGAACAAAGGTGTGAGCTCATTGAAGCTGTCCACATGCTCAAGCTGAACAATGGAGGCCTTTAGAGAACTAACCTTAGCGTGTCAGCAGCTAACAAAATCCTCTGCACACGAAAGGAAATGTCTTAAAATATGAAGCTGATGAGTGGTCTATAGGTTTTCTTTCAGTATAGATCTGGTAATGCATTTTGTGGTTCAGACTGGTGTGATAACTTTAAGAGACTAACTTGGAGTTTTATGGAAACTTTTTTTTCCCAAAAGTGGTTAAATGTCTGAGCTTGGCAATGGTGTAATCATTCCATCTGCCAGCTGGCCAATCTAAAGATGTATCCTTGATTGTGCTGTGTGGTTGTAATGATTCATTATTTAGCTATGCATCTTGCCATGGTTTGTTCTGTAAATGCGCTTTTTTGATTATCGGAAAATCTTTCTCGTTATTCGTTGTGCGTGATAGAAATGTTAATTTGAATTGAGCCAACTTTTTATGGTACTGACCTAATGCCATGCCCATTTCCCAACTCCTCCTTTAAATACCCAAGTGGCAAATTTCAGTGCCCCCCAAGCCCCCATTTTTATGTATGCACATACATTTTATGCAGGGAAACCATTTTCAAAGGCAAACTGCGCAACTAACCTCAATTTGGTGATTTTTTGCTAAATGAAAATGGGCTAAATGCCAGATCCATAGGGTCAGTTTTAATGATGAGTGCAGATTTGCATGTTTGGAAGTGGCCTGAGGCGATGTGTGACAATTGTTATGAGTGGAAGTGAGCTGTTGTTTCACCAGCATTACTTAAACCTGTAGTTTGCCATTTGTTTTGTGAAGTAATTCTCAGTGTGAATTTGGCAACACTATTATTTACCCATGTAAAATAATTTTCATGACTTGGCTAGATGAAGGAGGATTCAGACATAAGCAGCGCAGCTGAGTATTGGTGCCAGATTTGTACTTGAGGAACTTTGCTCTTGTTAAAGACTGCTTCTGAGTGTGTGTCTCATCCTCCCCCGCTGACCACCGTCTGCACTATGCAACCATTTTAGACCATGTGTTTCTCATCTCTTCCATTTTACCCCCTTCATTCATGCTTGCATTTTTTGTGGAAACTTGATCTTCCCGTGGAGGCCTTTCCAGGTTTCAAGTTACTATGGATAATTCTTTACTGTAGTACCATGCTGAAAAAAGAAATTAAGAAATCTATAGACTTTTGTATGGTAGTTAAATGTCTAGTTTATATGAATTTAAAAAAATGGTCAGTCTACATTGCATCACAATGTTCACACTATTTTTGCCTGTTTTTCCTGATTTCTCAAAAGGAGCATCAGGTTTCACTCTGATTTGCAGTATAACTGAGGGCATTCTTAAGTATGGCCATTTGGGAATTGCAGCCATTCCAAAAATCCTTCCTTTAATCCATTAATCTGTGAATCTGTTGACTTACAAAGTCTGGCCAACTGATTTGTGTTTCCATTGTGTCAGACACCTACAGAGAGACATTAATTTCATGTTTGGACAGTTGATTCACAAACCTAGCATAAAATGTGAAGAACTTTGATAGCCTATGTTTATATAGGCAGTAATGGGCACAATGTATCGTATTGTTTGAGCACCACTGACCTCCCAGCCATAACTGGAAGCCCGTTTATGCTTCATGATTTGACGTTGTGCCTGTGTTTCATGGCTTGTGTGGGAGGTCAGAATTCCTGGGGAGATGGGTTCAGTGTAGCGTTGCTGTTTGTAAAAACTTTGAATGTGAGGGAAGCTGGAGGGGCACTCTGAGGTCATGGCATGGGTCAGCAGCTCCAGTGTAGGTGGAGGCATTGGGCCATGTGCTCTGCTGTGTCTTCAATGAGCTGTAGAAACGCACCAGTTAAAAGATGGCGGCTGCACAGGAAGCTATTCAGTTCCTCAAACACGACTACAAGACCAGTCAAGCAAAGCTCATTTATGTTCTTTAAATCTGCCTTCTGCTCACGTGTTGGCTTTGCCTGTTTAGTTCAGTCATTTGCATTGTTCTAGACAGTATTGTGTGTTTTTGTATGTCAGTATGCTAAAAAGAGAAAACTAACGTATTAGTTCACTATGCTGATGTCCTTGTACTTCAGGCATGGACCTTTCTGCTAACCAGGATGAGGAAGGTGATCAGGAGACCTTTCAGATGGAGATGAATAAGGAAACAAAGAAGTGTGCTTTCAGGACCTGCACTGGTAAATACTGGACCCTCACTGCCAACGGAGGACTGCAGTGCACAGCCTCCACCAAGTGAGTTCTGAGTCCACTAGGTCATTCAACTGGGGATGCACTGATACCATTTTTTTTTAGACCGAGGTTTGGGTACTTGACAAGTACCAATACAAACACTTTTAATAATATTGCATTTTTCTGTCACTATAAAAGAGACCACTAGTTTTGGAGTATTTATTATTTTTCATAGATTTTTGTGTTAACGCCTTTGTCAAAAAGAACACAAACTGTCAAAGTTCCAATAAAACATAACATGGATTTGTGAAACTGTCAATTTCCAATAAAATGTTGCCTAGGCCTATCGACAACCTTCATCAGTGCATCCCTACACTCCACTCAGCAGACTCTCCGCTCTGGAGACGGGCACTGCCAACCAGCCTGGTATTCTCAGCCCTATTCTTCATCCCATACGCCCATACAAGTGAGGTTACATTCCCTCTGGGTTTAATGTGTCCGTGCTCATTCAATTAGCTAATACTCAGTTCCAGTCAACTCAATGCATCCCCTGGCACAGACATACTTCGGTGGGCTGGGTCCTGGCAGGTCATTACGTGGACTGGCATTCCTTCTCAGTTTTTTATGTAATGAAGATTTGTCAAGCTGTTTGAGTTGTGCTCACTTGAGAATTTGCAGTCCCTTTTTAATTTTGAGGGTACCAGAAAAGTGAAAACAGCCGTTGCGTTTTAATCTGGTCTGTATGTGATGGAAAATGTCTCCAACATGACCAGTGTAGGAGGCCTGCTCTAGCAATAGCTCGCTGATCTTTGCAAATAGATTTATTTTGGTGTAATGACAGTAATTCACATTATGTTTTGTGATAATGGAAAGCAGTGATTAGATTAAGGCACCCATGTAACATGGATTAAGATGAATGTATCTGCACAGCACCCGCTCTAAACCAACAGATACAAATGAACAGAAGACTCTTAATGAGTCCATTTATCGTTATTGATCTTCTGCTCATAGAATTAAGAGGGTGCTTCCTGTCCATTATACAGAAACTAAAATCCAAATGGAAAGGTTTTTTTAACGATTTGTCGTCCACATTTTGTCGGCTTTGATACCACAGCCTTCAAGGGCTGATGAACGATTTACTTGCTGTTCTCATTGGACTTTAGGTTCACGATGAAAAGCCATTTTAATCTCTTGAGTTATACACCATAAATTAATAAAATATCTTTACATGTATATGATTGAACTGAATAACTGATTCATCCACTACCTTAAATATTATCTGTGATTATATTTTTGAAATGGAAATTTATTTTTGAAATGGAAATTACCTAAAATAAGTAAAAATATAGCTGCAAGCAGCGATTCCCAGGGACCGAGCGACATGAGCAGCATTTGTCAAACACAGAGACTGCAAAATGGTACATTTGGGACAACACTAGACAGGAGGACAACTGCAAAATGGGACAACTCTAGACAGGGTTGACCGAAAATATGTGTTTCTAATCAGGGCTTTTGCCATTGTTGATGGCATCTAAACCCGATTCCGTAAGGGCTTACGTATGATCGTAAATTCTTCATTTTCCTAGTAGCCTACATCATTTTTATGGTGACATTGTGTTGTGTGTGAAACCTGTAACCCGAACAGAGCTGAAGTGCACATCCTTATTGTTGCAAATTAATCAAGAAATCTTGCCAGCTAAACCGCAACGGGACAACATAGGTAGGCCTACACATAGACGTTTTTGTCGGCTTTTGTGTGAGATTGAGATTAGTGACGATGTTTGAAAAGAAGTGTTAGTTCAAAACATGTAGCCAATGGCACAGTTATGAATAGATTTTTTACATTACTGCAACAACACGCGATCATATTTTGCGTGAACTTTATTTTCTGTGTCTGACAAATGGATACTTGTTCCCATAGCCAACTGCGTAAACGTGACCTGCAGTAAATCTATTGTTGGTCGGTAGTATCGTAAGCTACTAGACCAAGTCGGCGGCCTTTTATGTCTTACGTACAAGTGAAAAGGTGTCCGTTACTGGGAAAAGAACAATAAAAGAAGCACAGCATTTGCACAATAGTTTTGCTAAACATTAACTTGGCCATTTGTACCAAGCGGGAATCGAACAACTGACCTCACGCATGGAAAGCCAAGATTGTAACCACTAGGCCACTAGGCACAAATTGGTCAGATTTTGTAGGAGGAGTAGCATGGTCCCCTAATAATATGTTACCATTCTTATTGTATAAACCCCAATTCCAAAAAAGTTGGGACAGTATGTAAAATGCACATAAAAGCAGTGATTTGTAAATTCTTTTACATATATTTAATTGAAAACCGTACAAAGAAAAGATATTAAATGTTTTACCTTATCAACTTTATTGATTTTTGTAAATATATGCTAATTCAGAATTTGATGCCTGCAACCCATTCCAAAAAAGTTGGGACATCATCTGTTTACCTGTGGAATGTTCCAAAGTGGTGTTTTTTTTACTTTCCAGTCTTTGTTTTTCCCCTGTTCCAACTATTTTGGAACGTGTTGCAGGCATCAAATTCTGAATTTGCATATCTTTACAAAAATCAATGAAGTTGATAAGGTAAAACGTTAAATATATGTAAATGAGAATTTCCAAATCACTGCTTTCTGCTTTAATGTACATTTTTCATATTGTTCCAACTTTTTTGGAATTGGGGTTTGTACAATAAGAATGGTAAAATATTATTCGGGGACCAAGCAGCGTACGTACATAGATTCCTTCCACAAACATCATTCTCAAGAGAAGTCCACAGTGTATTAATTTAGCTGCTTAATTGGCTGAAAATAAAACCTGCATACAGAGTACGTTGCCAGGACCAGAACTGCCTGTGGAGGATGCTGTGTTCCTGGCAAGTATCTAAATAAACAATGGACAAGGGTGGCTCTGAGTCATCGGTTTTAATTGAATGTGCACCGATCAAGCTTGGAATGGGCAGTTGAGTTGAAAATGCAATTTAAGTAATACCTACCAGGTGTTATTAGGATTTTAAAGAGCTGAGGGTGAATAATGAAGACACACTGTAAAGCGACATTTGTCAAGTTAAATATGTAAATCATAGATTTAAGTGGAATGCTGGCCTCTGCATTAATATATCGTATACAGTAATAATTATGTTCTAAGTCCCATAATGTGATTTTAACTGCACTCTGTCTGTTAAATCTTTTGCAAGATGTAGACAGGGACTTTGCACAAGACCACTTCACATGTGATTAGCAAAATGCACATGAGACTTAAACCCATCACAGAGGGATTATACAGTATGTTTAGATTTGTGCAAGTGACCTGGTCACCCCTCGCTCCAACGCATGATGACATGTGGTGGTCATTGGTGTGACAGCACAGCCTAGCTTATCATAGCATGGCAGGGACTGAGTGAGGACAGCTGTGCATAAGCCCTCTCACAGAGGAGCTGAACCTTAATTGGGCCAGATTCTGCTTCTCATGAGCCCATTCAAGTGGAAAAAGACTTGTCTTCAAAGGCAGGTGATCTGACCTTCTATTGAACATTCTCCAGCTTTTCCAGCAGCAAAGAGGAAAATGCTGTCCAGCCGTCGCGTAGAATTATAGTTCTACTCCACAGTTAATAAATCGAGATGAAAGGGTTTTTTTCTCCCCAAGGTACAGGGGATAAAGCACTGTCATCCCCAGATGTTATTTTTACCGTGGAAGCTTTGTCTCACAAATAACTGCTCTGAATTTGTTCATTGCTATTCAACTGACTGTACCAAATGGATCTCTCACTGCAAGATTTATTTTGCTTGCCAGGTCTGCCAACTGTTACTTTGACATTGAGTGGCATGAGAAGAAAATCACCCTGCGAGCTGCAAATGGGAAATATGTGGCAGCCAAAAGGAATGGGCAGCTGGCAGCCACTGTTGAATCAGCGGGTGAGTATTGGGACCCATTTGGCTGATTGCCCCTACAGACGTCTGGTACATTGTACTCGTGTAAAGGGATGTTTGTGCCACAGGCAGATTTAGCATCTTTCTAAAGAAGGTCAGTTGATTTGAAATCACTTGAAAACGCCATTTTGTAATGAAACCAAAGACCCTACATTGTCCTTATTGCTTTTGGAAACATGCAACATTACTCCAGTGAGGGTTCCTGGTTCTCATTAGCTACTGAAATCAACTTGTTAAAAATGTTGGAAAGCTGTAAACAAAATTGTGACATTAATTTCCAGCAAGAGGGTCCAGTGCCGTAGCGAAAAACTTTTGAATGGACTGAAAATGCCCTGATCTCTCTTCCAGGTCAGACTGAGGAGTTCCTTTTGAAGCTGATAAACAGGCCCATCATTGTCCTGCGTGGAGAGCATGGCTTCATTGGCTGTAGGAGAGTGACTGGGACTCTGGACTCCAACCGCTCCTCCTACGATGTCTTTCAGGTGGACTTCCATGATGGAGCCTACAGCCTTAGAGGTCAGTTTTTAGCAGATAGAGGAGAGGGGCTTTCAGAGAATATTAGAAAAGGGCACTTGAGAAAATTAAAATAAACCTGTCGTCCCCCACTCATGTGCATGTCGTTATCGTGTAGCCTACTGTTGTTGAACTTAGTCATTACCATTTCTCTTGAACTTTAGACTGCAAATATTACACTATCCATGACAATGAAATTTCACTTACCAAATGAACATGTAATAAACATCAAATTCGATGGGAATATAAGGAGAAGACGATGAAAAACAATATGTTTGACCACCAAAAATGGGTACAATTGTGTGTGGATATAACTGAAGAGACAAGATTCAAGTTAAGTTTATTAGGCTGGATATGTTGATGCCATCAAGCTCTTAAAATAACTCCTGCACAGAAAAGAGAGAACAAGGAACAGAGAAACTTGGTTAAGTTATAAGGTTAGCTAGCTAATATTAAAAAAGTAGCTAAGTTAGCTAGCTAGCTAATGTAGCCTAACATTACTGTAAATGAGTCCGTGTCCTGACGTATAACGTTAACATTATTAATGGCATTTATTAGCCAGCTACTGTGCATTAGCTATAGCACTACGGTTAGGACACGGCTAAATGCAGACTGCGATATTCCCACTGATGAGACTATTACCATTAACCATCTCTTCTATTGCTGTTTGAAATTATCCAGATGCCATGTCATTTGTGCATTTCGGTGGACATAATGGGCCGACTTGGAAAAGACAGCACCTGTTCCTCTTTCATCATATAAATAAATCAAGCACTGAATATTGGTGGAAGTTAAAGTAAATGCTAAATTCTGTAGGCTACTGTTTTCACTGTGTTGATTGTGGTCTGCTGTCGCAGGTAGCCGTACTATGAAATTAAATATTAGACTGGCTGATTGGATGACATGGACCATCTCGGGCGCAGCTGAGCACAACTCACACACTGCAACACTTAATTGAAACAAGAGTCTATGTATCATGTTGTTTGACCAAACCTTGATCATGTAAATGGAGACTGTTACATGCTCAAAGCATATAAGTTAGTAATCTTAACAATTGCTCTGTAAATTTGACCACAGTTTATTTTTATAAAATAATTTAAAATTATCATTTTGTAATTCTGCTCAGTTCATTCTGTAGCCATCAACCTCCAGTGGTCGCAGCCCCAGAGTAAGGGTGAGGGGCAGTCGTGTTTGTGGTGGGTGAGGGGCAGGGCCAGGGGAAGAGGACTGCTTGATCAGAGTGACCGTGATCTCTTACGTGCTCTATATCGCCATCTGGTGTTCTGAAACTACATAGTATATCTTTAATGGGAAAATGCATGTACATTCTACATTGTCCACAAAGAGCTACTAAACACCTTAAGCTCTGAACTCTGTGGATTTAGAAAGTTGACGGTCTGCTGAGTAGAAATGCCAGAGACTATGCGGAGACATCAAGCATAGTTTATGTACAAAGCAAAATGTACTTGGCTATGGGGAAATGCATTGTAATAGCGCCCCTCTGGTGGTGGGCTCTGGTACATACATGTATGAGACGGATGGACGGACGGACGGACGGACGTTGTGGTCGGGGACAAAAATAGAAGAAAATCTTATCAAACTCTTGTGGTCAAGTTCAGGTGGAACAAAAACCATAAACGTCTAGATTAAAAATGGTTTCAAAAGTGGTGACTGCTACTGTTATTGGATTAATATTTTTGAAAAATGTTGCGCTCAGTCAAAAAATGGACTCTTGTTCTTCCCGGTCTGTCCTGACTAGGGGTGCAACGGATCACAAAACTCACGGTTCGGATCGTATCACGGTTTTGAGTCACGGATCGGATCATTTTTCGGATCAGCAAAAAAAAAAAAGGGAGACAAGTATATCTTTGCTTTCCATTTATTCTGTAAAACACTTAAAGCAAGGAACTTTTGCCCATGGTCTTAAATGAAAACAACATTCAAGATGTCCAATGTTTAAGTAAAATCTTAAAATATATAAAATATTCAATACTCAATTGTTAAATCAAAGTGCAATATGAGGCATGATACCTTCTTCCTTTAAACATGGTAGTGAATGAAAAAATAGCCTGTGTAAACGTTGACGTTAATATTATACTTTAGGTGAGTCTGGCTTGGTTAACATTAGCCATAGCCTTGGATCAAGACGGTCAGGCTTGTACCAACAAGGCTAGTTAGCCATATATATAACGTTATAATTAATAATTAGAACAGTGGTGTTAACATCACTAGCCTTGCCTTATCCATATGAATAACAAAATTAAATACCCCGGGCTCCATTACATATTGTTTGACGAGGCGAAGCACAGACTGGAAAGTAACATAGCGTTAAGGAGACGCTCCTTCTAACGCTATGGACCAGAGCTAAGTTGTAATCATAAAACTCCGTTTTTTTAAAAATAGTCATGCACACATTTTTACAGTGCATACGGCAGGCCTTGTTGACGGATTTGGAAGAGATTTCGTAGCTCTGGTTCCAAAAATGAACGAGTATTTAATGTGTTAAATCCGTGAAAATTACATTACAGTGGGTGAGCTGGCTCTCAAACTGTCTCCTCTCCCCCTGCGAAGAGGGGCGGGGCTTAGCGATAGGTCCAATGCGCTTCAGAGTAAAACACAGCACGCATCTGTCTTTTCACTGCAACTCTGCATCGAGATTTAGGGAATTATTACTTTAAAAAGTACTAGCGGCAGTAAAACTGTAATTCACTATGATGGTTAAATTTTGCAATTAATCCGCGGTTCACATGCGTGCCGAACCGTGGGGGGCGATCCGTACGGATCACGGATCAACTACGATCCGTTACACCACTAGTCCTGACTACTTCCTCCTCCCCCCCCCCCCCCCCACCTCCCTCCTCAGATTGCACTGGGAAGTACTGGATGGTTGGGAATGAGTCCTCGGTGATCAGCAGCAGCGACACCCCGGTGGACTTCCTGCTGGAGTTCTGCGATTATAACAAGTTGGCTATCAAGGCTACCGATGGCAAGTACCTGAAGGGAGACCATGCCGGTGTTCTGAAGGCCAATGCAGATGCCATCGACGGCTCCACTATGTGGGAGTACTAGAAGCACTTTAACTACTATTGTGGTTTTTCATTTTCTTCATTTTCAGTTAAATTTTTATTCTCAGTTTGCATGCATGTGGGGATGAAATGGTTGAGGGGGTGACACACCTGTCTGAAGCTGGCTTTGCTCCTATGGCTCCCCTCCACCCAGTCTTTGGTATCAGAAATGTAATGATAAAAGCTTTCTTCCTGGCCTTTGGGAAAAGGTGTCTGAGATGGTAATATCCCCATATTTTGTTGTTGATATTAAGTATCTTCAGCAAAAAGTATTTTTCTGCTTTGGTTCTCAACCAGAACTCAATGCAGATGAGCTATGTGTCACTGATATTATTTTATTGTCATTATCCTCTAGACTTAGACAATTACTCTAATCATATCTGTTGTTTGCCAAATCCTGGCTGATTGTCATTGATTCCTGATGAAAACTCAGAAATTCTGTTCTTTCAAAGTTTTTCTAGAATTTTGAAATGGGATAATGTTCACTGTCAGTTGCCAATTATTTTTGAGCCATCCATGAAAGAACTGACTGAAAATTACCACGGGTGTTTAAATGTTCCCATTTTGCCAAGCTTTCTCTCTTAATCAGACATCTCTTCCTAATTTCCACCTAATCCACAGCCTTGGATCTGTGTTCAGTTAGGTTGCCTTTTGACATTAATATAAAGTTGGAGTGAAAACAATCTGACTATTTCAGCATGTGTCTTGGGGAAAGACCATTTGTTCTATAAAATCATTAAAAAGACAAAATGTGGAATATTCTGTCAGATTGTAAAACTAGCATGTGTTCAGCATTTACAATGTAAAAGCAGGTGAGCACTTGCAATATTTAACAGCATATGTTTGCTGTTCGGAATCTGGAATTGATTTTGTCATGTTTGAGAAACTTAAAAATGTTTAAACCAGTGTTGAACATCACTTGTCACTGTACACAAAGCTGTCCTTAATTAAGTGAACCAATTGTAATATTGAAAGGCGAACTTGTATGATATGGACTTGATTTTGCTTTGTGTGCCATAAGTTTTGTTCATCTTGTCAGATGGGGAATATCCAAAACTGGAAATTTATTTCGGAGTGCTGGGTTTAAGTGGAATGCTTACAGTCACTCATCTCAATTGAGTTGGTAACGGCTCAATAGCTTACACAAAGCTTGAGGTATTACCAATGTGAATGTGACTATAAATCCAGTCAGGCCCTGCAACTGTCCAGTGCTTTCAGTGCTCGCCACTGATATGTGCTGTGTATAGTTATAGGTCTGGAATTTGTAGAAATTGCAGATCTGAAGTGCTGTTGCTTGTGTTCATATAGGCTTTAAAAAAATAAATGACTCCCCTTGACTCTTATGGCCCTATGGTGGGACGGTCTGTGCTCCACTGTGGCTGTGATACACAAGCTTCAAAGGCACGAGTTATTGCACGTTTCCAAGATTTTTACGAGAATACATATGAAACCTTTAATTCTCTAGAGGCACAGGTATTATCATGAAATGGTTGTGATGGGGCAGGTGAAGGATCACTCAATCTACTATCAAAGGGCTCACGATAAATCAGGCTCTGGCCACACAGACTGTTTTCAAGGGTCAGACCGATATCGGGAAGTCAAACCATCTGGTTTGAGACTTGGTTTTCAGTCAGAGTGATGTTTACAGGTCAAAATGAAGTCATTAGTGGAAAAAAGTTTATCCTATATACAGCTTATTTGTAAACCTTAACAAGCAATTAAATGCATAATTTTGCTAGATGACCACCAAACTGGCTTCAAAACCTTGGATGGGTATCCATTTGCTGCTGTTCTGTAGTTCATATAGTAATGGTTTGATAGCATTGGTGCTAAATGACTCTTTAAACAGAATTAACCTTTTATGAAATAACTGGAACCTGGTGCTGCTATCCATGCACCCACAACTGGAATTCAATAAAGTCATTTCATCAGCAAGATAATCAACAGAAAATGCTTAGCAATGCAAAAAAAAAATAATACTTCAGAATTGGTTAAGTTGGAAATGAAACTAGTCTGCGGGCACAGAACCTGCATTAGAGGGAACTGTACCATAAGTGCTCCATGAAAGTGATCGGTCCTTTAGAACTTGCATATGTTTTTCTGTCATTAGGGCAACTGTTCTGTAGATGGGAAGATGGTTGCTGGTGGGAGGTGATTTCTGATCAAAGGGAATGGAAATGGTTGTGCCTTACTCAGTATACTACAGTAGCTTTTTTATTTCCCAGAACATTCCACTTGTGTATTTGACAAAGTTAACTATCTTCTGTTTTGTTTTTTTCTTTTTGTGCCATTTGTATGACTTAAGCCTTATGTCAAATAAAGTTTGAATATGAAATCCTCTTGCCCTGGTGTCTTTGACATTGTAGATTATGAAGGGTGTGCAGTGAGTTTTCTTGCCCAATACTCCCTCTAAAAGCCTACCAAAAGCTGTTACAGGTTATTTCAGGTGAAGCTAACATTTTAATAACGTTTGAAATGCATCCATATGATGACTTTATGTGGTGAAATGACAGATTTACACCATGATTAGTATAGTAACATTTCTGGTTTTGGTTTTGGCCCTTGGCCCCCTGTAAATAAACCTGTCAGAGTGGCTAGGGCATGCTGGTTCGGGCGGTGTCTGGTGCCGATGGTGAAGGCCGAATGCACAGAGGCACCTTTGGGCCTCTGAAAATTTACTTTGTAACATAATCTTTGAACAACATAGTGCATCACCAGTGTTTCTCAGAGATGAAAATTATCTTTGGACATCAAGTGCCTTTTCTATCAAAGAAGTCTTTGTGATATAATTATTATTTGTTTTTTCCCATGGTCCCATGGATATTTTTGGCAAGGGATCATTTTCCAGGACAGGAAATGGCCTTGTTTCTCCCAAGCAAAATTAAGGGGGGAGGGGGTGCTAAAGCTTTTTTGTATTTTCACGATACTCTCATTGATGCAAAGGGCAGGGTTCAAACAATGTCACTCCACACACTTATGCCTGATTTACTAAGATCTTTAGCATGTGCAAAACCGTTTTGCACTTGAAAAACTAATAACACAACCAATGATTGGTGCAAAACAAATACCATGACCAGTCATGTTATTGGTTTTGCACATGCTAAAAGCCTTAGTAAATCTGGCCCTAAATGTTATGCAGTGTCCCTTTAATGTTGTATAGCCCTGCAGATGAGGACATACATTGGATATGCTTGAAAACTCCAATGAAAGAGCAGGCATACCTCCTCATAACATAGCAACAAGAGATGAGCTCACTCCTCTAACCTATGCTATGCTTCTAGAATGAAAGCAAGGCTCCCTTGATTTATGTCATGGAAGGCATATCCTGAATAATAACTTACCTAGCTGCTGGCAGGATGTAAAAAATACAGGTCTGCGTTCTCCATGCTCACCAGACCTAATAATGGTAGATATGTGGCGAAACCCTCACACTTCCCCTTGCCCTCTGGGTAAATGAACCTCTTGTCCTTCTTGTTGAGAGAAGGACGGGGTGTACTGTGAGCCCACCAGAGCAAGCATCTTATACACTTCATTGTATTCACCCCAAATGCAGGCAAACCATATCCAAGCAACATAAATTGTACCAATAATCCACTTGCTACTTTAGCATTCACCCACCTTGTGTGTTGTTTCCTGCAAATGACAAGCTGCAGAGAGGAAAACTTTTGGAATGCAGCAGGCAGAACAAAGCACAACCTCTATACTGATGGAAAAGCCACCTATACACAGCGGAATGTGCCGGTGGATGAGCGCTGTTAAAAAATAAGTCACAATTTTACTGGATTAAATGAACCGGTTACAGGGAATGCAGCTACTTTGGTAAGGCCACAGACATGACATGCTCTGAAAAAGACAATAGAAAGAAAAAAAAAAAAAAAATGAAGTGGGCCATTATTCTGCATAAGTTGTAAAAAATGTGTACTGATGAAATAAAGAGGTTCAACTCAACATAGCCTATATCGAAATAACTGTCCTTAATATCTAAATTTCAAGTCTTTCAAAGCATGTGTTGTTACACAAAAAAAGTTGTATAAAACATTGCTTCCAAAGTGCAATTTTCCTATATTCTAAAAGGTTAAAATAAATCTACATAAAAAGCAGCTAGGGATTTTTTGAGAATGCAAGTACAGGCTTCATAGTTTCAGTGTATTGGTCTACTGCTGTTACTGGGAGATCATTTATAGCTATTTTAGGAAATATAAAGACAGTGTTGCCAAACAGCTCTGTATTCATGCAGAGCAGCCAGCTCTTTGGGCAAACTTACTCAGCACTTCAGACATCCGAGACCACTGTTGCCATAGAAACCACCGCTCAAAAATGAGTGGGTTGGGAATTGGGGATGGGGGAGGGAGGGATGAAAAGCATTTTAAAAGTAGGTTAGGAGGGGTGTCGTCTTCAAAATGTAAAAACCATTACTTCTCTTAGCTTGCTGCACTCATATCCAAGTTCTTTAAAACTATGGAGTATCGCATGCATTTCAATCACTCCCTTCACATGGCAGAGTCATACATAATATTTAAGTATGAGCCGGAAATCTGGAAATGCGGCAGGAAAGAAGCCGAAGTCAGAGTAAGGATAGATGTGACGTGTAATCATTTAGTTAGCTCTTTAAGGTGCTAAAAAGTGATACTGGAGAGTGAGGGCATGTCAGACATAATAGTTCACTGGTACACTACTCTGAAACAAGTACACCCCAGACAGAATTTAAGAGAATTAAAAACACACAGAAAACCAAGATTACTTTTGTGTGAAGATAGGAAAATGCCGACACCCTTCCTGGGGAAAATACATCACCCCAGTCATAATGAAACCACCTTAATACTAATGAGGCCAAACATGAATGAATACATTTTGAATAAATGGATGACTGCTTACTTCCACAATTTAAATGAACTAAAAAAAAAACTAAACTGTAAATTATTTACACTGCAGTCTATTCATTTGAGGATATAAATTCCTCTCATCTTCTGACCACCATAAATGCAAAAAAAGCATTACTACCAATTTCTTGAACAGTGATAACACAGCTTTGGTTCTTGGATTTTAAGGGTGTAAATCTTTCTAATTGTTTTTGGAAATAATGGGCGTTGTGTTCTCCGGGCCAAAAAGGAAAAGGACCATCCCGATTGTTACCAACACAAGGTTAAAAAGCCAGCATCTGTCATGGTATGGGGGTGTGTTTGTGCCCATGGCATGGGTAACTTGCACATCTGTGAAGGCACCATTAACGCTGAAGGTTACATATGCATTTTAGAGCGACATATGCTGCCATCAAGACAACATCTTTTTCAGGGACGTCCCTGCTTATTTCAGCAAGACAATGCCAAGCCACATTCTGCATGTGTTACAACAGCGTGGCTTCGTAGTCAGAGAGTGCGGGTGCAAGACTTTTTTGGGACGTGTTGCAGGTATCAAATTTAGAATGAGCATATATTTACAAAAAACAATAAAGTTGATTAGTTAAAATATTAAATACCTCATCTTTGTACTGTTTTCTATCGAATACAGGTCAAAAAGGATTTGCAAATCATTGCTTTGTTTTTATTTACATTTTATACACTGTCCCAACATTTTTGGAATTTGGGTTTGTATTTAGTGAAACACACACTTGCGAAAATACCTTTACATTTAAACAAAGCAATATAAATAAAATTGTTTACCCATGCTATACTATTCATGTGCAAACTGGAAATTAATGTACAGGATCTTTTCGTCTGAAATGTTTATTTGTCTGGAATTAGGTTATTTTGCATTTCTGTGGGACATATAGGTCCAGCCTTCTCTCTAGGGTGACTTCCTTTCTTGTACTCATGCAGATTATTAATTCCAGTACAATGCCTGAATAAATACAACTTTTGTTTGTAAAAAGTTTTAAAAAAAAAATTTTTTTTAAAGGTTTTACTTGTCCATATGGTGACTAGTGAGGTGACTAGTGAGGTGACTACTGCATACTATGCTTAAATACAGTCCTAAAAGTAACAGGAAACGGAGATAAAAGTACACGTATGCCAGCACAATATACTATAAACTATAGTTAACTAACAATAACCTAAACAGGAAGCCTATTTTTTCTTGTGAAAACAATAAATGGTTGATCCTGATCAAGTTAAAAAGTCTAAAAGCCTGCAAACATTGTGAATTTACTCTGCATTTCCTCTATCAAATATGCACTGGCGTTCTGTCTGGTATCACTGCATGGGCAGAGGCAAAGCTGAACCAGCAGTGCTTTTAAAACCAAACTGAAAAGCTGGTTATCAAGCAACTCCTAATGTTTCCTGTGGGTTTCCAGACAGAAGTCATAACATGGAGGCCGGTGCTGTAAAAACAGAAGGACATCACCGCTGCAGAGCAGAATCACAGGAAATAAGGGCATGTAGACGATAACACTGATATCTACTACTCAAATTCAAAAACTCATTCCTGTCCATATTATACAAAGGCATGTGTTTGGTGCAATGCTGACATACCTTTGAGGAAAACAAAGGTTGAGAGGCAATGTTTAAAAAAAGAAATTCAACAAACAAAAATGTTTGTTTAACCTGAAGTTGCTTTCGTCTTTTTCCCCCATGTTACAAACTGAACACTATGCACAATAACCCTTTTCACTACTGTATACTTACCTCATTAACCACTGCAATAATATTTAAATTATGTATTTTTAATCAGATGTAACGAGCCCCAACTTCCTAATTATTTCAGTAACTTAATGATTGCTGCAGCTGCCACAAGTTCACCCTATGTACCTCAGAAAGAGATTAAAATTAGGACTGAGGATTGGTAGAATGAATATAGAGGGTCTTGGGAAAAGCAGCCTCAGAATAAAATGAAAAAGTCACATGATCTGCGGCTTCTCATTTTTAAATTTCGTGCCAGCACTGTTATTCACCATGGACACCACTATATGAGGAAGAGGATTCTTGGATATGAAAAGGCGAGAAAACAAAAAAGGCTTGAAAACAGAGCACGGTTAAACTCAGACTATCTACTGTGTAACTTAGAAGTGAATATCCCACTGTGTAAAGTCAATCACAGGGCAACAGATGTGCTGGCACCGCAGTAAGTCTTCTGCTCTGGAAGATAAACATTATCAAGACAAAAAGGAAAAAAAGGTTGAGTGAGACACTGGAAAAAAAATGGCCCAGTAGTCTTCTCTGTCCAGTCAGAGTAAACATGCTTAAAAATGAACTAGAACTTCATAAATGAGAAAATAATACAAAAAATCTTGAAGTAAACCAAGAGAACAAAGGAAGACGAGCTCCCTGGTGTCAACCCCCTCAGTAGGAAGTACGGCTGTCTCCCCCCCCCCCCCCCCCAAACTAATTTAGCAACTCGACAATAGCCCTTTAAACCTGATAACGGAAGTTCTCGCACCGTTCCATTATCAGATGCCAGACTGAACTTGTAATGACACACCTCCTTCCCATTTAAAAACTTTTGGGGTTTCCCCCTCTTCCTGGTGTTATAAATGCCTTTTGTTTGGCAGGTGGTGGTCAGTAAGGGCTTGTATGATACAAGTGCTTTTGAGCCTAGTCTAATAGAAGTTCACTTGAGCATGACACTTAGTGCATGACACTAATCACAACACACCTGACCACATTTGAATGGCAGATTCTAAGCCAGCAGTAGGCATCGTAAACCTATACATCTCATGTTAACCGTCCAAGAGAACATTGACCCGAGAACAAAATAAATAAATGCAATGCGTTACTGCTGTAGAGTGAAAAACCACCGTCATGCTACCAGGTTTCCCCAATATAAACATTTCTGTTTATTAATTTAATCATCCAGTAGAATTGCCATTAAATGCATTTCATTTCATATACAGTGTGTCTATTCTTTTTTGTAATACTTTAGAAGACAAATGTATTTAAACTACACACAGAAATAAAATTGAAATAGTACTTCTGTTAGAATTCCCCAACTGCTGAAATAATGCTAGAACTGACTGTACAGTTAGAAAAGTGTACATGTAGTAGAATGCATCCTGTAAAATGACTGCAACAGACAGAAACAGAAGTTGGAAAAGGCCTCTACCAGAGTGGGCTCCGTCTACAGTTCCAAACTTTACTCTGAATCACTGTTGAGTCAAGGCTGAGCACATGGTCTCAGATTGGGTTACAGGAGGGGCTCAAGCAAAAGCCAGACTGTGAGCAAACAAAAAATAAAAATAAATAAAGTCACAGCACCAAATAAACAGGACAGACCTCTTCCATATTGTTCTTGGGTGGGCCCATCACCAGTAGGAATATCAACTGTAATACTTAATTACACAGAGTAGCAATGTACTTATTTCCAAGAAAGAAAACTGCAGTAACCATGATGGGGCATAATATATACAAGGCAGAGCATGTCCAAACGTTTTTTTATGGGAATTCTATTTAGTTGGACATGACTGCAGTCAGTACACCCAGACCCAAAACATACCATACGTCTACTAGTACTGAAATAATTGCATTACTAGTCATCTGGTAAATGTTTTTTTAAACAATTTAAAGCAAATATTTATGCAACTCAAGCTTGCCATTTAAAAAATGTTTTCCCCCCACAAAACACTTAAGACCAGCAGGAAGCCAACATACAGTACATATACATTTTAGTGGAATTATGCAGTGCTGAATCTAGAAAAAAAAAAAAAAAAAACCTGTGAATGTAGGATACTGACCAGAAACCTGTGTCACTACTAGGATTGCAAAAGGGAGAAAAATATCAGGTAAATTTCTGGAAATTTACCATGGGAAGTTAAGTTCGGGAATTTTGGAAATTTTTCCATTTTGTTTTTGCAAAAGTTAGTCTATAACATGGAACTTAAATTTAGTTGGAAAATATACAACTGCAATTCTAGATTTTGGAGCATGCTCTGGTTAAAACAACCCAATTTAATACAAATTGAGTTGAATTTCAACCCTGCCCTGTGCATTCTTCCAGAGTACTCAAGTGACTACGTCACACTGGTTTCGGAAGTGACTTTCCCAGTCATTTAGACCATAGATATTAACTAAAACTTACTTTTAAACTATTTCTAGTGATTGTCTTACCATCCATTTCCTGGATTGTTCAATATAACAAAATATGTAATTTTTCTGGACCAGCTTCGAGCATATTTTACATTTTAGTATTTCTTTGTGAATATACTAGCGCTAGCACAGTTTAAAAGCTTGATGTCCCATAATTCCTTCCGGACGGTTCAATGAAGTAAAATAGCCGAATTAGCAAGGTGGTATGCACTACCAAGACGAGATGATATCTGATTGGTCGAGAACTGCCCGTGCGTTGCAGTGATGGATATGTAGTCCGTTAAAGTGGACTACAAACTGGACTACAAATCATTAGCCATTACTTAAAAAAATAAAAATTGGAACATGCAATGTATGCTCTATATCCTTATACTACACAGACTAATCCAGGAACGTTTCGGCTCATTCTATAAATCAGATCAAGAAATTGTCGATAGTCTCCGAAGTCTGTTCTATCGGTCATAGGGAATTTACTTCCAAAACCAAACTCCGCCCACTTCTGACGTACTCACTTGAGTACTCCATTACATGCACAGTGCATTCTTTTATCACATGCACAGAATTCCTAGCATCCTGCACACTACTGCAGGGCCCTCTGCATGCACGGTGGGGTGGGGGGGGGGGGGGGTTTAGGAAATACATTTATTTTATTCAACATTCATGTTTTTTTTGTTCAATGAAAGAATCCATTAAAGTTCTACTCGCAAATGTTTGCATGGATGTCTGCATATGACAACACAAAATGTGTATATTTATGTCTGCATATGACGAGGTAAATACAGCTAGTACAAATAACGCCAACATTTATTCCCATTAATTCCTATGGAAAGTTTCTACCTCTGAATATTCCCAGAATTTTGCAGAAAGTCCTAGTCCCTACACCTCTGATGGGGGGGGGGGTTTGGGAGTAGTTTCACTTCTGTCCAATTATCTAAAATGCTGTGGAGCCAGTCTCTGCACAGGCAAGCGGTCTGGGCAGTCCAGCCACAACAACAAAAGAGCAACTGAAGAGCCTGCTGGCAGTGGGGAGAGACCAGCCAGGACCTGCTGGCAGTGCTGGCATGCATGGCCAATGTCAACATGCAGCAGCCCTGGCATTTTCCTCTGTGGCTGAACAGCTGAGCAGATTCCCTGTGGGAACACGGCCACTGGCACACAGACACACAAAAGAAAACCCCTTTTCTTGTGCAGCAGGAGCACACAAAGCACAAACAATGGTAAAGCAAAAAGAACCTTCTAGGCACATCTTAAGACATTCCTTAAAGAGAACAGTGGGCATTACATGTTGAAGCACAGACTAAACATGACTGCAGTGATTAAAGATTGTGCTACTTGTGTTACTGCGGGGCATTCATTATTGAGTACACCCACACATCCTGATTCTTAATGAATATTCAAGCTCTTGGAAGGTAGAAGTCAGCGGTACTGGTCTACTGTCTAATGTTCCAGGTGCTGTAGTAAGCACTCCAACTACAAAGTGCTACCAGCCCCCTCTCCCACCCTGCTTGTTCCTCCAGAGGCCCGACACACTACACCTCCCCCACTGCTGACATCACAACAGACAATGCGGAGCAGGACAGCCCCAAATCCAACTTGACGGACAGAGACAAAAAAAGAGAAACACAGGAGCAGGCCTCAAGGCAGAGTCAGCCCTTCTCACTCTGAAAACAGAACGGTGCCTTTCAAAACACTGTTCATTCAGACAAAACACATTTCTGAACGAAATGGAAATATGAATCAGTAATCGTTTCAACATGACATGCAGTTAAAATTCATAAACCGCTGCATGGAGCCACCAGGAAAAACATATTAAGTGATTCAGTCCTTAGGACATGTCTATGGTCGGAATTTCCTCAACCAGGACCAATTAGTCCTCATTTAAAACCTCTCTCTTCTGGCCGAATTAAAAACACAGGAAAGGAGACCAAACCAGTTTTGTTCAAGACTGAAGTGGCCTACATAATACTGAGGAAAAGATGTTAATAACCCCACTTTCACTACCCTGTGAATGGCCAATAGTGCACCAATAAATACCATTCTCTATATGTCTGTAGGCTGTAACGGTAACCACAGAATTATGAGGATTGACTGAATTCAGAATAAAAAGTAAAAAATAAAAAAAGACTTCTAGAACATAAACAAACTTCTGGAACCCCTGCTCATTACAATCACTTGTGCATAAGGAGTGTGGATTGAGTTCAAACTTAATTTTTAAAGAGACTGACACCGAGTAAAATAAATGAAGCGTGTGTTAGCTGATTTTTTCCACCCATTTTTTATTTTCATTTTAAATTTGAACAAATATTAAACAATCATTCACTCATTTGTAATAACAAGATCCTTTCTCCTCCAATAAGGTCTGTCCCCCTACTGAATATACACTTAAATGGATTGTGCTTTTCACCTTACAGCAAAGACTGTCTAAGAGACTGCAGGCACTCAATTTGTATTTAGGTTTTCAAGGGCAAGCCTCTTCTTTTCTGTTCAAGACCTGGAGGGAAAGGAGTAAAAATAGCAGGGACACCAAATACAAATAAAATGCAATGACTCTTGAATGCACATACATTTTCCAGTTTCGCAAACATTTTCCTGTAATCACAAGGACTTACAACTCTACACAGGATTAAACAGAACGAAAAAACCCCTGAACCGCTAAGGTGCTTAAAATGAATGTAATGGTCCCTTGGATTGGACCAGTGGCCATTTTATCTCCCTGTCAGGCACACCACAGGGTTTGATAGGGCTTCTCCACACAAAGGAAGACTGGTGTGTACAGCTGAGCTATACTTTTCCATTCCTTTTTAATCAACACACATGGCACAATAATACCACAATAAGGCTCGTGCAGCACCACACACGTGGTCCACACACACTTACACACACTCATACACACACTCACACACACACACTCACTCACACACACACACTCACACTCATGCACACTCACACACACACACACACACACTCACACACACACACACTCACACACACACTCATACACACACTCATACACACACTCATACACACACACACACACACACACACACACACACACACACACTCATGCACACTCATGCACACACACACACACACACACACACACACACACACACACTCATACGTGAGGCATTCTGTAACACAGTGGTTCGGACTGCAGGAAAAGGGGCATAATCTGCTGCAGAGCTACTTAACCTGGTTTCCAGACAGCCATGATCCAGCAAACTTAAGTGTCATTTAAACTGCTAATACACTCAGAACAGGGGAAAGAAGTCAAATTTATTCTACCGAGACAAAGCTGAACCAGGTAGTTAAGTGCCCATCTTAAATAGTTGTTGGCATTGCTCGCTGCTTGAAAAGCAAGCAATGAAAACCGGTAAATGGCCATTTGACTTGGCCCAGGAGAAAAAACGCAGCTAGGGGAAAAAGTCAACATAAAAACATTAAACCAATTCTCAGGATAGTGACAGGGGAAACTGATCATTCTCTCCTGAGTGACAAAACTAGTAGAAGCCCTATAAATGGACTGCAAGACAGTGTTAAATAAAATAGTTTTGGCAAGTGAGTGTCTGATGGAACTGCAGTGACAAGATAAAGAGAACAACCTGTGAAACCGAGGAAATGATCTTGCAAAGAGCTTCCTACTGTGAAAGCAAAGGGAATATATCCAATACACATGGCTGTACCCCATTAAAAAAGCGGAACCATTTTAAAAAGTGTGATACAAGAGAATTCCAGGGAATTCAGAGGGAGGACTTCAGCGGGGTCTGTAGAAGTTGAGGGCTGGTCCAAAATGCATGGGTATATTGAAGTCCTCGTTCATGGGTGGGTTCAAGTTAATGAGGGGGTTTAGGTTCAAGGGGGCGTTTAGGTTCATACCGGGGTCCCGAGGCGGGGGGACGTAGGGGGCGGGAATGGGCCGAACGTGGAGGGGCTGGTGGTGGAGGTGGGGCAGCATCATCTGTGGGGGCACTAGCAGAAGCGGGTGTAGGCCGTGGGGGGCAGCGGCGTGGTCTGCCTGTCTCCGGTCACCTGGCACTGCCAGGCAGGGCACCTTGGGCTCAGTGGGCTCTGGAGGCGGGCCCACTTGCTTTCTCTTTTTCCCTGGAAGGCAGAGAAGGGAGGAGTGAGAACTGAAATGGCAGTCTACAGTTATTACTGCGACTGGGGGAGCTTTTTAAGGAGCCCAGTGTGCAAATAAGCTCACCTGAGTTCTTCTTTTGCAATTCTGCTTCAGCCTCCTTCTGGAGCCCCCCGATGACTCGTTCATCATCTTGCTGTACAAGAGACACAACATTTCCTCAGTAAAGATTACTACACAACAGTGATGACCATACCTACTCAAGAAAGAGCTGAGAGGAATGAGGCTCTGAGAATAATTAATAGAAATGTAAAGTTTAGAACACGTCAAAGGAGACAAAGTAAAAACTAAAAAACTAAAACAAAATGCAACCACTTCTAGCCAAAGACAGCCATGCCCCTTTGTCCAGTCAAACGGAAGTTGCATTCAAGATCCATTATCCCAACTTTGCTGTGCAACTTCAAACTGTAGCATTACAGCTTGCAAACACAATCTAATGGCTGCCAGATGACTGATGAGAGCACTGGCTTCATTCAGCTGCTAACTGCTGCCTTGCCAAAAGGCTGGGCTGATCCTCCTGGAGAAGATTACAGAACATATGGGAAGAGGGAAGCAACGGGACCCACGCCAGGACAAACACGGAACGGGGGCGTTCCATTCATCACTGCAGGCGCAATTACGGACAGACCCAGAGACCGAGAAAGAGCTATGCCCTCCAGTCACACATGTACTCACCAGGGAGGCCAGGCCTCTCTGTTCACACCACAACATCTACAGAACAAAACATTCACTTATGAAGTACAGCAAGTCCACAATTAGACTGTTTTTCATATGTATTTGTTTTTCAATTTCATGTTCTTCAAAATGCTTTGGAAGACTTAGTAAAAGATCAAATTTGCTGAACATTATTAAATATCTTATTAAATTAAATATCAGTATGCAACAGATCTTCAATGGGACCTGTCATTGAGAGAAAGCAATGACATTTGACAACAAATGACATTTACACCATCTATGCAAAAAGCTCAATTTGGATCGACTCTTCAATTTATATGTAAATATGAGGGGAAATCGGACAAAACAAATGTGAGACCTGAGAGGAGCATGTGTTCCAGTTGAGGAAGAACAGATCATGGGTCTCTCCAAAAGAGTACATTTCTTTCATTGGGCCTTCTTCAATTACAACCAAATAACTCATACAGGCATACTATTACCACAGTTAGGCAATCAATCCACAGTAAATTAATCTTTCAAAGCACTGTGAAAGTAACAAACTATAATCTCACAATAGAAGCCCAGTAAAGCTGTGGTATTTAATAGTCTCTTCTGAGTGACAGGACACCCACTCAGTAATTTGAGAGCAATTTAAACGCTGACTACACATATGAGAAGCGGTGTCTGTGCCCTGTGCCCTTTAACGTCCACAGCTCGGCAGAGCAATCGTATTGTTTCATTGGACACCGCTTCCAGGAGATAGGAATGTGCCCACTGTCCGGGGTGTTTGAGGGAAAAACACTGCGGACAATACCATCCAAAATGAGGTTATGCCAGTTTCACACATACACACCACATCATTGGAACAGGATAAATAAGCAGGTTTGAAACCTTTGGGTTCAACTGAATGGTGAAAATAGAAAAATCAGGGCTGAAATGATGACCCAACATTAAAGACGACTTGTCATCGAAAGAAGATGGACTAGCATCTAGATTCATGTCTTAATATTTCAGTCTCTCCCATGAGAAGTGGGGGAATTGAGCCAGTTTCCCAGGCTCATGGGAGGAAACAGCCTTGATTAATGGCAATGGCATCTTTAGAAGAAAATGTCTGAAACATATCTCTGTTCTGTACAATTAAAGGGTAATTCCACCAAAAAACAACATTAACCTTATTTAACAGATCAAGGCACAACTAATTAAGTCCCTCTTTGTGACTGTCCAAAAATATTTCTGGACTGAGATACCCGCAGGTAAAGATGACATGTTGGTAGAGGTATATGTCATAATGATGTATACCTCTACCCTTCCTCGTTTTAGGAAAACTAGTGGCGCCAAGTGGGCACGCAAGTAACATTTGGAGATACCTCCCCCAGACCTTCCATGCTATGCGATGCGATGGTGTTGCCCAAACTCACAGGCCGTGTCCGAATCGATTTTTCTACACAGCCACAGAGAGAACCTGCCATTATAACCATAAACAGTATTCGCTTGCGAGCTAGCTCAAAAGGTTCTTAGCACAAAGAGTTATTAGCTAAATTGTCAATTATTCCAGTACAATGGCTTCCAACGATTTTGTGGACTGTACAATGAATGACGACACCTTTCAGATAAATTTTACTTTAATCGGATCCCCAAACAGGAACTGGCATAAGTCACCCAAACCTAGGTTAACGTTAGAGGACCGGGAGGAGAAATAAGCGTTGAAGACTTCTGGCTAGGCTAGCTAGTTTTCAAGATGCCAAAAGTAGATGAATGAAGGGCTGTGTTTTCCTAAATTAACGACTGCATTTCCCACATATTTCTGGAGACTTTCTGGAACACCACAAGTGGCTAACTTGCCAGTGAGTAACGTCGCCCTCTCGAAGAACCGTTTCAGGACTAGTAGTAAAATGCCCATCCCCTCCGGTTATATTCAGTGGGAGTGGCAACCTGTGACTGGCGTTGTCTGACACTGCCCATAAACTGTAAGCGATCGGCCGTTGTAGTTCACAGTAAAGCAGGCACCTGGTACATGTGCAGTAGTTTGGGGCTATATCTCTGTTCTCACTACAGATAAAGAGTTGGCCAAGAGCTAATTTTAATCAGGAGGAGAGCAACTTTTCTACAAATCTATTTTTTTCATGGAATTCCCCTTTAACAACTATAAAAAGTATCCATTAAATCCATTTTGTCTTGGCTTTCTTCATATTTAGCTGAACAGCTTCCTATTGTTGAGCTCAAATACACCGCAGAGGAACACAAACGGCAAGAAATGCAGCATCAAAATGCAGTTGCTTCAGCTAGTAGTTTTGGGGCTTTACGCAACACCACGCTACTTGAAAAATCTTCTCCTCCAGAGTTATTAGTCAAGTGGAAGCCACATCCAAGCCCAAAAAGACAAGGAGGCCAACCTTCTAAGAAGTACCAGTTTGGTAAGTTTCTGTAGCTGGCTAGTTATTAGCTAGCTGTTAGCTAGCTTGCGAGATAGCTAACCAGACTGGTTTTTGGATTGTGGACGAGAATACTGGTTTGATTGGCATCTAGAGATAAAATTAGCCATCTGCTATCAATCAAGCATTCAAGCTAAATTTTGAAACGACTCAAAGCAGCTAGTTCAGTAGCTAGTGTCCAACTCTGAAAAACAATCTAGCTAGCATTACCCAATAAAACTACTTCAATTTAATTTTGAATGTTATGGAATAACTTTTCTCTTAATCTATACAAGCTTTACCAACATACACCAGTATCTTGTATCACTCTTTAGGTCTGCAACAAAAGTATTAATCAAATAAGAGAAGCTCGGCACCAAGGAAAGGTTGAGGTAGCATTTGTGATTCAGATGAAAAAGGTGGTTTAGTTACATGCTTACTTATCCCATGCACACCACACACTGAAGCCCAACCCACACCTAAAAGGAAGTAAAAAGCGTAGGGAATTCTGGGAAATGGCATCGCATAGCACAGTAAAAAGAGATGTTTCGGAGGCAGGATGTGGCAAGTAAGAGATACAGGAAAGCATAAATTATACCAATAAAGAGATCAATTAAATGCAATGGCATCAAATTTCCCCCTTTACACTAAATAATGAGATTGTCAGGATTTATCTATCGGCAGAGCCAATGAGTACATATTTGCCCTTTGTTGTGGTGCTTGTGACACTCTGTGGTGCTACACTGACTCCTGAGGGGTGCCAATCCATAATAATGTGTGCTCAGTCATTACTCATGGAAGTCAGTGATCACCAACAGTGTACTGGGGCAGCCCTGCGGTAAAGTAAGGCACCGGGCCCCCCTCGCTTACCGTGGGGTCCGACCACAGGGAGCACTTCTTGCAATGTCGGCAGGTGGCGCCGGGGGTGCGGGCGTGCTGGCAGAAGTGGTCATAACCGGTGATGGCCTGCCGGCAAAGGTAGCACATGAAGGCCCCGCAGCGGCACGACATTCGATTGCAGCCCTCCGACTTGACCAGGCCCATCCCGCAGCTGTGGCATTTCCTCACCCGGGCCGCCGTCATCTTCTCCTCACTGGGCCGGCCACACACACACACACACACACACACACACACACACACACACACACACACACAGACAAACAGACAGAGTGAGAAACGGGCTTCTAGCATACGCTGGACCATCCAAAAGAGACCTAACTGCTGAAGCGATCAGTTACCAGGTTCAAACCCTGGGCTTTTGAGGCTGCCCTTTAACAGGACGCTTGCGTTAAGTGCTACGGCCGACACGCTGCTGAATGAGTTTTACAGCCCTGCATTATAGCAAGCGGGGAGCCTTTCCTGTCCTGTCGGGAGGAAGCAGAAAAATGTGCAGAGAGCCCAGAGAAAACAGGAACTGGCCTCTGCAGCAGCTGTATCCTTGGGCAAGGCCATCCGATATACAGGTCATCAGGCCCACTTCCTGTTCAGACTGGAAACGCGTCCGAAACAGGAAAAAAATGAATGCACCTTTCTACATGGGAAGCTTGATCGCTCTTCATCTCCTCGGCTAGACGCTGTGCACTCATTAAGAAACATAAAACCGCTGTGCACAATGCAACTCCTCACCACAGATGATGGATAACTGGTGGAAGAATAATGGCCGCAATCTTGTGAATGAAATGCCTGGCTGGGACAGTTGGCTTCAAATCGCATTACATTACAAGCTGATACAATATGGGAGTATAAGCAAGCTTAATTAACCCACCCACCACTTAAATGTGTTCACCCGAGAAAGCAATTCCCTGAGAAAAGTCTAAATAATGCATGAGCTTGTAAGTGAAATGGCTGTTAAGCCAAAAGAAGGCTCTTAACAGGGTACTTACAACGCAACCCTGATGCGGATCTCGTCCTGCTCCATCACCTGCTCACAGGTCTTGCCCGCATGTTCCTTCCACATGACGTGGCACTTACGACAGGTCTCCTGAGGGAGGGACAGAGAGGGGGTTACATAAGAAAAGAGCATGTTCTGTTAAACTCAAAACACATTTAACCACAAAGACTAGCGTGTGCTTTCTGCCTGAGCTTGCGCTCTGTACTGCAACACTGTTTCCGAAAGGCTGGAGTCCTTGTATCATGTCTGCCGTTTAACTGCTCTGCTTTGAGACCGAGGTGCAAGTCTAGCCATCTGCAGCCCTCTCGGCCGGGGCTGGAAATGACAGCTTTACACACCGATCCGGGTTAAACCCACACCCTGAAGCTGAAAAGAAGCGCTCTACTCTGCAGATGCCAGGAGAGCAGAGATGTACGATACTGCCGTCTGCATTGATTTAGATTTAAGAGGGATTTGTAATAAAGCCGTCCCTAAATACTGAGGGGCACAGACTCGCACAAAGGGCACTGTTGCGTCTGTGAAGACACACTGTCAAGAGCCAATTGCTCAAACCTACAACTTTCACCACAAATTCTCAGTGCTGGGGCGTGACAACCCGTTCTCCTGCAAAACAAAAGGCTACACAAGAGATGCGGCGTTTCGTGTCTGCTCGCCGCTGCCGCGGAATCCTTTGAAATCCTCCATCCAGAGCACAATTCAGAACCTCCTTCAGCAAGTCGGCAGCTGCCCGGTTGCCTAGAAACAGCGTTTTTCATTCGTGTTCCATTTGGGTGGCGTCAGCCTACAGTTTCCCGCGCCCCTTTCATCTCGCTGTTCGGGACATCTGTGCCCATTACATCCCTGGGAGAGCCGAGCCAGTGACAGGTATTAAAAACAGGAGATCTGGGCAGTCAGGCTGCCATTTCATGCCTCCCAGCAGCATACAGGACAAGCCCACTCCCATGCTCCACCGCAGGCAGGAGCAGCCCATTCAGAGCCTCACACAAATAAGCATCCATTACAGACTGAAAGCTCATTAATCACACAACTGCAAGTCACCTGGCAACAGGCACTGGATAAATGGTTTGGGATAAATATTTAAGATGACTGTAAATATTCATGAATTGGGACAAACGAGTTGCAACAATGTAAATAGACACTTAAAAAAAACAAAAAAACAAACACCTGTTACCAGTCGTAGATGTTCTCTGCTCTAGATGGCACATTTGTATAAAAGCAAATGCACAGTGTAAGTGTAGGCCTATGGGAGGAAGTGTGGCTGGAGTCACATACATAATTACTGACTCACTTGTCCTTTGAGTGAATGTACCAAATCAAGGTTTAAAATATGCATGAGGTTTAAAAAAAAAATTTTTGATTTTTTTAAAAAGGTCAATACAACGGCACTAACATGATTAAAGAGGGGCCAAAAGAAAAGAAGAATTTAAGTGGAGTAATCACCGTAATTGCACAGTGACAAATATCCCGCTAAAAAGGTACTGTCTGCAGAGGAGACAGGGCCAAGTACAACAGCTATGCGGTCTGAGGGAGGGGCGGAGGGTGCAGAGAATCGTAAAAAGAGGAGGGACCGGCTGACTGGGAGGCTGGTGAAAGATTGCACCCTAGCGGCAACACAGGAACCCGCAGAAAGCCATAGAGCAGCCATATGCGTCTGCACTAATGGATACTGTAAATCAAACATGACATGGCTTATGGAAATCAGGCTTGGGCAATTCAAATCTACAATAATGAAATGGACCCTCGTCAGTTGTATAATGCCAAGGAGGATGCAGTTTGAATGCAAAACGGGCTGCCTACGCTTGCGTGCGAGAATGAACACAGCCACAGCCGCCAGCCACCCCCTGCCCTCCCTGTCCCCTCAACTGTCTCGGTGGGGGAGAATCACCCCCCCGCCCGAACCTAGCTCTGTGACATCATCAGCCACACCCCTAAGGCTCCCTCAAACATTACCCACACAAAAGCAGAGCTGGGCCTGGATCACAGTTCTGTGGTCTGGATGCAGTCCGACTGTCAAAGAAAAAAAACACAGAATTTTCCATTCCCACTTCTCTGTGGGTCGACCTTGAGAACACATTTCTCAGAGGATGAGAAATTGATATTTATCATGAGCACCTCCTTGCTCCATTGCTTGAAGACTCAGTACTGCTCGTATATTCTGCAGAGTCTAGCAGCTCAGCAGACAAAGAACACCAGCTGCACTGGACTTAACTGCATGTTCCGAAGGGGAAACACCCATTCACACCCACATAGTACAGTCTAAACGCGGCGATCCACTCATTTCACAGTGAGGAGGAAGGGAAGAATAAAAAAAGAAGGGCCACTGCAGAGTCTATGCAAAAGTGGGTCAAATTCAAATTCAGACAGCTCAGCTCTGTGCGTGCTCTCATGTGGGTGCATGTGGACAGCTCCAGAGAACACTGGAATACATTTCATACAAGTGTGGACAGTGATGGTTTTGTGTTGAAGCAGAAATGCTGGCTCAACTCCTAAGCTGGCTTCTTAAACACCAAAAGGTCCAGAAAGTGGCAAAAGTTTACCAGAAAAACAACACTTTTAGTTAAACGCACAAAAATGCAATTGAACTAAAAACAATATATTACTTGTTTAATATTAGAGTCAATTTCAGTGGTGCTATATGTAACTTAAAAGGATAGTACAACCATTTTTGAAAAATTTGTATTGTTTTACTTACCCCCGAAATAGTATGTTAAACTGTCCTAGTCTCGCCGTTGTAGCTAAATTATTGTAAATCCTGAATTGGAGCAATGCTAACAATTAGCATCTTGCCATTGGATAAGACCCTTTCAAGTTTTCCACATTTTGTTGGAAAACATCAGTTTCAGACTCACTTGAAGTCTGTGACCCATCAACATCAAAAGACTCTCGATATCTTATTTTCAGGTACCGTTACAAGCGGTACTATAACCTCTCTGCATTTGAATTGATCTGTATGGGAATTGGGGGGTGAGACTACATTAAGCTGTAAATTACACAGAAATAGTATGGAACCCGTGGTTGGCTAAATGGCTGTAAGTCATCAAGGGTCTGAGCTATCGAGCGAGCCCCAAACCATCGCTCTGTTGCCAGATATGGAGTAGATGTGGATGGATCACTGCAAGGGTTATTTCTCCTGACTCATTTTCCTATAGAACTCTATGGGGAAAAAGGTCAGGAGAAAAGACCCTTAAAGTGATCCATGGAGTAGATGTGGATGGATCACTTTAAGGGTCTTTTCTCCTGACCTTTTTCCCCATAGAGTTCTATAGGAAAATGAGTCAGGAGAAATAACCCTTGCAGTGATCCATCCACATCTACTCCATATCTGGCAACAGAGCGATGGTTTGGGGCTCGCTCGATAGCTCAGACTCTTGATAACTTACAGCCATTTAGCCAACCATGTGTTCCATACTGTACCAGTGTAATTTACAGCTGAATCTAGTCTCACCACCCAATTCCCATAGAGATCCATTCAAATGCAGAGAGGTTATAGTATCGCTTGTAACAGCACCTGAAAATAAGATATAGTAAGTAAGAACATTCGACGATGACATTTTGCTTTCTCTAGCTTAGCAGTATCCATGATCTCATTAGTCAGATGGAACCCTGACAGGCTAACTTCTGACCATTTGCTATATTTAGCCAAATTATGACTTTCGAGCTACATAGTATGTGTGTAAAGACATAGCCGTTTGCTAACATTGGCCTGAATGCAGATAACATCCACTCCTATGCTAGCTAGCGTAGTAGATGGTGAATTTTCCAACTCATTCCCATAACTGCATTGTGCAGTCATTGAAAAGGAGGTCTGTGGTGGCTCATATAGCCAATGAAAGTGTACAATTTTGTTAAATCTGTGTAGCAAATGCATTGCTATAATATTGTGAAAAGTTGCTATATAAATACATTATTCATTACTTGTCTGAAGTAAAAAAACTAATTGTTTGACATTTTGGATGCAACAATAGCCAGCTTCCTGTCACACTACATTGTACCACCATTGTACACAAAGACACAGGTTGTGGGAGAATGATATGTTGCACCTTTAAAAAGTTACATATAGCACCTATAAACCAAAAACTAGAGAGAATGAAAAGGTACTCTCAAAAAGAGTCCTGTGGAGAAAATCCTAAAGACAGGCATGTGCCCATATGTTAAAAATAAAAAATGCAGTTGCTCCACAGTCATAGCGGACATGATTTTACTTGAAGCATAGATGCCACTGACAGTTTAAAAGGTTGAAACAAATCTAACTGTAGAAGCAGTGTTTACACAAAGAGGCCAAAACCAGACTTTGTTTTTGAAGCTCGCTTCTTTCAGGCCCGATTTTCAATGCAAGTCAATGGTACCGCATGTTGTAAAAATACGAAGTCAATAAATTTCTCTCACCAGAACATGCAATAGGCGCTTTTTCTTCGTCTAACGTCTCCCCATGTGCCGATTTGTTCAGTTATTGTGTCGTTTGTACGCCGTTTAAACATTTTTTTGTGGGCCAATCCGTGGCACCTCAGAGTCAGAGGCTCCCCTTACTGCGCAGACTCCACTGAGCACTATTTTTGTACAACATGGACGCGAAAACTGTACTTCAGCCCAACTTCCGAGCTTCAAAATGGTTCTTATGAGCCCGTGGGAAGGCAATGGGTGACATAAGTGACTTTGTCCATATTTCTTTACGGTCTATGGTTTACACACTGGCCCATTTAATAGCTTCTTTAGAATAGCTTCTACAACAGTGAAATTAAGATGGAGCTTGAAAGTCAGAAAACATCGGTGTTCTGCTGAACTGAAGGGAAAGTTTAAAAAATTGATGATGCAATGATGCAAATTCAGTTACTTTGTAAAGAATAATTAACCTAAATCAGAATAGATTAAACCTTAACCAGAAAACGTTAACATGTCATTTATAGCCCTACTTTTCCGTGCACCAATCAGAAGAACGTCCGCTAAAACAACTGACAATATTACCAATTTTACTACCCGAATGCAATTCAGACCACTTGAGTCAGGATCACAGACTGGGGTGCATTCAGAAGAGCACATTAAGGGTATGTGGTCAAGGTGATGGCTGAAGGAAGGACTTACTACAACAGAGGAAAGCCCTGAGATCAGTCTTATCTGTGTGTGGCTGCGTTATCATCATAAATAAGTGAACAGAAGGGTGTAAGTGCATGAGCAGACAGCCAGCGCTGCCATTTAAAATGTCAATCAATAAGGTTGCGGAGAAACTAGCCAGTCCGGAACTAGGTCCAGCACAAGACTACAATTAAAGGAACAGTTGCTGCAGATGCATTTTTAGGTTGAATTTCCTTCCTGTAACAGAGCTCAAGGCCCAATTTAGCCTTTAACAATGGCTTGCTATGTCTAAACAGGAAAATACAAAAAAGACAGTGTTATAAAAAACCATTTGGACGGCTGTCAAAAACTGCAGCCCCTTGTTCAAGTGCTGATCTCCCTGCTGCTGAGAGCGAAAAAGAGCCTGTCCTCTCCGCTCCTCTCCGCTCCGCTCCGCTCCGCTCCGCTCCGCTCCTCTCCTCTCCTCTCCTCTCCTCTCCTCTCCTCTCCTCTCCTCTCCAGGGCTGCAGCTGCCCTTATAAGGTAGAAAAAGCCATATGCATCGTGGGTGCTGAGGGGCGGAGGCCAGCGCAGTGTGTTGAGGCTCCTTCAACAGCTCCCCCTGCTGATAGGATGCAGTCAGCACTGCTGTCCCTCCCAACTGAGACAAGGGTCCCACCTCTGCACCAGCAGCCTCATCTTGTGATGAAGGAAAGCCCTTACTCATTATCTACACTGTATGTGCTGTTGATATGAGAGGCCACATTGCTAAATAGACTTACCAGTACTTACTCGGTAAAAAAACAGCTCCCAATTCATTAAAGTAAAAGAGAGAAGACCATAAAGATAAGAGAAACATCATGCCATGATTGGAAGCTGTTGAGTGGCAGGCTGTTTACAGAACTATAATGGAGTAATCTTTCAGAATCTCTGGGGGGGAGGGGGACTTCTAAGTTGAAGGCTGTGGGAAAACCCTTTCCAAGTGGCACTCAAGAAATTCCTACTATGAGGTATACCCTAGAGCCGTAGAGCACATAACAAAAATACCAAACCAAATGATATTTTGTATGATTGGGACGGTAAACTAAGCAATCAAATTATGGAATTTTATTAATGTGAACCCAGATAAGAGCAGCATGGTAGTTCACACCTACACAGATCCAAAAACACAAAACACAAAAAACAAAACACTTGAGTATATAACATTCTTTAACCAACACAGTACAGGACACAGTGCAGTCAGAGCAAGGAAATCCCAGAAAAGTTAATTCTTCTAAACAAGAACAGCTTTCTACATTAGGCCTGGAGGCTCTCTGCAAGACTCCTTTATGACCAGAGAATAATGGCAGCCTGTCATGACGTGCAGCGCGAGGAGCAAAGACAACAAGCATAGTTTGGAGGGGGGAGTGTGTGAACGTGGGGGGGGGGGGTGCAGGGATCATGCCAGAAATGGGTGGAGAATGCCTCTCGCAGCGTGACCCATCCATTACACCGTCCTGAACAGTGATTTCACCAAATTACTATTCCGTCTCCAACCAGATGTTGGCTGTCTGTTGGTGGTGGAAGCTGTAACTATGCTTGCAATCAGCAGGCAGGGGTGGGGGAGGGGGAGAACAACATTCTGTGGAGCCTTTGTTACTTGTTCTGCTGAGACACCGATATGCGCCTCTCTCTGGGGCCAAACTGACCTTTCTGCGCTCTGCGCTCTCTCAGTAGCACAAGCTGTTGGCCGATACAGGGAGAGGGGAGGGAGGTGCAAATTCTATTTATTATTAACACCACTTTCCCCCCAATTCCAAAGTCACTTCTTCCTCTGCAAACGGAGAGACGGATCGCATTTCTCCCCTCCGGTGATTGTGGCCTATTATCTCCGCCCTAATCCAGTTCAAAGTAAAGGCAGGGAAGCCATCAGTGCTGGTCTGTTCAGTGTTACCAGCTTTCTCCCTTAGAAAATATCCTCTGGCCATTCTCAGACCAAGGCCCCAGCTGAAGCGCAAAGCAATGGGCATTACTACAGCAGAGTATGTAGCCTTTTTGCTTAGCATCAAAAAACAATGAGATGGTCTGTGTTTTGCTGCCAGATGTTGGCCGGCCAGGAGAAAGACAGTTGGAGCATAAAGAAGCCAGAAGAATAAAGAGCAGGCGTCAGGAAAAAGGGGACGGGGGTGTGAAAGTAGGTCAGATTATGAAATCACACCACACTGGCCTCCACCTGGCCACACAAAAAAAGGGGTGGAAAAACCCTTCAGGAAAAGCAACTTATTGCAGGCTCTCTTCAACGTTTCATTAAATGAATGCCAGAGAAAAAGGTCTGACAGGACTCCTTTCTCAAGACATTAATTCTTCATTCATTCTGTGCCTCATGTGATGCGTGGGGAATTGTCTAATCAATGACATCTGTGGTAAGGGGGTCCGGTAAAAGAACAGGACAGATGGTGGATCACTACTGCCACCTTGAGGACATTGTCTGCAGAGCAAGAGGAAAGTATACACAAAATATCTCAACTTCAAATCCTTGGGGGTGTGTTCCTGAACTTCAGTGTCTAATTTAAGTCGCCGAGTGGCTGAAGTCTGCACACCTCATTTCAAAAGCGTTAATTTGACGCCGGCTGAAAGAAAGCCACAAAACCCTGCATGCACTGCGGCCTACAGGACTAAGAAGTTTAAGACTGCAGATGTATACAATGATAAGATGTACTCTACAATGGATAACCATGTGGATATTCTTGCAATGGAAGCTTCATAGGTTGCATGGTTCATGTATTTCAGGACAACAACCAGTTTCAACAATCTACCAACGAAAGCAAAATAAAACGGGACTTAATACTAATTAAAGCAATTTATAGATCACCTTTTAAGGCACTTTCAAGGGTAAAAAATAATTTTGAAAACATGAGGCTAAAGCTTGTGGTTGGAACATAATTATGAAATGGTTTCATGACGAGCAAGCGAATACATCCCAAATCTCAGCAACATAACTAGGTCACAGTCAAGAAAGTAATACCCTGTCCCACAAAATGGAGGACAATGAAAAATATTCTGATATGAGGCCAAATCTTTATCTGAAATCGGTTAGCTATTATTTATAATCTGGTTCTCAGTTAATCTTGTTGTACAAAACAAATTGGACCAGTTCTCCAATTAAAAATTCTTGAATCTGTTTGCATTCACAGTGGAAACTAAATTTCCTCCCAGTCCATACAGTGATCTTAGCTTAATCTTACAACACAAATTTTCTATTAAAATGCATTTAATTGTTAGCAATATTAAATAAATCACAGAACAGTAAAACTCCAGAGAGTACCCTCATGAGAACATCATCACCGTTTCCCTCAAAACCAACATACCATGCCGTCAGGCTTAAAAACCTGACCGCTAATCAGTCATATCCCTATAGAATCAACGTCAAACTAATTTTTCTTGGTTGATTGGGTGCCCATGATCCGCTTGTTAAGATGCACATGATGCATCTTTCCCCAACTCGAACCTGTGTGAGCTCAACTGGCAAACTGTGCTATGACATTTACGATAGCTGATATCACAACTGGCGTGCCATTTAAAAATACATAAAACAAAAAATAAAGCTCTTCTTTCCAGCAAAATACCTGAAAAGATCACCCGTACTATAAACTTTGTAATTTTAACATCAAATGTGCACGGTTAGTAGCTTGTGTAGCTGATGCGTTCCGTAAGAATAAATAAAAATAACAATGAAAAGTAATTGAGAATGTTAAGAGTGGTAAAGGATAAGGAGAGAATGCAGTCTTTTGAAATCCAATCCTGCCATTGAGAAAACCTCAGGTAGCTGAGGCCAACATGCTTCTCCAAGGTGTACTACTGTCCTGTACCTAATGATACAATATCACTACAGTTGGCCACAGCAAGCTATGACCTCATTGTTGCAGCAGAATATTTTGATTGAAGGTGTGTTGGCTTTGAACTTGCCGATTTAGGACAGCTTAACCAAACTGTGCACAAGTTTAATTTTACTATGCTTTCCTTTCATTACTTTGAAGCATTCTCCACCAGCACTTCTACTTGGGAACCTAAAATCTACTGTCCACCATGCATTACTGTAGATGCTCAGCCAATAGGGAAAGATGAAACAAACTCAGTTGTCACCCAATCACACTCCATTGATTGTCATTGCCCATAATTAAGGCCATGCTTTTTCTGCAGCCTAATTCAGTTGCCTGCAATTCAATCCTACCGCAGAAAAAAAATAAAGCCTCTAGTTAATCGATCCTTAAGACATCACATTTCAGGTTCAACTCAAGTAGTCAATTAATTAATTAATCCCAAAGGCACAAGGAGGAGACTGAAACACAAGCTTCTTTTTTTCCCCCCTCTCTCTCTTGACACGTTGCTTCATCATTAGAATCTCTTGGTATGGCACTTGTTATAGTAAAAGCGGTACGCGTCGTTATGATCTCTCATAATTACCCACAGCTTAATAGCAGATTAATTTAATACCCCGAATAAAAATAGTGAACTTAGCCTGAACTGCAGAAAAAAAAAAATACCAGTTAGCCCACCTACAGTACAATCTACAACACTAACAACAACATAAAACAGAAAGAAAACTGGAAATGCAAGTCGGATGAGATGGTCAATGTGAACACCTGGAGGAACAGCAGGCTCTTTGGTCTCCCCCTTCACCCCTCGGTCAGAGACATGCAGCATAGACTATTATAGACTACTACTGAGCAAGCTGGACACAGCTATATGAAAATGGCAGTATGGAGCCATTTGTGCACAAATGTTAAGTGGTCTTAACATTCTACCGATTTAAATTCTCACGGTCAAAGGTTACATTTTACATTACATTACAGGCATTTAGCAGACGCTCTTATCCAGAGCGACTTACACAACTTTTTTGCATTTTACATATTATCTATTCATACTGGATATGTACTGAAGCGATTCAGGTCAAGTACCTTGCTCAAGGGTACAACGGCAGAGTGCAACCTGGGAATCGAACCTGCAGCCTTTGGGTTACAAGGCCAGTTCCTAAACCATTATACTACACTGCCGCCCCTTGGGCCATGAATGAGGGTTCCAAAGTGTCTTCCAAATATGAATAGTTTTGTGAGCACTACACACTCACATACTTGGATGTACTTACCAATAGACTAGGCAATACACACAAAAAAATATTGATGTAATACATAAGCATGTTTTGGAACACACCCAGAGGAATGTGTGCTGGCCCAGATCTACATGGACTAACAGCCAGTTGAACACTCTACAGCCCTGATCTTCCTTTCAGCAGGAAGAGCATGTTTGTGGGCAGTGTGAAATTTTTCTTTTTAAGTACTTAACTATATGAAAACGACTGAAAAAATCTTTCCCATATCTGTTTTATGGCGAGATACTGATGAGTTGATCTGCCAAGTGGCTTGGTAATTGGTGTTAAACGGCTGAGATACTGACCCAAATTTGGGTTTTTACATGCAAGTTGCAACCAAAATGAAACTTAGGGAGATGCGGTAAAGAGCAAGTGGTCTGCAAGGGCAGGCTGGTATTGATGACCTCAGCTGTCCTAGGACAGCAGAAGCAACCGAGACAGTTGTGGTGAATTAAGGTCCATTAGCCAGACTTGGGTTTGGATCTCTGGTGGGAAACCATTGTCCCTTTCAGTGGTTACTTACCTCTGCAACTACAGCAAAACTACATGGGCTAAACCCCTGATAAATGCAAAAGCGATTCAATACATTTAGAGACTAGTATTAGGCAAGGGAATGCCACTGAGCCTCATCACTAATGGCTTATCAAGAACCACATGGGGCTGGAGATCCCGCTCATTGCTTGGCACCGCCAGTGTGAAGCCTTCTCATGCCGGCAGGCTACTCAACAGCAACTACATTTTAAAGAACAGAAACTGCTTAAGCACAAAATACAGATACTACCAACGTATAGGTACATAGTGGTCGAACCACTACAAAAATGTACCTAGTACACAGAGTTATGCAAGTTACCATTTGTGGATCAGCGTTTTCCCCCAAAAAAAACATGTACAGGTTGAGGGCAAAAAAAAAAACTTGAAATAAATAAAAATAATTATGTAGCTATGACTCCCAATAGCACCAAGTGAATCCTTACTAACACAATATGAGCATAGCAATGTACAATAAAATCCCTGTGCAAGCCAGCAGCTCAACACCTCCATATTATGTTAACTAGAGAAGTAAACACTTGTAGTACAAAAGTGGGACATATTACAAACTACTCTTTATTTTTATTTTTTAATTCATAATCTACACCAGTAGTCTCCAACCATGTTCCTGGAGATCTACCATTCTGTAGATTTCCATTTCAACACTAATTTGGCACACCAGATTCGACTAATTAGCAGCTCAACAAGATCTCTAGCTGTTGAATGAGGTGTGGTTTGTTTGGGTTGGAGTGAAGATCTACAGGACACAAGCACCACAAACACAAGTTCTCACATTCAGAAACTATTCCCAGCCCTTTGTGATGGTTCTTGTTTGGACAGTAGGAAAAAATATGTCTGCATGTTCATTAACAAAAAATTATTTGGCAAGCTTTGGCCACTGAAACAACATTGTCTCCATAAAAATGCTGTATCTATAGCTTTTACATGTACAAAGTTTGTATTCATATATATATTACATCCACAGAGCTTGATGAAAGATGCAGAATAAAAGTATTGCTTTTCCCTAAAAATAAATATAGATTATAAATGTATCATTACAAAAATTGTTTTACAGGCCATGAGAGTGGCCAAAACAGTTTTTATCTCCAAGACATCAGAGTTTGGTTCCCGGTGTTGTGGTGTTCGTTTTTCGGCTCCTCTGCAGATCTCTTCCCCCCCCTTCACTATAAACTCACAAGCTAAGCTACGCGATATGCTATGGACGCCCTGTGCTTTTCTTTGACTTATTTTTTCTAGTTAAAATGAAAGCGATAATGTATTGTGGTACGAGGATTGTAAACACTGGCTGTGTTATGAAATGCAATCTCCATATGAGGCACTAGGGGGGTGAAATGCTGTATCTATAGCCTTTAATTTAGAACTGTTCACTTCATGAGCTGGCCAGATTTGCTACATCAAAGACGGTCTTATATCAACTCAAACAGAATAGAACACTTCTAGTTAGGCTCCAGGCCCCAGGGCCTTATTAAAATGCCAAAACACAGTTCCCTCTTCCCTGGCACATAATTGGCTGCAAAGAAACAGACCTGGCCAAAATTCACAACAAATCAACCTGACAAGATTGTATACACCAGTGGGCTCTAATTATTTTCATGATTAACAAGGTCTTAACTCAGTATATACTCAACAGTATTTCTGCAAAGTTGTCAGTCTACTTCTATATCTTGCATAACCTCAAACCCCAGAATATTTTGCTGGTCAGTGAAAAAAAGGCAAAAAAAGCCATTATTAATCAAGGAAGCATATTCCCTACAAACGGTATCGTATTTAAATACTTGTAGTAACAGCTGTAGTTATATATAATAAAAAAAGCTCTCATTGTGTGTCCTTGGACAGGATAAGAGCCTTCTTCAATATGCCAATTCTGCTGACACAGGCAACTTCTTTAACTCCTGAGACCACATACATTACCTTAATGTAGATGGCCTAAACGCCATAGAACACGGTGCACCATATGAGAGCCAGGGGAGGAATAGACAGTAAAAATAAAAAAAATAAAAGAATGTGCCAAGAACAAAAGCATTTTACTTTGTTTAAAGCGTTTGACTCTACATATTGCCACCACACCACAAACATAAAGAATGTGTCATCATGGATCAGCCCCCTGGGCACTAGGCAGTGAAACCTGGACCCTGAACCAAACACCCCTCAAAACCAGTTCAGTTGTAAATAAAGCTAGTGGAAATGACACCTTGTTCTTGTATTGGTCAGAAAGGTGTCTTAAGAACATAAGCACTGGCTTTGCACCCTTCCATTTTCACCACCATTTCATTTTCATTCGCGTCCCTTTCCACTTCCCTCTCTGAGGTATAAAGTAATTACCAAGATCTCATCATTAAGCAGTCCATTTATGGTTATTACACTCATTATAAAAAATTTAAATAAAAACATTCCAACATCATTTGTGGTATCCCAGTTCTATGATGTACCAAGTTTGATTTGCTGGTACCAGATTCTCTGAGTATAAATTTAAGTGAGACTCACCTGGACAAACAGACTGCAAATATGCCTGCCATGTTTCTCCTACCAAATCACAGTGAGTGAGCAATTCACCACCCATTAGAAAAACTTGAGTGATACAATATTCACACAAAATAGAAGTGCTAATTATGCATTGAAAGATTAATGGCAGTTAAATCACTTTATTCTGCATGCAATCTCAATTCTAACACTTGTAAGGGAGCCTGGTTGTCTGAATTTGCAGTGCAGCTCTGGGGTCTCATTTCTCAAACTGTACATAGTACATTTTCAATTTCTCTCACTACCACGGATCATGCAAACTGGAGGAGAGAGAGAGAGAAAAAAAGAAGAGTTTTTTAAAAATCTGGTTTTGCTTGTTTAGCCAGAGTTGCAGAAGCCATAATTATTGGCAATGCTTAACCATTTTAAGAGGCATGACAGTTATCTAAAAAATGGAAGTGCTCGTTGAACATGGACTGACTTTCATGGTATCCCTGCCAATAGTCACATTAACCTTCTTCAACATTCACTCAAATCAACCAGCTTAACTTAAAACCATTATCCACACTAGCCTGCTTCACAATCGATTAGCAAGTACAACATACCAGCAGTTCATAGTTAGTTACCCTCAGAAATATGCACTCACTTCACCGCTACCAAATCTTTACTTCCTTGAGTTTATTTAACAAACAAACCCAATGCCCTCCACACCCAGATAAGCACCAGCAGATCTCCCACAACTGTGAGGTTATACAATTAAGTCTGAGTCAGACTCTACTGTGGAAAAACAAGTAATTGTGCTCTGCAATACATAAAAGAAGTGTGGCTATAAATCAGTCGTACAAAGACAGCAAGTCAAGCTGCACCTGAGTCACATCCCATACAGGACATCACACTGAAGCAGCAGATTTCAGCACCATCTCGACTACAGTGACTATGGCAACAAATGGCATACATCTAACACAGCTCAGAGACCCAACAGCGCTGAGGAGCTTCATCCCAAATTACAAAGGAAGCGCATCAAATAACATCCTAGAGATAAGACACCGTACATCCGTGTATGGTACTGTGTAAAATATCCAGAATACATTTTTCTTTTTAGTACACAAACATCACTGTTTAGGGGGAATTTTACACAAACTGTAAAGCACAGAAACAGAAAAGGAGTCGTTGTGCAAGATTTGAAAATTATTTCCAAGGTGTCTTAGTTTACCAAGGGTCTCAAAGGAGCGAAGGCGTATATATAGGACTGTCATGGAACCACAGCTCCTTCCTGTGGAAACTTGTGGCTGCTGCCATTTTAAAGCCCTTTTCACAATCACTTTGTTCTTGCATGTCATATTTTGTATGACACATCTATTTAAAAAGGAGTATTATGCAGAATTTTTAACTTGAAAATATTATAAAATAACCATGCTCAGTCATATCTAAGATGCACGGGCAATCTGTCTTCGCGCACATTTGCAAACTTTAGCAAGGTTAAAAACCCCAGCATAATACATTACATTACAGGCATTTAGCAGACGCTCTTATCCAGAGCGACTTACACAGCATTTTTTGCATTTATACATAGTATCCATTGATACAGCTGGATATACAGTCAAGCCAGAAAGTCTGAATACCCCTTTCACCTTCTCCACATTTTATTACATTACAGACATATTCTACAATAGATTGAGTTCATTTTTTGTCTGAAAATAGCCCATAATGACAAAGTGAAAACATGTTTTTAGAAATTTTTGCAAATGTATTAAAAATCGAAAACTGAAATATCTCATTTACATAAGTATTCATACCCTTTGCTTTAACATATTTTTAAAGTATCATATTTAATATTTTGTCGCATATCCTTTGCATGCTGTTACTTCCTGAAGTCTGTGACCCATCAACATCAAAAGACTCTCGATATATTATTTTCAGGTACTGTTACAAGCGATACTATAACCTCTCTGCATTTGAACTGATCTCTATGAGAATTGGGGGGTGAGACTAGATTCAGCTGTAAATTAAGCTGGTACAGTATCAAACACATGACTGGCGAAATGGCTGTACGTCATCAAGGGTCTAAGGTATCAAACGAGCCCCAAACCATCACTCTGCGGCCAGATATGGAGTAGATGTGGATGGATCTCTTTAAGGGTTGTTTCTCCTGACTTTTTTCCCCATAGAGTTCTATAGGAGAAATAACCCTTGCAGTGATCCATCCACATCTACTCCATATCTGGCAACAGAGTGATGGTTTGGAGCTCGTTCGATAGCTCAGACCCTTGATGACTTACAACCATTTAGCCAGCCATGTGTTCCGTACTCAATCTATTGTAGAATATGTCTGTAATGTAATAAAACGTGGAGAAGGTGAAAGGGGTATTCAGACTTTCCGGCTTGACTGTATACTGAAGCAATTCAGGTGAAGTACCTTGCTCAAGGGTATAACGGCAGTGTCCGACCTGGGAATCGAACCTGCCACCTTTCGGTTACAAACCCAGTTCCTTAACCATTATACTACACTGCCACACCTCTAAACCATACCTAATCATGAATTGAAAGATTCCTACAGATACAGAAAATGTTTACTAGAGTAGTTGACAAGTGCACTTCTTGCAATTGCGGCCTGTCTTGGGACAATAGTTCTCCCCAGTAGAGAATTGTGGTTCTTTGATCCCTGATCTTTGCACTAATGTTTGCATTGGATAATAGCGCCTGCAAAATGCCAGTATGGTTAAAAAGGAACAATACACACGTATATCGATTAAAAGTTTATTTTCACCTTTAACGGAGATCAGGTTGGGGGTTCTGTTTTTATTCCTCACATAAGAATACAGGTTTCCATTTCTCGGAAATTTACACTTGACAGATAACCTTTTTTTTTTTTTTTTGGACCGCATTAAGAGACGATTGAGAATGAAATAAATTAGCCTTGGGCTGTTGAAACTGTGCTGACCTTTCTGCAGCGGGGGTTGGGGCAGCTGAACAGAGAGATTTCTTTATCCAGCAGGGCCGGGAAGTTACAGAACGGACACCTGGGACAGACAGAGTGAGAGATGGAAGACAGTGTGATAAAGACCCATTCCAAGCTTGGCTTAATTAGGTAGGCTAGGTAATTCTACAACAAGGTCTTCCAGGGAATTATCGCATGCAATATTTCTAAAGCCAGACTTTTTTAAGTGCTGTGGTTTCATTTGCAGGAAAAACACAACAGTCATCTGCAGTAGTAAAATGGAAAGACTTGGCTCTGAGGCTTGAGCAGACCTGACGAGCTCGTCGGCGCAGGTGGCCGCCACAGCCTCCTCGGCTTGCCGCTCGTAATACTTGCGCAGGATGTTCTCCGGGAGCACATTCTCCAGCTCGCTGGTGGGGAACGAGCACATGCAGTTCCCATCCATGCAGCTCAGTTCTGACTGCAAGGCAAACGAAAACAAGTAAATACATTTAGAAAACACGCCGCATTTTTCCTCGGCATACAGTAGATTTCTTAAGTGCCGCTAAAGTTACCGCTCTAGTTAAAAATGGCCTTAAGAAGATAACGGGATGAATTTAATTCAGAGAGGGAAGCAGCGTGTATAAAACGAAGCTGAAAGAATGCGTTAAAACCCTTTCAGTGCAGGCTGGCCAGAGGCTCCAGGGTATGACAGAAGAATATCTCCTCCATGAATAGTCTCAAGTAACTGAACATAAAAGACAGAGACGTATTGAAAGGGTCCCTTACCCTTCCTGCGCCGAACACGGACTCCTGAGCGTACTTCACCAGGCATTCCTTGCAGAACAGATGGCCGTCGGTGCACTGGGTCATCTCCTCGAACGCAAACTCGCCATAGCAGCAGCAGCACTCGATGAGCTGACCGTCCTGCAACCACACAAGCAGTTAGTCACAACTCATACCGTGCCGCTGCAGAACAAGCCCTGCAAGCCCTGACCTGAGAACACGCCAAATCCAGGCTGTGCCCTGACTGCTCGCTATCTCCCCCTCAGGACATTAACATCAATCAGAAAAACTGCAGAGCAAGCTTTGGTTTTAACATCACCCTGCATCTCCAAGCTGAGCAATGCAAAAACTGCTCGCCATTGCAAAAGATTTGTATGAAAGACTTTTCTCAAATGTGCACAAAATTTCTACATCAATTTTCCAAGTGGACCACGAACACATAAAAAACAATGGTCATCAGTACCTTTTGATACTGTTCCTCGTTCATTTGAAGTGCCAACAGAAAATCTTCATGCTAAGGAGGAAACCCCACAGATAAAGATCAATTTAATTAACTGCCATATCATTTGGGTTGTACATCGTTGAACACGTTGTACATTCTATTTAAATAAAACAATTCTAAAATGTATTTAAGAGTGAAGAAAAATATGGAAAATACACCTATATATTTTGAAACTGCTTAATCTCCCATGCACTCAAAGAAAGTACTTTGCACAGCCTGCCAGCAGTTAATTCCCTTGACATTATATATTATACTTGGATTTTAAGTGCTTATCAATTCCAAATTATTTACTTGTAACATATAGAATGATTTACTCATTTTGTATACAGTTAAAAATATGGCATAACCTGAATTTAAGACAGTGAAAGAAAAAATGGCAAAGTCAAGCCATATAGCATTTTGGTAATAATGTTTTTTTTGTTTGTTTTCTCTGGTCAGTTGCTTGGCCACACAGTTGTTTGGGGAAATCATTAAGAGTGAAAATCATGGTTCTTACCTCAGTGATCTCCTTCATCTTCTGGTCATAGAATGACACTTCACTCCGTAGTGAAGGTGCAAGTGACTTCCAGGAATAAGATCTCCAGTATCTCCTCTTGTTTTCCAGGAAAAACATGCGTTTCTCAAGCTTTGATGAACCTGGCAGAAGCCCACAATGACTCATTTTAAGAATGCAAAAAGAGACAGACAGATGCATTTATCAGCTTGACTGCTTCAGAACACATTATTTGCTGACATTTCAAGTAAACTGACTGAACAGAAATCAGATTCTTTTGGGGGGAGGGGGGGGTTGTTCCATTATGAAATGCAGCACAACGAGCTTTAAGTTTGACTTCTGCTTTAAATTAGTGGCATTGGTGCACTCCACTATGCTTGGGGTGTCAAACTCCTAGAGGGCCGCAGTATCAGCAGGTATTTGTAGTTGTATTAGAGTTGTATATAGTAGTAGACTTTTTAGTCAATCAATGACTTAAAAGAATCGTTCGTGCTGAAGCCAAAAACCAGCAGACACCGAGTTGCACCAGGTAATCAAAATAGCCATCAGAACTATTTAAAAGGAACTGTGTGGCTGTGGGGAGAAAAAATAAAAGAAGTGAAACACATGGTCACCTTGCTCAAACTTGAAATCCATGTAGGAGAACTGGTTCATTGCTTTTCGTTTCTTCCCTCTTGATTCCGTAGAATGCTCTCCCCACTTCTTAAGGGCATCAGATAAGGCCTAATAAGAAACAAAAACAAGTAAATAAATTAGTTTCTTGAAAGGTTTCTTTACAATAAAACTTCTATTGACAACTGGCCACCTTCATATGGCAGATTTACAAATGGTATGTCCAGACAGACATTACTCAAGTTCTATTTTCCCGTAGATGTGCCCATTAAAGCCTCTCAGAGCGTATTGAAGTAACCTACATTATTCAACTTGAACTGTTCTTACAAGTGGCCTGCCTCTAAAAAATAAAATGTATAGACCTCACTTATACCAGAATACCATATTTGTATTGGATCTCTATGTGAATTGGGGGGTGGGACTAGATTTAGCAATTTTGTAAATTATGCTGGAACAGTATGGAATACATGATTGGTAAAATGGCTGTAAGTCATCAAGGGTCTGAGGTATCAAACGAGCCTCAAACCATCACTATGCTGACAGATATGGAGCAGATATGGATGGATGACTTTTGATATTGTTGGGTCACAGATATCAGGAAGTCATGGCATGCAAAGGATATGCGATAAAATATAAAAAAATGAGTATAAAAAAAACAAGTTTATGATGCACAAAACAATAATGCCAGCATCTCCCCTATCATGCAATAGGCGTTTTGATGTGTAGGTCTGATTCGCGGCCACGCATAGTAGAAAAGATTTATTTTGGTTACGCTACCTAAGTAAAACCTCCCGTGAACGATCGCGGCCACAACCCGCCAACAATCACGGATAGCAGCCCCGCCCCTACACAACAATCGTGGATACCGGCATCTCATCACCACCCCGCCTACAAATACAACCTGGGGGAAACAGGGGTTGAGGTCAGGGCTCTATGCAGGCCAGTCAAGCTCTTCCGACAAAGTTGGAAACCCAGAACAGTCTAGAATGTCATTGCATGCTGTAGTGTTAAGATTTGCCTTCACAAGTCTAACCAGAACCATAAATAACAGCCCCAGACCAAGGGGCGTCCATATATTTTTCGCTATATAGCGTATGTATATATGAATATACATTTTATAAATGTCCATTATGAGGGAACCTTATAGTTTGAAATATCATTCACTGTGTCTTTCATACACTTACTCAAGCCGGAAAGTCTGCACACCCCTTTCACCTTCTCCACGTTACAGACTTATACTACAATAGATTGAGTTCATTTTTTGCCTCAAACATCTACACACAATAGCCAATAATGACGAAGTGAAAACAGGTTTTTAGAAAATATGCAATTTTATTTTACTGATAAATATAGGTTATTTAGGAGTTACATATCTGTACACACCCTTAGCCTAATACTTGGTTGCTGCACCTTTGGCAGCAATTACAGCTTCAAGGCATCTTGGGAAAGAAGCTACGAGCTTGGCACACTTGTTTCTGTACATTTTTGCCCATTACTTCTGGCATATCCTTGCAAGCTCCGTCAGGTTGGATGGGGAGCGTCGGTACACTTTCCACAGATGTTCAATTGGATTCAGGTCTGGGCTCTGGCTGGGCCACTCAAGGACATGCACAGACTTTCTCCGAAGCCACTCCTTTGTTCCCTTGGCTGTGTGCTATGGGTCGTTGTCATGTTGGAAGGTAAACCTTCGCCCCGGTCTGAGGTCCAGAGCGCTCTGGAGCAGGTTTTTTTCAAGGATCTCGGTGTACTTAGCTGCATTCATCTTTCCCTCTATCAGGACTAGTCGCCCCGTTCCCGCTGCTGAAAAACATCCCCACATCATGAAGCTGCCACCGCCATGCTTTACTATAGATGGTATTAGCCAGGTGACTGAGCGGTGCCTGGTTTCCTCCAGACGTGACGCTTGGTATTCAGGCCAAAAAGTTCAATCTTGATTCTCATGGTTTGAGAGTCCTCTAGTTGCCTTTTTGACAAACTCCAAGCGGACTGTGATGTGCCTTCTACTAAGGAGGGGCTTCCGTCTGGCCACTCTACCATAAAGGCCTGATTGGTGGAGTGCTGCCTGGAAGGTTGATCTTCTGAAAGGTTCTCCCATCTCCACAAGGATACACTGGAGCTCTGTCAGAGTGACCCTCGGGTTCCTGCTCACCTCCCTGGCTAAGGCCCGTCTTCCCCGATTGCTCAGTTTGGCCGGGCGGCCAGGTCTAGAAAGATTCTTGGTGGTTCCAAACTTCTTGCATTTATGAATGATTGTGGCCACTGCGCTCTTTGGGACCTGTAAAGCGGCAGAGATTTTTCCGTTCCCTTCTCCAGATCTATGCTTTGACACAATCCTGTTTCTGAGGTCTGCAGATAATTCCTTTGACCCCATGGCTTGGAGTTTGCTCTGACATGCACTGTCAACTGTGGGACCTTATATAGGCAGGTGTTGGCAATCCCCAATCATGTCCAATCAATTCAATTTATCACAGGTGGACTTAAATTAAGTTGTAGCAACATCTCAAGCAGTATCAGTGGAAACAAAATGCACCTCAGCTCACTTTTGGGTGTCATATCAAAGGGTGTGCGCACTTGTGTACATATTATATTTTACATTTTGATTTTTTATAAATTAGCACAAATGTCTAAAAACCTGTTTTGACTTTGTCATTATGGGCTATTTTGTGTAGAATTGTGAGACAAAAAATGAACTCAATCTATTGTAGAATATGTCTGTAACGTAATAAAACGTGGAGAAGGTGAAAGGGGTGTGCAGACTTTCCGGCTTGACATACATGTAAATAGCTACAAGACTGCACTCGTTGGGGAAGCAGTGTACAATTCTCTAGTTAGAGAAATGAGGTTCGAGGATGTGGAGTAGCCCATTTCACTCGCTACATCAGAATGCCACAGATCAGATGAGCTACCGTCACTCCTTGCACAAAGTTTAATCAGGCAAATCTAAGTTAATGTTAAAGCAAATAACTTTAATGCATTCGCAGGCACCAACATAAATGCTTGCTAGCTACAAATGTGTAACCATTCACAATACAGATTAATAGGCTATTGGTAACTTGTAACACCGGAAGCGAGCTGCTTCTCATTTTCGATAGTAGCCTCTCAACACAGTCTAACTCAGCATCAATCTGTGAAATGACATTGGGCCTCATTCACCAACCATTCTACGAACAAAGACTTTCTTGAAAACGTATTTTATTAATATTCTGACATTCACCAAAGTTCTCTTAGGGATTTTTTTTGGGGTTGAATAGAAGCTCAGAACACAAACATCAGTTAATCCCAAAATGTTTGTAAAAATGTTTTAAAGAAAGTCTTAAGACCAAATTTGTTCCTAGAGTGATTGGTGAATGAGGCCCATTTTTATTATTATTATTAATAATAATAATAATAAATTTTTTTGCTAATTTATAATGCTATTCACACGCTTGCTAGGTAGGTTAGCTATGGATAGGTAGGCTACCCCATGACCGCACTTAAGGTTTCCAACAAAAAAAATCTGTCAGCGTCCATTGGCTACTAAGTTATCTTATGTGCTAGCTAGTAAATTGACAGCTCGAGCGAAGCCTCCACTGTCCGAGACAAACGTTACCATAACAGAGGCAGCGCCAGGGTCAAAGTAAAATGTATTTCATGTCTGAGTCACATCTTCAGCGACTGTCGCAGAGACCACAGGACGACAGTCGCCTGAAGTATAACCGGCGACATCCATTGCACAGTCTGTATTAATAATTTTGTTCAATGACTTTCATTGACAGAATATAACAAATACTGCATACCTCCAAAAGACTTTAGACAAAGTTGCATTCTTGTTCTAGCCAACAGGTCAGCTATATAGCCTGGTAAGCACGCTAGCTAGAAAGCCAGCCAGCTAACAAATGGTTGGGAATCAGTCGGTAAGCTATGAAGATAGCTGGCCGGTAAGGACAGTGACACATTTTCCCCATTCCACAAATGCATCCTCACTGCTTCACTTAACTATTCATTGGCTGAACATTCCTCTGACTAAACATATGTCCAATGAGATTACAGTCTCCAAAACAGGTTTGAAAACACAGTTCCAAAACGATCAATTTACAAAATCCATAATGAATAAATGCAAGTAGGCACAATGAAAGTTTTATCATTTAAAATGTCACTGTCAGAAAGGTAGTCTACCTTGCGAGTGATTGCATAGTGTCCCTTGAGAGATCTCAGAGCCCATTTGATGTCGAGACTGCTTAACATTTTGAAATCCCCCATCAGCAGGTCTGCGGCTTGAATGAACGTGCGACCATCAGCAATTTCCAGCTTAGAGAAATCAAAATAATCTTCCTTTTGCTAAAACCAAAAGCACAGCAACAAATACAGGTGTAAAGAAATGAATCCCCTCCAATTGTTCTACACATCCACAGATGACATAGCTTACGTCACTAGAATTAACCCTAAAACAATAGTTCATCAACAAATGTTGCTGACTTACCTGTATTTCAGTACTATTTGTTTCCAGAAGAATACTGGTTGGCTGATTCAACACAGAGATCCGTTCATTCTTTGGGTATTCAGGGTTCTCCAATAAAAAGTTGCAAATTCTGCAAAGACAATACATTTATATGCGTCTTTCTAAAGCTCAATGATTGTAGCCCCACTTTTGCCCCAAAATCAATCTATTAATTTGCTGCAATTATTTCTGAAACTCCTGAATGCATTCTGAAATCGTACATCAGCTCAGTGTAGATCAAAAGTCTCTAGTGTGTCATGTGCTTATGAATTATGATACGGCTCAAAGCAGTGATCATATGTGAAAATTTGGTTTATGGCACTTCACTTTTGCATTGTCCTGACAATAAACAAAAATCAACCCACAATAAGCAAACCTATGCTTCCCTATCAGCTTTTGTGGAGGGGGATTTTTAACACACCACACAAACATTGATCAAATTAAAATATGAAATGATTCATTTTCACCTTTAAATCAATCACTGCCCTAAAGCTAGTTTAACTTGCTCTTCTTTTTTGCACTAGCACTACACGCTTGTTGACAATGTAAAGATAAGAATCTGTACATCATTATAACAGCAGGTTCTGAATGTTTATAAGAACGCGCCAAGAGCTTATGAAGTTCCCTTTGCTTTTATTGCATTTTAAAACTTGCCATGTTGCAACTTATTCCTTCAGGTTAAAATTACCTTTGTGTTAGAATTATCAATCACAATAACTACTCCAGTGGAGCACAATTAAACAGACAGACAAGTTCAAGTTCATTGTCCAGAAAAAAATAAAAATAAAAATAAACCAACTACAGAAACTTTGGTATCAGATTGAGTACTATACTTAATTAATATTGTGTGTACCATATCTAGCTAAAATGTCCAATTTGGGTGCAACCAATTATCTGGATTTCTCAGATAAAATTATATTTCCACAAAATAATGTTACATGAATGCTTATCTTAATGGTTTATAACTACAGGAAACATACAGAGGTGTTGGGTGTAGGGCTGCCCCCAAACAGTCGACTAAACCATTACTTGATAAAATAACTTTGAATTGGTCGAATCGTCGCAGTGCGAAAAAAGGCGAGTGTGGAACTATTAATTCCGGACGTACACCTTGTAACGAACAATTGGTGTCTATTAATTAAGGAATAGATCAGTTGTATAGAATGTCAGAGAAAATCAAAAGTATGCGAGCATTTTGAGCGTCTAAAGGATGACCCCAAAAAAGTTAAATGTAAACTCTGCAAGCAATAATTCGCCTATCATTCAGCGCATCTTCTGAAAGGCCAGCTTCATTGTCAGCAAAACATGGAGCTCACTTCTCCCGTCAACAGACCCGTGTTCCTCACGCATAATATTAGAAGACTGCGATCGGAGGAAAAACAGCAGTGAGTAGGCCTAATGTGACGAGGTTCTCTGGTCACAAGTAGGCTAAAACACACTTTTACGTTGCTAATATAGATTATAATTAATCTTTCATTTGGCCTGTTGTTGATATTTTGATATTTCTCTTAAGTATTTCAGTTGGCTGTGTTTTTTATTTGGTTATATAATTTTTTGCATTTTAAAAAGAAATTTATCTCTCTTCCTTCCCATCTCCCCACCCCATGCTGGAACCCTCTGTTCCAGTTCACGAGTCAGGTGTAGTCACTATTGAAACCCTTCCACTCCTACCGCAGATGGGAAGTTGGTATAGCATGCATGATAAAATGATACATACATACACATGTACTTACAAATTTAAATTATCCGCATTATGCGTCCTTATCCAATTTGTTAGAAAGTCTTCCTCTACATCTGGAAAGAGGTCCATCTGCCCAAAATAAAGTTGTCACTGAATATCTATTGAAAATCAATCATTCTTCAGGTTCATGTGATAACCTAATGTAAATTAACCATAAAAAATAATTTAGATGAAGCACCAGCACTCATACAGACAGCTTTAGAACAACACATCCCATAAGTCACCCCTCCCCCCTCCAATATCCTTTTAACAGAGGCCACCAGTCAACTTCATGAAATTAATGTTGCGACAAAGATTAAACTCTACAATAATCTGAAATATTCTGTGTCCATTTTAACAGGACCACTGAGTAAGAACATCGAGATAGAATTTCAGCATACAAGTCTATTAATTTAATCATTTTTACTTCAAGAAAGTGACTGAAAATTTTCTGTAAAAAGAGTGCACGTTAAAAACAGAAATGTGGATCAAAGGAATTAAAGCAAATAAATTCTGAATTGCATCCATACCTTCACCACGCCTAGAAACATAATGGGGGAGGGGGGGGTTGTGGTTACTGGAGACAAAACAGTGACATTTTGATGCCAGCATGGTACACTTACCACTCCATTCACCAAAGTCTTCAGCTGCTCAAGGCCATCACAGGCTCCAGCATTGGAGGGCCCAGGCCTTTCATCATCAACCACCTCATGGGCCACAGGCTGTCCTGCTCTCAAAGGTATCTGGTCCACAGTAAACACAACCTCACCAGCAGGCTGCTCCTGCAGCGGCTCTGCTGGCTGTCTCTGAACGGAGGTTGAGGGGGCCTCCTCCATACCCCTGTCCGCCCTTGGCTGGCTGCCAGCTATGATTCCATGGCCAACCTCCACGGCACCCAACAGTTGAGGCACCACAGTGATCAAAACTGTTCTGTCCGGGTCAGGTCTGTCACTTGCAGGTCTGGGCAGAGTTTTCGCGTTGGATGTAGAAGGTGCTGCACTCTGGTTCTCGGCCATTGAGGCTACACCTCCCGATACAGGATGTGTGCCCGGTTGTGGCTCGGCAGGAACCCCATCATTCCTGTTTGCTGGCCCCTGAGAAAAGCCCTCGCCCCAGGGAGCTGCAGGTCGGATAACGCTGGGACGAAGTGGCATTTGTAGCTGAAAGATAGTGACAAGGGGTTGGGGCTCCAATGGATATTCAGTTTAATCATCTGAACCTCTGGACAAACTGACTTATCCACAATGGCTCAGTGTTGAGTATAACCATGCCATACTTTAAGAGAATAACAATCCTGTTTTTACCGCTAAAATCACATGCTCATTTTCCTCTTCCTCCTCTTCAATCTCATCCTCTGCTTCAGACTTCACCTGGACAGAATGGTTTGGTGCACATGCAAGGACTTCCTCATCGGAGTCATCCGATATAGTAATGAAGAGGTCATTTCGAACTTCACCATCTGCCAAAAACATTTGGAGGTCAATGAGGTGAATGACAACACCAGGAGCTCGGAGTGATATGACCATTTTGATGCCAACCATGGTAAACACCTACCCTGTCCCCGATGTCTGCGGAAGCTGGCCAAATGAATGACATCATCATCATTTGCTTCATCAGCCATCATCGGAACCAGACTCTCCAGTCTTCACTCTTACGCTCGCCCAGACCAGTTCCACATACTCCTGAGTAAGACATATTGCTGAAAGATCTGCAGTGGTCTGAAAGGCTTGACAGTGAGTACATGCATTTAATTTTGTTTATCTACAGAGATTGTCTACTGGATGATTATTCACACATCTTAGTCAGTGTGAATACAATCAGCTTTTTAATGAAGATTTCCCCCTTAAAATGGTTGCTAGCAATATATAGTGTACTGCCATTTCAAAATTAATTCCAGGGTTTGGATGGACTTCACATATTTATAAATCAATCCCGGTGCCTTTGATTTCACTACGCGGTAGGTACCCTTGTACGATATGAGATATGCTGTACGACTGTGTACTTAGGTACTTGTAGACGATATTAAACAATATTTTAGGTCCACTTAAATACATGTTAACATTTAAATCTTAACTAAATTTACAGAGCTATTCAATGGGTTCATAACTTTGTGAGATAGATAACGTTAGGTACAAAAACCTGAATAAAGTAGTAAATGTCTCCACTTCACTCCCTTAGAAGTGCACCTGATTAATTTCAGTTCAACGCCAATTGGATTATTGTTAACACTGGGGCTTCTCGTCTGTATAACTTTCAGTTTCCCTGGCTATCTGGCGAACTACCTTGCCCAATTGATTTATAACGACCAGCTAGGCGTCGTTTTCTTGAGAAAGTGAAACTTGCCAAGCTAAGGACATTAATCCAAAATACATTATTTCCCGAAGATTGTTAGCTAGCTAGATATGTGGGTGTGAAATGCTGTCGGATAACTAGCTAGCAAACATTAGCCACGAAAGCTTTTCTGTTGCTTGCTAGCTAAGAGGACACAAAATAAACAATGTTCACATCACGGAACTAAATTCTGAATTGTCCCTTCGTTTAAATTATTATAGCTAGCTAGATACAGCAGAACTGCTGCCTGTCTGACAAATCATTTATCAGATGATACATTTTAATTTACATCTAACAAACTTACCTTCCACAGAATACAGTTCCAAAAAAAACACGAACACAAACGACTGCTTAGCGCGTTGCTGCTTGCTTCTTCTACTTTCTTGCCGGAAGCGAGATGAAAAGGCACGAAGTACGCAGAGCCATGTAGAGTTATAGGATATGTAGTTTTAAACCACTATTTGCTACGGAGACTACAATGTCGCCAGCTTTGTGGTGCTGAATATGGTGGAGGATGCCAGCAATGTGGAAATGTTAGCTTGCAAGTCAAAGGCAGATAAGGTTTTCAAAAGGCAATGTTTTATTTGACAATTAGCATTAATATGATATATAAGATTTACATATACAAGATGTAAAAAATAAAAAAACTATTTTTATGTTCACTTGATTGATAGCCTATACATGTATTCAAACTAGCCTTTTTACTAGTAGCCTACAAAACCTTCATTTTGTGTTTCCAGAAAAATTGATAAGGTCCGGAAGTCAATGCAATTTGGTGTAACCACGTTTCTGAAATAATCAAGTTTCTATGCACTGGTTGAATATAAATAGCTATTTAGACTAGGCTAAAATGTACTGTATATATCTTCAGCTTCACCTGCAGAGAAATTAAAATAAGTTTTAAAAAAATAATTTAATACATTGGCTGGCATTCTTCTGTACATTGCATTATATAAGAACATCTGCTAAGTAATTGTAATGTAATGTAAAACACCAAATGACATATGGTGTAACTGAACACACAGTCACACACACACACACACACACACACACACACACACACACACACACACACACACACACACACACACACACACACACACAGACCACACAAACACACATGCACGCTTGCACACACACCTCTCTTTGTGATTATAGGAACAATTTAGGGTTTCTCCTATAGGGTATGCTGAGAAGGTCAAACAGATACAAAAATCCTGTGAACTCATTTTGTTTATTTTCTATTGATAAAATGAAATGTAGTCATAGTAACTGGATCTGGCATTTAACTCAGAATTTTCTAGCTTTTTTTTATTGCTTTCCATTCTGAATTGACTCCCCCTAATTACTGTTTTATGCCAAAATTTTAGAAACCAAGTGCCTTACTGGTACAAAAGAGACATGCACCACCCTTTATATAACATCATCATACACCGTCTTATTTTCAGTATGCAAATAAAATTTTTAGCATGCTGATAAGATGCATTTTGTGTGTGAGAAGTTGTGTGTGAATATATTATTTAAAACAAAAATAGCTATCAGATGGTGTAACTAATGACATCATGGTGTATTGTAATTTCCTCTTTTACTGAATGATAGTTTTGAATGAATTTCCATGTGTGCACAGAATACACTTTACACTTTGACATTTTATGACAGCATCGGCTTTTATAGTTGGGGTCAAATTGACGCCAGAAGTTTCAACTGACACAAAAATATTGCAATAGAAAAATTTAGACTGTTTTTTTGTCATCCCAATTGACTAGCCTTTTATTGCTAAATATAAACAATTTGTGATGAAACATATTTTAAAAACCATATTTTGTAAATGTAAGTCTTTTGTTTTTGAATAAACAAAATTCTGCATCAAAACATGGTGAATTTTTTGTTTTGATGAAGGGTGGAAATATTGAAATGCATTAAAAGTTTAAGGTGCAACAAGAAAACTTTTGAAAAGGTTCAAAAGGGTTGAACAGTTTCTGAAGGCATTGTACGTGACAGGCGATGAGATTGGTCTTGGCTGCATTCCAGTCCACCCCCTGCACCAATTGTCCAGCTCCACTTGCCTGGAAGCACATTACCAACCATACTGAGTCTGTCAATATGGAATATATGCAAATTCAAACGAGAAGAGGTTGCTTACCATTACATCACATTCCAGTGAATCTGCCATTGTGCAGATTGAATAGCATTACACCCTATGGTCTGTACAGGCAGTGAAATTAATCAGAGGAACTCCAGAGAACTTTAGGTTTTTTAGGTTTTATTTATTTGCACAACAACAAACAAAAAAACAAAAACAAAAGAACAATACTGAGACGTAGTGCGTGGAGGGTTGGACCCGAGAAGCACAACTCAGAACAACAGGTGTAATAAATACCCGCAAGGGTTTTATTAAGGAAAGTCCAGTAATCGTAGTCTTAGCACAAGCAAAGGTCATACACAAAAAGATCCAGCCAATAAACAAAAGTACTGAGGGAGAAGGCAGTCTCGTCGTCGGTAAGCCAGGCAGTAGTTCGGAACCAGGAAGGCAATCAGCGTGGCAGAGGTACAAAAGGGAGAAGGCAAAAGAATAGTCAAAAACAAACAGGGTCAGACCGGAGTCCTCGCCGCGTGGCAAAAGTACAAAATCAGCAAACAGGAATCGTGGTCAGGACAGGCAGTGAAAACAAAAGGCTGGCAGTAACAGTGGTCAATAAACAGACTTGGATCAAAAACAGGAAATCAGAATAAGAATGCTTGACAAAATGCTTAAGAGTGCTAGTGAGGCAACAATTTCACAAGGACATGACATGAACACTGATCTTATATGCAGGTGTAGACAGGTGCAGACACTTAGCTTGAGAGCAGCAGGAAACTCACAACAGCTTGAGAAAATGACACGTAACGAGGCAATTAGTAAATCGTTAGTAGTTAACCTATCCTGACCTAGCGTTAGTAAATTAGTAATTAACATGTACGAGAAACATAAGGTAAACATGAACACATGGTTAGATAGTTAGTATTACCCAATCCTGATCTAATGTTAGTATATTAGTAATTAGACAAGGGAGAATGAAACAATTAGGGAAGCGTGAGTGACAGCAAGAGAAGAAACAGCATGAACGCAAGGCTGCGGAAAAACATGGAAATATGTATGCAAACTAATAAACTGACAGAACGTGAATACAAATAAGGGCGTGACATAACAATAAACATAAAACATGGCGTGGAACGGTAGAACCGTAACAGTACCCCCCTCTTAACGACCGACTCCTGGCGGTCCATGGTGCTTATCAGGGTGGTCTCGATGAAAGTCCTTAATGAGGCTGCGGTCCAAGATAAGGCTGGGAGCAATCCAGGAACGCTCCTCTGGACCGTAGCCCTCCCAGTCGACCAGATACTGGAACCCCCGGCCTCGTTTTCGAATGTCCAAAAGTTTTTTCACAGTATAAGCAGGGTGGTTATCAATAATACGGGGGGGAGGGGGAGGGGGATCTGGGGGACACAGAGGGTGGGTGGACACAGGCTTAATACAACAAACATGAAACGTGGGATGAATTTTAAGGGAAGCAGGGAGTGACCATCTAACAGCAGAGGGGTTGATGATGGAGTCAATCTTGAAGGGGCCAATGAATCGGGGTTGGAGCTTGCGTGACGTGCATTGAAGGGGAATGTCCTTAGTGGAAAGCCACACAGAGTCGCCAGGCTTGTAAGTGGGTGCAGGTGTGCGGTGGCGATCAGCGACACGCCGGTTGCGGTCAGCCGTGCGCAAAAGCGAGGCCCTGGTGTCCTTCCATAGCTTGAGGCACCGGCGCATGTGGGTGGCGAGGGAAGGGACAGCAATCTCAGCCTCTTGGTCGGGAAACAGAGGTGGGAGGTAGCCTAGGGAGATCTCGAATGGGGATTTCCCCGTGGAGGCACAGGGCAATGCGTTGTGCGCATATTCCACCCAGGTGAGCATCTTGCTCCAGACAGACGGGTTCTTGGCGGAGACACAGCGTAATGCAGCTCCGAGGTCTTGGTTAGCCCTCTCCGTCTGGCCATTAGACTGAGGGTGGTAGCCTGAGGTGAGGCTTACCGTAGCTCCGAGCGCTGAGCAGAATGCCTTCCAGACCTGGGAGATGAACTGGGGTCCTCGGTCGGAGACGATGTCCGCTGGGATGCCGTGGATCCGGAAAACCTCTTTGACCAGAACGTCAGCGGTTTCTTGGGCGGAGGGCAGTCCTGGCAGGGGAATGAAGTGTGCCGCCTTGCTGAAGCGGTCAACAACGATGAGAATCGTGGTGTTACCCTCGGACGGTGGAAGTCCAGTAACAAAATCCACACCGATGTGGCTCCAAGGTCGGCTGGGCACAGGCAGCGGCTGAAGAAGTCCCGCTGGGGCTTGATGAGAAGCTTTACTCCTGGCACAGGTGGTACAAGCCTTTACGAACATCCTGGTGTCAGAAGCCATGGAACTCCACCAGAACATCCATTTGAGCACTGCCATCGTGCGGGTGAAGCCGGGATGACAAGAGAGTGGCGAGGAGTGGGCCCACTGAAGCACCTGAGTCCGAGCAGTAGAGGGAACATACAGGCGATTACCCGGAACGGCTCTGGGGTCGGGCTCGTTGCGTAGCGCCCTCTGTATGACTGCCTCCATCTTCCACGAGACCGAGGCGATGGTGCAGGAGGCGGGCAGAATGTTCTCAGGTCTCTCTTTCTCCAAACATGAGTCAAATTGCCTGGAAAGGGCGTCAGGCTTAATGTTTTTGGAGCCGGGGCGGTAAGTGAGAGAGAAATTAAATCTCCCAAAAAATAGGGACCACCTGGCCTGGCGAGAGTTGAGTCTCTTGGCAGTCTGGAGGTAGGCTAAGTTCTTGTGGTCCGTCCACACCACAAATGGTACTTCAGCCCCCTCCAGCCAGTGTCTCCACTCCTCCAATGCCATTTTGACGGCAAGAAGTTCCCGGTTGCCAACATCATAGTTTTTCTCCGCTGGTGAAAGTTTGTGGGAGAAAAACGCACAGGGGTGCAGCCGGTTGTCAGTGGCGGAGACCTGGGAGAGCACCGCTCCCACCCCAGTGTCAGAGGCATCTGCCTCGACCACGAACTGGCGAGTGGGATCAGGGTGAATGAGAATGGGGGCGGAAGCGAACAGTCTCTTAATCTTGCAAAAAGCCCCCTCCGCTTCGGGGCTCCAGCGGAACGGTAAGGCAGTGGACGTGAGCTTGGTGAGGGGTGCGACAACTTGGCTATAGCCCCTGATGAATCTTCTATAAAAGTTGGCGAATCCCAAGAAGCGCTGTAAATGTTTCCGCGTGGCAGGCGTGGGCCAGTCAGTGACCGCCTGAATCTTCTTGGGATCCGCCCTGATCTGTCCCCTCTCTAGAATAAACCCCAGGAACTCCACTGTGTCCGAATGGAAAACGCACTTCTCCGCCTTGACAAATAGTTTGTTCTCCAACAGTCTTTGGAGAACTTGTCTGACGTGGACTTCATGTTCCTGAGGGTTCTTGGAGTAAACCAGGATGTCGTCGAGGTAGACAAATACGTGTCGACCCAATAGGTCTCGTAGCACATCATTGACCAGGGCTTGGAACACCGCAGGGGCGTTGGTGAGTCCGAATGGCATGACCAGGTATTCAAAGTGTCCGAGAGAGGTGTTGAACGCCGTCTTCCACTCGTCCCCCTCTCGAATACGGACCAGGTGGTAAGCGTTGCGTAGGTCGAGCTTGGTGAAGATGGTGGCTTCATGGAGAGGATGAAAAGCAGAGTCAATGAGGGGTAAAGGATACTTATTCTTGATCGTGATGTTATTAAGTTCTCTGTAGTCAATGCATGGGCGTAGGGAACCGTCCTTCTTCTGGACGAAGAAGAACCCCGCCCCGACGGGTGAAGAGGACGGACGAATCAGCCCATTGGTGAGACAGTCCCGGATGTATCGCTCCATGGCCTCCCTCTCCGGTCTGGAGACCTTGTAGAGACGACTTGATGGTAGTGGTGTGCCGGGCAACAGCTCAATGGCGCAGTCATAGGGTCTGTGTGGGGGCAGAGTCTGAGCCTGCGTCTTGGAGAAGACTGTCTCCATGTCCAGGTAGACCGCAGGCACCGTCTCCAGTGAAGGCTTGGGGGCTTTGGGTGGAGTGGGTAAGTCCTCTGCTGGAGCAGGAGCGGATCGCAGGCATTGTTGGTGGCAATCGCGGGTCCAAGCTTGGATCTGACCTGTCTTCCAGTCGATGATGGGGCTGTGTTTCCTGAGCCATGGTAACCCCAAAATGAGCGGATCGTTGGGAGAGCGGATGACGTGAAACTGGATAATTTCTTGGTGATTGCCGGAGATAATCAGTAGAATGGGTTCGGTGATGTGGGTCATTTGACAGAATGTCTTTCCATCAAGGGACCGAGCATTCAAGGGGTGGGGCAATGGAAGGGTGGGAATGTTCATGTCCTTGACCATCACCTCATCAATCAAATCGAGGTCCGCTCCGGAGTCCATCAGCGTTCTGACCTCGATCTCTCTCCCTGGCAACATGATCAAGGCCATGAGGGTCTGGCGAGAGTCATCTCCGCTGGTCTTCTCCGGGTAGGTCAGGGATCCAATCCGAAGTGGGGCATCGGCGTCTGACTTCTTGGAGCGAAGTCTGCACTGCTGTAGAGTATGCCCAAGCTTGCCGCAGTAGAAGCATGACCCAGTCTCTTTACGGCGTTTCTGCTCCTCCGACGAGACTCTCACCCCAGTGCGTGAGAGATCCATGAGCTCGGCCTCCTCCACTGGTCCCTCTCTGGGTCGAGGACTTGACCATCGTCTGGGGTAGGGCTGGCCGGCCGGAACTTGCCTCTCGTGGTGGCGTTGTCTGGAGCGGTTGTCCAGGCGAATGGCGGCACGAACGAGTTCATCAAGTTGCGTGATGGGTTCTTGATGTGCCAGCTCGTCCTGCAGAGTCTCACTGAGACTGGCCCGGAACAGATCGGCAAGAGCCTCCTTGTTCCAGTGGGTAGCAGCGGCGATGGTGCGGAACTCAATCGAATGATCCGCGGCGCTGTTCTTGCCTTGGCGGAGGGTGATCAGGCGTTGAGAGGGTTCTTGATCACTTAGCGAATCTCCTGGGAAAATGCCGCGTAGCGAGAGGGAAGTGACCCACTGGACCATACAGCTGTGGCCCAGTCCAGGGCTCTCCCCTTCAGCAATCCCATCACGTATCCAATCCGCCGCTCGTCGTCCTGGTAGGTCTGTGGTTGCTGCCGGAACACAAAGTCACACTGGAGGAGGAACGATCTGCATCTCTCCGGTTCTCCGCCGAACCTCTCCGGGGGGGGTTGCTGTGGCTCCCGGAATTGCCAGGTTCCCGTGGCGTTGAACAGGGGTGATGCAGGCGTGCTGACAGGCTGTTCTGTGGGACGTGGCTGGACAGCAATGATGAGTCTCCTCATCTCCTGGCACAGCTCTCTCATCTCCCGGCGTAGAGAGGAGATCTCCTGGGTGTGCTCCTGCACGATGGCACCTTGTTCCACGAGTGCGTGGTGCATTGCGGATGAGTCGGCAGGGTCCATGTTGGCGAAAGTGTTCTGAGACGTAGTGCGTGAAGGGTTGGACCCGAGAAGCACAACTCAGAACAACAGATGTAATAAATACCCGCAAGGGTTTTATTAAGGAAAGTCCAGTAATCGTTGTCTTAGCACAAGCAAAGGTCATACACAAAAAGATCCAGCCAATAAACAAAAGTACCGAGGGAGAAGGCAGTCTCGTCGTCGGTAAGCCAGGCAGTAGTTCGGAACCAGGAAGGCAATCAGCGTGGCAGAGGTACAAAAGGGAGAAGGCAAAAGAATAGTCGAAAAACAAACAGGGTCAGACCGGAGTCCTCGCCGCGTGGCAAAAGTACAAAATTAGCAAGCAGGAATCGTGGTCAGGACAGGCAGTGAAAACAAAAGGCTGGCAGTAACAGTGGTCAAAAAACAGGCTTGGATCAAAACAGGTAATCAGAATGCGTAGACTTGAACAAATGCTTAAGAGTGCTAGTGAGGCAACAATTTCGCAAGGACATGACATGAACACTGATCTTATATGCAGGTGTAGACAGGTGCAGACATTTAGCTTGAGAGCAGCAGGAAATTCACAACAGCTTGAGAAAATGAGACACGTAACGAGGCAATTAGTAAATCATTAGTAGTTAACCTATCCTGACCTAGCGTTAGTAAATTAGTAATTAACATGTACGAGAAACATAAGGTAAACATGAACACATGGTTAGATAGTTAGTATTACCCAATCCTGATCTAATGTTAGTATATTAGTAATTAGACAAGGGAGAATGAAACAATTAGGGAAGCGTGAGTGACAGCAAGAGAAGAAACAGCATGAACGCAAGGCTGCGGAAAAACATGGAAATATGTATGCAAACTAATAAACTATGACAGAACGTGAATACAATTAAGGGCGTGACATAACAATAAACATAAAACATGGCGTGGAACGGTTAGAACCGTAACAAATGTATTAGGGTACCATGTCTGACTGTTTGAAAAACAATAACCTAAATAGGGCAACTTTATAAAATACACTGTTAGTCATGTTTATTGCTGCATTATTTGCTGCAGACAGCTGCAAAATGTATGGCATGCCTTAACAATAAACATAATGCTGTGAACTTGGTGTAAGGTTCTAATTGAATATTTAATTACTGCTGAATGTATCGGTATCAAATCACATTAGCATACCTATTAAATTTTTTTAAAGTATCTAAATTAATCGAACCAAATCTTATCGAATCGAATCGTGGTCAAACGTAAGATATTATGATGCATCGAACCTTTGCCTAAAGAATCGTAATCGAATCGAATCGTTATGGGATTGAATCGTCCCACCCCTATTGTGAACACATAGTCTATAATCCAGGAAATGTGTAGTTTTACCTGTTTCACATATTTAGCGCTCAGTATTTAATTGCAAACTAAAAAAATATATATTTTGGGCATTTTTGCCAAGATTTCATTACATTTTTTTACCTAAATTATGAAAATAAACTAATCTACGTTAGTATTGTGAATAGTACAACTGGCTTGCTTCATTTAAGCCATATTCCAAGTTTCTGTGATACTCATACCTGTAGTTATAAAACCTTAAGTAGAACCCCCTAAAATAGGTGAGAATTGACCAAATTGACCAAACATCCTTCGTAGTATGACCTGAGTCTCCAGGGGGTAGTGTAGTACAGTGGTTAAGGAACTGGGTTTGTAACCGAAAGGTCGCAGGTTCGAGTCCCACGTAGGACACTGCCGTTGTACCCCTGAGCAAGGTACTTCACCTGAATTGCTTCAGTATATATCCAGCTGTAAATGGATACTATGTATAAAATGCAAAAAAAATGCTGTGTCTGCTAAATGCCTATAATGTAATGTAATGTAATGTAATGAGTTAACTTTGTATCAACTGATTTAACTGAGCAATTGTTGTGCTGCTCAAGTGCTAAGTAGCAACGAAGGCCATCAGAACCTGTGGCTCTCCAGCACCAGGAGTGAGGACCACTGGATCAGTCCTGACATGTTTTTCGTAGCATTTAAAATCTAACCAACAACCAACAAGGCAAACCAACAAGGAACACACTGCCCACCTTATTCTTTTGTACTGTCATTTACAGAGGCAATTCAGGTCAGGTTCTTTGCTCAAGGGTGGTGCAACAGGGGCATGGAAATAAAAATGTTACCTTTTGGGTTACAAACCCCATTCCTTAAAACCACTTCCCCACACCACCACCTTTTTCAACATCAACCCAAGGGAAAAATTATTTTTAATGTATTTTCTTTATCTTACATAGAGCCCAGTTCGCTCAATGATTATGAATCAGATTGGCAATAAGATGTTAGAAAAATTAAGTTACTCCATCTACCTGCATGGATCCCCCTTCCTTTGACAAATAGGTGTGACTAAAGATATCTGTCTCCCAACATACTGTGCTTACCTTCATCACAAAGACAATATTTGTAACTAAGCACTGAATGATGCTCTATAGCCAAGTGTACACACTGACCTCCCAGTGTAATCTTCAATGTTAATTCAACAGAGCTTATACGAGTCCGTGCCGGATAAGCAAGTACTCCATCAGTGTAAACTGCACTCATTCAGAGTTAATTTTACACTTCAGCATTTTTGCTGCATGCAGAAAGAAATGCCTATCTACAAAACTGTCCTCACCTGCCCTGTCAGCTGAGCGTACAGCAGTGACCTCTGACCCTGGAACAGCACATTAATGAGGGGAGACAGGAAGGTGACAGACATCCCCTCCGGAACAATCCACTTCACCGAGATAGTTTCCACTGGCTGAAGAGCCAAGCAAAGAGACTGCATTACCTGTGAAAGAACAAGAGAAAGATAGAGGAGAGAGAAAGCGAGGGAAAGACAGAGAGGAGAGAGAGTGTGAGGGAAAGACAGAGAGGAGGGAGAGTGAGGGAAAGACAGAGGAGGGAGAGAGTGAGGGAAAGACAGAGAGGAGAGAGAGAGTGAGGGAAAGACAGAGAGGAGAGAGAGTGAGGGAAAGACAGAGAGGAGAGAGAGAGTGAGGGAAAGACAGAGAGGAGGGAGAGTGAGGGAAAGACAGAGAGGAGGGAGAGTGAGGGAAAGACAGAGAGGAGGGAGAGTGAGGGAAAGACAGAGAGGAGAGAGAGAGTGAGGGAAAGACAGAGAGGAGGGAGAGAGTGAGGGAAAGACAGAGAGGAGGGAGAGAGTGAGGGAAAGACAGAGAGGAGGGAGAGTGAGGGAAAGACAGAGAGGAGAGAGAGAGTGAGGGAAAGACAGAGAGGAGAGAGAGAGTGAGGGAAAGACAGAGAGGAGAGAGAGAGTGAGGGAAAGACAGAGAGGAGGGAGAGTGAGGGAAAGACAGAGAGGAGAGAGAGAGTGAGGGAAAGACAGAGGAGGGAGAGAGTGAGGGAAAGACAGAGGAGAGAGAGTGAGGGAAAGACAGAGGAGGGAGAGAGTGAGGGAAAGACAGAGGAGAGAGAGAGTGAGGGAAAGACAGAGGAGAGAGAGAGTGAGGGAAAGACAGAGAGGAGATAGAGAGTGTTCTGAGACGTAGTGCGTGAAGGGTTGGACCCGAGAAGCACAACTCAGAACAACAGGTGTAATAAATACCTGCAAGGGTTTTATTAAGGAAAGTCCAGTAATCGTAGTCTTAGCACAAGCAAAGGTCATACACAAAAAGATCCAGCCAATAAACAAAAGTACCGAGGGAGAAGGCAGTCTCGTCGTCGGTAAGCCAGGCAGTAGTTCGGAACCAGGAAGGCAATCAGCGTGGCAGAGGTACAAAAGGGAGAAGGCAAAAGAATAGTCGAAAACAAACAGGGTCAGACCGGAGTCCTCGCCGCGTGGCAAAAGTACAAAATCAGCAAACAGGAATCGTGGTCAGGACAGGCAGTGAAAACAAAAGGCTGGCAGTAACAGTGGTCAATAAACAGGCTTGGATCAAAAACAGGAAATCAGAATAAGAATGCTTGACAAAATGCTTAAGAGTGCTAGTGAGGCAACAATTTCGCAAGGACATGACATGAACACTGATCTTATATGCAGGTGTAGACAGGTGCAGACACTTAGCTTGAGAGCAGCAGGAAACTCACAACAGCTTGAGAAAATGACACGTAACGAGGCAATTAGTAAATCGTTAGTAGTTAACCTATCCTGACCTAGCGTTAGTAAATTAGTAATTAACATGTACGAGAAACATAAGGTAAACATGAACACATGGTTAGATAGTTAGTATTACCCAATCCTGATCTAATGTTAGTATATTAGTAATTAGACAAGGGAGAATGAAACAATTAGGGAAGCGCGAGTGACAGCAAGAGAAGAAACAGCATGAACGCAAGGCTGCGGAAAAACATGAAAAATATGTATGCAAACTAATAAACTGACAGAACGTGAATACAAATAAGGGCGTGACATAACAATAAACATAAAACATGGCGTGGAACGGTAGAACCGTAACAAATACAATAAAAAGTACATAATAAAACAAACAAATATTTGTGCAGGTGAGGAACAGAAACCAGAGAGGGCTTATAAGATCCCCTCACCTTTTGGGAAACATAGGTGTATAGGTGAACAGATAAATAAACAACAAACAAGAATAAAACAAAGAGAAAACACAGTAATACAGAGGGAGTGAGTGAGTGAGTGAGTGAGTGTGTGTGTGTGTGTGTGTGTGTGTGTGTGTGTGTGTGTGTGTGTGTGTGTGTGTGTGTGTGTGTGTGGGTGTGTGTGTGTGTGTGTGTGTGTGTGTGGGTGTGTGTGTGTGTGTGTGTGTGTGTGTGTCTGTGTTTGTCTGTGTATTTACATTAAATTACATTATAGAGAACTGATTATGAGTGGTACAGCTGAGGGGAGGGTGAAGGTTATTGGATTGTCTGGTATTGTAAGAATGGATTTGGGAATTTGACTCAAAGAATGCACTGAATGATGAGGGCAGCAGATTAGGAAGGTAGGTGAATTTATAGATGAAAATGCACGATTAGACTATGTTGATATTGTAGATGGACAGGATGTTGAATTTTTTAAACAAAGGGGCAGATGGAGCCAGGTAATTAGATGATGTGGCTAGTTTTGCAAATTGTTTTTGGGTGAGAAGTAGATTGTGTAAGCTAGATGGATGTGTGCTTGCCTAAAATTTTTTACTATATATGAGATATGGTTAAATTAAACTGTAGCATAGGGTTAAAAGGCAAGCCTGATGAACCAAGCCACTAATCCTTTTGATGATACCAAGTGATTTTGTTATTTTTTTGTTAACCAAGTGAATGTGTTTGTTCCAGGACAATTTTTCATCGACTATTAGAGTCAAAATTTTAGTTTGTTATAATCAAGTTAGTCTGAGCTACTGAATATTGAAGATACAGCAGCAAGGTTTTTTATATAATTTTTTTAAATAGCAAGTATCGACCCTTGAGGAACACCACACGTAAGTTTATTTTTCGTTGAAGCAAAACTTTTAGCAACCACAACTTGGTCCCGGTTATAAACATAAGAAAAAGGCCATTTGAGTGCATGATCTTGAAAACCATAATAATGTTATTTATTGAGTAATATGTCATAGTCAACGATGTCTAAAGCTTTGGAAAGATCTAAAAAGATGCCTAGAGCATATTCATTGTTACGTTTGCAAAAAACCGATTTAATTCACTTGCTATAACAAAAGGATCTTTAAATATCATACTCCCATCCTTGAACTGGGATGGGAGTGGTGCGGAATTTTTAAATTTATTAAGAAGTTCATTGACAACCTTCCAAGTGATCTTAATGTTTGGAGATTCTTGGAATTTATTGGAAAAATACATTTTCTTGGATTTTCTCAGCAGATGGATAAATTTGTTTTTGTATTTTTTGTAGATAACAGAATTCAGTGGGGAAAGATTTGTGAAGAATTTTATATATGATTTGTTTTTTATAACATAAAATTAGCAAAGACCGGTTGTAAACCAGGGTTTCCAGAGGCCTTCAGCAGCTTTCTTTCTAGCTTTAACAAAAGAAAAGCAATGGTTAAATGTAGATTTAAATGAAGTAATGAAGGTCTGATAAGCAGACTCAACATCAGAATATTCATAAACATTTCCCCAGGAAGTGTCGTAGATTAACTTCTTGAACCGCTCAGTATTTCTAGAATTAAATATTTTACTATTAACTAAACTAAATATTCTGGTATTATGCATTCCCATCTGATCATTATTAGTTGCTAATGAAAGATGGAAGACAGGAAAGTGATCAGAAATATCCGTAAATAGAATACCTGATTGAGCTACATTATTTATGGGATTTGTGAAAATATTATCTATAAGAGTGGCAGATGAACTGGTCACTCTTGTTGGCCTGACAATCACAGGATACATATAGTATGTATAAATTCAGCAGTTGGTGTGTTACTTTCTTTTTTAAATAAATCAATGTTGACATCCCCTAGTAGAAAACATAATTTTTCTTCATTATTAGTCAAGTCTAATGTTAATGCAAGTGAATTATTAAAAGTTCTTATATCGGTGTTACATAGGCTGATAAACATATCCAACTAAAATGTTTTTACCATTAAAAAACTTATCCAGATAACCCAAAACAAATGCTTGTAGTGTGTGAAAGTGTAAAAAGTGTTAATTCAATCGCCTCAGAATGCATTTAGATTTTGCCACCGTAGTAGTACTGAATATATTTAATGGTATAAACAGAAAGTGCTGTTTATCTTTTTATATTTGAATAACCATGTGAACTTTACCACCTTTACAGCAAAGTAGGTGAATATATCTAATGGCAAAGATAGGATGCGCTATTTCCCTTTTAACATTTGGATAACAATTAGAATTTTGCCACCTTTATAGCATTGTACTGTCTTTGATATTCAGTTTCAAATATCTTGTGCAAATGCACATGAGGTAAATGGCATTTCAATTATCATTTTAACAACATTATTGCATAATCACTTGAAACATATCAATTTAAATTTTCCAATTTGCATTATTATTTGAATAAAGCTAATCATACAGCGTGTACATCTCTGTTTCAATGAAATGTCAATACTAGTGTATGAAATTTCTAATTTTAATAAAATTATTGAATTTGAATTTGAATTTTGAGACAAAATTTGTACATATGACTGGGAAATTTAAATGTAAATGTTGGATTACATTGCCATTTTACGGATTGCCTGCGATATGTTTCTATATTAACCAGCAAGGAGAGACAGTGAGCAGTGCTGTGTGAGAGATCAACCAGCAGGGGGAGTCAGAGAAGCAGTGCTGTGTGAGAAAGAAACCAGCAGGGGGAGTCAGTGAGCAGTGCTGTGTGAGAAAGTAACCAGCAGGGGGAGTCAGTGAGCAGTGCTGTGTGAGAGAGTAACCAGCAGGGGGAGTCAGTGAGCAGTGCTGTGTGAGAGAGTAACCAGCAGGGGGAGCCAGTGAGAAGTGCTGTGTGAGAGGGTAACCAGCAGGGGGAGTGAGTGAGAAGTGCTGTGTGAGAGAGTAACCAGCAGGGGGAGACAGTGAGAAGTGCTGTGTGAGAGAGTAACCAGCAGGGGGTGACAGTGAGCAGTGCTGTGTGAGAGAGTAACCAGCAGGGGGAGTCAGTGAGCAGTGCTGTGTGAGAGAGTAACCAGCAGGGGGAGTCAGTGAGCAGTGCTGTGTGAGAGAGTAACCAGCAGGGGGAGACAGTGAGAAGTGCTGTGTGAGAGAGTAACCAGCAGGGGGGGACAGTGAGCAGTGCTGTGTGAGAGAGTAACCAGCAGGGGGGGACAGTGAGCAGTGCTGTGTGAGAGAGTAACCAGCAGGGGGAGTCAGTGAGAAGTGCTGTGTGAGAGAGTAACCAGCAGGGGGAGACAGTGAGAAGTGCTGTGTGAGAGAGTAACCAGCAGGGGGAGTGAGTGAGAAGTGTTGTGTGAGAGAGTAACCAGCAGGGGGAGACAGTGAGAAGTGCTGTATGAGAGAGTAACCAGCAGGGGGAGACAGTGAGCAGTGCTGTGTGAGAGAGTAACCAGCAGGGGGAGTCAGTGAGAAGTGCTGTGTGAGAGAGTAACCAGCAGGGGGAGACAGTGAGAAGTGCTGTATGAGAGAGTAACCAGCAGGGGGAGACAGTGAGCAGTGCTGTGTGAGAGAGTAACCAGCAGGGGGAGTCAGTGAGAAGTGCTGGGTGAGAAAGTAACCAGCAGGGGGAGACAGTGAGAAGTGCTGTGTGAGAGAGTAACCAGCAGGGGGTGACAGTGAGTAGTGCTGTGTGAGAGAGTAACCAGCAGGGGGAGTCAGTGAGCAGTGCTGTGTGAGAGAGTAACCAGCAGGGGGGGACAGTGAGCAGTGCTGTGTGAGAGAGTAACCAGCAGGGGGAGTCAGTGAGAAGTGCTGTGTGAGAGAATAACCAGCAGGGGGAGACAGTGAGAAGTGCTGTGTGAGAGAATAACCAGCAGGGGGAGACAGTGAGCAGTGCTGTGTGAGAGAGTAACCAGCAGGGGGAGTCAGTGAGCAGTGCTGTGTGAGAAAGTAACCAGCAGGGGGAGACAGTGAGAAGTGCTGTATGAGAGAGTAACCAGCAGGGGGAGTCAGTGAGCAGTGCTGTGTGAGAGAGTAACCAGCAGGGGGAGACAGTGAGAAGTGCTGTGTGAGAGAGTAACCAGCAGGGGGGGACAGTGAGCAGTGCTGTGTGAGAGAGTAACCAGCAGGGGGAGTGAGTGAGAAGTGCTGTGTGAGAGAGTAACCAGCAGGAAGAGACAGTGAGAAGTGCTGTATGAGAGAGTAACCAGCAGGGGGAGACAGTGAGCAGTGCTGTGTGAGAGAGTAACCAGCAGGGGGAGTCAGTGAGAAGTGCTGTGTGAGAGAGTAACCAGCAGGGGGAGACAGTGAGAAGTGCTGTGTGAGAGAGTAACCAGCAGGGGGAGACAGTGAGCAGTGCTGTGTGAGAAAGTAACCAGCAGGGGGAGACAGTGAGATGTGCTGTGTGAGAGAGTAACCAGCAGGGGGAGTCAGTGAGCAGTGCTGTGTGAGAGAGTAACCAGCAGGGGGAGACAGTGAGAAGTGCTGTGTGAGAGAGTAACCAGCAGGGGGGACAGTGAGCAGTGCTGTGTGAGAGAGTAACCAGCAGGGGGAGTGAGTGAGAAGTGCTGTGTGAGAGAGTAACCAGCAGGGGGAGACAGTGAGAAGTGCTGTATGAGAGAGTAACCAGCAGGGGGAGACAGTGAGCAGTGCTGTGTGAGAGAGTAACCAGCAGGGGGAGTCAGTGAGAAGTGCTGTGTGAGAGAGTAACCAGCAGGGGGAGACAGTGAGAAGTGTTGTGTGAGAGAGTAACCAGCAGGGGGAGACAGTGAGCAGTGCTGTGTGAGAGAGTAACCAGCAGGGGGAGTCAGTGAGCAGTGCTGTGTGAGAAAGTAACCAGCAGGGGGAGACAGTGAGATGTGCTGTGTGAGAGAGTAACCCCTAACCCCCCCACACACACACACACACACATACAAACACACAAACACAAGCATGCATGCACGCATATTCACACTGCAACTCGGACGTCATACAGCTCATTAGACAGCACTGGCGGTGGCCTGCTCGGTGGAAGAGTGTGGCTTGGCTGTTGGAGATCTAGTGGGCCATGCGAGTATTAAGTCAGAGTTCCACGCTTCATATTTCTCCAACCGACACAAAACCATTTTGTGAATAATTGTTAGATTTCACAATATTACCAATATCACATTGAGCTCAAACTGTATGTTGAGTTTTACACATCTATCTGTCTATCTATGTATCTAGATAGATAGATAAAGATTGCTAGATCATAACGAAGATGGATATAGCCTATCGCTAGCTAGCAAGAACACATAATTATCAGTGTCATGACATAACTATAAAGAATAGGATGCATCGCAAATATGTCTTTGTTATATGTGGGCTACTGCCGTTGTTTCTGTTCATCAAAACATTATAGCTGCACGAGCTGACTTGGATGACACAATGGGAAGCTCTTGCCCTGCCCTTAGCTTAGTAGACTTGACCGACCCAGCGCCTAAGTTGCTTGCTGTGAGAACGCGACGTAAGACAGGAGCTTGTTTATATGAGCTGCTTTGACTTAAGCAGATAGATGTATGTTTTGCACAAGAAACGCATAGCAGCCATAAGAGTTCTACTAGTGCAGGAGTAGCGATAATGTTTTCTAAAAGCTTTAAGCTGTCTTCTTATGAGGTGGAATAAGTGGTTGAGGGGAGGCTCTTTAACCCCTTCACACAGATGGCAAATTTGGTGGCAATTCTCACCTATTTAGGAGGTGCTCTGTTTAAGGCTTTATAACTCCAGGTGTGAGTACCTTAGAAACTTGGTAACTCGTTCAAATGAAACAAGACAGGTGTACCATGTTACGTATCTCGAGGGGGAACTGGACCCAAATGCAAGACTCAGAGACAGCTCAGGGAAAAACTCCACTAGGGAGTACATTGAATGGAAAGACAGGCAGGGGCAAGACAGAAACGGGTCAGGAACAGGAGTGGGGGACCACAGATGGTGCGAGGTCAGGGCCAGGCGCTCAGCCTGGGGGTTAGGAAAGGTGTGAGGGACCGCAGATGGTGCGAGGGCGCGCAGTCAGGGCCAGGCGCTCAGCTTGTGGGTCGGACAGGCACACCTCGGGCTCAGCCCCTGTTCCTGCCTGGGTAGGAACAGAAGACCAGGGCAAGAACGCAAAGCCAGGGCAGGAACAGGAGGCCAGGGTAGAAAGACAGCACAAACACTAAACACACAGGTCAACACATGATGAGAACACAAGAGATACACAAGATCGTCTGGTCCTGAACAGAGAAACGGGGCAGACTAAATACAAAACTAACGAGGACAGAACGAGGAACAGGTGGGGCGACAACTAATGAGAAAACGAGAAGGAAACACAAAGCAGGTGCGGGGACGTGGAGAACACAAGTAGAGGGAGAGAGGAAAAACACGGGGCGGACTATCAGACAAATGGAAAACCAGAAACGGATCACAAGACATCACATACCATTTATAATACAAACTTAGAATTGTTTATTTAAAAAATAGCAGTACAACATCAGTAACCTGATGAACCACTGTTATTAGTAGTAGTGATATTTCTGCATGTCAAATAATTTACTTGTAGAGTGCAGTAGTGTAATGGAAAAACAACAGACCCAATTGTCATGACATGCATGCTGCTTGTTCTGAGCAATTGACTCATTCATTGAAAGGAGCGTGTTCAAAATAATAGCAGTGTGGCTTTAATTCGAGAATGCATTCATTCTGTGAAAAAACACACTTTTTTAACGCACTGCTATTTATTTGAACACCACTGCAGTGCTGCGTTGCATCGAGTCAACCAACTTTTGGCAGGATGAACAAACTACATTCCATACAGGATGAACAAACTGCATCCTATAATTTGCTGCACTTCTTTATACGTTTCCCCTCTCCAATCAACGTTTTAATCAAATGACATTGTTCCTCTGAACAATGTTTGGAACGGCCCATTTTACTTAGCAATTCAGAAAGAAATATATTTTATAACATTGTGTGAAACATTTGCTTCCCTTCTTCCTTAATAAAGGACAATTAATGATACCTGTTTTTTCACAGAATGAATGAATTCTCTAATTAAACTCCACAAGCAGCGTGCATGTCATGACAGTTGGGTCTGTTGTTTTTCTATTACACTACTACATCTACAAGTAAATTATTTGCCATGCAGAAATATCACTCATACTAATAGCAGTGGTTCAACAGGTGACTGATGTTGTACTGCTATTTTTTTAAACACAACTGTAAATATGTAGCCTCATCCTTCACTCTTGTACCTCAATAAAACATCACTTTTACCTGTACTCTACAGTATGTATACTTTAGCCCGCATTTTTCTGTAGTTTTTTTAATGACTCCAATTTCTTTTTTACATGAATCTACCATATATCAGTGCACAGTACATTTCCATGTCCTAAGTGACAAGTATATATGCCATAGCCTATATTATGTATGATAACATAATATAATAAAATAGTATTCCATCTGCAAAATGCTGCCAAATGTTCTTCAATGAAAATTGGTAGCCTATTTCAAACATACAATGAACGATTGCACTACCACTACAGTATGTGAAATGTACTCAAAATGTGAAAATAACAATAGGCTTATCAATCATATTTGATAAGACAGTGCTAGACTGGAAAAACTAACGTGCATATGAAGCCAGTGAGACCAACCGAATATTAAAAGTCCTAAAGATGGACATTGTGGAGCGCCAGGCTCCTACTGCAGCCATTGGAGATAGAGACTGCATTCAGGCACTCAAATGTAAAAGGGCCACGTTAGCAGACCTGCTGAACATTAAGGCACAGGGGGCATTGGTGAGACCAGATATTTATTTTACCCAGAGAAGAAAAATGGATCATTCACAGCCTTCGTTCAGTCACTGGCTAAGAGCTCACTAACTCCACGGACTTTCAGAGAAGGGCTGTGGAGTTCTATACTGAATTATCGGCTTGTGAGCATAAGAAAGTGGAAGAGGTGGTACAACAGTTCGATGAGGGCCGACCGCAGGTGTCTGTGGAGGCTAATAGAGGGCTGCAGCAGACAGAGCTTTGACAGAGCTCTATACTGCCTTCAATATAAAGTCTTCAATTAATAGAACAAAGGCAATTTAACAAAAAAAGAGGCCAGGAATAGGTGAGCACAGGTACTCGTCACTGCCGTAAACTATTGCAAAAGCCAGAGTCAGTCCTGCCAACATACTTGTTGATTCACATATCAAATATTAATTCACATGCTAGAATGACGTTAAGCTGAGGTCCCATATCATACTATTTTTTGTCAATTTAATATTATTATACAAGGTCTACGAAACATGTTGAAACAAGATTTTTGAAGGGAAAATATTTTGCAATATATTAAAAAAATATATAAATCCAGTGAGTTTTTTACTCTTGCAGCTGAACAGCCCGTTTTGGGTGGGCGGTTCAGTTTTTTTTCACATGCTCTGCGTTGATTGCCTAACTAACCTGGAATCACGATCACACTTTTGCCTACACTACACTACCGCTCTGAAAAACCGAAGAACCAAATAAAAAAGAGCAAACGAAGACATTAAAAAACGTATTTTTTTTACAAAGGCAAATACATGTAACATACGTATATACAATATAGCGATTACCTCTTAACTGTTTAAATTATACTTTACTTTTCTTTACATTACTTTTCAAGCAGTCTACATGCTTTCATGCTGATAGACAGAATGGCTTCACCCTGAAGCGAAAGGTCGTTAGTCGTCACGTCAGCCGGAGACCACGCACTAGCAGCGCTTGGCGTATGATTGATGTTTTTGTGGGTTTTGCTGCTGCCCTCCCTGCCTTATTCATGCATGATTGCCTGGATTGGCGGGAGGGATTTCTGAACAGATCCATACCGCCAAACATAAATGTGTTGCTTTAATAATGTTAATAAAGCTTTAACTTTAACGACAGTGGTCCTGATTGAAATCGAATGTAGCGTTAGTTCAAGCAGGTCACGTGAGTTAAACTCTGGTTGAATCAGTTGTAATGATGATTCGCCTATCACAGTCCATTCACAGGGCGGTTTATTTAACGCCCTCAGCTAACAATGCGCTTCTCCTGCATGTTTTGTTTCACACCGCGAGTAAAAAAACCCTCCTCCACCCCTGCTCCATCCTCAAGTGTCCCTCTGTTACGTCTATCACTCCTGCTAGGCTCACCAACAATACATTGTGTAATAGAATGTACAAACTTGTCTGTGCTAGTTAAGTTTCGAATGAATGACCTTAAGCCTGTATTCTGAAAAACAAGGCTACAGAATTCAGCAAGGCCACAGCATTCTCCAGATAAAGGATTTGCCACAAAAGCAGAGTCAGTTTATGCAAAACAGGAAACGCCAAAACTCATAGATGAGTTTCTATCATAATGGAAAAATACTAGACATGAACTGAACACGTGTAATTCTAAATGCTTGATATGATTGGTTTGAATTATATGTGATGTGATGTACAAACCCCTTTTTAGCAAACAGTATATAAGTACCATAGTAGCAGAGATGGGGGTGGTAGTACGAGCGCGAGTACGAGAGAGCGTGCACGAGCGAGAGCGCGCTTCCGGAGAGCGCGCTTCCAGCGCGCTTCCAGAGGACCACAGATGTATTAACCCATTGTATTCTTATGTAAAGACTTCGATCTGACAAATAAATACAGTGTTTTAATCTTTCGAATTGAATTGAAGAGTATCCTTGATCCACCTCCTTGACCACGAAAAGCAATACAATTTAAATTGCTAACACTACCTACTGATTATATATTTTCCCCCTCTTGTCCCACTTCGGGCAACTGCTCGGAGCGGTAGCTATAGATCGACTGAGCACCCTCCTCCAGACGCAGCTGCTTCAGCTCCAGTTCCACGCCTGTCCCCTGCCTGATGATAACAGCTGTTGGCCTTCAAATCATCGCATCACCGGCTCAATTATTTAATTGACATTTGTGTCCGTTATTCTTTTTATACGCATTTTGTGATCAGCGCTCCAGAAACCGGTGCCGGTCAGCGGCGGATGGGCTCCCCCTCAGAGTCAGGTTCTGCCCAAGGTTTTTTTCCAGCTAACAGCAGAGAGTTTTTCCTTGCCCCTGTCGCCCTAGGCATGCTGTTCAGGCCCGGTTCTCTAAGCTTCATATAATAAGGCGCTATACGTATATGTCCAGTCAAGCCGGAAAGTCTGCCCACCCCTTTGACCTTCTCCACGTTTTATTACATTACAGACATATTCTACAATAGATTGAGTTCATTTTTTGTCTCAAAATTCTACACAAAATAGCCCATAATGACAAAGTGAAAACAATACATTTTTTGTCTCAAAATTCTACACAAAATAGCCCATAATGACAAAGTGAAAACATGCAATGCTCTGCCTGCCCCCCCAAAGCCAAATCCAGAAAAAATTAAAACATGGAGATGAAGCGAGAGAGAGAGAGGTCAGTTTTTTTGATCAATCTATGCTGTCTCTTCTTGATAACTAACTGTTACGCATTGCTTAGGATATAATATTCGCTAACCTAGCTTACTCAGTGAGTTGAGGATTGTGGCGAGAGTCTCCGTCTGGGAGATTTGATTTTAAATCGATTGATTACATGGTGCATCTAGCCTAGTTGTTATAGCTGCGATTCTGAAAAACATCTGCAGCATTGCATTAGCTGGCTGCACATGTGTGTGCACGCTCATGTGTGTGTGTGTGTTAGCTAGCCTACAGCTGCTTGTTGGCTAGTCAGCCCTATTTTCCTCAAACATTTGTAATACTTCACATATATTAAAATACACTATCATATCTGTCTTTCTTTCTCTCTTACGTTCTCTATCACTCTCATGGCAAAACGGCAGCTGTCAATAGAGGCAAGCCCCTCAGGCATTGATGAACCAGTTACAGTAACGTAGTTTCACATGTAAATAGAAAATAGCACAAAGAGATTGAAATGATAAAGGAATATAGCTCATATTTAATATACTTGTTTCCATATAAGATTAGATAATGATTTGGTATTATTGGGCATAAATAAAGTTGTCCTCCTGTAAGATGAGGGGGGTGGAGGTGGGTTTAAAATGTAATAAAATTATTTTATCCACTAATATACTGATTAGCCTATGCTTTAGCTTTATATGAAAGCATCTCAAATCTCATCTAGGGCTTTGAAAAAAAAATTTAATCTTCAAAATGTTAATAAATTAATTTTTTTTAAAATGCCCTGTGAGAGGTTGTGTAGAAATGCAGAAAATTAGTTTTAAAAGGCTCAAATTCTAGTTTGTTCCCCCTTGTGCCCCACCAACATCTCTTTCAATTCAATTCAGTTCAGTTCAATTTTATTTGTATAGCGCTTTTTACAGAGAAGACAAAGACGCTGTACAGGGAAACAGAAAGAAAATATAACAAAAAATCAGGCCTTAGCCCCCAACCAGCAAAACGAAGTAAAAAACTCCCTGGTCAGGGAGAAAAAACACTCAACGGTGGCAAGAAAAAACTCCCCAGTGGGAAGAAATCTCGGAAGGAACCTGGCTAGAGAGGGGGTGTCCATCCTTCGCTGGCTGGCTTGGTTTAGACTAAAGGTGACTCTGGGACTCCGGTTGCGTCAAGTCGGGAGGATAAACCAAAGGACTGGAGCAGTCTGCAAACTCTGGATGAGGGACATAACTGGAGCAGTCTGCAAACTCAGGGCGAGGAGGGCACGGGCCGGAGTAATCTGCAGCTCAGGGTGAGAGAGGGGAAAAAAAGAGGGTTAGCCCCCCCCCCCCCACCCCGACATCCTTAACTATAGGATTGACTAAAGAGGTACAGAAAGTGTGTCTGAAGCCCGAACATACATGGGAAGATTATTCCATAAGAGAGGAGCTCTGTAAGAGAAGGCTCTACCACCCATTGTAATTTTAGATATAATAGGAATTTTCAAATAGCCAGGACTTTAAGAGCAAAGTAATCTTGGGGGACAGTAAGGAATGAGTAGGTCACTAAGATATTCTGGCGCCAAACCATTTAAAGCTTTAAACGCCAGAAGTAAAATCTTATAGTCAATTCTGAATTTGACAGGCAGCCAATGAAAAGTTTTGAGAACCGGGCTGAACCCTGGCAGCTGCATTCTGTACAAGTTGGAGACAATTCAGGGCTGAGTCAGTGCACCCAGACAATAAGGCATTACAGTAATCTAGTCGAGAGGTATGAACCATTTTTTCAGCATCCTCCAGGGACAACATCTTCTTTCATTTAGATATATTCCTCAAGTGGAAGAAGGCCGTTCTTGTGATATTGTTAATATGGGGCTGAAAGGAGAGGTCTGAATCAATTGTTACACCAAGGTTTTTAACAACCTTGTTGGCGGAGACAGAGAAGCAATCTAAATTTCAGTAAAACTGTCAGAATTTATCTCGAAGGGATTTGGGACCTAATACTAATATCTCAGTCTTATCCGAGTTCAATAAGAGGACGTAACAGTGGTAACATCTGCGTAACAGTGGTAGTTAACACCATGTCTACTTGTAAAATGCTCCCAAGAGGGAGCATGTACAGGGAAAAGAGCAGAGGTGTAACGTTCCGCTCCCTTCCTGTCCGTTCTCCATGTTTTCCCTTTCCTCCCGTGTCAGGATGGATTCCCTGTGTCCGTGTTTTCCCTGTCGCTACAGGCTGGGCGTGTCCCTTCTGTCTGATTCTCTCTGTTCCCTCACTTTAGGTTCAACCTATCTCCTTTCCCCCTTCCTGCATGCATTCCGCACCAGTCAATTAGTCAATCACCCTCGGTTACATTCCTCATGCTTTTGGTTATTGGTTTCAATTTCACTCCCCTACTTATACCTCTCGCTGGCTGCTATTCGGCACCAGTTCGTTAACGTTGTTCGTGCGTGTCATGGTCTCCTGTATGTTGGTGCTGTTTTAACTAAAACTCTGCTGTGGGTTCCCCCGATCTACCTCCTTGGTTCCTAGACCAGTGTGCCACTTGGATCCAGCCTGTAGCAGTCCAGTCTCCCTGTATGTGTTGCGATACCCCCGCCAAGACTAACGTTGCCTGCGCAGTTGGATTCTCTGCCTCCAGCCCAGTTCCTGTTGGACCCTCCGGTCCAGAGTCCGTTCCTGTGATCCAGTTCCTGTTGGACCTCCCGGTCCAGATCAAGTCCAGTTCCGGTTCGGAACAAGACCTTGTTCCCGTGATCCAGTTCCTGTTGGACCTCCCGGTCCAGATCAAGTCCAGTTCCGGTTCGGAACAAAACCTTCGTTCCCGTGATCCAGTTCCTGTTGGACCTCCCGGTCCAGATCAAGTCCAGTTCCGGTTCGGAACAAAATCTTCGTTCCCGTGATCCAGTTCCTGTTGGACCTCCCGGTCCAGATCAAGTCCAGTTCCGGTTCGGAACCAATCCTTCATTCCCGTGATCCAGTTCCTGTTGGATCTTCCGGTCCAGATCAAGTCCAGTTCCGGTTCGGAACAAACCTTCGTTCCCGTGATCCGGTTCCAGTGTGGGCCTCCTGGCCCAATACAAGCCCAGCTCCGGTTTGGAGCAGTTCGCTACTTCCTGGACACTCTTTGACTTTTTGTTAAGTTTGTGTTGAGCTTGGGACTACCCCAAAGCTCCTAATAAACACCCATTCCTGTTTCCCTGTCTCTTGGTCGTGCATTTGGGTTCAGCCCGTGTTTGGTTCGTGACAGAACGAACTGGTCTTAAAACATGGACCCAGCCGACCTCGAGCGGATCCGCCACGCCTTCCGCACCCAATCCGCGGTCAGCGACCAACAGGGCCACCGGATGGACGACGTGTTGGAAGTGCTGGGGAGGCTTACGGAGCAGGTTGCTCAACTAGCGCCTCACCTGCCCCTTCCTCGGATCCCTGTGGGCCCAACACCCGAACTGTCTCCCGAGGTTCCGGTCCCCTCTCCTGGCCGGGAGCCCAGAGTTCAACACCCCGAATTATACCGCGGGGGGCTGGGGAGGTGCCGAGAATTTTTAATGAAGTGCGACATTGTTTTTCGCATGCAGCCCACTTCCTTCGCCTCCGACCCATGCAGAATCGCCTTTGTCATGAGCAGCCTGGGAGGCAGTGCCCTGGAGTGGGCCACAGCTATTTGGGACAGTCAGGCTCCTACGTGCAACAACTTCGCCCTCTTCACCGCGGAGATGCGGCGCGTCTTTGACCACCCGATCTGCGGTCTAGACGCTACCCAGCGCCTCCTACAGGTCCGGCAGGGCAGCCGCAGCGTAGCGGAGATGGCTATCCAGTTCCGCACCCTCGCTGCTGAGGCGGGATGGAACGACACCTCCCTTCAGGGGGCCTTTCGTCAGGCTCTCAGTGAAGAGCTGAAGGACCAGCTAGCTACTCGGGAGGAGGCTAACTCGCTCAATGGCCTCATCAGTTTGGCTATAGCCATTGATAACCGTCTCAGAACCCGGGCCCGTGAGCGAGAGAAGAATCCCTCTCGTCTTCCGCCCTATGCCCCTTCCCGGGCTCGCCAACCCTCTCCCGTCCAGGGACCGAAAGTCGTCGCTTTGTCTCCCGAGGAGGAGCCCATGCAACTGGGCAAGATCACGGTGGACGCCGAGGAGCGCCAACGCCGTTTCCGCACCCAGTCCTGTTTCTACTGTGGCAAGACAGGCCACCAAATAGCTTCTTGTCCCATCCGCCCAAAGGAAAGGGGCTCACCAGTAAGACTGGGTGTACTGACGAGCTCCATCATCCCAAACCATGCGGCCCAGAACCGCCTTGAATTCAAGGTCACTCTCCTGTGGAGGGACAACACCGCCTCTACATTGGCCCTAATCGACTCCGGGGCCGATTCCAGTTTCATTGATATCACCTTTGTCAAGAGGTACGGGATCCCCACGGAGGCCTTACCCAACCCCATCACTGCTCACGCCCTGGACGGTAGGAGTCTGGGGTTAGTTACCCACTCCACCGTTCCCCTACAGCTCCTTGTTTCTGGCAATCATCGGGAGACGATCCAACTCCTACTGATTCACTCCAAACAGTCCTCCATGGTCCTGGGACAGACCTGGCTGCGCCTCCACAACCCACACATCGATTGGCTAGCCGGTCGCATCCTGGCATGGAGCGGTCACTGCCTAGCCAACTGTCTCCGCTCTGCTCTACCCCCCCCGGGGGCCACGAGCAACAGACCTATCCCTCCTGTACCCGACCTAGCCAATGTTCCCAACCATTATCATGACCTGTCGCAAGTATTTTCCAAGTCACGTGCTCTGTCTTTGCCTCCTCACAGACCCTACGACTGTTGCATCGACCTGCTGGCGGGAGCCAAGCTTCCATCTGGTCGCCTCTACAGCCTGTCGGGGCCGGAGAAGCTGGCCATGGAAACCTACATCCACGAGTCACTTGCGTCAGGCATAATCCGTCCCTCCTCATCCCCGGTTGGTGCAGGGTTCTTCTTCGTTGGGAAGAAGGACGGCTCATTGCGGCCCTGCATCGACTACCGGGGCCTCAATGAGGTTACGGTCCGTAATAAATATCCTCTTCCCCTCATTAACACTGCCTTTGAACCCCTCTCCCAGGCAGTCATCTTCACCAAACTCGACCTCCGTAACGCGTACCACCTGGTGCGTATACGCGAGGGGGACGAGTGGAAGACTGCATTCAACACCCCGTTGGGCCACTACGAGTACCTGGTGGTCCCGTTCGGCCTCACTAATGCCCCAGCAGTCTTCCAGGGGATGGTGAATGATGTCCTGCGTGACCTGTCGGGCAAAAGTGTTTTTGTTTATATAGATGACATCCTCATTTTTTCCAAATCCCCCCAGGAACACGTTCTCCACGTCCGGGAGGTTCTCCAGCGGCTACTGGAGAACCAGCTCTTCGTGAAAGCCGAGAAGTGCTCGTTCCACGTCTCGTCTGTCCCGTTCCTCGGCTTCATTATCGAGAAGGGCAGTATCCGGGCGGACCCTACCAAAGTCAAGGCGGTGACAGAATGGCCCCAACCATCCTCACGTAAGCACCTCCAACAGTTCCTCGGGTTCGCCAATTTTTATCGTCGGTTCATCCGCAATTACAGTGTCATTGCTGCCCCACTTACCAAACTCACCTCCACGTCCATTCCCTATTGCTGGAATCCCGAGGCTCAACGGGCCTTCGAACAACTCAAGGCCCGATTTTCCACTGCCCCCATTCTCTGTCACCCCGACACCACCCGTCAGTTTACTGTGGAGGTTGATGCCTCCGACACCGGGGTGGGGGCCATTCTGTCTCAGCGTGCCGCCTTGGACAGCAAGCTCCATCCCTGTGCCTTCTTCTCCCGGAGACTGTCCTCCGCTGAGCGCAATTATGATGTCGGGGACCGGGAACTCCTAGCGATAAAGCTGGCACTGGAGGAATGGCGTCATTGGCTGGAGGGGGCAGGTAACCCATTTATTGTCCTCACGGACCACCATAATTTAATTTATATTAGGTCCGCCAAGAGGCTTAACGCCCGTCAGGCTAGGTGGTCGCTGTTTTTTGCCCGTTTTAATTTTTCAGTAACCTTCCGCCCTGGCTCTCGTAACACCAAGGCTGATGCCTTGTCCCGCATTTTTTCCCCCCCCTCCAGTCCTGCTGACCCGGAGCCCATTATACCCACTTCCTGTATTGTGGCTGCGGTGTCCTGGGAGATCGAAGAAGTCGTGAAGGCCGCCCAGGCCTCCCAACCGGATCCCCGCAATAACCCTAACCCCTCTCTGTTTGTGCCCGACTCTGTCCGTCCCCAGGTTCTGGAATGGGTTCACGCCTCCCGTCTGGCTTGTCACCCAGGGGTTGCCAGAACCATCGCCCTGGTCAGGAGGAGCTTTTGGTGGCCCACCCTCAAGGGGGATACCCGTGCGTTTGTCCTAGCCTGCCCCGTTTGCGCCAGGAGCAAGGCATCCCACCAGCCTCCCTCCGGGCTTCTCCACCCCCTCCCTGTCCCGGGCCGTCCTTGGAGTCACATTGGGGTAGACTTCGTCACCGGGCTACCATTGTCAGAGGGCAACACCACCATCCTGACTATTGTGGACCGGTTCTCCAAGGCGGTTCACTTTATCCCTCTTCCCAAACTCCCTTCCGCCCTCGAAACAGCGGAGCTCCTGGTGCTGCACGTTGTCAGGCTGCACGGGATCCCATCCGACATCGTATCGGACCGTGGGCCCCAATTCTCCTCCCAGGTGTGGAAGGCGTTCTGTGTGGCCCTGGGTGCGTCGGCTAGTCTGTCGTCGGGGTTCCATCCCCAGACTAACGGCCAGGCGGAGAGGGCGAACCAGGACCTGGGGGCCGCCCTGCGGTGCATTACTGCTCGCAACCCCGCTTCCTGGAGCCGTTTCCTCCCTTGGGTGGAGTATGCGCATAACTCCCTGAAGTGCGCATCCACGGGGATGTCGCCCTTCGAGTGCTCATTGGGGTACCAACCTCCCCTCCTCCCGGCCCAGGAAGCCGAGGTGGCAGTTCCCACCGTCAAGTCCCACTTCCTGAGATGCAAGCGGACGTGGAAACTCACACGCACCGCACTCCTTCGCTCAAACTCCCGTACCCAGCGTCTGGCGGACCTTCACAGGACCGCAGCCCCGCAGTACAGGGCCGGTCAGCAGGTCTGGCTGTCCACAGCCAATATTCCCCTCCCCACGTCATCCAAGAAACTTCAACCCCGGTTTATTGGTCCCTTCCCCATTGTTTGCCTGGTCAACCCCGTTTCTGTTAAACTCTCCCTTCCTGTTTCCCTTAAGGTCCACCCCGTTTTCCACGTGAGCCAAATAAAGCCTGTCGCCTCCAGCCCCCTCAGTGCCCCGGCGGTCACTCCACCCCCGCCCCGGATCATCGACCACGCCCCGGCCTACACGGTGAGTCGGATACTCGACATTCGCCGCAAGGGCCGGGGCTTCCAATACCTGGTCGATTGGGAGGGTTATGGCCCGGAGGAGCGGTCCTGGCTCCACAAGAGCCTCATTCTGGACCACTCTCTCATCTCGGACTTTCACAAGCAGTTCCCGGACAAGACTAGGCCTCCGGATACGCCAGGTGGCGTTCTTTGAGGGGGGGGTACTGTAACGTTCCGCTCCCTTCCTGTCCGTTCTCCATGTTTTCCCTTTCCTCCCGTGTCAGGATGGATTCCCTGTGTCCGTGTTTTCCCTGTCGCTACAGGCTGGGCGTGTCCCTTCTGTCTGATTCTCTCTGTTCCCTCACTTTAGGTTCAACCTATCTCCTTTCCCCCTTCCTGCATGCATTCCGCACCAGTCAATTAGTCAATCACCCTCGGTTACATTCCTCATGCTTTTGGTTATTGGTTTCAATTTCACTCCCCTACTTATACCTCTCGCTGGCTGCTATTCGGCACCAGTTCGTTAACGTTGTTCGTGCGTGTCATGGTCTCCTGTATGTTGGTGCTGTTTTAACTAAAACTCTGCTGTGGGTTCCCCCGATCTACCTCCTTGGTTCCTAGACCAGTGTGCCACTTGGATCCAGCCTGTAGCAGTCCAGTCTCCCTGTATGTGTTGCGATACCCCCGCCAAGACTAACGTTGCCTGCGCAGTTGGATTCTCTGCCTCCAGCCCAGTTCCTGTTGGACCCTCCGGTCCAGAGTCCGTTCCTGTGATCCAGTTCCTGTTGGACCTCCCGGTCCAGATCAAGTCCAGTTCCGGTTCGGAACAAGACCTTGTTCCCGTGATCCAGTTCCTGTTGGACCTCCCGGTCCAGATCAAGTCCAGTTCCGGTTCGGAACAAAACCTTCGTTCCCGTGATCCAGTTCCTGTTGGACCTCCCGGTCCAGATCAAGTCCAGTTCCGGTTCGGAACAAAATCTTCGTTCCCGTGATCCAGTTCCTGTTGGACCTCCCGGTCCAGATCAAGTCCAGTTCCGGTTCGGAACCAATCCTTCATTCCCGTGATCCAGTTCCTGTTGGATCTTCCGGTCCAGATCAAGTCCAGTTCCGGTTCGGAACAAACCTTCGTTCCCGTGATCCGGTTCCAGTGTGGGCCTCCTGGCCCAATACAAGCCCAGCTCCGGTTTGGAGCAGTTCGCTACTTCCTGGACACTCTTTGACTTTTTGTTAAGTTTGTGTTGAGCTTGGGACTACCCCAAAGCTCCTAATAAACACCCATTCCTGTTTCCCTGTCTCTTGGTCGTGCATTTGGGTTCAGCCCGTGTTTGGTTCGTGACAAGAGGACCCAAAACCGATCCTTACGGTACTCCAAAGTTCACCCTAGAAACTTCATGCCCCCCCAATCAAAGTAGTATAGAAATGGCCCTAGAGTCGGTGTCCTGTGGAGAGGCCGGCCAGTGTGATTATGGTGGTGGTCAGCAGTAGAGGGACTGCGCCCCGGTTAGATGCTAAATTTTACCAGCCACCCCAAAATTTTACCAGACACCTTTAAAAAATATATATTTTTTCAAATTACACTACAATAATGTCTTAGATACATTATCGAAAATGCATACTCCTGTTTATAGCCCTAATAAAATAGTATTTATTATACACTGCTCAAAAAAAATTAAGGGAACACTTAATCATCACAGTATAACACCAAGTCTATTAAACCAAACCAATCATGCTGGATGATGTTGCAGGCAGCATAACATTCGCCACGGCATCTCCAGACTCTTTCACGTCTGTCACATGAGCTCAGTGTGAACCTGCTCTCATCTGTGAAGAGAACGGGGCGCCAATGGCGAACCTGCCAATTCTGGTGTTCTCTGGCAAATGCCAATCGAGCTGCACGGTACTGGGCTGTGAGCACAGCGTTGGGCCCTCATGCCACCCTCATGGAGTCTGTTTCTGACAGTTTGGTCAGAAACATGCACACGAGTAGCCCGCTGGAGGTCATTTTGTAGGGCTCTGTATCTCCTCCAAACTCTTGAAACTGTGCTGGGAGACACAGCAAACCTTCTTGCGATGGCACATATGGATTTGCCATCCTTGAGGAGCTGGACTACCTGTGCAACCTGAATGGGCTGCAGGTACCGCCTCATGCTACCAGTAGTGACAAGCGCACTAGCAAAATGCAAAACTAGAGAAAAATCAGTCAGGAAGGATAAGGAGAGAGAAATGGTCTGTGGCCACCACCTGCAAAACCATTTACTTTTTGGGGGTTGTCTTGCTGTTGCCTCTCCTGTCCATCTGTTGTCACTTTCCTTTGCACCAAAGCATGTGAAATTGATTCACAATCGTTTACGCTTCCTATCTGGACAGATCGATATCCCAGAAGTTTAATTGACTTGGTGTTATACTGTGTTGATTAAGTGTTCCCTTAATTTCTTTGAGCAGTGCATAATGTATTACAGGTCAAATAGTCAAACATTGTGTATAAATGTATTACATAGCCTACATTTCATATGTAGCCTACATAAGACAAACCCCAATTTCAAAAAAGTATGTAAGCCTACTGTCCCAATATTTTTGGAATTGGGGTTTGTAAGTAGGCTAATAATCAGAGAAGTTTAAGGATTACAGCTAGGTAAAGCTTGAGACAACATAAACAAAACACATTATTTACTTTAGGCATTGTTGCTGCCAGTGGTGCGGGCCGTTTAACTCCCGTTATATGTCTCCACATGCCAGATAAATAGTTATTCAATTATCTATTATCTAATACTAGATACGTTAGCTAACGTATGCTGTTTTTCAGAACGGACGAATGTCAGCAACGTTACAGTGAGCTGTCTGGAGATATCATTTTTACCTCAGAGCGTATTGGTCAGTTAGTTTTACTGTGCGATGGTCATCTTGCTAGAATTGCTGGTAACACTTTACAATAAGGGAACACAACTCATGCCTTAACTCAGTGTTTTTCAACCTTTTTTGAGCCATAGCACATTTTTTTACATTAAAAAAACCCTGAGTCACACCACCAACCAAAAGTGTTACTAATTAAGTGAAGTTGGATAATTTCCCACGGCACACCTGACGATCTCTCACGGCACACTAGTGTGCCGCGGCACAGTGGTTGAAAATCACTGCCTTAACTAATGCACTACTCATCATGATTTCATCATGATTTAATGCATGAATTAATGCATGATCTATCATGAACTCTGTGTGGCTCAATATTAATAAATGATCAAGGCATTATCAGTTCATGTGATTACTTTACTCTTAATGTATCATCAATTAATGAACATCAACTCACAGTTAAGTCATACATGAAGTCACATGTCATCAAAGTAGCTGCAAGCCAGTTAGGTAGACAAAAGCTTCTCAGACCATCAGTGGTGGATTTATCCATTTTGGGGCCCCCAAAACTCTCCCTGACAGTGTGCTGACAAAGCTGTTTGCTTTTAAAACAACTGATTAGTGAAATTCATATTTTAATAAATCACCCATTTTTATAACAGCATCATTTATAATGTATAATTTGTCATTATTTTTCAATATTAGCCTATTTGCAATATTCAATAACTCAGACTAATAAGCTGTTCGGTGAATCCTATGCCTACTTCTAATATGTTTCTACTAAAACTATGGCGCTTTAGTCATATTTTCAACCCAGTTATACCATAATACAGAATAATCAATCCGTGATTTTACTTGACACAATAACAAATATATAGTATTGATGTTTTACTTATCGTACAGCCAAAAAAAGACTCTGGTTGGTCAACATATGACTCACTCAACATATGACTCTGATTAGGGAACGGGTACAATAATAATGAATAACTTACAATTACACGCATGCTAGGACCGTGAAAATAGAAAAAGTGAAGTTAAAAAATAAAAATAGGAAGTAAATGATAAATGGAAGAGTAAAATAAATTATTTATTTATTTATTTTATCGACTGATTGAAGGCTAAGGAAATGATTAAAAGCGTTTTTATTTTTTACAATCCAGATAACGCGTTTGTGACTTTTGTCGCCTTTCGGTTTCCGTATACAAGGACCACAACCGTAAAGTATGGTTGTTCAAACTTCCATAAAAACTGAATCACAGAACCAAAAAGGGTCGGCGGAGCAAGAGGTCCAACTTCGGTGCTGCAGTTGGAATCTATTAGACAGAAAACAGGCGCTCATTGAATGAATGGAAGTCAATGGAGTTTTTACAAAACAGTTTGCTAAATGGGTCATTATCAGACATACAAAGTGAAAAGTCTCCTTTTTCTTTTTAGATTATATAGGCCTAGGTTGTCAGGAACCAGTACTACTACTTACAACCCGTTATGATTGTGACTATCCAACGAAAACCAACTTTAAATCTGGCTAGCGCAGGGCAGATGCGCGTCACTCTAAGCATACGTTATGTAACTTTAGTTGCAAAGCTAACTGAAGACACTACTGCGCATGCCTGATAACTTCCTCTTGTGCGGACAAAACATCTGATGGGAAAAAGCGCCATTTGCGTATCTTGTCATATATTTAAAATTTTTGACAGAACTCTGTGGTATGGATCTATTTTTTACAGGCTATCTATGGTATGAATCCAGCTAGCAAACTTAAATGTGCTGCAGAAAATTCTAGATAAAACCGAATGCTTTTAACCCTCTGAAACTACATGAATGTTACTTAAATTCCAGTAAGTAGCTTAAGTAGCTAGTTTGCTCATTGTAAATGCGTAATTCTCTACTACTGACTCATCTCAGACACTAATGGCTAGCAAGCTAGCTGCTATGAGGCCTACTGTCACTTGTAATTTTGCTTGCTGGCTTGCCAATGTCCAGTAGTAGTTACATTTATTTAGGCTAGTTCAGTGGCATTAGTATTAGAACACACAAGGATTTGCATATTGCTGCTAACTATAACATTAGCTACTTAGGCAAATGTTAAATTGCATAATTCCCTTTTTTACAAATTTTACAAGTAAACTTTTTATGTATCTAACGTTACCCTGTCATGTGAGCTCAGGACTGGACTTATTGAAATAATTAGATTTTGCGAGGACCATGTACAGTAGCCTAACTTAGTTATCCTTCAGTTGCCACCAGAAATGAGTGTGTGTGTGTGTGTGTGTGTGTGTGTGTGTGTGTTAAAATGGTCTCTGGTGATAGATGTGATCTTTTGCCTCCTATCTGTGCGTGCATATTCAGTGTGCAAGAAAACTCATGAACTTTATTCGGTGATCTCGGACAAAAAAAATATTGAATTGATAGATTAGATTCAATTACTTTACATGATGTCGTAATAAACCTACATGTAGTTCAACCTTTTCATACTGATTTCTGTAGGCTATCCGTCAGCTTGTCATCATCACGTGTTCAAGAAGACCAACCAGAGTCATCTCCGATGATTAAAACAACTACCTTTGTATTGTGTCAAGTATAATCACGCATGGATTATTATTCTTATATGTATTGTGGATATAAATGGGTGCAGTGCACTGGAAGCCATATTGGTTGCTGTAACTTCGGCAATAGAAGCAAGCAGTTAAGTCCGTTCAATATCATAGAGTTCAGTGTATTGCCCACTTTTTTTGGGGTGTCTATCTCTCTGAGTGCCATTCTAGTTTTGATTTGTAAATGATCTTCTTTTAACAGTTGGGTCGTGGGAGATATGGCAGGACATGGAGGAGGCGGAAATGGGTTTTTGGGATTTTGGGGTATCGGAGGAAACTGCCAGTTCTGAGACTGGTGACGACTGCTCCCATTCATCAGAAGACACGTTCGTCGGGGGACCACAATAATAAGTGATAAGTGTCGTTGCCACTGCTGGATACACACATTTCACTGTTAACCACAGCAGGAGCTTTATTGATCCTAACAGTGGGGGACATACACCAAATATAGAGAGGGCTAAGGGGATTTATAAAAATCAGATATGGCGACTGAAAGGAAATGGGAGTGAGGTCATTTTGAATGTCTTAATAAATTGTGTTCCACATGTATAATGAATAAAACTTTGATGTTCTATTTGGATGACTTTTGACTGGTTTATTTTAATATTAGGTTTTCAAGGGTGCAGATATCATTGAGCTATTAAGTAATAGTGATTTGATAATCATTACTATATGAAGAATTGTGTGTGACTTTACTTGAAGGGTCACAATTTATTGAACTCATAATTAAGTAATGATTAACTCATGGTTAACAAATGCTTGCCTCTTATCAATGTACATTAAGTAATCATTTACAAATTAGTATCATACCATGACTTTACTTAGACCTTTCCCTGGTCCAACTACTCCTCTCCCTGGTCCAACTACTCCTCTCTCTGGTCCAACTACTCCTCTCCCTGGTCCAACTACTTCTCTCCCTGGTCCTCTTCCTCTCCCTCGTCCAACTATTCCTCTCCCTTGTCCAGACATAATTTATTCTCTCTCTGCTCCTCTGTGTTCTTTTGTATCCACTTTGAACAAAATCAATCCAAAAAGTCCCCTTTTTACTGTGTATGTCCATGTATTTGAAAGAACTTCAACACCTGGCTATGTCTCTGATTGAGATGGGAATCAGCTGTGGTTGGTCTGTTTTACACAACTTTCATAAAATCAGCTATTTCTCAATGTTTCAATGATCTGTTCATTCAAAAATGCTTATCAGCTGTTTCAAAATAGCTTTTGAGCTGCTGTTGTTGCAGAAGTAGAGGCTTTATACTATATTTAAGGTTTTGAAAACTAGGTTTTCGTTTGCTGCCATGTTGTGTGCAAGCATTTGTAAATAAGACAAGAAAGATCCATAATTGTGGTGTTGGGTAAGCTTGTATGTAATTTTTTTTTAACCATTTTAGAAACGTGTTAATTGACTGCATATTCTGTGAAAACAACATGAATTGTGTTATGGTATGGTCCACAACAGACGGATGTTGTGCTAATTGAGTTTAGAGTTTTGAAAATGTGACTACAGATTGGACAAAAGGATGTTAGCGATTGTAAAAAAAACTGTAAGAGGGTAACAGCGAAAGTAAATCAACATAAAACATTAAACAAACCAAAGACCTCTTGCCCTTATGAAAACATAAAACAAACCAAGGGATTACTCTCGCTTTGTTTGGGAATACTGTCCCAAAGGATCATTGTCTCCTTTTTTTAACCATAAAGTCTCGCAAGAGTTCTGGAGTACTCTGAATACTGGGAAAAGGCTCTCGCATTCGTGATTTCCCTCAATGCAATTTAAGTTCTGAAACACCAAGAAACACAACAAGATTGTATAGGTTTTATGAAAACATTTATTTTTTCCGCTTCTGAACTCACCCTATCATTTTCTAAATGGATTGCGTCAACACCTGGCAGCATAATTCAGAATCATAGCTTTTCGATCAGCAGACACAAGCACCGAAATCTGCGGTTGGATTCTGTTCGGTAGGTAATGAATGGTATCGGTCGTATGGGTTAATGTTACAGGACTCCGTACACAACCAGGCAGCTTGGCTAGAGAGCTGTAAACGTCGAAGCGCTTACTATTGTAGCTGGAAAGATTAAAACTTTTATGGAAGCAATATTTATTTCTTTAAGCCTTTATTTCTTGTAATTTTGATGGTTATGACTTACAGCTAATGAAAACCCAAATTCAGTGTCTCAGAAAATTTTAATATTGTGAAAAAGTTCAATATTGGAAACTCATGGTGTCACACTCGAATCAGCTAATTAACTCAAAACACCTGCAAAGGTTTCCTGAGCCTTTAAATGGTCTCTCAGTCTGGTTCAGTAGGCTACACAATCATGGGGAAGACTGCTGACTTGACAGATGTCCAGAAGACAGTTATTGACACCCTCCACAAGGAGGGTAAGCCACAAAAGGTCATTGCTAAAGAAGCTGGTTGTTCTGTATCCAAGCATATTCATAGAAAGTTGAGTGGAAGGAAAAAGTGTGGTAGGAAAAGGTGCACAAGCAACAGGGATAACCGCAGCCTTGAGAGGATTGTCAAGCAAAATCCATTCAAGAATTTTGGGGAGCTTCACAAGGAGTGGACTGAGGCTGGAGTCAGTGCATCAAGAGCCACCACGCACAGACGAATCCAGGACATGGGCTACAAATGTCGCATTCCTCGTGTCAAGCCACTCCTGAACCAGAACGTCAGAAGCGTCTTACCTGGGCTAAGGAGAAAAAGAACTGGACTGTTGCTCAGTGGTCCAAAGTCCTCTTTTCAGATGAAAGTAAATTTTGCATTTAATTTGGAAATCAAGTTCCCAGAGTCTGGAGGAAGAGTGGAGAGGCACAAAATCCACGTTGCTTGAAGTCCAGTGTGAAGTTTCCACAGTCAATGATGATTTGGGGTGCCATGTCATCTGTTGGTGTTGGTCCACTGTGTTTTCTGAAGTCCACAGTCAACGCAGCCATCTACCAGGACATTTTAGAGCACTTCATGCTTCCTTCTGCTGACAAGCTTTATGGAGATGCTGATTTCATTTTCCAGCAGGACTTGGCACCTGCCCACACTGCCAAAAGTACCAAAAGCTGGTTCAATGACTATGGTATTACTGTGCTTGATTGGCCAGCAAACTCGCCTGACCTGAACCCCATAGAGAATCTATGGGGTATTGTCAAGAGGAAGATGAGAGACACCAGACCCAACAATGCAGACGACCTGAAGGCCGCTGTCAAAGCAACCTGGGCTTCCATTACACCTCAGCAGTGCCACAGGCTGATCGCCTCCATGCCACGCCGCATTGATGCAGTAATTCATGCAAAAGGAGCCCCAATCAAGTATTGAGTGCATAGAAATGAACATACTTTTCAGAAGGCTGACATTTCTGTTTAAAATATCCTTTTTTTATTGATCTTATGTAATATTCTAATTTTCTGAGACACTGAATTTGGGTTTTCATTAGCTGTAAGCCATAATCATCAAAATTACAAGAAATAAAGGCTTGAAATATTTCACTCTATGTGTTACAGCTAATCTGTTACCAGATGAAAAGGGTAGAAGAGCTGTGGCATCTTAAAACTTTACCAGTGTAGCCTAATGGGATTGCGTAGACTATGAATATGCCACCATGTCACCAAATTGCACCTTTTTTATTATTATCCATGCTTGCAAGCAGACGCCTACATTATCACTTGAGAACTGATCAAGGACCCTATTTTGCATGTCCATATCACAACTTCACTCAATGTCAAAAACAGACACCAGATCAGCACTATACTTTTTAACACATGCCTATGATAATCAATACAATTTTTATAAAAAATTAGTTTAATCCTTTAGAGATCTTCTGAAATGTTTATTTTTGTTTACATTTAGCGTGGGGTTATCAGAGTGTTTTCAAGTACAACTAAAGGTATTTAATCATCTGTATCTTGTCCAAAATGTTTGTTGTACCTCTCTGATATTATTGAATAAAAAAATAAACAACATTGAAAACATAAGCAGTCGCCTGCTTGAGCCTTCGCTTTCAGCTTGTGACCGTTGCCGGTAGCAGTGAGCCTTCACCTTCGACCTCACCTTCACACTTTTGTCACGTTTCACCCCGGATAGGGGTACCTTACTTAATCTTACAAGAGTATGACAAAACAGCTAAGAATGTTTTGGAAACCTGCTAGCTAGATAATCGATAATCTTATGGCCTATTATCCATCTTTCCTTACTACCCAGTGCTCAAGGAATGTATTTTTCCCTCCGCTTCCTGCTGCAAAACCTTTATAAATTGTAGTCTGTGAGCTGAGGTCCTGATTAAAAAATGCCCTCCTCTCAGCTGTGAATGTCAGTGTCACTACTAATGCTACCAGGCTTGGGTGTGCTTGTCACAACCCATTGTGCTGCTGCAGCTGGCTTATCCAAATGTGGAAGCATTGTGTACAGCCAACTTGAAGCAATCTAAGTATTTTTTAGTAGTACTTTTAGTAGTAGAGATGGTCAGAAGAAGCAATGCAAGTATATAGAGCTGCTGTAGTTCACTATCAGGTAGGCTACTATGTCACGGGACGCCGTTATTGTTTAATGGTGTGGGAAACATTGTACTCTGTCCTATGTCTTCAAATCCGAAGTATCCAACCTTCTTCGAGAAAAAAACTTTTTCGTTTTTTTTACGTGGTTTGTGGGCATTAATTTTTCCCTTTTTAGCCTCAATTAGTGTTTTGTTCTCCAGAAGCTTTTTGCCCTATATTCACCTTCTCAAATGAATGTAAGTTACAAAAAAACATTTGATACCTATCAGTAGTCCTGTTCAATCCATTGGGGTGCTGCTCTGAGTAAAAAAAATGAAACAAAAACCTCTGGGGTGAGGGGAAGGCGTGATGGAAGTTAAAGGGCACTCAGAGGCAGATTAACCTTTGAGTCCTGGAACTGAGCTGTCACCCGGCGGCATAGCCATAAGATACATTTGTTGCTTGTCCTTGTGACAACAGGACAAAAGTAGTCCTCATTACACCCCTATGGAGGAGGAGGAGGCCAGATGGCTGAAAGAGGCAGAACATGAGGGTGAAGCAGAGAAAGGCAAAGGGAAAACATGAGAAAAAGGAGGAAGCAATGAGGCAGGCTGCTCTAGTGCCTTCAGCCATGGCAAGGTGTGAGGAGGACAATACCCTTCAGCCTGAGGAAGAGGAGGTGGTGGAGGCTACAGCTACATTGTACATTGCGATGGAGGTGGAATCTTCTCATGCTCTTGAGCCTAAGCATGTGAAGGGAGAGATAGCTGTACACAGATTATAAGCCCTACAGTCTGAAGAAGGGGAGAATGAGATAGTGGCTGCTTCCCTACACAAGAGGAAGCGAGGCAGGAGACGGCACTTGCTGCTTCACCTCTGCCACAGAACAGACCAAAAGTGTCGGCGTCTCGGAATATCATTAGATAGCCTATTAGGTACAGACTTCCTTTGCAAATATGGTTTCTGGTTGATACACGCTGAGTAGTAAACCCGATTAATAGCTTAATGGTGTACTGCATTTTGCCTTTTGTTAAAACCACAGAACTCTATAAGAACAGATATGTGGTTAAAACTCGAAAACATTGCATGCATTGTCCTGTAATTACACTGTAAATAAACTTACGTATAGATTACTATCAACCTAACCATACGACTTTTAAAGCTTGTTTCCAACACACAATTGTATTTGAAATAATAGGTGAAATAATACAATTGTACTAGAAGTGTATTTCAAATACCCACAAATTATACTATTTATTAGTGTCCTTAAGTACACTAAAAGTAGTCCCATTTTAACATACAAACTGCTCTTGAAGTACATTTAAGTACAACGTAAGTTCTACCTTTAAACAACTTTAGTGCACTTAGTATACTTAAAGCGCTGCCAATTTAGCACAAAGTACATTATTAGTACATAAGTGCTAAAAGTACACTTTTTAAAAGTGTACTTCAAGTATAGTTTCAAGCACACCATAATACTTTTAAAGTTCGTTTCATACACATTGGTGATATAATTAAATTGTACTGCAAATGTATTTAAGATGCCAACAAATCATACTTTTTATTAGTGCACTTAAATATAATTAAGTACACTAAGAAAATGTCCAATTTTAACATCCAGACTGCACTTGAAGTACATTTAAGTACAGCTTAAGCTCCACTTTTGAACAACTTAAGTACACTTAGTATACTTAAAGCACTACCAATTTAGCACAAAGTACATAATTAGTACATAAGTGCTAAAAGTACACTTTTAAAAAGTGTACTTCAAGTATAGTCTCAAACACACCGCAATACATTTAAAGTTTTTTTCAAATGCACTGGTGACATTATGAAATTGTACTGCAAGTATATTTAAGATACCAACAAATCATACTTTCTGTTAGTGCACTTGAATATACTTAAGTACGCTAAAAACAGTCCCATTTTAACATACCGACTGCACTTTAAGTATACTTAAGTATGACCTATGTTCCACTTTTGAACAACTTTAGTGCATTTCGTACACTTAAAGAGCTGCCAATTTAGCACAAAGTACATAAGTATACTTTTAAAAACAATATTTCAAGTATAATCTTTTTTCACCATGGGAATACACCCTCTAACTATATAGTTTGTCGGTAAATGTTGAGCACTAGGTACCCTTTAGTGCTTGGAAAATGGTGAGTATTGTTGGGCTGAATGGCCTGTTCTCATCGTTATGTTATCAGTCAGGTGATCAGTCTGTTAGCCCATAAGTTTGTCCAAGGGATGGTTTACCTGGACCTAATATTTCTTCTCTCTTGATTGATTGAGCTGTGAGTCTGTCTTTCTGTAAGTCAGTCACCCCCGTACATGGCTCTCCTCCATCACAAACTCATTATTTTCTGCTCAATGCATACATTTTACCCCCCAGCATGGGGCACCCTTGCCAACTCTTAACTCAACTAAAACTTTTGCTTGCTCAAGCCTGTGCTAGCCTGCCCACAGTGTTCTTTGGAAAGGCGAACGTCAGCAGGATCCCGCAACGCTGGATCTGTTGGAACTCTGATCCCAGCACTTCTGAGATGTTCCACTAAAACTGCCCTTATATGGCTATATAAAAATTATATCTGTACTATTATTGTTGCTGTCATTAATGTTCATTAATTAATTTTGGTAAAATGTATTCTGTATAATAACCGGGTAAAATTTATTTTGTACAATAACTGGGTAAAACGTATTCTGTACAATAACTGGGTAAAATGTATTCTGTACAATAACTGGGTGTTGTAAAACAGTTTTGGTTTTCATCGAGCACCTGCACATTAAAAGGTATCTTCATGGCCCTGAAATTTACAACCTGTATTGGTTGATAATTGTTTAATTATAAAAAATATTGGTTTTGTAGTATTTTGCAAGACCAGCAAATGGCACAAAAATACATAATTATATTCTAAATGATCAGTGAATGAATTTATACTATCACAATAGACAGCTAAATTGTGAGGTGTGGTTACGGAACAGTAAGACCTCGTCAAAGCAATGTGTAAGACGCTATCTCTGACCGATAACTCTTGCACATTGTTTTACACATTTGTGGGAAAATATCATTATTCACGATTATAATTCACTATTCGAAATACCTTCTTTGTTGATCAGCAGTATAGATCTCTTTAACAATAGGTGTAATAATAAATAAAGAAATTGTAGAAACTTAGGCTATAGCTTCACCATTTCCCCCAAAGCAAAAAAGGCTCATTTTAAAACCAAAAGTACACAGCGCTATATCAAATTTAATTTTAACATTTACTTCGCTTTGGATTTTTACAATAAATCATGACACACTCAGGCTTCCTGGACGTGAAAGTCAGCCGTCAAATTAGGGTGGGAATTGGACAGCCCCGCGTTGGCCACCAAATTATAAAAGAAGAACTTCGGGCATAAAGTTTTTCCAAATGCGTCTCCAATTTCCATTTCCCCATCCCAGGCCATTGGTGTACAGTAGCCCAACAGAAAACTCAACGCCCAGCCTGTTTGCATTTTTGCTGCTATTAAATGACAGGTAGCCTGTAACACATTTAAGAACAAGCAAGATTTTTACAGCACAAGCAAAATATTGAATATCAGCTGTTTCTCGAAGTCCAAGGTAATTGTCGTTTATATCTTTCCATGAGACGTAGCCTAGCTACAGACACACTAACATGAAACGTGCATTTTCAACTTGCGTATTGAGATGTAATGCAGCTGCAGGCGTGGAGCGTCGCAGTTTTAGACAACGCACATCATTTGTTATGGAGTGTCATGATGCAATTTAGGCTAGTAAGTGCTTTTAAAACTACATATCTAGATTGCAAACTACATTATCACGGCGACGTCTTGCTAGTTAATTAGTCTACTCAAGGTAATTTTTACAGAACTAGCCTACACCGAAGTTTAGCGAGATCAGGGCTATCAGGTTGCGATTTGTAGGTATAAATCCCTTATAGCCTACATTTGAGTTACGTTTATAACTCACATTTATACGTGTGATTTCAGCTTTAGAATGTCTAGTCTGTTTAAGCCTGTATGCTCATATACTACTGTGTGTCTGCCTCAGTGTTTGACCAGATCCACTGAAGCCAGACCCGCACTGACCCACAAATATTTTATCTAATTTTAAATGTTCGATTTTCGTGGTGTTCTGTCATATTTGTCAATAATCAATAGCCGACGTTTAAAGCGGATAAACTGCATGTGAAGTTTAGTTTTTTTTTATTTTAACAACGACGTTAACGTTGTGAAATATAAAATAATCACAGTTTGACAGCTACACAGTCTCATCAAGACTGTGGGAAAGGCAGATTGTTTCGTATTCACTTATGGTCATACGAGCACACGTTCACGTTGTGTGATTAGCATAAATCCACGCCCATGAATAGCCTTATATGGAGGCTGTCACTTCCATTTAAAGGTCCATACGAACTCAAAACGGCCCAGAAAAGGCTAAAGAAAGAATAATTCCGACATTGAAATATAAGTTTTATTAGCAGATGTTCAATCAAGGAAAAAAATTGTTTAGTAGACTATTGTCAGTAGCTACTGGTGTCATGAACTCAAGGGCGTAACCATGGTATAGACATTGGGGGGTCCACATTTTTTTTAGGTGCATTCCCCACAATTCTAAGATATTTATATATGACAATTTGCACATTTAGAACATAGTTTTGAGGACTACATTGACCATTTGAATTCACGTTTTAATAAATAGTCTGATCTGATTCTGAAAGAGATCTGATTCTGAGCTTCTTTAGCTAACATTATAACAACAACATCATGCTTACAATCAGACAACCGAGTTGTGTGTGTTAGCTAACTAGCTAGGGTTAGCTAAATTCATTGGTTTAAGCTTGTAACGTTATTCACTTTTGGCTGACAAATCATACGATGTCGGTTGAGCTGTGTCTCTGATTATGCCAACTCAACTGTCCTCTATCATGCTTGCTAGCTAGTTAGCTAAAGAGGGTAGCACACAAAAACAGACAGTAATACCTATCATTTTAAAAGCCAATTATTGAGAAAAGTAACTTTATTAAAAAGAACATGGTAGTTAACTTGGGTTAGATTGCTTGGCATTCCATTGTTGTCACAGTTGTCAATTACCTCCTCACGTCTTTCCCATCTTCTTGCGTGCTATCAGGCAGCTGCTGGGAGTATCAGTATTTTGTTAAAGTTGCCGCGCTGCCAGTGCAGCAGCAAGCGTACGTCGTAAACATGGACGCAACCAAGTGTACAATCGGGAGGGGGGAGAATCACCCACTTATGTTTTCCTCAACAAACGTAAATAATACAAATGAAAATAAATAGGAAATAACAAGAGACAGATCCGTCGACAGGGTTCATAAAAGGAGGACATATTTAACATATATTTTCTACTGAATATTGGGGGGGACAGATTGGTGTTTTCTCAGTATTGGGGGGGACACGACCCCCCCAAAGAATGCGTGGTTACGCCCTTGCATGAACTGGTAAAGTAAAGGTTTAGCAGGAGATAACAGGCCGGAGGTGTGCTTTGTTAGGGTTGAAGTGAAAACCTACAAGAGGGTAGATCTCTAGCTGTTGAATGAGGTGTGCTTTGTTAGGGTTGAAGTGAAAACCTACAAGAGGGTAGATCTCTAGCTGTTGAATGAGGTGTGCTTTGTTAGGGTTGAAGTGAAAACCTACAAGAGGGTAGATCTCTAGCTGTTGAATGAGGTGTGCTTTGTTAGGGTTGAAGTGAAAACCTACAAGAGGGTAGATCTCTAGCTGTTGAATGAGGTGTGCTTTGTTAGGGTTGAAGTGAAAACCTACAAGAGGGTAGATCTCTAGCTGTTGAATGAGATGCGCTTTGTTAGGGTTGAAGTGAAACCTACAGGACGGTAGATCTCTAGCTGTTGAATGAGGTGTGCTTTGTTAGGGTTGAAGTGAAAACCTACAGGTGGGTAGATCTCTAGCTGTTGAATGAGGTGTGCTTTGTTAGGGTTGAAGTGAAAACCTACAAGAGGGTAGATCTCTAGCTGTTGAATGAGGTGTGCTTTGTTAGGGTTGGAGTGAAACCTACAAGAGGGTAGATCTCTAGCTGTTGAATGAGGTGTGCATTGTTAGGGTTGAAGTGAAACCTACAAGAGGGTAGACACTACTGGCCTACATCTTAGGGTGTAAAGGCCTGGAAGAGGTGTAGTACCGTGTCTGGCCAGGGAAAGGCAGCAATACGCCACGTCGGCGTCTAGACTGCCAGAAAACAAAAAGAAGAAGAAGAAGAAGATAACAGGCCTACAATCAATGCAGGATCACCCGTTAGCTACATGAACTCTTAACGTAGCCGAGTAAAATAATGAATGGATTGATTTAAATTGCAGGCGAAGAAACGCATATCTGCGCATCTACATCTGCATCAGACGAGCGAATGCATTGCCGACATCAGCCAAGCACACGGTCTTTAACGCAGCCTGGAATTAAATAAAACGTTATTCGTTTCGTAATTTTGTTGGGGTTCTTTGTGTGTGAGTTGTGGTTTCAAATCGGATAATCAAATAGGCTACCTTATTTTAGAATCTCGTTCTAATTGCGGTGACAGTGATGCACGTGTCTCACTGAGAAAAAGACAGAATCGAGCTGTGTTTTTACCGGGATAGCCTGCATGGCTACATTCCAACCGGTTTAAAAACTTTCACTTTTCAAACAAGTTTATTCGGTTTTTCACCTGAACGTGAGACGACGTTTCACCGACTTTTCAACAAAAACGTTCACTGGGGTGTGCAGTCTATGGCACCAATAAACCCCGCTTTACCTCCACCTGGGTTTGCATCTTGTAGGGGAACTGGATACGATGGCATTAGCTGGTTTATGCTGTTGACCACAATTGCTACGCTAGCTACATACCTATAAACCACTTTAAAGCAAATTTCGCTCATTGGTTAAATGTCTGTTTTAATTAGCATATTTAAGGTTATATAGAATTTCAGCTATTTTTTAAATATTAGAAAAAAAGAGTAGGCTACTGGGAGCATTCATTAGGCTATGGTTATGGTCTAATTGAACAGCTTCATAGCCTACAATTGATTAATAGGCGTAATCTAAAGTGTTTGCTTTTTACAATTGCACAAAGGCCACCTTTAGTCTTGTGAATTTAACAGAAAATAAAAATTAATTTATGTTCTAATTATCACTCAGAAGCTACATTAACAGGTGTTGTGTCGAATTCTGTTCCCCCACGAAATCATGTTCCCCCTAGCGTTGCTGCGCAATTATTTCTGGAAATAGCGTAATGGGCGCGCGATCTGAAATCAGCTCGCTCCCAAGAAGGAATTCTCGTGCCACTGGCGTGAATCACAGTTTGTGTAGGCTACGTTTTAAGCGATTTGTTCGTTTCCGACCAGGAATAGAATAGCACAGCAACATTTTGCTGGTTTGCAACATAGACTTTATTTTGATAATTGAAACCCCTTCAATTTTGTTAAGTTTATGTGCTCATGTTTTTTTGTAGTGTATGAATGTTAATTAAAAAAAAAAATTTTTTATGAACATTTGCTGCTACCGTGGTGGACAACGGCGATCGCGTTACAGCTGAGACTGTAAACCATTTGTGGTCACTGCCTCACCACCTACACCATCATTGCATTCAAATGCTGAATCTGAAATAAGGACTTTCATATGTGAAACATTTGCGCATACATATGTGAAACACTTGGTAGTCATTCATGCACGATTGCCAATAAAAAAAATATAAAAAAGAGAAAACATGCTTATTGGGTGACGTTAGTGTACTGTGTGACTTAGTTACAGTTCTCCAATACAGTTCTCTTTCCAATACAGTTCTCTATTCTCTATTTTCAGTGGCCAAAGATGGTGAACGACTACGGACTGCTCACTGAAAAGAATGAGCCTGGTATGGAGGGATGCAAACAGAACCAATACCCACACTTTTCTCTCTCTGTGTCATTACCCACATTACTCTTGCTTGTTCATCTGCTGTCTACATTATTGTGCATCAAACTTCATGTTCATCTTCCACAACTACCTACCAACACTTCCTCTATCCTGGGCAACTGACCATTCGTCTCTCTCTCTCTCTCTCTCTCTCTCTCTCTCTCTCTCTCTCTCTCTCTCTCTCTCTCTCTCTCTCTCTCTCTCTCTCTCTCTCTCTCTCTCTCTCTCTCTCTCTCTCTCTCTCTCTCTCTTTGTCCATTTTGTATGAAAAAAAACTATATCATTATTTTTCAGGGTGTGTCAGACTTAAACTTCTGTTCTCTTTTTTTTTTTTTAGGTTGGTGGGGAAAATATTCACAAATAAAACTTGTATCCTTAGTTTCCCATATAAACAAAAACAGAGAGTAAAATGCCAGCTCATTCATTTTATCTTGGGACAAGACAAAAATGGCAGTTTATACAAGTCGGAAAAACATGATTGGTGGGGGGGATAGACAAAATGTGGTTGCTGTAGTTAGGGGTATGATTAGGGACAAAGTAATGGTGGAGTTTCAATATTACAAAGCCATGGAGAGCCTGAATGTGTTTCAGAGTGTGTGATGTTATAAGGGTGCTTTATGTTTAGGTAGGTGAGCTTTGCACATGGAATAGAGTGAGCAAACGGAAGTGATTTTGTGTTTTTGTTTCTTATGTTTTCTGTTATATTTTTTTGGTAATGTCCTTAGTGTGTTGAAAGTAGAATAAAGGAGGTTTAAAATTCTAAATTCTCTCTCTCTCTCTCTCTCTCTCTCTCTCTCTCTCTCTCTCTCTCTCTCTCTCTCTCTCTCTCTCAGTGCCTCTGAAACAGGTGGAGGTGGCGGTGCGGGTAAAGGGTGACGTGGCCTCGGTGACCGCCATGCTGCAGTATGAGAACAAAGATAAGGGCCCTGTTAGGTTTCTGTTTCCGTTGGAGGGGGAAGCAACCGTCTGCCACTTCAGTGCCAAGATCGGGGAAACAGAGATGGTGGCGGAGCTGCAGGAACAGGAGGTGAGAGAGGGTGTGTAGGGAGGAGAAGAAATGAAGGAGAAATAAATACAGAGAGGAGGCACACCACAGTCAGATTAATTTCGTCACCAACCTGCATTCTTTGCAAAATACACTGTAGACAGATCCTGTAAAGGTAGTTGCCCACCATTTCAGTCCAATAACAAACCCTAAAAATGCATTGTGTGCTCTCAAGCAGTATTTTAATGGTTTTCAGCAAGTGAAATGTACTTGACTGAAAAATCCCAAACATGCCACACTGCTAAAGTACTAATGTAGGTTTGCTATGTCAACCTCTATTATTACTTTAGTGATGTTGCATGCTTACTGTCTCTTGTATTTGGGCTACAAAATACTTTCTGTGTCCGAATTTAGAGCCCTATCTATTGTTTCCTGTCTCCTATGTAATGTGTACTGTTTAGTACGCAACATGCAGTATGCAAAAATATCCTGTATTTTCCAACCATAACGTGGAAGTGTCGTAACCCTTGTGCGACCATGTCACATGATGTTTTTGTTGTTATTGAAGTAAACAACAAGCTGCGCCTCATTTTTTTAAATTAAGCTGCATGTCATATTTACGCAACCAAAATGTTTGCGCACTGTTTTACTTCTTGAAAAGTATGCTTCCGAATATACTCAGTGAAACCCCGGAAGTAAGTATATCACACAGGGGTTTTAAGTATACTAAATTTTTGCATACTTAACTACTTTCTTGACTCAACAAGCCTAGTCAGTAGTATGGAAGGCTGCTGATTCACACTGATGACATCATACCCAGGTCTTCCTGCAAGAGGAGAGTTGGAATGTTCTTTGGCAGGGGACCTTGGGGAGTCTGCCCCTGGGAGAAAATGTCTCGGTGACCCTGTCCTACGTGACTGAGCTGACGGTGCAGGCCGACGATGCGTTGAGGTTCTGTCTGCCTGCCTTTCTCAACCCCCGCTACACCCCCCAGGGTAACTACACACTCTGCACTGTAATGCACTGTGTTCCAAAAAGATCAGAATGTGGTAACGTAGCCTGTAGTTATGGAGGTAGTGTGACATTGTGAGTAAGGAGCTGCATTTGTTTCAGATTTGTTCTGGCATGTAAAAGGCACCTAACTGTAATTGCTAATTTAATGACGAGGTACTTTTATTTTAAGTTTAATTAACATTAATTACCTCCTGCTGTATGAATAAATGTAGTGTTGAGAATATGAGGTGTGTAAATTGCCCTTAGTAAGTATGAATATCCTGGAAGTAAGTAATAACACAGAGGAACACAGGTTTCATTCCAATCGCTTATTTTATTCGTCTTCGTCTCCTCGGTCCTCGCCTGACCCGGAAATCGATCGAGGTTCACCATCTTTAAGGACATTCCAAACCGCTAAATGCTCCTTGGAGGAGTGAGGAATGAGAAGGCTCCTGTATGATGCTTCAGCGAGGAAACACAAGTGTAGCCTTGGTGGAAGCCTTTTCTCTGACGTCTCTAAATTATTCACCAATCCAAATCTGCCCCGTCGCGGGTACAACCCTGCACAAATGCAATTTTACTGTTCCTTTCCATTTATTATAAAGCGCTTTAATCCATAATAACACTAATTCTTTGTGACTAACAAAATACACTTTTATTCAGGAAAAATAAGCTAAAAAGCATTATAGTTAAGCATGTAAGCATGATATTATGCTGACGCTTGATTGAGCAAGGACATTCCATTTGCTTAATGCATGTTGCATGTTGATTCCTCTGACCTCGTATCTGATCTTTGCATCCTGCAAGGAGTGAAAATAATGACTGGAATGAACCTTAGTTGACCTTGTGGTGAGCCTGGAGAAAATTTTATTGCCAACATGCAACTAACCTCAATTTGACTACCTCACAGATGGACACTCTTTGCCCCACTTACCCAGTCTCTGTCTTCTGTTTAATCTCTCTCTCTACCACCCCTCCCCCTCTCTCTCTCTTTCTCAGATAGTGGAAGTGTGTCCCAGGTGACCTCATCCTCTGATGGTTCAGTGCCCTGCACTCTGTCTCTCAGTGTTCACTTGTGGTCTCCAAGTCCCATCTTCAAGGTGGAGTCCAACTGTCCTCTTCAGCCGCTGAAGTATCTCAACACTGAGAAGACACAGGCCACGGTACATGTGTGAGTGTGTTTGTGTGTGCGTGTGTGTGTGACTGTGTGTGTGTTTGTGTGTGTTTGTATGTGTGTATGTGTATGTGTGTGTGCGTGTGTGTCCTTATAATGGTTAAGAAACTGACCTTGTAACTGAAAGGTTGCAGGTTCGATTCCCAGGTAGGACACTGCCATTGTACCCTTCAGGAAGGTACTTAACCTGAATTGCTTCAGTATATATCCAGCTGTATAAACAAATAATATATGTAAAAGAAATGCAAAAAAGTTGTATAAGTCGCTCTGGATAAGAGCATCTGCTAAATGCCTGTAATGTAATGTAATGTTAATGCACCAAACTCCCTGCAGGTGAGTCTGTCCTCAGGTCACATGTTTGACCGTGATGTTGAACTGTTGGCGTATTACAGTGGTGCCCATCAGCCCACTGCCATTGTGGAGGTGGGACAACCCAACGCCAAGTCTGGTGAGCCTCTCCCCATTTGCCAGTATACTTGAGGGTAAAGTTTTACCATCACAATCATAGTTCACCCTCTTCCTCTCTTCCTTTATTCCCATTACCCCTCTCCCTCTCTCTCTCTTTCAAATTCAAATAAGCTTTATTGGCATAACCACACATTGGCATAGTTTTGCCAAAGCGATTGTTTACATAAAACACTAGCACAACAAACACCAACAAAAACACACTAGCAACTAGTGACAAAAAAAATCATATAAAAGATTACCCTTTGCTAACAAATAAAATAACAGTAATAAACAGCAATAAAAATAAAAAAACAACAATATAAACTACTCACTATTATACAATGTGGTGGTTGAGTTGCCTGTTCACTGTCTCTCAGTCTATGGCATGCTGCCACATACTGTGCAACCAGTCGTGTTGTGGGTCCCTCCCTCAGTATTTGTGTCAGTGATTTCATTTTAATTGAGGGAGAGATATTTAAAATGTTCTAAAATATTTTTCTTTCAATTCTGTATATTTTGCACAATGCAGGAGAAAGTGCATCTCTCTTACCACCTCACCAGTCTCACAGTGACCACACAACCTTTCTTCCTTTGGCAACCATGAGTGTTTATAATGGCCTTTCTCAATGGCCAGGCTGTGCTCACTGAGCCTGTACTTGGCCACATTTTGATATCAGTACTTTTAAAGGCAGGCATAGTTTTTGAAAGTTGGAATTAAGGATTTACAGACAGTGCTTTGTAGGCTATGCTTGAGTAACTAGGCTTTTTTATTTTACATCTTACCATCGGCATGTTTTTGTTGAGATTTATTATCAATGATTTGTCTCTTTATTATCAATTAATCAGTCTCTTTCGGTCTCTCTTTCTGTCTTTCTTTTTCTCTCCCACTCAGGCTCTTTCATGGGTGACTCTGTCGTTATGCTAAGCATTTACCCTGAGTTCCCAGCGGCAGTGACATCATCGCTGGACTCACATGGGGAGTTCTTGTTCCTGGTTGATCAGTCCTGCAGCATGGATAATACATTGCATTTTGGTGAGGGGGCACAAACGCGAATCAAGATTACGAAGGTAACTTACTTCTGATTTTTTGAGAATTTTAGACATTTGTTTAGGATTCAACCAAATCAATTCTGATGTAATAATGGTGGTGACTGGAGGACAAATCATCAGCCACACTCCCAGAGAGATTTAGGCCTGCTGGTTTTTTATTACTAACAATTTAACTGATCAATTAAAGCAGTTGAATTACTCACATGAAAAATAAAATAATTGATTGAGAACAATACCAAACTCCCATGATTCATTAAATGAAATGCAAGCCTTGAAATCATGGAAGTAATTCTCATAGATTTTTATTCTCAAAGCTAATTCAGGGAATCAGGCCCCCAGAATATAGAATCCATTCTCCCTCCCTAGTGCCAGCTTAAGCTTTTATGATAAAAGAATTGGTCATAGTCAGTTATTTTGTAACCCCAGCAGAACAACAGTGCAGGGTACCACCCGTTTATAGTTCTCACTGCTTAGCACTGGATGAGCATGTGAATATGCCATATGTTAGGAATCTAACAGTGCTGTTCAGGCAGACTGGGCAGACCTAGAGCCTGTGTAGAGACGGTCATCCATTGGCTCTGCAGGAAACGCTGTTGCTGCTAATGAAGAGCCTCCCCATTGGCTGTTTCTTCAACATCTTCGGCTTTGGCTCCACCCATGAGTCTTTCTTCCCGTGAGTGATGCTACCCTGATTCCTTTAATTGGTTTAGATGTGCTCTAAGCACTCTCATTGACTCTGCTTTGTAAGCTTTTATCATTGGCTCTGCTTCTTTCCTTGGCTTAGATGTGCTCAGCTGGGCTCTGATATAGGTTCAGACATAGCCTGTTGGACTCTCGTCAGCTCTGACATATTTTGCAGATCTCTCCCAATGGATCAGACATAGTCTTTAGAACTTTCTCAATGAATCAGACATGATCTGTGGCTCTCTCTCATTGGAGTTTGTTTAACAGTTACAGACATCTTCTGGATGTTTCTATTATTTTAATAGAGAGGAAAATAAAAGTTATTCTATTCTATTCGATTGGCAGGTACATTGACATAGTGACATGTAGTGGTGGTTGAATTAAGTTTCATGAAAGCAAAAAGCTACCATGGGCAGAGCTACCATATTTTCGTATTTCATCAATGACTCACTTGTTTCAACCAGTTGTCTTGTTTTGTTCTGGAGAAAAAAAATGGATTGGTTAAAATAAGCCATTGATTGTAGCTTCACCCATTACCAGGCTTACAAAACCTTAATCTTTAAGCACTACTTATAGGACATAAAGTGAGCGTGGATTTTGGATGTCTGTCTGGCAGGAAGAGTGTAGAGTACAGCCAGGAGACGATGGACCAGGCGCTTAAGAAAGTTGGAGAGATGCAGGCGAACCAGACGACCACTGAAATCATTTCACTCCTGATGCACATCTACAGCCAGCCCTGCCTTCCAGAACATCCCAGACAGGTAAACCCACCCCTTTCCTAACAAAAACACACCTGACTTAACAAAAGTGGCTGCAGTCTCACAAACAAACAGCCATTGGTGAGCAGATATGTGTACAGCTGTCTTTAAGGTAAAACTAAACTCACCAAAAAAAATGCCAAGTTACTCACGCATAGCCTACAAAGCACTGTCTGTAGGTTCTTAATTCCAACTAAAACTAGGCCTGCCTTTAAAAGTATTGATATCAAAATGTGGCCAAGTTAAAACTAACAATATTGCCTGTCGTAGCTCATACTAATTAAATTAGCTCTATTCCAAAGCAATGTTAACCAAACTTTCCTAAATTCTTTAATGCAACTTGGCCCTGTGTTTTGTCATCTTAGCATGTGAAGTTGGCTTTTTTTTTTTACGTTGAAAACATATTTTTTGGTGAGATAGCACTTCTTTTTGTCTAGTAATGTAATGTGTTTGGTAACTAATGATGATAATGCATGAAGATAATGACATCAAGAGAGACATGCATACAGAATACATGCAGACACACGCATACATTGTAGCTCAAAAAAAGACATAGGAGTGAGTTCTGTGCTTTAGCCTACCATGAACTACAACTAAATTAACTGCATGATGATACGTAGCCTATTTGAACTGTATAAACTTTGCCCCTAGTGGTTGAGACGTATCCTTCTCAATTACAGTATTCATTAGTCTAAAAGTAGGAACTGCAGCTTTAAGAAAATTCTGTAAAGTTTGACTTACGACCGATCCTCTTGTCAAAGCCACAGACTGTAAAATGCACCGTTTATACACGCTAAAAAAATTATGTTCACGTATAGGAACAATAATATTAGTAAAGCCCGTTGTAGAACAAATACGCAATCACTGTTTGCCCTTGCTAACTGTACTATACAGTACCTGATGCACTTTCGGTTTAGAGGACACATACTTTTTGTTCTCCAAAATCTCTCATAGAAATATGTTTAGCAAACCTGTAGCGTCCCGCCACACTTTCCTTGAAAATGGAAGGAAGACGGAGAGACCAGATATGTTCAACAAAGGTAAGTAGTTTATTTAAAGGATTAAGGGTTCAGTATACAGGTTCCTGGGTTAGGGCTGGGGGGCGTCGCCACGCTCCCCTCTTCCGTCTGGGAGGGGGGAATCAGCCGATGTCCCACCAATACAGAGCTCTTCGAACAGGGAGGGATCGGAGTCTTCACAGCCGTGAAGATCGGTTACCTCCGTGGGTTTCAGGGGAAATCCCACTAGTTGGATCGGTCGTTCCGTTGTCTGAGTCTCTGCCTTTCGCACGCCCTTTTCCTTCCGCAGAGTTCCAGCTGCAGCGGCTCGGTCGCCCCCGAGCCTCTTCGGCGTGCTAAGGGAATCAAGGAAATAGGTTAGTGCAGAGAGCTTGGTTATAATGCATTCGTTTGGTTCTCTCACGTGTCGGTTCGGACGTCCGCTTTCTCTGTGGCTTTCTCTCTCTCTTCTGAGAGCGTCAGGCGGCCTTATGTAGCCTGACTGCAGGTGTGGCAATTGCTCGCAGCTGTTTCGGTTCAGCTCCGATCTGATGGAATTATTGGTCGGAGCTGTCCCGGGTCCTGAACCCCTTACTGGTAGCGGAGTCTGTGGCTTACTCGGGTCTGTTCCACCGTGGGTTAACCTCCTCCTGTCGCCCCCATGCCCTCTAGTGGTACCTGGCGTAGGCGCAGCTGTAGTCCGGTTGCCACATATCCCCCTCCTTAGCTCTGACACCTGTGGCGGAGCGACTATTAGTCCGAGTTCCTCCCGTCTGGATAGGGCGTCTGCATTCCCGTTTTCCTTCCCCGGTCGGTGTTCCACCTGGAATCTGAAATTCTGTAGGGACAGAAACCACCGGGTTACTCGGGCGTTTTTACTTTTATTAGCCGCCATCCATTTGAGTGGGGCATGGTCGGTGACTAAGCGGAACTCCCGCCCCAGTAGATAATACTGAAATTTTTCTAGGGCCCACTTTACCGCTAGAGCTTCCAGTTCTACCGTGGCGTAGTTCTTTTCATGGTTTAGCAGTCGGCGGCTGGCAAATATGAGGGGGTGTTCTACTCCGTCCTGGATCTGGGACAGTACGGCTCCGAGTCCGGTTCCGGATGCGTCGGTCTGCAAGACAAACTGGCGCTGGTAATTTGGGGTAGCTAAAACAGGTTTAGACATGAGTACCTCCTTTAATTGTGTGAAGGATTTTTCCGTCTCTTCAGTCCAGCGGACTGTAGAGGGTTGACTATTCTTCGTGAGGTCATGTAGTGGAGCGGCGATTGTGGCGAAGTGGGGGACGAACTGTCGGTAGTACCCCACTAAGCCAAGGAAGGTTCTCACCTGTTTTTTGGTTTTGGGTCGTGGCCAGGTCTCGATACTTTCCAGCTTGTTTGTCTGTGGTCTGACACATCCTCGGCCCACCGTATGTCCCAGATAATTCGCCTCGATCAGTCCTAGTTGGCATTTTGCCGGGTTGGCCGTTAGTCCGGCTTTTCGTAAGGCCTGTAGTACCGCCCTGAGTCGGTCAAGGTGGCTTCTCCAGTCAGGACTATGGACAATTATGTCATCCAAGTAGGCCGCGGCATACTCCCGATGGGGCCTCAGCACGATATCCATCATCCTCTGGAAGGTGGCCGGCGCTCCATGGACTCCGAATGGGAGGACCCGGTACTGGAAGAGGCCATCCGGGGTAGCGAAGGCGGTCTTCTCGCGGGCTCGGGGAGTCAGAGGTACCTGCCAATACCCTCGGGTGAGGTCCAGGGTGGAGATGAATCGGGCGGGGCCTAGTCTTTCGATCAGTTCATCTACCCGTGGCATCGGGTAGGCGTCGTACCTGGAGATCTCGTTCAACTTTCTGAAGTCATTACAGAACCTCCAGCTCCCATTGGGCTTCGGTACTAGCACCACCGGGCTGGACCACGGGCTGTTGGATGGTTCGATTACCCCGAACCGCAACATCTCCTTCACTTCCTCCCGGATAGCCATACGTCTGGTTTCCGGGACCCGGTATGGTCGTAGCCTGACCCTCCTTCCAGGTTCTGTGATGATGTCGTGTTGGACGACGTGTGTTCGGCCGGGCTGTTCTGAGAACACATCCCTGAACCCATCGATGAGTTCCCTCAGATCCGTCTTCTGGTGGTGGGAGAGTTCTTCTCCCAGTGTCACTTCTGGAGCTTGAGGTTTCATCCTGGTGCTCATGAGCGCTTGTACGGGTTGTGGTATCGGGGTGACCCACCGTTTCAGGAGGTTCACATGATACACCTTCTGCTCGACGCGGCGTCCCGTCTGCCTCACCCGGTAGTTGACGGGTCCCACCCGTTCCACCACTTCGTATGGTCCATGCCAGCGGGCGAGGAATTTGCATTCTGTCGTGGGGACTAGCACCATCACCTGGTCTCCTGGTTGGAATTCCCGTACCACTGCCCCTCGGTCGAACAGTCGTCTTTGTTCCCTCTGCGCCTCTGCCATGTGTTCGTTGACCAGGGGCCAGATCTTCCTCAGCCGATGCTCCATCGACTCGACGTGATCGATCAGGGTGCGGTGTTGTGATGGACTTTGTTCCCAGGTCTCTCGCGCCAGATCGAGCAGTCCTCTGGGGTTCCGTCCGTAGAGTAGCTCGAATGGGGCGAACCCGGTAGATGCCTGTGGGACCTCTCGGACAGAAAACAATAGGTAAGGTAACAGTCGGTCCCAGTCCTTACCGTCGGCTTCAATCGCCTTTCGTAGCATACTCTTCAATGTCCGGTTGAACCTCTCCACAAGGCCGTCGGTTTGGGGGTGGTATACCGAGGTCCGGACCTGGGTTACCTGTAATAGTTGGCACATCTCGCGGAGAACCCGGGACATAAAACACGTGCCCTGATCGGTTAATATTTCTCGAGCGATGCCTACCCGACTGAATAGGAGGAAGAGCTCCCTGGCGATGGTCCTTCCTGTGGCAGTGCGCAGAGGGACTGCTTCAGGGTACCGGGTGGCGTAATCGACGATTACGAGGATATATTTGTGGCCCCGGCTAGACTTTGGGAGGGGTCCCACTATATCCATTGCAATGCGGTCGAAGGGGATGTCGATGATGGGCATCGGGATTAATGGCGCCCTACTGGTGGGTCTTGGGCAATGCAGTTGGCACTGACTACATGCCCTGCAGTAGTCCTCCACGGCTTTCTTGATGCCCGGCCAGTAGAATCGTTGGGTGATTCTCTCCAGGGTTTTCTCGACCCCCAAGTGCGCCCCCAGGAGGTGAGTATGTCCCAGATAAAGCACCCGGGTTACATGTGTCTTGGGGACTACCAGCTGTTCCACCGTCTCTCCTCGTACGCTGTGAACACGGTACAACAGATTATTACGTACACAAAAGGTGGGAGTGTTTAGCCTACTCACCAGCTCAGGAGGGGGGTTCACTAAACTTCCCCGCCACGCGTTGATCAGGCTTTGATCTTCGAGCTGTGCTCGTCGGAAGTCCCCGGGGAGTCGCTCGGTACTTGATTCGAACCCCGGTAGTGGAGGGAGTTGTTCCTCCTCCTGGAACGGGGCGGGGTTAGCATCTTCTTCCTCTGTCCCCCTCTCCCTTCTGGAGACGACCGGTTCTTGGCCACTCACCTCCCTCTCTCCCTCTGGCTCCGGGGTCTCAAACCCAGTCAGAGTGTCACTGGAGTGGGGGGTCAGATCCCGGTGTGGGTCTTCCCTGGGCGTGGCGATCCATGCAGTTGGGGGCCTTAGTTTCCTCCGCATGGGGGTTCGCCTCTTCTCTGTACAATCTGTGGAGCTGGACGGGTTCTCCCAATATTTTTTAAATAATGGACAGTCTCTCCCCAGGAGTACGGGCACTGGTAGTCTCTCTACCACGGCGACTTTTAATGTACACGCCCCTCTCGGGCTACGAATTGTGATTGTACTGGTGGGATACGTCCTTTCATCCCCGTGGACACACCCCACCCTTACTTCTGCTCCCTTGGGTGAGTCTACTAGGCTGGCGTGTACCAGGGTAATGCCGCTTCCTGAGTCGAGGGTGGCCACCGTGTCCCTTCCAGCGATCGACACCGGAATCCTGGGGGGTGCCATATCCTTGTGGGCCCAGCAGGTGGTGACGTAGAGTGAGGAGGTGGCACGGTGCTCACCGGTACGACTCTGGGTCGCCATTGACTCATCTTCGCCCGGACAGTCTCTGGCCAGGTGTCCCTTCCTTCCGCACCCGAAGCACCGTCTCAGCGCCGGGTCTACTCCAGGCTTTCCGGACGGTCGGGTCTGTATTCTCTGGTTGGGGTCCCGTTCCTCCTTTCTGTCCGGTCTATTTGTCGGGTTAGTTGGGGGTTTTCCCCCTTTTAGTAGGCGAGTGGTGGCGGAATGGTTTTCTAGCAGCTGGATCATCCCGTCCAGGGTTTGCGGCCCTTGTTCGGCGACGTATCGTTGAGCTGGTCGAGGTAGTGCCCGTACAGCTCGATCTATGAGGATACGTTCTTTCCAATGGGGCCCCTCCCCTTCTTCAAGCCAGTTATCCAGTAGTCGTCCCAACTTCATTAGTTGTGCTCTAGGGGGCGTCTCTGGGTCGAACGCCCATTCATGGTATTGTTGGGCTCGTTCCGCTAACCCGTACCCATAGTGAGCCAGGATCGCGGTCTGCAGGCTAGCGTAAGATGACACCTCTGATGGACTTAGATGATGGTAGGCCAAGAGCGCCTCCCCAGTTAAGAATGGGGCGAGGATGTGAGCCCAGTCTGCCACTGGCCAGGCTTCGCGCTGGGCCGTTCTCTCGAAAATTTTGAGGTAGGTTTTAACATCATCTGTTTCTGTCATCTTTAACAGTACATCTCTGGGTCTCCGCCCCGTCGTTCGGCCCGTATTCTGTTTACATAATTCGGCCATGGCGGCCTGAAGCATGCCTTGGGAGGTGGCAATGCTCCATAGGGCTTCCTCTATTCGGGGTGAGGCAGGCGGGCTTCTCTCTCCGCTCGCCGTCGCTTCCATTTCTTCTGAAAGGATAGAGTGTAAATGTTTAGCTGATAGGCGACGTTTTACCTGTCGCGTCGGTTTCGTCGAACTAATCTTCTCCTGGAGTGAGGGAATCGCTATGCCCGCATTCTCCACCATATGTAGCGTCCCGCCACACTTTCCTTGAAAATGGAAGGAAGACGGAGAGACCAGATATGTTCAACAAAGGTAAGTAGTTTATTTAAAGGATTAAGGGTTCAGTATACAGGTTCCTGGGTTAGGGCTGGGGGGCGTCGCCACGCTCCCCTCTTCCGTCTGGGAGGGGGGAATCAGCCGATGTCCCACCAATACAGAGCTCTTCGAACAGGGAGGGATCGGAGTCTTCACAGCCGTGAAGATCGGTTACCTCCGTGGGTTTCAGGGGAAATCCCACTAGTTGGATCGGTCGTTCCGTTGTCTGAGTCTCTGCCTTTCGCACGCCCTTTTCCTTCCGCAGAGTTCCAGCTGCAGCGGCTCGGTCGCCCCCGAGCCTCTTCGGCGTGCTAAGGGAATCAAGGAAATAGGTTAGTGCAGAGAGCTTGGTTACAATGCATTCGTTCGGTTCCCTCACGTGTCGGTTCGGACGTCCGCTTTCTCTGTGGCTTTCTCTCTCTCTTCTGAGAGCGTCAGGCGGCCTTATGTAGCCTGACTGCAGGTGTGGCAATTGCTCGCAGCTGTTTCGGTTCAGCTCCGATCTGATGGAATTATTGGTCGGAGCTGTCCCGGGTCCTGAACCCCTTACTGGTAGCGGAGTCTGTGGCTTACTCGGGTCTGTTCCACCGTGGGTTAACCTCCTCCTGTCGCCCCCATGCCCTCTAGTGGTACCTGGCGTAGGCGCAGCTGTAGTCCGGTTGCCACACAAACCAAATACTTGTGTGAGTGAGTGAGTCCCCCTTTTTGGAAGTCACACGAGAAGTGGCGTGAAGTAAATGGTGGTATACTGATCTTGCGATGTTTGTGTGTAAGCACGTAAAATGTCACCGTTACCTAACAATCAACGCCACTTTTTTCTTATGGCGCACAGCTGATTGGTCAGTTAAATAAACAAACCGACGTTATTTTTCGTTAATGTTCTAGCAGAGACATCAACAAGTGCTGCGAGTCTTAAAAATGGTGCAAAAATGACGAGGTTTAAATTTCAAGCCTGACAAATTAGAAGTGTGATGGGTGCTATTTTGTCACTAAACTACAACACATTGTTCGGGTCTGCCATGAGCCTTTCCACAATTAAATGCCACTTATTGAAATTTCCCTCATCCTCCAAAAGTAATAAAAAGAGCAGCATATGGAGTTAGCCAGCTAGCTACTGTTAGCGAACATTATATTTTTAATTCCGATGGCTAACAACAATGTTGGAAGCCATTCAATGTAGGGTTTAGTCGCTTCACATGTAACGTTAGTTATACTATCTGCAATGTTTGGGTCAATTAGGCTACATAAATTAATTCTACTACAAGCATGAACTTACATATTTTCAGTAAACAGTTTGTTAGTCAAGTCTCTTGTGGTGTTTTTTTAAACACATGCTTGCTTGAGCAGCCATCACACCAGATAGCCAATGTTATTGTTGGCAATGTACGAACGGATTTCATTTCTGAAATCAAGTAGCCTATGATCTACCATGCTTGTAAAACCAAATTTCTCTTACATGTTAGGCTTACACTAGTATCTGGGTGAGATTATCCACTGTGGCCCCCTAGTGGTGGGTCATTGATGTCCCATTACATTACATTACATTACATTATAGGCATTTAGCAGACGCTCTTATCCAGAGCGACTTACACAACGTCTTATTACATTTATCCATTCATACAGCTGGATATATACTGAAGCAATTCAGGTTAAGTACCTTGCTCAAGGGTACAATGGCAGTGTCCTACCTGGGAATCGAACCTGCAACCTTTCAGTTACAAGTCCAGCTCCTTAACCATTATACTCATTATAACCATTATACCCGCCGCCCTATTATAGTATTATTTATAGTCCCAATTATAGTATTCATATTTATCTTAAATTATAAATGAAAACTTGAAAATTAAAACTGATGCATGATTGTTATGTCACCGCTTGCGAAAATATTAGTTTATATACTTATCAGCCTCTCAGTTGAACTGCAAGGCAATAAAACAGCAGGGTGCTAATAGCCACAATCTTCACCTTACCACAGTCACAGACAATGCATATCACATTCTTGATATCATTTCTACATGCTAATAAATCATGTTCCGATATAGAAACAATTTATTATGCTGCAAATTTCTGAAGTCTTCATTCAAACTTTTAGCCATAGATGTGCAGTGAATAGTTTTTGAGATACGTAATGTTAGTCTCAGTTAAATGTTAGTAAAACCTAGGTGAAAAATGCCTAATTTAGTGGGCCAAAGTAGTTCAGATGTAATTAATAGCCTACACTAGGCTAGTACATGACTTCAGCTAGATATATTTGTGCAGTTAAGACATTAAATGTAATTATAAGATAATTTTTAATTGGAGTAATAATGTCAATGGTAGCCTATGGCTATATAATGAGTGTAGCCTATGGTAGATAGCATGGTAATGATGAACAGTCAGCTTGCTCTTTACACTTATGTTAATCCTCTAATTTTTTACCATATTCATGTAACTACACATCCCAATATATGTAGGCGTGCAATCATATAGTAAATCAATGCATATATTGTTTACTAGTTACCATAAATCGCTGTTTGGTCTCTATATTCCTAATAAAAAACATGCGTTAAAATCGCCTGCCAAGAGCTGTTTGGAACTATTTGAAGCCTACATGAATCACGTGACCGTCTAGCACAGCGATTCCCAAACTATGGGCCGCGAGGGTATTGCAAGTGGTCCGCCAAATCATTGGGAAAATTTTTTTTTATTCATTTTTTTAATCCAAAAATTTGTGTTTTTTTCCTTCAAAACCTTCCAAAATGCATCATCAGTGTGATACCGATAGATAGGAACTCATGGTAGGAACTCATTAATGTGCGCCTATTGTTGGATGTATTTTTACGACTACTAGGCCTACTGCAATGTATGTATTAGGGATGGCCACAACTCAGGTTTTTGCCAGTCGACTCGTCAGATTCATGTCAAATATTCATGTCAAATATTATTATGTGTTTATTCTGCTTAAAATGTGATGATAAAGACTAATAAACGACTTACAATAAGGGATGCCTCTTAACCGCTTCCAGGGCATTTTCCCTGGCTCAGGAAAATAAGTGACGGTTTGATTAAATTGTATTCTTTCTCATTTAAGTTTATTCGTTCTGATATTACATTTATTCGTTTTAATTAGTTTTGAATGAGCCATTCAACTAAGAAAAAAATATATATATTTTTGATTTAATTTATATAGTCAACTTTTTAGCCATCCCAAGTATGTATGATGATGCATATATATGAAATATCCAATAAGAATACTGATTGAATTGTACGCGTGCGTAAAATGCCTGTGTGGGCCGCGAATACTTTTGAGATTTTCAAGTGGGCCTTGAGTCCAAAAAGTTTGGGAACCGCTGGTCTAGCATTTTGACCCTCCATTGACACAACTCTCTCTTTCTATGGAGCTCTGGCACTAGGGTGAGAAAGCCATTGCCGGGGTAAGACCAGCATGCACTTGGTTGACCTAGTCTTGTATAGCTATAACTGTGATACCAATTACATTTAGTCTACTACGCAACACAAGTATGTAACTTACACGCATGACCAGAACATACTGCAATATAGGCATATAGATTTCATGACGACTGATTTATAGATTTTAAAGTGACAACGACCGCTGTTATTAGGCCTACCTAATGTTGTTTTAACTAGACTACTGTTAGCTACCTTGATAACTGTTTTCTGGGCCAAAAACACAGGGTCAAGTTACATTAAATAATTTAGGAACGATTGGATAGCATTGCTTTGGAATAGAGCTAGTTTAATTAGTGTGAGCTACGATAGGCAATAATGTTTGTTGTAACTTGACTTGGCCACATTTTGATATCAATACTTTTAAAGGCAGGCCTACTCACAGACAGTGCTTTGTAGGCTAGGCTTTTTTTTACATTGAAAAATGTTTTTTGTTGTATTGTATAGTAGAGTAGATGCTGTAAGGGTGGACTGAATGCTATTAATTTCACAAAACTATTTCATGTGTTTTATGTCAACTGGATTATGATGCACTTAAATTTTGGAATTTCATGTGGTTTCATATCCCAAAAATATATTTAATAACTATAGAGACCTAATATTTGTACTCAAATGCGACTTCAATTATAAGAAATTGCCTGGTAAACTTTACGGATTTTATGTTGAACTTTTGAAAGCTGAAAAACTGCTTTCAATTTACAACTTACAATTTCTCCCCTCACAAAATTCTAATATGGAACAACAGATGCGTTTAAAAAAAAAATAGATCTGTATTTTTGAGTCATTGGGTTGAACATAATATTGTATTTGTTTGTAATTTGTTCAATAGTAGGAATGAGCCTTTAAATTATGATTGGTTTTTACAGAAAATTGGCTTTTCAGTAACTCCTAGAGAGTTTGCTACTGTTTTTAATGCAATCCCTTCATGTCCTTTTTACCTGTGTAAGCAATCCCTACATATTATGCTTTGTCTTCATGGCTTGTATATTAATAGTATGATTTTTTTGATAATATGACTCTGTCTCCTTCCTCCAGCTGTTCATCTTCACTGATGGAGAATTATCGAACACAGAGAAAGTTCTAGAGCTGGTGAAGATGAACGCTTTCTCTCACAGGTGTGGCAGTTACACGTGCAGTTAGGCTACAAGGTTAAATACAACTTTAAAAGATTAAAATCCAACATTATCCCCTATTTAACCCTACTAACCAAGATTTACTTGATTTAAAAAAAATTGGTGCTGTCTAACCCCGCCCTATCACGGTGCTTCTAGCCACGCCACAGGGGTCACCTGACCATGATGTCCTTTTCTCTCTCAGGTGTTTCTTCTTCGTGATGGAAGATAGACCCGGCAGCACTATTATCAAGGGAATAGCGAAAGAGGGATCTGACCAGGTCCATGCCCAGTTCATCACTGGAACTGAGAGACTACAGCCCAAAGTGAGACAAAGAGAGGGGTGGAAGTTGGGCGAATGGAAAGAGAGAGAGGAAAACAGGTTGGGTAGAGCAAATGAGAGAGAGAGAGAGAAAGAAGGAGGAGGGAGAGAGTGACAGAGAAAAAGAGAGAGATGTGAGTCTGAGGAAAATGTATTAGTGGGGAAAAAAATGCATTATGGGTATGGGTTCACATTGATACTGAATCAAACAAACAGATATTCTACTAACCAGCTATTCAGCTCTGGCATTCCACCTGTCTTCTGCACCTCCTTAATTCTGGTATTCTGGTTCTGGTATGGGGGGGGGCGGCATGGTGGTGCATTGGTTAGCACTGTCACAGCAAAAAGGTACTGGTACTGAGTTTGAATCCCGGCTGAGGGCCTCTCTCTGTGGAGTTTGCATGATCTCCCCATGTCCCTGTGTCCACGTGGGTTTCTTCCGGGTACTCCAGTTTCCTCCGACAGTCCAAACACTTGTAAGTTAGGCTAATTGGATGAGGGATATGAGTGTATGAGTGAATGGTGTGTGTGCCCTGTGATTGGCGACCTCTCCAGGGTGTATTCCTGCCTCTTACCCAATGCATGCTGGGATAGGCTCCAGCCCCCATAATGGATGGATGGATGGTTCTGGTATGTCACAGGAGTTTTGTTACCAATGCTCAAACTGAAATGGTTCCCCTTTATAAATATTAAATATCCATAGCAAAAGCATGGAGCAGACTATCTGGTCAGTATGTAGAACTGTAATGTTCTATATACTGGAATTACTTTACCACATTAAAGATACTGCAATCCTTATGTTTCCCACCCTGTCTTTCCCTCTCTCTCTCTCTCCCTCCTCTGTCTTTTTTTCGCTCTCTCTCTCCTCTCTGTCTTTCCCTCACTCTCTCTCTCCTCTCTGTCTTTCCGTCACTTTTTCTCTCCTCTCTCTTTCCCTCACTCTCTCTCCTCTCTGTCTTTCCCTCACTCTCTCTCCTCTTCTCTGTCTTTCCCTCACTCTCTCTCCTATTCTCTGTCTTTCCCTCACTTTCTCCCTCCTCTCTGTCTTTCCCTCACTCTCTCTCTCCTCTCTGTCTTTCCCTCACTCTCTCTCTCCTCTCTGTCTTTCCCTCACTCTCTCTCTCCTCTCTGTCTTTTCCTCTCTCTCTCTCTCCTCTCTGTCTTTCCCTCACTCTCTCTCTCCTCTCTGTCTTTCCCTCACTCTCCCTCCTCTCTGTCTTTCCCTCACTCTCCCTCCTCTCTGTCTTTCCCTCACTCTCTATCTCCTCTCTGTTTTTCCCTCACACTCTCTCTCCTCTCTGTCTTTCCCTCGCTTTCTCTCTCCTCTATCTTTCTCTTGTTCTTTCACAGGTAATGCAGTCTCTTTGCTTGGCTCTTCAGCCAGTGGAAACTATCTCGGTGAAGTGGATTGTTCCGGAGGGGATGTCTGTCACCTTCCTGTCTCCCCCCATTAATGTGCTGTTCCAGGGTCAGAGGTCACTGCTGTACGCTCAGCTGACAGGGCAGGTGAGGACAGTTTTGTAGATAGGCATTTCTTTCTGCATGCAGCAAAAATGCTGAAGTGTAAAATTAACTCTGAATGAGTGCAGTTTACACTGATGGAGTACTTGCTTATCCGGCACGGACTCGTATAAGCTCTGTTGAATTAACATTGAAGATTACACTGGGAGGTCAGTGTGTACACTTGGCTATAGAGCATCATTCAGTGCTTAGTTACAAATATTGTCTTTGTGATGAAGGTAAGCACAGTATGTTGGGAGACAGATATCTTTAGTCACACCTATTTGTCAAAGGAAGGGGGATCCATGCAGGTAGATGGAGTAACTTAATTTTTCTAACATCTTATTGCCAATCTGATTCATAATCATTGAGCGAACTGGGCTCTATGTAAGATAAAGAAAATACATTAAAAATAATTTTTCCCTTGGGTTGATGTTGAAAAAGGTGGTGGTGTGGGGAAGTGGTTTTAAGGAATGGGGTTTGTAACCCAAAAGGTAACATTTTTATTTCCATGCCCCTGTTGCACCACCCTTGAGCAAAGAACCTGACCTGAATTGCCTCTGTAAATGACAGTACAAAAGAATAAGGTGGGCAGTGTGTTCCTTGTTGGTTTGCCTTGTTGGTTGTTGGTTAGATTTTAAATGCTACGAAAAACATGTCAGGACTGATCCAGTGGTCCTCACTCCTGGTGCTGGAGAGCCACAGGTTCTGATGGCCTTCGTTGTTACTTAGCACTTGAGCAGCACAACAATTGCTCAGTTAAATCAGTTGATACAAAGTTAACTCATTACATTACATTATAGGCATTTAGCAGACACAGCATTTTTTTTGCATTGTATACATAGTATCCATTTACAGCTGGATATATACTGAAGCAATTCAGGTGAAGTACCTTGCTCAGGGGTACAACGGCAGTGTCCTACGTGGGACTCGAACCTGCGACCTTTCGGTTACAAACCCAGTTCCTTAACCACTGTACTACACTACCCCCTGGAGACTCAGGTCTCCAGGGGGTATACTACGAAGGATGTTTGGTCAATTTGGTCAATTCTCACCTATTTTAGGGGGTTCTACTTAAGGTTTTATAACTACAGGTATGAGTATCACAGAAACTTGGAATATGGCTTAAATGAAGCAAGCCAGTTGTACTATTCACAATACTAACGTAGATTAGTTTATTTTCATAATTTAGGTAAAAAAATGTAATGAAATCTTGGCAAAAATGCCCAAAATATATATTTTTTTAGTTTGCAATTAAATACTGAGCGCTAAATATGTGAAACAGGTAAAACTACACATTTCCTGGATTATAGACTATGTGTTCACAATAGGGGTGGGACGATTCAATCCCATAACGATTCGATTCGATTACGATTCTTTAGGCAAAGGTTCGATGCATCATAATATCTTACGTTTGACCACGATTCGATTCGATAAGATTTGGTTCGATTAATTTAGATACTTTAAAAAAATGTAATAGGTATGCTAATGTGATTTGATACCGATACATTCAGCAGTAATTAAATATTCAATTAGAACCTTACACCAAGTTCACAGCATTATGTTTATTGTTAAGGCATGCCATACATTTTGCAGCTGTCTGCAGCAAATAATGCAGCAATAAACATGACTAACAGTGTATTTTATAAAGTTGCCCTATTTAGGTTATTGTTTTTCAAACAGTCAGACATGGTACCCTAATACATTTCCTTTATTTACAAAATGAAAATGGCAAAATGTATAACAATTACTAAACTGGGCCAAGAAAAATGAAATAGCCTATAGGTTAGTGTCATGCATAGTACTTTCCTAAATCTTAGTACGATCTAGAACTTCGGTGGAGCAAGATGCCCATCCATCCGTAGTTAAAGCTACTCTCGTAGCGTTTTGCAAGGACAGTCGAACAGTTTTCTTCACCTCTTCATACAGAGCAGGTATAAATTTTTCACTCAAATATTTTCTGCATGGTATGGTGTATCTAGGTTCCACGACATTAATTTTGTGAATCGGACAGTTAACGTCGTAATAATTAATTGAACGTAAGACATTGGAAATAGTTTGTTTTTTGTCTCTAACGTCTACTTGATTTTGAATAGAAAATGGTTTAAATGTAAATATCAGAAAGCACTTTACAATTAACTGTCTGGACACGGTATGTGTATAAAAACTAATAAAAACAATTATACAAAAAAATAGAACTGTTTGGCCATTTCTCCAGGAAACTCAGGGGAAGTGTCAATGACTCCCGAGTTTAGCTTGCTAACCAGCTTGCTAACGCGCTTGCTGTCCTTCACGTCAATTGTGTATCGTCGGCTCAAATGGTTTATCATGTTTGTGGTGTTGCCTGTGTATCTGATTTCTACTTGGCAGATCTTGCATATTGCAGCGGTTTTGTCAAGTACACCCTCCTTCTTTCTAAACCCGAAATGCTTCCATACCACAGATTTTCTGTTCGGAACATCGCAAATTCTGTAAGTTTATGTCTCTTTTGTCGCACTCAGCGAGCACGCAGCTAGCCATTTCGCTCAGATCTGTCCGTCTCATTGACGCTTGATTCCCGTCTGTCCCTGCTTTCAACTCATGCTTACATGGGGGTTGGAGCAGAAACATGGATTGAAGTTGGTCAAAACAGTTTTAAAAGTAGTCGTGTCTCAGAAATATATATTTTAAATAATTTTTGAATAAATGAATACATGTGCACATTCATTTAAAATGCGATATTAATCGATGCTTATCGATTCGAATCTTACAGATCGATGCAGTTGTATTTACACATTCGGATCGATGCATCGTGATGCATCGGTGCATTGTCCCACCCCTAGTTCACAAGTGTGCACAATCTGAGGGTGATATGCTATAATATACTAAAGATCTATGATGCAAAACATAGGCAGTGTACCCTGTTGTTCTTTAGTGTCTCCAAATCTATCCAAAATGTCTAAATTGTGCACTGCAGTAAATCATAAAATAATAATATATTTAACTACGAATTAACTGTTTTGATTCATGAAACTGACATTTACATAATTTTCAAGTTGGAATTACTAACTTTTCATCAGTATAAGAGGATAGATATCTATGGACCCAAAAACCTATCCAAAACATGTCCGAAAATTTATAAAATACTTTTTGTCCATTATAAAGCATATTCATGTGCCCCATATGATGGTTTAAGATGGAAACATTGATATCATACTGGTAAACACACCTAAATAAGTAGCCTAATCATTCACTCTTGTACTTCAATAAAACATCACTTTTTTGTAATTTTTTGTTACATGCCCTGGGATGGAATCTGTAGTATCTTCTTATGTTGCCACTTATAATAACTCCAAGGAACATTTTGCATTCATCTAGCATATATCAGTGCACAGTAAATTGGAATGAGTATTTTCCATGCCCTAAGTGACTGCTTTCATTTTTAACATGGTAATTTCCCACTGCGTCTAACAAAACACCTGTACAACATTTAAACAAATACTGCATCAGCTGATTTCACCAGTTATTTAAGTGAACCAAATTATTTAAAAGAGAACAAAGAGTCTAATTAAGGAAAATAAATGTGTTCAACAGTTTGAATCACAAATAAATTTGCAGCACATAACACAATTAGTTCTGAGAATTTTAATGACATATATTAGGGCCCTATCTTACACCCAGCGCTAAGCGGCGCAAACCCAAAAGCAAGTATTTTTGCTAGTTTCAGACCAGCGCAGGTGTCATTTTAGCGCCCAGCGCTCACATTGTTTAAATACCAAGTGAACTTGCGCCCATAGCAAGTGAACTGGGTGGGTTGGTCTTAAGATGAGGTGTGGCCAGGATAATTTTTGGCGTATGGCTAGTCTTGAGCCAGCAGAAAGCGTTTGCTCTAAAACCACCACAAATCTGGTTTTAAGTCATGTCACAGTTGTTACAATGTTATTTTAACAGCACGATATAAGTGTGTCTACATAGGCACATGCACAACGTGCATACACCCTCCTGTCTGTTACACACAGGGGTACACACAAGCATGCATAAAAATTCTAAATTCTAGTTGCACCTTGATCTGTTAAATAAGGTTAATGTTGTTTTTGGGTGGAATTACCCTTTAAGCTACCAGCAAAAACGCATTGGTCATATTTCCATAAGCAGGACATTATAAAGCAAGGGAAAATATCGGTTCCCAACCTGACAGCTTTAGTGTATTTAGTGTCATCATTAAGGTAAAAGAATGTTATTTATGTTATTAATTAATGGGCTTATTAGAACGCACGCAATATGAATTTAGGATGAAGCTGACTGCTGTGAGAACAGCCTCATAAAATTAACGTTTGACAATGCTTCATTGTACATCAAATTCAATTTGTTAAATAAGCAGGCTAATTTGCATTTTCTAAGGTGAGACGGAAGCCATATTCTGATGGATTATTCTCATTTTTTGAAGGTGCTTTTAACTAAATTATACCGCAGATATTTTCTAAAATAACAGCACTGCAGGCTTATTAAATCTGGCATTATATTAGCAATCGGCCAAGGTGAAAATTCAGGTAGCTTTTAAAGGGAATGGGAGATAACACTGATTGGTTTATTGCATGTTATGCCCAAAACACACAGCCTATTTGAGCCTTGCGCCTTACTTTGCGCTCCAATTATGCACTGCCTAACTAGCAAAAGTGGAGTTGGACATGGCCTAAATGCACTTGCACATGATTAGACCATGTGCTAAGATTGTCAAGATAGAGCCCTCACTCTCCTGCTCTCTCAGTTTGCAAAGGCCACAGACGTCCTTGTCAGTTTGCAGTACCGTCTGGGGGAGCAGTCCACACAGAAGCATCTCAGCTTCAGTGTTAAGCTGGGAGACGATACTGGGTAACACACATACACACATGCACACACACACACACACACACACAGATACAGACACATATACGCACACACACACATGTGCACACACACACGTACACATAGACTCATATACACGCACCTGTGCACACACACATGCACACTTTTTTTTGGGATTTTGGATCTCTGCTTTTTGTAAAAAAAAACAATTCACATGTGGTTAAAGCTTTTATTAAGGAGTATTTTGTTTTCACCATGTAGAAATTACAGAACTTTTTATACATAGCCTCTTCATTTCAGGGCACAATAATGTTTGCAACCAATGGTTTCACAGGTGTTTCTAATTAGTCAGGTGTGTTCAGTTGCTCCCTTAGTGCAGTATCCAGTCTTGATTATAGGCTTTTAATTACCTTTGGAGTCTGTTATTGGTGTTTGCAACATGAGGACCAGAGTTGTGCCAGTGAAAGTCAAGGAAGCCATTATGAGGCTGGCAAATAAGAAAAAAAAACAGTCAGAGACAGGCCAATCTTAATCGCAAAGGGCCTGGTAAGCCAAGCAAGACCTCTACAGTTGATGACTGAAGAGTTTTCACCATCATGAAGAAAAAATCCCAAACACCTGTCAGGCAGATCAGAAAAACTCTTCAGGAGGCAGGATGTGTCAGTGATTACTGTCCACAGAAAACTTCACAAGCAGAACTTCTGAGACTGCACTGCAAGATGCAAACCACTAGTTAGCCACAAAAACAGGATGGCCAGGCTACAGTTTGCTCAGAAGTACCTAAGAGATCCTGCAGAGCACTGGAAAAAGGATACACTTGTATCAGAGTGATGTGATGGCAAGAGCAAAGTGTGGAGGTCAAACGGAACTGGAATTTTTTTCTTTTTCTGGGCCATTTTGAATTCATATGCACACGTAAAATGGGATTTGAAACTTCCATGTACGACAATTCATGGGCGTGGATTTATGCTAATTGGGAAAAAAATGGTCATTATGATCAATCAGAATGTATGAACATACGTACGTAAATATGAACCAATCTGCCTTTCCGCACGGTTTGATGAATCGGGAGTAAATCTTTCATACAAAACTCATTTGTACGTATACGTATGCACATATTTATGAACATTTCATAAATGAGGCCCAATGATCCCAAACATACTGCTAGAGCAACAATGAAGTCAAAAACTGGAAACAAGTTGCGAAACGAGCAGGAACTGAAGATTGCTGCAGTACAGGCCTGGCAGAGTATCATCAGAGAAGATACTGAGCACCTGGTGATGTTTATGGGTCACAAATTTTAAGCAGTCAAGCAAAATATATGCAACAAAGTACTAAACATGACTACTTTTTTTTTACACAACATTAATATATCCCAAATATTATAGTGGGGGTGGGGGGGTGGCTGTGTATAAAAAGTGCTGTAATTTCTACATGGTGAAACCAAATGTATAAAAATACCCTTTCATAAAAAGCTGAGAATCTGTGTGATTACAAATAAAAAATTTAAAATCAAGAAATAAATATGTATTAAATATGTATTAAATTATGAAGGGCACTGCATACAGAAACCTTCACAGATATATATAAAGTACACACAAGGAGAAACCATTGTCTGCATTTTTTAACTTTACTTTCATCCTTCACATAAAAATGTGATCTGTGGATCAGAAATGAGTAAAATGGGAAATGATGATGATGATGAGTACAATATGGATGCCACATTCAGGCAGTTTGTAAATGCCACTTCCTCAAACTGTTCACAGGCTGACCATCCACAGGCTGGGGGCTCGAACCCTCATCCGCACCCTGGAGATGGAACTGAGAACAGCAGAGCAGGATGAGCAGCAGGGGCGGAGCAAAGAGGAGGTGGAATGTTTGAGGAAGAGAGTGCTGGAGCTGAGCGTCCAATCAGGAGTTAGCAGCGGTCTCACTATGTTCATCGCAGTGCATGCTGGGAGCGCACAGCCCACAAAAGGGTCACTGGTGGGCCAGCATGTGCCCACACCTAGAGGTGTGTTGTGTGTGTGAGTTTGTGTGTGAATGTGAGTGCTGTGTGCGCTGTGCATGTCTGTTCAGCCAGAGGAATCATTAAAACCGTGTTTACCATGTTTTTCTCTTACAGTGGTAACGGCGTTTCCCTTTCTACTGGCTTGTAAGTTGAAATGGTCTGCTTCATCAAAGAGTCCTGTGTGTGTGTGTGTGCACATGTGTGTGTGTGTGTGTGAGTGTGTGTGTCTGCGCATGTGTGTGTGTGCACATGTGTGTGTGTATGTGTGTGTGCACATGTGTGTGTGTGTGAGTGTGTGTGTCTGCGCATGTGTGTGTGTCTGCTCAGCCAGAGGAATCATTAAAACCAGGTTTACCATTTTTTTCTCTCACTACAGGGAATCGCCATATGGAACGACCAGGGCGTAAGTTTGAATGTTCTGCTTCATCGAAGGTTCCCGTGTGCATGCATGTGTATGTGTGTGTGTGTTCAGCCAGAGGAATCATTAAAACCATGTTTACCTTGTTTTACTCTTACAGAACCAAGGGTGTGTTACTGTCCACCAGCACATTGTAAGTTTAAATGTTCTGCTTCATCAAAGGGTCTTGTATGTGTGTGTGTCTGGCTGTTCAGCCAAAGGAATCATTAAAACCATGTTTACCATGTTTTTTCTCTTACAGTTGAGGAGAGGTCCATTTATGTAAAAAATGGTAAGTTTAAATGTTCTGCTTCTTCAAAGGGTCCTGTGTGTGAGTGTGAGTGTGTGTGTGTGTGTGTGTGTGTGTGTGTGTGTGAGAGAGGGAGTGTCAGTGTCTGTTCACCTGTACATGATGGCCACATTTTAGAAATCCCTTGCACTTTTCTGTATATTACCTTTGCCTTACGGTCACCTGCATAGTTGGTGGCCATGCTGTTTCTCTCCCACAGGAGATTTATTGATGTGTATGACAGTCACTCAATAAGGGCTGTGCTGACTTCTTTCAATTAATTGTGTTATGCTTTATATTTGCACATTCAGGGTTTTTTATTCTCAGTAAATTGTTTATCAGTAGAGGTGATGCTGCTTCAATACATTTTGTTATTGGGAAATGCATTAGTCAATGGATGTCGCTGATGAAGCATCGCTTCTCTTTCGAACAATAGTCAATAAAAAGGAAAAAAGAATCAATAAATGATTCACTGTTACTGGTAGACATGTATAATTGTATTTTTGACACATTCTCATAAATACTGCAGAATAAAACTCCCTGCAGTGTGTCAGTACGTTTGAGAATCGTTCCAAGACTGTAATGTGCATTGCATTAGTAATAATTCAACAACAACTTGGAATGATTCCATTATTATAGTGGGAGGGTTTTTTTATTATTGATTGCTAAAGGCCCTAAATATACAACTTGTTAATCATGTTTTACTTCCTGTGCTGAAGTATGGAGGCTATAGAAAGAAATCATATACCACTTTTATTTTATTTTATTTTCAACATAAATTTTGTGACTAAATTACTGATTTCTGACCTTTTCTGAATTTAAAGGTACGGTGTTTATCAGTAGTAGTAATTTATTAATAATTACTGTTTGTATGGAGTGCCATTAGATTTTTTTTTGTTTGATTTTTTTTTGCAGATGATGGTGAACTCGTTGAGGGTACGTGTCTTGCTGTTCCGTGGTTTTCTGTATCTAGGATGATGTTGTGTTACACGGTGGTGGGTGTGGTACAGTAGTATGAAAACATGGTGCTCCCCTGTCTTGGTGCCTTACACTTTTATGGTCGGGTTTGGATTTACATTTGGCCTCCATGTTTTTGTGACCTGTACCTGTGGTCAGCTGGTCAGTGCCACCCGTCTCTGTTGGTGTGCATGAACACACCTGTAATGTAAGTGAGCATTAATCTCTGTACCCTCCATCTCTGTTATACTGTCTGGGCTGTCCAGAGAAAGTAAAAATTTTGACGCTTGATGAGCCCCCCAAGCCACCAAAGGATTTTCTGCGCCAGTTGATCTCCCTGCAGAAAGCCACTGGATCCTGGGATCTGGTGCTGGAATTGGCTGAGGTGTTTGGAAAAACTCAGGAGGAGGTGGCAAAGCAGACACCCCCACAGGTGCGCATTCCCACTCACTGGTAGTGGCCTGACTGACACAAGGCATGTCATGGTCAAATTTACCCATCTACCCTTCATCTCTCTCTCTCTCTCTCTCTCTCTCTCTCTCTGTGAGCAGGTAGACAGTGGTGTTTGGCCCACTTTTCTGGCTCTGTTGTGGCTTTATGGGTTCAGAGGAGAAGATGAGGATGAGTGGCAGTTTGTTGCTAAGAAGGCTGCATCCTGGATCCGAGCACAGAAGGGTAAGCTGCACACTATGAATGTCGTGTGTAGGAGGGGGGTTGTATTTGTGTTATGATGTGTGATTTTGTGTGTTATAGGAGACAGCGTGTTATGTTGTGTGATTTTGTGTGTTACAGGGAACAGTGTGTTATGTTGTGTTATTTTTATGCGTTACAGTGTATTATGTTGTGTGATTTTGTGTGTTACAGGAGGCAGTGTGTCTCAGTGTGTCCAAGCCGGTAACACTCTGCTGGGTTGCCAGGTGCAGGAGGGGACCCTTGGGTTGTGAGAGTGATATCGCTTCTACTTTTCATCTCCTTATTTCCTCGTTTCCATCCTCATGCCACTCTATAGCTACCCCTTCTTAGGGAGGTGAAGTCCACTCCCTTCGTTCCTGCAGATTGCTTTCGCAGGGTTAGCCTGATAAATATAACCAGAACCACAGTAAAGCAATGCTTCCATTTCCCAATTAAGGAGACACGATTGAAGGGCTAGTGGTAGCAGGCTAACACTGAGGTGACCCCGTTGGGTTGTAATGTTGTGCTGTTGCCTCCACTTTCTAATCAACTGATTTTCAAAAAAGGTGTCTTCATGCTTTGATTACATGCTACATTTTTTTTGGTGTACAGCCTTCCTGCTGCTACTGTTTTCATGTATTTTTAATCACCTTTTTGAACATAAGCCCAAAAATAAAATGGTTACTGTTCTTGAACCCCTTTGACTACAGACATAATCCTGGTCTCTTCTGTAAGGTAACTCTTGGGAGCTTGTTTTCCAAGAGTCAGAATTACTCTAAATACTGAAACAATGTAACAGAAGCTCAAACACAGTGGAAGTGTAGGCTAAGTTTTTTTTCTCAGCTAAAAGCTTTTATTTGTTTTTTGCCGGGATAAGGATAGCAACTTTACCATTATTTGTGTTGTCTGGATTTCCGTGGAACACAGAATGTACGGTGTTGTCGTTTTTATTGAGCCTATTTTGTGTCATGGTACAAAATAAGAAACTGTTGTTGCTATAACATTGGGATTGTAAAATAGTTTATAGAGTTTTAACGCGTTCAAATGGTATATTGTGTGGCCAGATTATTAAAAAATTTCAACGTAACAAAATATGACGAATGCAAATAAACTAAACCATTTGGGTCAGTGCTGGTTAAGAGTGCTGTTAGTATTACATTCTGGGTCAGATTTTACCATTTGTAACAGGATGATGCCATATGTCTCAGAACCTTATAATACTAGTAGGAATAGGTAGAAACAGGTTAGATAAGCATCCCAGGAACTTTATTTTATAGAAATATCATTACATCTTTGAGTAAAATACTAATTGATGTCATTCAAATTTGTTAACTGGGTAGGATTCAGATAAAATTCTGTCAATATTGTTTCCAACATTCTATGTGTACCAAACATTTACCAGGTACAGATTCAAACATGGGGAATCCAAATAAATGTTTGAATTCAATCCAAGGACCACCTAGAACCTACTACAGGCCCACCTCCACAACCACTATGTAGTGCAAGTTATCTATGCTCCAGAGGTTTTAGGAAGATGGATTTTGGAGCATAGCTTCTTCAATCTTTCTAATACATCTACTGAGAATATGGGGATGGTTATGTTCCCCTTGAGTAAGGAGTCATTTTCTGTTCCATTATCTATTAGGGTAGTACCTGTTTCTTACCAATAGATGCCGCTGTTTTGACTGTCCAATATAATATAATTGGTACTGAGGAAAGGAGAACATACTAGAATGTTAATTGGCTTCAGATAAGGTTCATTACTACTCAGAGATTGGCTCAGGATTTTCATCCTCACGGGTTGAAGATTTGTATTGGTTTAGATTAAATTGGTTGGTTTTAATTAAACTCGTTAAACAATTACCATTATAAACCAGATACTAAAAGCACTTTTATAGAAAACAATAGAAAATAGAAAGAGAGATAAAAACTAAATGTGTTCAGGAGCATTTACATTTGAAGAAAGGTGTGCTTGTTCACCAGGTATAGTCCAACTGATGCAGACATTTGTGAAGCCACACCCTCAATCCATTCTAAACCAATACAAATGTTCAACCCATGAGGACGAAAAGCCTGAGCCAATTTCTTCAATTAATTATTCTAACTGACGGTTTTTCTTTTAATAAAATCATTTAATCTTAAGACCTGATTTATACTTTGTTTTGACTTGTTGGTTGATCGACCAGGTTACTGTTCGACTGACCTATCAACGAATTTGGCGATTTAATTGATGTATTGATTGTCATTTTAAATAATAATTATTCAATTAAATCCATTAAATATATTTAAATGTAGGTTAAGTGAGCGGTTTTAGCTTGCAGTACTGCTTGTGTCCAGTATTCAGAGTGCTGGATATTTTAACAAGCATTGAGCTGCTGGATTCAGAAAATAAACACATTTCTCTGTAAACCTCACCTCCCCAACTATGCACAGTAAAATAAAAAAAATGATATGAGTAGCTCAGAGCCATTCTCCTTTTTAAAAAATACCTCCCAAGTAGAAAAAGTTTGGAGACACCTGCTGTATAGCATATTGCTCTCTACTCTTGCAGTGATAAAAGTGAAGGCACACACCAGAGGAACAGACTCACACAGAGGGGCATAGGAGGACAGATGAATTGGGCAAATACAGCAGCAACAGAGTAAAAGATAACGCACCCTTTAGAAAGCATTTTAGTCTTATATTTAGACTTATAATAATAATAATTATAATTTCACTAGTAACTTAAAACCAGGTAATATTTTTCAAAAGGAAAAAAAAAAGCATCTTTTTACAGGACTGAAACACTTTTTAAAAACAGACATTTTTTGCAGTGTTTGCAGCAGTACAGGAAGAGCAATCAAACAAAACAAAAGTAAAAAAATAAAATAATAATTGAGTTAGCAGCAGCAGCAGCAAGCATTTAGCACCAAAGTAAAAAAGTAATAGATAGAAATGAAGAAAAGGAAGCCAATAATATCTGGGGGAGAGGGAACCACCAGTAACACACAGTATCCATTAATTATTAATAATTATAATTTTTTTTTATTTTTTTTTGGGCATGGGGCATGCAACACATCTAACACCACCAGGGGGCACCGGGCACCAGTGTGGTAAGCTTGGTGTGAACATGAACATGTGTGTCGCTGTGGAGATGTAGTGTCTGGGGCCCACCCCTGAGACTAAAAAAAGAGAAAACACAGCCAAAGACAAAAAAAGCATTCATGCTAAAGCATAAATTTGAAATTGATATTGTTTTTGATTTGATGTGATAAAAGTGACAGTTTCAAAAAGTTGGTGGACAACAAGGTGGTGAATCACAGTGAAGGTGGTTTAACAAAGGGATTGTGTGTTTGTTTGCATGTGTCAACAAGAGGCTCAAGAGGGCTAACCGAACACTGCAGGGAAGCCCCTCCCAGCCGTAGTAGGAGTATGTTGCATCCTGTGTTTACCTCTAGGGGCACTGGCCTGCTTTGCCTATAGATATCCAGAGCGGATGTTCCCTCTTGTTCTGGGAATGCGTGAACAGTACTGTGAGAAGGTCAGTAAACCAAGCATAGCATATACAGCTTCATTCATTTGCATTACTTATACCTAGATAAAACACTACAGAGTATCAGTCCAACACTTTCAATTGTTGATTAAAGTGAATCATATAATGTGGCGGGGAAATTTCCCTGCATATGGTTATGTAGAAAAATTCATTCAAATGTTAGTGTCTAATAATGTAACAAAGGTTACCTGTCTGTTACAATTCTACAGCAACCAGAAAACGCAGGGACTTGTCGTCTGACATTGCTGCACGAGGAGGGATCACAGGGTCAGCAGCAAATGCAATTATGGCAGTAAATTCTAACAGGGAATGGGCGGAAAATTTGTTGGCAGATGGAACGGTGTCGGTGACAAAGGGATAACTTATTTCTAACCAGGCTACATGCCATCTGGCTTCTGCTATGCATGATATGATACTATCTCTGTTATGCTCCACCATTTGTTAGAAAGTAACCAATTGTTTGATAAAGCACTGCTCTGGGAGAATGCTCGCACCTGCAGAGAGGAGGTGAGTTATCAGGCCGGAATACAGTTCAGCATGGAAGTGGCAGCCCTGATAGGAGACTTGCTCGTGTCCCAGGTGCCAGGCTGGGTGAGTACCACGGTTCTCGCCAACCAGAAAATGGCATCATGGGTGACAGCCGGGGAGGGGCTATATTGGTAATAGGGCTCTGTCAGAGGGATCAACATGAGTCCTAGTCCCAGTGGGACGAATGCCTGTCCTCAGTGCACAACGGGTGCATCCTCTTCCCTACCCATGCAACAGTCATAGTTGGGATCCACAATGTTCAGTACGTCCCCACTGACAGCCCTAAGCAGATAGCTTTCTCCCAGGAGCAGTGTGCCATGGTAGGGAGATGGGAGCAGGGACAAGCCCTGTAATCATCACTGAGACCTGATGTAAAAGTTCAAGTATCAAAATTTTATGGCGATATAGCAGTGTGGGCAAACCACCACTTGGTGTGTTGCAGGTCCTTTATGTGCTTCGCAGCAACTTTGCATGACTTCTTACTAGATTAAGTTACGGACTTCGAGAGGCTCGTTAGATACCTCAGACACCTTGATGACTAACAGCCATTTAGCCAATATATATATACATATGTATTTACATCAGTAACCCAAGTTTAAGGATAAAGCATTGCAAGGTTCCAGTAAACTCTGTTGATCTGAAGGCAAACGTGCCACATTAGTATTCTTGTGAAGGGAAAAAATATGATTAGAAGACAGTAACAATGAGCAAAGCCTTCCTAAGAAACCTTTACAAATGGTATCAATGAACACATAATGGTCATATACAACACAATAATTTGGACAGTCATTGATTGCATTCTGTCACAATACAAACAAAAAATGAAATGCCGTTTTGTCCCTGTAAGGGTATAGTTACATTTTCACTTTTAACTGCAAAAGCCTAACCATAGAAATGGTCTAATTCATTCTGTTTACTCAGTGTTTAAAAGGTTGTGTATTTGTGCAAATTCCCTTCTCCAAGTCTGTTCATTGTGCATAGCACCATTGTGAAACAAATCGAGTTAAACATACCTCATCATTTTGTTTTATGAGGCTGCTTCATACCTCTGAGTTGCCAGAGCAAGCTTTAAACAGTGTAGAAAAAAAGCATAATAACATACAAAAACTGTTGAATAGAACCTGATGGGCAGGTTGGCAATTTCATAAAAACCAGCCATGCATCACTGAAGTACAGAAATGCACAATCCTAAAGACGCGTTCACTGCCAAAACTCCTCCAACAGCACAAGATCAGCCATTGCAACACTGGCTACAGACCTGTAAGCCATTTTATAGAATATTTCATTCATTGGTTAAATGTGTGTTTAAAAAAAAAAAGTAGCCTGAAATTAAATAAGTTGCATTTAGCTGCATTTTTAATTTAAGAATGCTGTACTTGTGGTCTTGCACAGGTGTAAATTTTTTTCAAATAACAAATCTCAGATACAAAAACTTTGATTAATGCCAAAATATGGGAAAAATTTCTATTGTGTGGGGTCATTTGTGGGGTAGCTATATAAAATGTAAGAAAATAAACAACCTTTTTTAGTTTTTATCTCATTTTTTTTGTGGGCAATTCTGGTGGCACTTCCCCATAGGGTTTTAAACTTCACAAACTGTTACTTACGTCAGGGCCTAAAATTAGATGTTTGAACACAGATTTGTTATATTTATGGATTAAAGTAAACTCAATTGGGAGACACAGAAAGGGTGACACAAAAAAGTGTCAAAATATTCCTATTACAATAATTTTGTGTCAGTTTAAACTTTTTGGGTCAATTTGACCCCAAACATAAAAGGCATCATAAAATGGGAACATAGTATGAGGGTTAATTAATTCAGGCCGTAAGAAGATTTTCAAAACCACCATCATTATTGACTCTTGCAGGTCTTTCATCTAGATATTTCTGAACGATTTTTGGTTCGTTTGTAGGCTATGTGGGCTTTTTGGCATGGCTGGGCTATTAATGGATCAACGAGAGTACAAATCCCATACTGTTAATATGATTTTGAAAACCATAAGACAATATGTGTAACTAGCAAGATGCATACTATTAAAACAATTTCAAGAGGCATAAGTTGGGCTGTAACATTAGAAAATATGTATTCAGTTATTACCTAATTGCTCAGTTGACAGGAATAACTGCATTATACATTTATTGCATGCATGATCACCAACCCAGGAAACACTTGGATTCCCACATGACATGCTTCCCTTTATACGAGTACAACCTAGGCCCTCAATACCAAGCTAGGAATAATTGAGATAATTAATATCACACCACTCACACCACACACTTTTGACTGATAATTACGAGTTCAGTTTACTATAGGTAATTATTCTTGGTGTTCTTGTTTTTAAGTGACATGAAAGAATAGTAAAATGCTGATGGAAACATGTTTGAAAGAGAAAACATAGTGTACTGTTATTATTTCACTGCTTTAATCTTTTATAGATTTAGACCATAATGTAAAATAGACAGGTAATTTAGTAAATTATTTGTTATATACATTTAATTTTGAACTTTTGCACATTACTGCTCTGATACAAAAGTAAATAAAGAATATGTTTTAATGCCCTACATTAAAACAATTTATGAACAAAGAGTGTCCCCTCTCTGTACTGTAAGCCAGGTGTAGTTCCCTATCACCTTGCTTTTTCCACCCATGAGCTGCACCTGTTGAACTATGGGGACACAAATAACCAAATACAAGTGACTTTCAGCACATTGATAGGATGCATCAAAGCCCAATTAATATTATTGTTATAAGCCTTGATCAGATAAAACTGATCGTGGACATGATAACATTGTGAAAAGCTTGAATGAGAGGCTGATGAGGAGCAATGAGAGAAATACTTCACACTTCACTGCTATCACTGTCACTAACATTGTTCATCATTGTGTAGTGTTGAACCATAAGTGTCTTATCGCAGTGTAGAACGAATTCAAGAGCCTCAGCACTCCCCATGTCAAGGAAACTTGATAAAACAAATGAATCTATCTGAAAGATGCTCAAAATATATATAGCAATCCCAATATTTATTGCACATATAAATCTACTTTTTGTGTTTCAGTTGATGAAAAAATATGAATAGTTTGTTGATTGACTGATTAACAATTACATCATAGAATAAAGCTATAATAATTCCCTCTATTTCTCATGGTGCTAATGTGTAGCTAATGTGAGTTTTATGAGAGGAACCGTCACTTGTTCCTGAAGGGTGAAATCATCAGCTTGGAGTCATTTTGATGCCCGCTGATTGTGTTTAACATTCTCTTGTTGCTGCCCTTGTATGGTTTAATATTTTCACTGTGTATCATCAGCAGTCTAGATTGTTCATTAGTTTTACACTTGTGTAAGAAACCAAATAAATACCACTTTTCCCAGCTGAAGGACAAATTCCTAACTGCTCTGGATTTTCACTGTGAGCCTCTAAAACAACACAGTTGCACATTTTTTAAAATTATTATCAAACATGACAATGTCATAAATGTACAGGTATACACTACAAAAGAAAATATGTGGTCATGAATGCTCATTGTGCACCAGCAGGTTGTGTGTGGTCATGTTATTTTAAAAAGTTGTTTTGTTTGGCATGTATATAAGGAGCTTAGAATTTTCGATCTCTGCAGTACAGACTGAAGAAAGGGCTCGAAAATGAAATGCATCTCTAAGCAATCTGACTAGAAATGGTAAACAGAGTTTATCCTTATATACCAACCTTCTCTGCTTACATAATATTGAGAACAGCTGTTCCACAAAAGTAATGACCAGTATACACTCTTCAAACATTTGCTCAGTTTAATTCCATTACAGTGCTTGTGCTTCAAAACAAAGAGAATGATTGACTATATTCAGGTGTGGTCAGACATATCTCAGAGGCAGCCTACGTTTAAAAACTACAAACGTAAATTCATCTTATTCAGTTCAAGATTTCTTTTAACTGTTTTCACCAGTATAATTGTGATCATAATTAGGAATATGTACAGTGTTTCCAAAAAAGGCTATTTCACTCCCACAATAAAGGGTGGAGGGTGGCACGGTGGTGCAGTGGTAGAAGGTACGAGCTTAAATCCTAGCCGAGGGCCCCTCTGTGTGGAGTTTCTTCAGGGTACCCCGGTGGGAGTTTCCTCTGGGTACCCTGGTTTTCCCCAGCAGCCCTGACATGCAGGTTAGCTTAACTGGAGAGTCTAAATTGTCCTTGGGATATGAATGCGTGAGTGAATGATGTGTGGGCCCTGTGATTGGTGACCTGTTCCTGCCTTTCACCCAATGTTTTCTGGGATAGGCTCCAGATGCAGTTCAGAAAATGGATGGGATGGAATAAAGAGTGGCATTATTCTCTCTAATGGTTTGGTGCAGGTTACTGTTGAGTCTGAATACTCTTCTCATTGACACATTTCAAAGCATCCTAATAAATGTTGTATGGCTAAATTAAACATGGCTCTCTTGTAATAGCTGTAATTCTCTTGTAGGGATAGCTGCTACTTCATGGGAAGAATGTGCTTTCTTATCTGTTTTGTAGTTACTTCGATGACGTTTCTGTATGCACTTACTGTATGTCGCTTTGGATAAAAGCGTCTGCTAAATTAATGTAATGTAATGTAATTGCAGGAACATCTAAAACATATATATAAAACATTACTTTCTTTATTACATGAATATGACTGGGTATTTTTATCCACATTTACAACATTTAATCATGTAATTTACAACACAAAGCCATAAAGATGATGTTAATGATGATGTTATACTATAATTCTTAATAGCACTCAATATAGTTCACACAATATCATTTTAAGACACCTGATACAGGAATCAAAATACATTTATGACAATAAAAAAAAAAAATATATATACTTTTGAAACAACAAATGGATTAACACATATTTTTAATTAACTTTCATGCTATGCTCAATGTTGACAGCTCCAGTGGTTCTATTGGGGTTTTGTAGGAAGTCCAGACTCAAAACCTCAGTGTTGCCTTTTGGAGGGCTACACAAAAAGGATATTTCTATACAGCATAACCCAAACTGGGAAGTTTTACTCACAGCCCAGCATAGGTGAAATCAGGTTCCAATAAGATCCCCTATGATAATCCCAAACCAGAAGAATTGTGTATAAATTATAAAACACATAAAATACAGCTTCAAATTTCTTTTTTTCCTAGCTTGGAAAGTCCAAATGTATTCATAAGCCTGTCTACAACATTGCTGCAATATCCTCAGTCAATTTAGGAGAGTGTAGACAAACACTGTGCTGTCCTCAAAAGCTGGTGCTGCCATAGGGTGTTTTTTCACACTTTTCAACCCACCAGCTGAGCTATGCAGTGAGTGCATCTTAGGCGCATATGTCACGCACAGCTGACAGAGGAAGACTTCAGATGTCTTAGCCAGAGTGCACAGTCAGACTAGGAAATTCCTGCCAAAGCCCTACCCATGGGTGGTATTATGACCACTGGGGATACTGGCCACAGTCAGCACTGGCATGGTCAGGGTTCAATATCAGGGTGCGTCCACACACAGGAGCCCTCTGTATTTTGAACACGGTGAGTCATCTACCCAGCAGCCCCCACGTAGAGAAGTGCTTGTTGAATGATATCTTTGCCACTGCACCACGATGGCATTGGTGATTGACATTGATACATTTTAACCAAATCAAAGATCATTTTCACAGCTTTTAAGAAGGAGTAATTGTAATTTACCAGCATATAAAGGATTCATGTATAGTTTTCTTATTCCTTTGAGAAAAATACAAAGTAGGCCACAAAGTTATTATAAATAAAATAACAAATGTTTTAGGGTGGCATTGTAGTATAATGGTTAGGGAACTGGTTAGAGAACTGGTAACTTGAGGATACAATTCCCACCTGGAGTCATGCCATTATATCATTAAACATGATATTAAACTGAATTACTTAAGTAAAATATCCAGCTGCATAAGTGAGTTGTATATACCCATACAGAAAAAAAAGGCCGTCCAGCAAATTTGCGGCAAACCTATGGCATTGTTGCCACAGGTTTGCAGCAAGCTCATATTTTAACATGCAAATTAGCTTTGTGGGAACTGCCATTCAATTCTGGCAAAGTTTTTAGTTCGCCACTATTGGCAAACTCTGACAAACCTCTGGCAACATTTTGTGGAAAACAATTTAGTTTGTAGCAAATGCACTACATATTAGCTGCATATTAGTTTGCAGCAAACTATCCAGTTTTGTAAGGGTAAATATGTAAAATACTCTGGTTAAGAGTATCTGCTAAATGACAAAATGTACAATAAATAAAAAGTTACAACTTAATGAAATAGCAAAATGTTCAATGCTATTTTTACTGTACACATTTATACTTTCACGTTTAATCACAGTACCAGGTGACCTAAATATAAACGACGAAGAATGAATTTCAGCACTCATATTTTATTATGTTTCTCTGCAGACATGCATGAGCAACAAATGGTATCAATTTCACCAACACTGAAATAAATATATTTATACACAATAGCCTGTATTTACCAATACATTTCTTTGTAGGATACAAAGTAAGCCATTACAATGAAATCCATTAGGGACATTCATAGGCTTACGTCTAGAAATAACTGCCTTTACTAAAGATAACTGGTTTTAATCAATAAATTGTATTGTTTCAATAACTGTAAGTATAAATTGAAATATACCTTATTAAAATAAAACCTTAGGATTAGACAAGATGTTATAAAAGACAATGATCATTCAGCTAATCAAAGGCTCTTAGTTTTCATTTGAATTTTTTTTTTTAGCGGCAATGACTTCAATAATTGATTTAAAAATAGTATTTACGTCTGCACTGTGCTCTCTGTATCAATAGACAACTAGTTTACATTGTTGTTGTTATTGTTGTTAATATTAGAATAACAAAATTGAACGTTTTACTGTTTTGTTTGAAACATTTACAATTCTCTGGGTACGTCTACTCCGTTTTAGAAACTACATTACTGGTTACATTTCTCGATGTGCTATTGTGTTCTAAATTCTGCAGAGTATGTTTCAATTATCCAAGAAGGTCGGCTACAAGACACGCGAGAAGAAATCGTTCTTGCACTTTGAACAGACTATTGCACCGGAGCATATGTCGCTCTTGTAGGATATACGTAGGCTACTAGCCTATTTTGCCTCAGTAAAAATAAAATCGATTTTGTGGGAAGGTCTAATGTTGACACATAGAAAACGCGATAGGTAATAGGCTAGCCTACCTGAGCATGATCTTTCTTGAAACAATGCTGCGCTTGTCCTGCTGGGAAAAAGCGAGGATTTATATGACCTTGATTTGTGCGTCAACATTTACACGTCTTCTCCCAAAGGATAACATAAAAGCTCGCTCTTTCACACATTTTACCACACTCCCAAAACTTAGAATAAATATACATACATTATTGGACGTATGTGTGACGTAGCTATTAATTTGGCGACCAAATTATGTTGTCCGAGGAAAGCTAATCCCTACGAGACATTTTCAAATTATATTTTGAATTAGAGCTGTAATTGCAGTCTGCACTCGCCTATTTATGATTAGCTATATTGTGATGTTCGAATTTTCTATTGTAAAACGCACGCGCGTGCCATACATAGCCTATAGCCTACTTATGGTGAATCATTTAATTATAAACTACAGGCGTCCGTAACTCCCTTCAGGTGGGCGATGGTCATTGTCTCTGTGAACTGGTGACTCCCTGATGATACAGATCTTTGCGACGAGTGTCTAAATTTCCTTTTAAATCCCACAAAGGTCTTTTGTCGTCCTTTCAAATATTCCTTGTAATTTTTCGTCAACAATGTATACAGAAATGGATTGATGCAACTGTTGCTGTAGGCTAGACAAGTCACTATGAAATTAACGTACACCATTGTCTTATGAGATAAATTCCCATGTCCAAAGTAATATATACTTAGTAGCTGCCATAGCCAAAAAGGTAAGAAGCAAGTCCAATAGGCGACAACAATGCAGAGGATCATGTAAAGCACTTTCTGCTTAGGACAGCGACTCATTTCTTTTGTTGTGAAAACGGTGGTCTGCGACATCCAATAAGTTCTGGCTAATCTAACATATAAATACCCAATAACAATGCCAGGAGCCAAGATGCAGGTACTGAATAACACAATCAGATATACTTTGTACACTTTCATTTGCCATGTGGGGTGGCACATGCGTTTCACCTGTCCATTCTGAACAGTCCGTTTAAGATCAATCATGATCATATTTGGGAGAGCAAGAAAAAACGACACAAGCCAAACCGCACAGGTTACAGTCCGCCTGTAGTGCCTGGATCGTCCAAAAGTGTCCAGAGGTTTAACAACCGCCAGGTACCGCTCAGTACTCATTACAGTCAGAATAAATATACTAGCGTGCATGGTGAGGAAGTCGAGACTGAAAAGAATCCGACACCCGATATCTCCAAAATACCAGTCCTTCACAAAATAGGTACAGACCACGAAGGGGATTGTGGCTAAGTACAATAAATCAGCCAGGGCTAAGTTAATAATATAAACGTACATTGAACAACTGACCCTTGCCGAAATGTTCATAATGACCAGAGTATACACATTTCCAACTACCCCAACTAAGCACATCACGGTTAGTACTGTCCCAAGTAAAGATGTTATGAAGATCTCATTGAACGAGCCGGGGGTTTGCGGAGAGGGTAAGGGAGACGATGAATTCAAAAAGGCGAACGAAGAGGCATTCACCTGACTCCAAGCAACAGCTCCTACACCGTCAATTGAACCCATCTCTCCAAAGTGAAGAAAATGTCACACGGAAAAAAACGCGGGTTCCCTTTGCTTTGAAAAGTAATCAGAAACTTGTTTATACGTTCAGTCAAGATTCAGGGCCCCATAGTGAATTACGTTTGCGGATTAATACGTTTCATGTTGTACATATTTTATAATGATGTACATCTTTGAAAACGTATCTCAGGAACTGGATGTATTTAAAAAATAAAACAACAAATAGCACAAATAACAGTCGACTGTATCACAATCTTTTCTCAAAAAAAGGAAAAGAAAGATATAGCTTTCTTGGAAAATTGATGCAATTGTAAATCCCCATGTACACGACTGTGCTGTATTGAGGTTACTGAATGCGCACCGGAGCTGCGCTCAGTGGTAAGCGCAAAATCTCTCCCCGTCACCAGCTGACCCGCGCGCAGTTTCAAAGTGGTAAATCGGCTTGCACGGTGCTTCATTTTGAGTATTTTATATCTGGGGAGTGCTTTATAAATCCCTAGTTTGTAGCCACTGGGTGCAATAATCTCTTTATTTAACGTTAGCTCAATGAAGGGTGGGATTAAACCCAAGACAAAAGAGGAGGGGTTATTTCCCGTGAATCATGCAAAGAAGCGAATTCCAAACCCAATATCTTTTCACGTTGTATAGCCTCAGGTTGACCGTGAAATCTACTGTGCTACTATCTTACCATGGTTACACCCAGTAGCTTCTCTCATTAAATAGACAATAAGACAATTTAAGAATGGCAAATCGTTTTATCAAATTGATCAGAAAAGTTAATAATATAGAGACAGAAGTCTATATGACCATCATTTGGTTCAAATGAATGGCTTATGGAAGATTTAAACGTTACGTTCACTTTGGACCTCACTGGGGAAGACAGGTAATCATTTCACTGTAGTAACAGCATGTCACTAAAACAGAATTTATAAAAATTAGCATTAAGCGTATCTTTAAAACAACACCACCGGAAAACCCAGAAAACGTTTATAGCCTACCCTAAAATATATATTTTTAAAGTGGTTGTAGGCTATTACAAATTGAAAGAAACCGTAATCAGATAATTGGTGTCAACATTTGTGAAGCCAATACCATCCCAGCTGCATTTCTAAAGCAGCACCAATGTAATGTCTTTGTAAATTATCCTTCTAACTCATGGAATTGGACAAATAACATAAATGAAACATCTGCCAAGAAAAGAGTGTCAACTTAATATGGAATTGAATACATATCTGGATGTGTGATGATACCAACCTAATCAAATAAATATTGTGCAAAACACTTGCATATAGTTCATGACACTAAATCTCAGCCTTTACTGAAGTGTACGCACTTGGACTCTTGATATAATTGCTGCTTCAGTCAACAGATGGTGCAGTCTGCAGACTGCTATAAGCAGCATAAACCCTCCAGTGTTCATGATGGGTTATTGTCATTGTAATTTTGTTTTGGTTGTGCGGGCTGTCTTGCATTGTAAACAGGCACTCTTACTGACACATTGGATGGTGTATAAGTGTGGTCTATTTTGTGTCATGGCTAGAGTCTGCAATGAGCTGTTTTTTTTATTTTTAACCAGCATTACCAGTATGACCTGCTTCCAGAAGGAAGCCAGGAATTCAAGCATTTTAATCTGTTAGGTTTTCTTAAAAAACGTGTGATAAACAATTGAATACCACCAATGCATGTGCATGAACTAAAAAATAACAGTGTATCAGAAATGAGCTGTTTTCTGTACGTAAACAATCAGGCTGTGAACAAGGGAGACACAAACAGGACAGACGCACGTATTAAACAAACGACTGACTGGCATTATGTTTTTGAAATGTTTATTCAATTCATTTTATACAACTTCACTTTATTCCTGCGTGAAATGCAGTTGAGCATTTTTTAAAGGAATGTGTACGCTGTTACAATCAAGTTTGACAGCTCTTTGAAAGGAACGTGCACTTGTACTTTATATGACTCAATGGTGACAATCAGAGAACACAGCTGTCAGGCATTTCTGTAGTCACTGTGCAGTGTGCTGCCACCAAAATGTCCCAGGACTCATTGAAAATGTGCACATCTGGGAGCTCTGTTTTAAAGTGGGCATGAAAACGTAATCACAATCAGGAGGGTTCCTGAAGGTGCTGCTATTAGGAGGAGCTCTCCCATAGCTCCCCAGTACTGTTTGCATTGTGGAAATGAGCAGAGGTGTCAACAAGTCATCCTTTTGCAAGTACAATCAAGTCACAAGTCTTTTGCTCCTATATCACATAAGTCTCAAGTATTGCTAGGCAGGTTTGACATAAGTCCCAAGTCATTTAGCTAAAGTCAAGTCTGAAGTCTCTAATTTTGGGCTTCAAGTCTTCAAGTCTATGTCTTTTATAAACTATGTATAAACATCTATGATCTTCTTTATATTTTAAAGTTCTACAATAACACTGCAGATTATCAAAAACATTTCTTATTATCAGAAATATGCAATCTAGAGGCTACACAGGGCTGGGCAGTAGATATATCTTATTTGTAGGTGTTCCAGTATGAATTCATGTTATGGTATACAGTTGTGCAACACCACTTGATTATTCTGTACAGTAGCCTATACCACTTGATTATTCTGTACAGTAGCCTATACCATTTGCAGGATGCTCTTTTTTTAATGTTTACTACGTTATCCAATTTTTTAAATGTTATTCAATATTTCACACAGTTCAGAGTTGTTTCTCATAAAAATTGTGAAATTGATTGATTGTAACTGCATTTTGAGTGATCCTTATTTTTCTGCTGTATATTTCAGTTTACTTCACATTAAATTTGTTTTAGAAAATCAAATACCATCATACCCCATCTGAACATATGACCCTTAGTTATTCACTGGTCTGGCCAAGCCTCATCATCAAAATATTGCATCTTACTTTCAAGAGAAGATTACTAATCTTCTCTTGAAAGTAAAAGTAGCCTATTCTGTCTAATTTACTCAATTGTCAAAAATTCTGTCTAATTTAGGACAATTGAGTAAATTAGACGGAATAGGCTACTTAATTAGCATAATTTACACAATCTCCACCCTGTTTTAGCATGTTCACTCCAGTAAACATACATATGCAACTTTTAATTGTAGCCTATATGTTTATCATTCTGCATCGGTACATTGGCATTTCATGCTGAAAAACAAAGTGTTTAAAAAGCTAAGATTGTCTAAAAGTAATGTTTATTTAGCCTCCTGTTCACAATGTGGGTCGCAGTGTGAGCTGCCATGATGATGTGAGGTCAAGTTCTTTCTAATCACGAGGTCGGGGTTGATTTTCCAATCCCTGATTTCCGACATGGAACTCCTAGTTGGTGGGGCATTTTATTACATTTTCCCTAAGTGCTAGTTGTGGTTAGAATCGAGCTGGCTGTGTTGATCATAGACCACAAAAAGTACATTCTATTTTCTCTCAACTTTTTAAATTATAGAGCAATCACAAGAAGAGGCAAAAGATATAACACTTTATTTTAAAGGGACTGGAAAACTAAGAATAAAACAATACATACAGAATGGGATAAAAATAAAAAGAACAGACAAATCTCAGATCCTTGCAGGACTGTAAGAATGGCTAACTGCCCAGCTAGCCTATAACTACTATATTGCAATTATGAACTAGTAATGTTAGTCTGTAACAACTGGCTAACATGGTAAGTTTTCCCACTCGTTGGTATGTGAAGGCCGTGTGATGCAGCATGAAAATGAAAATAATTTTAAAAGCATGAGCATTTAAAGTATGTCAAATTACATATCTAAATAAAAACAGCATTTTCCAAAAGTAAGCGGTTTCCTCTGGTGTTGTTTCCTATTTTTACTTTATTCCACACAACCTTACATACAGTTTCATACTTGCAGGTGTTAACAATGCACTCCTAGTAATGAGAAGTAGTGGGCCATGTTTGAAGTTAAATGTAATGTTAATATACTGTACCTGAAAGACAATATACTGGGCACTGAGAGAAGAGTGGTGGTTCTCTATTTATGTTTGACTACTAAAAGTAATGCAGATTTAAACGTTTTTTTTTAAAGCTGAGGATATTAATTATATAGGATCATCATGTTTTTGGATAGTTTACACTTTTTAACTCGGTGGATGTAATAGCCTTTTTTTTGCAAAATATTTTCTGCTGGGGGCCATGCCCCCCAGAGCCCCCAGAAGTATGTATACCTCAACCCCTCCAATCTTCAACCCAAAGTTCAAAGCACAGTTGAACAACACAATGATGTAAAGGTTCAGGTACAAAGTGCAGGCAATAGTCTTTCCAAAAAATGGGAAAATGGCATAAAAGCCCAGCAGTGCACAGCTGAGGGGCAGCCCTGCAGCCAGTTTGTGCATGTGTTCATGGTTAAGACATCCACAGGGGCTTGTTCTACAATACTAGTCACCATGGTAATCCAATAGACTGTTCCTGGAACAATAGTGTTCATTCAATCCTCTGAAAGAAGAGGAAATAACAACAATAACAAATGTGTTTGGTGAAAGATCATTGCAAGCAACCAACATTTCCAACTACACAAATGTAACCATTATGAGGCACATGCTCTAGAGATCAATGTCGAGTTTAAAGAGTGGCATAGGGGGACTCTTTTATAGCATTGGGCTTAACATGTTTTAATCTTAAATTATATGCGTTTAAAAGCATGGCCCTTATCTGATGCTCATGAGAACAAGCTATCTGTAATTGCCTATTTCTTTCATGTATATAAAGCATTGGATGACTCATCAGTGTATTTCCAATTTCATCAATCATTGCCACCATGCGGGTGGAAATCTCAGCATGCAAAAAGAAATGGTTTCAAAAACACATTTGAAAACTATTTATATCTTTTTTCTCAAAAAACATATGTAATGAAACCATTTCAACAAGTCAATATTTAACTGTGTGAACTATATTTGTTCCAGCTTTTCAAACTTTATTTGCATACCATGTGTAAAATGGTGTATTGTTGTTGAGGTCTGTAATGAATGTCATTGTCCGGCCAAAGAACTATGCTATGCTATGCTATGATTAGAACAAGTTTCAATGACCTTCTGCGATGACTTATTTGAACAATCCATTTTGATTCATGGCTCCTGGTGTAATTAAATGGGCTGAATGTACTGTTCTCATTATCTAAAGTTATCTTCTTATATTCTTAATGATAACCAAAATAGGCAACTCAAATAAATAAACAGAAATATTGTGTTCTGCCATCAATAAATGTGCCATATCAGTGCTTTAGTGCAGTAATATATTACAGGACTTCATAACTAAGATTTCCATAAGTGTAGTTAGTGGTCGTATTGCACCTATGATAGAATATGCAAATGTAGTATTCGGACTTGTCTTTTGCTGTTGCTCTTCAGAGTGCTCAGGTAGAAACAAACCAGTACCCTAGATGCTTTACTGGCATGCCGAGAAAGGGTACGGAACAGAAACGCTGCTGCTCTCCCTAAAAGGTGAAGGATGTGGTGAAGGGTGGGAATGACAATGCACAAAAAGGCATCTTTGTGGTTTCTTAATCCTCTAAATGTAAAATTAGCCTTAGCCTTCACTCTAACAAGTGATTAACTCTAAAACACAATACATTGCTGTGTTGCAGCTAGAGAGATGTTTTATTGTGGACATGATGGGTTAAGAGGGCAGCCACTATTTTACACCTGTCCATAAACCGAGGGTGGTGGGGTGTGGGGGTTATGAGCCAAATTGACTGCTAGAGATAGCTATATTCAGAAATGAAACCCAGTCAATTTACACTTCAGTCAAACCCCAGAATATCTTGTGAATTCATAATTAGCTTTAGAGAACAAATAAGTTCATACTGTACAATGTCTGCATTTAATTGAAAGTGCTATTTCTGCTTGTGAAATATATATTTTAAAAGGTGCACTTGCATTTTTTTCTGTTCCTAAACAAGGTGGTAAACAACATTATGGTTTGTAATTTGTTATTCAATTGTGTAATTTGTGTAAATTGTGCAATATGTAATTTGTAATTTGTTTTTGGTCACATTTTAATATATATTTCTTTACAAAACTTACAGCAAACTTCTGCTGTCAAAGTAATGCTGGCTGGAACATAAAATAACATAAAATTATGTAACTTTAAGCTGAGGTGCTCAGGGTGCTAGATTTACTAGCTTCACCCAATAGAGCAGATGTTAAATGGGCATGAAGAGATGTTTGAGGGTTTGTGTTCTTTACCAGACATCTTTTACAGACATGTTGTTAAGGTGAGCTATAGACAGTCAGCCTATAAGTAGTTAAGCCTAACTTGTATGTAATGAGTTGAACAATCTAAATCAATTTGAAGTTATTTGTGATTGCTCAATTTCTCTGTCACAAAATTCTCAACAGTGTTTTCTAAAAGAAATATAAAAACAAAAAAAACCAGAAGCAAATTGGGGAACAACTGGGGAAAAAAATCCCAGAAGCCAGTGAAATAGAATACAAATTGAAGTATGTATAAACTCTGGTAAAGTTGACTTAACACTGGACGTTTTACTCTGTAGTAAAACACTTACCATCATACATAACTTCAATGAGCATACGGGGGCAATATAATATATGAAAATGCACAATTATCATTTATTATTTCAATGAACTTACTATCTCAGCATATTGTAAAAAATGAGAAGACAGTATAAGTTTCCAATGTCAGTTTCTTCCATCCAGTGTTGGGTGCTAATGCCCAGAGGAAGATGTGTTGGCTTAATGCCTCGTTGTTATTCCTTCAAGTTTCAGTTGACATTCATCATAAGTCCTTCCTATCTATAACCATAAATCCTTTACTTTTCCATCACACATTTCAACTGAATGTCCTTAGTATTCATCAGTGCTTTATTTCTGTTCATGTCCTTTCTCGTGATTAGCTGGAAATGAGGACAGCTCAATTAAGCACTAGAACTCTTCCTGCCATTCCCAGAAATATGATTCTTGGAGCAGATTGTAATGATGTGATTGGAGGGACACTCATTAATCAGAGAAGAGAGCATGCTTTGGTTTTGGGCAGGTTTTGGGTGAATAGTATTGCATGACATGGCGAGGGATTCTGTGGAGGACGCCTTACAGTCAAAGTCTATTTTCAATCTTCTCTGCGAGGTTATTTTATTGAAACCTTCTAAGAGGAGTAACTTCCCACAGGGTTAGAATTATTTATGCAATACTGATTGCAGTGCATATGGCCGTAGTTCCCAAAAAGAACAATGATATCTATAAAATATAACAAATAATTTTTATGCTTTGTTATATTTTTATGATAAAATGGCAACAAATCACACCCAATATCATTTACAAATGCACTGTACAATGCACTGAATCTGTACATCGGTCTGATGCCCCAGATGAGTGCTCTCTTATGTGTTGTCCCAAAGGTGATGACAAAATGCAAACAATGGTGTGGATTGATGGCATGCCACCTTCATAAGCAGGCATACCCAACAATGTGCACAGAACACAGTGCATGCCCAGAACTTGCTACATTAAATCATTTTACGGAAATAAAGTTAACAACAAAAAAGGTTTGGCATCCAGGCCCTTTGGAACGGTCATTGTAGGACAGGACACCAGGGTCAGCTGATATGTCTTGAAATAGCTATTGTTCTTGGCAAGACGATGTGAGTGCATCCTTGCATGACTAGCAGTCCTATAATATGGATGCCAGCTGCAAGCCCATTAGTGAGAATTCAATTTCCCTACATTAATGGTATGTTAGGAGAATGGCACAGAGCTATAATATCACATTTATCCCATGTATAGTCAAGCCAGACAACTCAAAAGGCCTTTCTGTCAGAAGATACTAATTGAATCTGTTTCCAGTTTCTTAGAATGATTTATGATATGCCTGAAGAGCTGATATTCTATCACCCTGGAAGCCAGAAACATTAATTGTGCGACCACAAAACAGTGGACGAGTCCATGCAGGTTATATGCCAAAGGGTTAACTGAGAAAGATGCTTATATTGAGTTAACCACAAACAGTTATTACTAAACAATTGGCAGCATTATTTTGTTTTTCCTTTAAAAGAAACAACAACACCATTCACGTTCTGACTCCATGTCTGAGAATAAATAAATCTTAATGTTTTCATTTTATAGTTTTTGTTCCAGTGTCCAGCTCTGATTAGAGTGCAGTGAGGGCTCTACTACAGAGCTTAGGATCATAGTATTTTTGTCTAAGATGAAGGTATTGATTTTGTTTTCGGTCTTTGATGAAACAATAGTCTCTACAGTATGACTCACCTTCCACGTTCTTGCTAATCTTGGCATAGCGGCCAAAGGGGAAGGGAATGCTTTTATCTCAGCTAAATCCCACGCACTCTTTCAAGTGATGAAAATCCATAAAATTACTGACAAATATAATTTTTTAGTAGCTACATACTCTATCTTAACTTGGTTTTTAAAGCATAATTACTGTCCTAACAATTTAAAAAAAAATTAATTTAATATGGGGTGGCTTTCCTGATTCCAATGTGTCTTCAGATTTCACGACACACTTCACAATTTTTTAAAGACATGTCTTGAAATTTCCATGACTCTTTCCCAAAGTATATCGTGGAGTGAATATTTCAAGAGACACTTTCATGACAAACTTTGAGTAACACAGACCCGACAGGTCGATGTAAAAAACCCGATTCACACCACAGAATGCATCACACATAATTAACAGCCACTTTCCAAAAAGCATCGTAGAGTTATGATGAAAAAAAATGTTCTTTGCTTTTCGTTTTAAATCTGATCAAACCTAACTGACAAAAAAATACAGAAACAAAAATAAACAATAAGGGCGCCGCGGTGGTACAGCGGTAAAGACCGCTGACTTTTAGTCAGCGCAGTTGTACTCCGAGGATCGGGGTTCGCGCCCCGGTCCTGCCATAGCCGAGCGTGGCCGGTGCCCTGTGGAGGCGACAATTGGCGGTCGCTTCCGGGTGGGGGGAGGGGCTCAGAGAGAACCGCGGCGCACAGGGGGACCCAGGGCGTGTCACGGTCAGGAGCTGCGCCCTGTAGAGGACGTAGCGTCCTCCCTGAAAAAAGTGCCGATTGACGGGGTTGTGCAGCGGTGGTTCTCTAGCGGTTGCTACACGGGGGGGAATTGAATTAGAATAGGGGTTCAATTGGCTACTAAATTGGGAGAAAAAGGGAAAAAATCAGAAACAAATTTTTAAAAGAATAAATAAAAATAAACAATAAATAAATATCAAAACAAACAAGTGTAGCGATCAGGCTTGGGTGAGGCAGCCTAACTCCGCCGCTAACAGTGAATTCATCTTTGGAGAAGTGGTTACCACTGAAGTTCTGTGGTTCGAGCCTCGCCAGAACCTTGTTTGTTACACAAGCAAAGAAAGAAAAACTTTTATTTTACCTATTGTGAATGTAAAATGTAGCCTATGTCAGCACAGGTCACAATAAGTTCTTATAAACCCTATGATGGGATAATTGATTACACCTGCTCTAGACTGACTAGGCTACTACTATTATTATTATTAGTAGTAATATTATTGTTGTTATTGTTTCTATCTATCTATCTATCAATCACGTAGATTAGCGGCCTCTGTCTGCAGAGGTGGGACTTGCATTTAGTACCGCATCTCAAGACACATTTCACAACATGCTTATTACTACGACATGCTTTGGGAAAGCCACCCCTGATTAGTAGCTATGTGAGAGCACTCAATATGTGACAGACTGGCACAAATGCACGACGAGACAGAAGTTTTGAAAATAAAGGGTTTTTATTTTCAGTAGGCAAGGTACATGTCCACTGTGGAACCCACAGCGAACTGACACAGCGCCGGGTAGCAGATACAGCAGCCCAGCCGGGCGGAGCTGTATACCGCGGTAGCGGTGGTGAGGCTACAGCAGACTGTGTCCGAGAACAGGCGAAGTAGCAAGGAGCGATCTTAGCCAGGTGCGAAGCGAAGGATCAGGCGGAGGCAGAGTCAGGATCCACACCGGAAAGCCAGGGTGTGTGGCATCCAGACCTGGGTAGTATAGCCAGAGTCTAGCAAGCTAGAGAATCGGGAAGCAAGTACAAACGAGACAAGGACCGTAATACTCTGACAACAAATCACAGGAACAGCACGGTAAATATAACTAGTGTCATTAGAGCTGATAAACTGCAGCTTGCGGGAATGCGTGCGAAATCAGCGAATTGATTGAACAATTAGAAAACACGTGAGGAATGCGGTGAAAGCAATTAAATGTGAATTGTGTAATTAAGATGTGGTGCGAGAAGTAAATGTGCAATGTAGACACAATTAGGCAATGAACGCAGACATGACACAATCAGGTTCAGGGAAACAGAGGAAAACACAAAGGGCAGGGAAGCAGGAGCGGATCGTAACACAATATTGACTGTAGAAAGCTAAACGGTTTGTACCTCGGCTAATTTTTTGTCTGTTTGCTTGCACTCATACTATTCTCATCAAGGCATTGGTTGGTCATGTGTAGAAAACGAAATGAAAAAGCCTTTAACTTCAATGGCCCTGGAGTTAGTGAAAAACATCTTTCCACCTACATTTTTATCAGACTGGTTCTTTTGTTTTACACACAGGACACATTTGGCAATAAATCACAATAGTCCTTTTATGGTGTGGAATGCTACATAGTAGTCCATACCAAACCCAGGTAGTAAACATTTTTTTCTCAGAAATTAATCTCACCTCATTTCTTTCTGCATGGTATAACCATAAAACAATTATGGAATATCTTCTAGTTTTGCAATAAAACATGAAAGATCAAATAAAGACATCACTTTTTCTAGTTAAATAGTGCTACTGTACATAGTTTCATAGGCATCAACATAGCTATACAAATATCTGAGTAGGAGAAAAATTCTAACACGCATTTAACACATTTAGAAAATTGGCAGTTGACCTGCCAACATTGTAAATAAATAAATGTCATATTCTGCCTAGTGTCACCCCTAAGAATACAAAACTGGCAGAATACAATACGTTTTTTGTTAAAGCAATTAAAAACACTGTGCTTTAAACAACTCAGTATGGAGTGCCATATTTGGAGTAAAAAATCTTTTAAAAAATTATTCTAGAATTTGTCCATAGTAGTGGGCACTGGGCACCTCTGAAATTATCACTAGTTTTGCATTATAATTTCAGGCCTACATATTTTGACCTCAAAATATATGCCTGGGATGTAAACTTCATTAATATTGGCACATGTGGAAATGTACGATTTACACAAAGGAGTTTTTCTGTTTTATGTATCATTTATTCATGATATAAAATGAATAATTTGCAATGAAGAAATTAATTGATGAATCAAAATGTAAATAAACAAACTAACCCTCTCATTATGCATCACATTTGTGATTGAAAAATCTATTTTAGAATTTCCACGTTGATTTATTGATTGACTTATTGATTTATTTTTATTTTTATATATTTATATTTTTATTGATTGATCTATTTATTTTTTTGTGTACTGCTTCATATATTTCAGTGTTTATTTTCTTATTTATTTATAAATTAATTTATTGTTTTTTAAAATTAATTTATTGTTTTTTCTGTTTATTTCCACATTTATTTATCTAAGCATTCATATTTTTTGTGACATTCTTTGTACTCCATACACCATGTTTGGAAATATAGCACATTGAATCAAAGTTGTTCCCAGCCTGTTTAATTTATCAAATATATTCATTCTCAGTGTTTGTTATAAGGGCTTTTGGACATTATAAGACAATACTCACAGCATGAAAACAGCAGATTCTGATTGCTGATGAAAATGCACAGAATTTGTGAATATTTTTTGTACTTGCTGTTCAAAGCTTGCGGTGTTACTGGGGTGCCATGAATTTGTCCAAAGTCATAGACTATTTTAACAAAATAATACACAATAGAAACACTTGCAAGATGTTGTGGAGGGGATTAATTCTTAAAGTGGATGTTTAAGCATCAATAAAGTCTCCAGTATTAGATTCGTTTTTTTAGAGAATTTTAAAAATATGAAGTCTAAAATAGGGTTTTAGAGGCTTGCACCCAAGTTTCTGCTAAACTCACTGCAGGAAATATCCATCAACACACCAGGAGTAGCCCATTATTCAGAACCAACATTCCTGGCTGAGGCAAGATTTTTTAAGGCGTGAATGATCTGCAGAATTTCTTTCTGGTTTCCTGTATGGTGACATTTAGGGGAAGTAAAATGGTCGGACCCAGATTGTATGAGTACAGGCCAGAATGACACAGATCAAGGAGAAACAGCTGAGTGAAAAAGGGAGTGTTTGGAGTTAAGTGTTAGCTGGCCCATTTCCCAGGTTTTCATTACTCTGTTGCCCTTCCGAGGTTCCTCAACTTCATTATCAATGCAGGGAGCAATCCATCTGGGACCTTCCTGTGGATGGACTATAGTAGAGCTGTGGTCCTGAATAATTGTACTGCAAGATGAGGTAGGTGATAAGTAATGATTCAACAACAGCTTACAACAGTGAAGCGGGTAGATTCCAGACACCTTAATTTAGCTCAGACTTTAGACCTAGAGATGTTTATTTTGTGTTGAGGATTTGGAAGGTTTGGATAAAACCGGAAAAGCTAGAGGTATAATAGCTTGGCAATCTACCCTATCTTCACTGAGACAGACATCAACCACTACGTGGAGATCAATTAAGCATTAATTCATATAGAATTCATATAGAAATGCATTATAAAAGCATAAACATTTGAGTTTTGGGCCATAATCTTCCCCATGCTCCCTTTCTTTCCCTTTTTGCAGGCCTCTCCAGAGCGTTCATGCAGTGTATCAGCCACTAATTATAAATCATTAGCATGCATTAATACTGACTGAGTGCTGCTTGCTTCTCTCGTAGTCAAATATGATTACAAGGGCCTACTAACTCCATGGAAACTGCCAATGCCATAGGGACATCTAAAACATCTTTTCAAAAAATTATTTTCTATTTCTACTACTTTCCACTACAAATCAAGGCTCCTACAAATGTATTGCTATTTTATCATGTGACATTAATCAAATACAATCCTATAAATTGTTGCTATTCATAATTTTTTACATTGTGAAAGGCAGGCTAGATGGACTTTTTTGAAAACGCTTTCTACCCAATTCACATCCTCATAGTGCAATAGCTTTTTTGTTCAGTCAAACTGGGTAACAAAATTTTAAAAGCACCCCATATTTAAAATTATTTTTTTATCACCTTTTATTGACTTCTATTACTGCCAAAATCCAACACAAAATGGAAGAAGCCATTGTTTAAATGTTTTAGGCAATTTTATATTGACACTTCATATTTTCAGATATGTGAGAGAACAAAATGCTTGCTGAACAACCTTCTCTCATTTACAGAAGAAATATTTCTAAAAGCTATGTGATGTATCATAAAAGTGTTTAAACAATTTCAGATTTGTGTGAAAATCTTGTGTGAAAATATTATGGCTCGTGAATATTGAATATTGTGATGCTGCTCTTGTTAACACAGTCCTGTCTTAACATTAATACATTAAGCTTTGATATTTGAAGCCCTGTACATACTGTATTCCACAGATATGTTTGTTGTAATTTCTGTGAACGTTGCCATTCTCAGTCAAAATGATTATTTTCCCTATTTGAGATTTAAATACCAGCAATTCCAAGGACTGTGAAAGACACAGTATTATAGAATCTTAATGCATGAAATCTGGACACACTCTCATTAGGGAGAATGTACTTCCAGTTTGGCAACGTAAAACTCCTGAGGACATAATTTATTCTGGTCTGGTCATCTTGTTTTAGTACATAAGGGTGACCCCTTTAAATAAAACCATGACAGTGCTTTTTCAAAGACAGTGTTTCATTTGCCATAGTGAAAACCAAATTAGTTAAGTGAATACAGTTCACCTTTCATCAATGACAGACTTTGCCTTGTTTCAAGTTGCTTTCTTTGGATGAATCCGGAGCTGACTGCTTCATTATCTACATAACCTTATTGGGGAAATCTGATTACTGAACATTCTGTTCATCTAATACAAGGTTAAATTAATATAATCTTATAATTTCCTAGAGTTTTGAATATTTCTTAAATTGCATGGATTAATCAATCTAAAATGGATGCAATTGTGTGGTTTTTAAATAAATTGTTTTATTAAAAAAATGAAATGTGGTTAAAGGTAACAAAATATCTGAAGCATGGAATGAATAATTAATATATTACTATCACGTAATAGTTCAAATAAGTTCATAGTGTCTATATTTACTTAGATCATAGTTTTCTTTTATATCAGACACAAGTTATATTTTCCTACCTGACATGTTTCGACGGCAATACTTCCGTCTTCGTCAGAGGTGTCATACATACCATCCAGTGACACCTCTGACGAAGACGGAAGTATTGCCGTCGAAACATGTCAGGTAGGAAAATATAACTTGTGTCTGATATAAAAGAAAACTATGATCTAATATATTACTATATTCAACAATAGTATTCAGACTGCATGAAAGACAATACAAAATGCAGATGATAGTCTCTTTGTTTTCTTGACAATACACAATCTGTGTTTCATTGGTATTGTTATACCACAGCTGATTAAAGTTAAAAACAATGATATTTACCCAAACATGTAATATATGCATGGTATTATTGTTATGTAAATACAGGCACATTAGAACTTATATATACAGTACTTTGTTATTTGTAACTGAGATAACTGAAATAACAATTGTATACAGATAGATAAACATATAGACAATTACAAAATATAATCTTTTTGTGTGTATAATTACAATGAACTTTTTCCTAAGCTTTACTCCTATCTACTGTACTCATCATGAAGAGCATACTCTTTACACATGTACTCATCATGAAGAGCATACTCTTTACACCTGTACTCATCATGAAGAGCATACTCTTTACACCTGTACTCATCATGAAGAGCATACTCTTTACACCTGTACTCATCATGAAGAGCATACTCTTTACACCTGTACTCATCATGAAGAGCATACTCTTTTCACCTGTACTCATCATGAAGAGCATACTATTTACACCTGTACTCATCATGAAGAGCATACTCTTTACACCTGTACTCATCATGAAGAGCATACTCTTTACACCTGTACTCATCATGAAGAGCATACTCTTTACACCTGTACTCATCATGAAGAGCATACTCTTTACACATGTACTCATCATGAAGAGCATACTCTTTACACATGTACTCGTCATGAAGAGCATACTCTTTACACCTGTACTCATCATGAAGAGCATACTCTTTACACCTGTACTCATCATGAAGAGCATACTCTTTACACCTGTACTCATCATGAAGAGCATACTCTTTACACCTGTACTCATCATGAAGAGCATACTCTTTACACCTGTACTCATCATGAAGAGCATACTCTTTACACATGTACTCATCATGAAGAGCATACTCTTTACACCTGTACTCGTCATGACGAGCATACTCTTTACACCTGTACTCATCATGAAGAGCATACTCTTTACACCTGTACTCGTCATGACGAGCATACTCTTTACACCTGTACTCATCATGAAGAGCATACTCTTTACACCTGTACTCGTCATGACGAGCATACTCTTTACACCTGTACTCATCATGACGAGCATAGTCTTTACACCGGTACTCTTCCTCATCATGTCCAGATTATTACATGAAATGATAAAGTAGTATAGTTATGTTTTCACATTGAATGTGAAAATTGATGCTTAGCTTAATTCATGTTTAGTTTTGAATGTAAGCTAGATAATTCCTCAAACATCGCTTAGGTTTATTTGCAGTAAAGTTGCATTAAAAGCTTAAGCCTTGTAATTCTTGGCTTATCAAGTCATCCACAGACAGTTTTGTTTATTACTGAAGTTTCCAAGGGTAAATAAGTTATACATACCTACAGAATACATGTATAGTGCACAATTCCAATATTGGAACTGAGATGTCTTTCCCATGTGTGGCTCGATTTCAAAAGACAGGACTGTGTTAACAAGAGCAGCATCATAATATTCAATATTCACTAGCCATAATATTTTCACACAAGATATAGCCCCAGCAAATCTGAAATTGTTTAAACACTTTTATGATAATTGCGCCATAGTTTAGATACTGGTCATGCAACTCAGTGCAGCCAGGACCACTGTATCCTATTGCTATTGCTGTCCTGGGCAAGATGGTCAGTTCAGATTCATTCTGAGTTTACACAACTCATTTGATACACTTTTGTACTCTGTCTAATGAGCTGCCATAAGCTCAGTAGTGAAATGTATATGTTATGAATAGGCTAACTTCTATAAATGCACCTCCACACTAAATACAGTATCAAATAAGGAAATAGTAAACTGGGGTGGCTTTTCCGATTCCGTTGTCTTCAGAATTCATGACACACTTCACAATGTTTTTGAAGACATGTCTCGGCGTTTTTCCAAAGGATATCGTGGAGTGAATATTTCAAGACACACTTTCACAACAAACTTTGAGTAACACAGTTTGCAAGTTTGCAACTGTTAACTGAATATCTAGTAACTAATAACTAGTAGGCCCACACTTTGCCTTCAAAACTGTTTCAATTCTTTTAGGAATGCTGCCATACCATTTCTGAACTGTGTGTAGTGGGATATTGGCCCATTGTTCAAGAAGGACAGCCACCAGTTCTTTGAGAGATAAAGAAGATGGAAATCTAGAACTTTCCATAAAGGTTCAATAATGTTTAGATCTGGTAATTGTCCAGGCCATAGAAGAGCTTTGACCTGCGGCAACAGTTTGTTTTTGCTGATGCTGTTTTTTTGGTGTTGGGCATATGTTGTCATCATTTCTTGCCACCTTAAATAATTTAGCCATTTTTGTGACCGACGCACGTGCAATTCGGGCACCAACTATTTGGCCCCTTTGGAACCCTGTTAGTATCCTTATCTTGCTTTGGAGACTTACCTAGCAAAGTGCTGCTGGTTAGACCTCTTTTAAGCAGGCACATGCTGCTAATTAGCATTCAAATTAATAGGAATCACCTGCCTAGATGCTTTTGTAATTGTGGTTTTGTAAAGGAGTGGTAGTGGAGGAACACACGCGACCGACAGGGGTTTCTTAAAGTCTTCCACGGGAGTAAAAAGACCATACAAGGGGGTAGAGAAGAACTAAAAAAGGAAAGAGAGCCTTTCCGGTGAACTCTGCCGAAACTAAAAACAACCCTGTAGCAAATAGGGCGAACCACTCAAAAGCTTGAGCAGAAAGGAAATGACAGAAAAGAATAGACCTCTTACTTTGTGAATAACACAGAGTGTATAAATGAGATGCAATAGACAGAGAGGAGAAAAGAAAACACCTACAATATAGAGTAAAACAATAAAGAGGTGAACAGAAAAGAACAAAAGTACTCCTGAGAGAGGAACAAAGGCAAACAAAAGGCTAAATAGAAAGAGCAAAAGGAAAGAGAAAAAGACCTAACTCAAACTAACGAAGTGGCGAAAGTAAAGAACCTCCGTAGAAACAGGACGGCAACCAGAAAAACCGTGACAGGTTTAGATGCTTCAAAGTTAAAGCCATTTTTCAGGAGTGTATCCGATATTTTGTCCACCCCCTGTATAAATTTGAATATCAGTTGTCTTGCAAAATGGCACCAGAAATGGAAAAGTAATATGACAAAAATGTAGTATTTAAGCGCCGACATATTAAGTCCACTGAACACAACATAGAATGATTATCCTCTCCCCCAGAATTCTCAATAACAACACGTTTCACAGTCTAGTGAGCTACAACCTCCACTGCATCACAAACCCAGATGACACTGACAACATTTCTGTTAAAAACAAAGACAAAATTATGTCATCTACAGATTGCCCAAAGTTCTCTAGGAATGTCAAGAAAATTCCTGCATGGGCAATAGACGGCACTCCTGTTGCTTTTATTTGGGAGTGCTTATTCACACTTTAAAAAAATGAATGAATATAAAATAATTATACACAGTACATATTATAGTATAAACACATCCTCATTTAATGAATCCCCTGTGGCTTTCTGCAACAGAAACAAAAGTATGCAGTTATGTTGGTGAGCATCCAACACTGCTCACCATCAAGGCCAAAAATGAGGTAATGCTACAGAAAGTCACAAATTCAGATATGCACATCCAGATGTTCATTAAAGGCAGACTTTTTATAGATTTTATACTGCCAGTGTAAGTAAAACATTTTACATAAATTAAAAAAAAAAAAAAAATTTCATTATATAGCTGATTAAAGTTTATTGAATAGTGCTCAGGCATTCTTTGGTGTATTGTCTGAGTAAAGTTCTCATTTGGACACAACATCTTGAACCCCACTCCTGACTCATACTTTCTTATCGAAAGTTAAATCACTGTTTGGAAACATCTCCTACTTCATGCCAACTCTCGTTTGCCGATAACAGGTCTGTTTTGTAAAAAAGATTTTAATCTCAGCAAGACAACCTATATAAATAAATGAATAAAAACTGCTTAAAATCATTGTTGAACTGTTTTTCCATATAGTAGGGATATAACATAGACACAAAACAAAAAACGTATGTTTGATAATGGACACAAACAAGTTTTTCCACCATTAATAAGTGCAATGGACTGAAGCGCATTGTGAAATGGACTAAAACACCTGTGCACTCTACATTCTCAGCACATAGTTATTCTTCTTGATTTTGTAGTATTTTAAGATACAACTTGCATATAGTTCTGTATAGCAGCAGAGGCATTGACCCTGGCCTTGATTCAGTCAACATTTCCTCTTAATTTTGAGTTACAAAATATTTTCCGGCTGGCTCATGGCATGCTGCTATCCGTCATAATCAATGTGCACTGGGCGTGGCCACTGAATTTCGCTATCTTCAGACCAGAGGCAAGGAGCGCACAGCTCACAGCGGACTGCAGTGGAAGACGATAACGTTATATCATTTTTGCATTAATAAATAAATGTATACTATCAATGTAGGCTAATAATGCTTTTTTTTCACAGAGGAATGTCTAAAATCAGTAACTATGTAGGCCTATACCTAATCCTTCGTATTGTTTTTCATAGGATATGTAGTGCAATGATTGCGTCAGATTGCGTAAGTCAATAAATTATAGTTCACCATATACTGAAATAGCCCATGCACAAATTGTTTTTTTTTGCCTTGATAACAATAAATACACGAAAGCTGTCAGGTTGGGAACCGATAGGTTTACGCATATTTTCCCTTGTTTTATATTGTCCTGCTTATGGAAATATGACTAATGCGTTTTTACTGGTACCTTAATGCCTTAAAACAGGGCAACTTTTTTTTTTTGGGGGGGGAGGGGGTATTAATTTCCATTTCACAATGTAATCTTGATAGTTTTGCATGTTTGTGTGTGTAACAGACTGGAGGGTGTATGCATGTTGTGTACACGCCTATGTGGACGCATATTATTATCTTAATATTGTGCAGTTAAAATAACTTTAGACCATGCAGGTTTCTGGTGGTTTTAGCGCAAGCGCTTTCTGCTGGCTCAAGATAGCAATATGGAAAAAATTATCCTGGCCACACCTCATCTTAGGACCAACCCGCCCAGTTCACTTGCTATGGACACAAGTTATTCACTTGTTATTTAAACAATGTGACCACTGGATGCTAAAATGACACCTGCGTCGATCTGAAACGAGCAAAAACACTTGCGTTACCCCCGCTTTTATACATAGTCCCCCAATTTTTGGTGACAAAATGTCATTGGATGAAAATTAAGATTAACTTTAATAAAATAATCATATTTCATATTTGGTCGCATAGCCTTTGCATGACTTCCTGATGTCAGTGACCCAACAACACCAAAAGTATTTTCAGGTACTCTTACAAGCGATAACCTACTATAACCTCTCTGCATTGATATGCAATAGATATGGATGGATCACTTTAAGGGTTGTTTCTCCTGACTCATTTTCCTATTGAATACTGTGGAATATTGTTTGTTTGAGGTTCATTTGATGTGTTCCATACTGTTCCAGCGTAATCATATTTATCAATTTGAGAATGCTGTTGTCCGGACTCCCGCACTGCTGCTTGCCACTCCCACTAACATCACTCCCACTTATATCAACTTAAGTTTTCAAGTACAAAAAACTTAAACATCAGTCCTAACACACATTAATAAGTTTGACTAAATTTATATTTTGAGTTTATCAACTTTGTGTCTAGAAGTTCAGTTTACTAAAACTTTTGTTTGCAAAATGTTGACTTATTTTTTTATGTTGAAGTCACCTACTGTTTTTTTACAGTGTGGCTGAACTATGACTTAAATTAGCATGTACTGTTCTACTTAAAACATTTGTCACATTTCACATAACTTTGGAATTATTCAATATGAATGTTTAAATGAAAATGTTTTAACACATTTTATGCTGCATGTAAGTTATAAAGTAAACAAGAAATAGAAACACAAAATTATTTGTAAGTAATCAATTTTCATGTAAGGTAAAGCCATAGGACTGGTGTAAAATATTGGTGTTTCACATTAATAATGAATAATTAACATAAGTAAGAGGCATATTTAAGTAGACTCACATATGTGGATGTTTTATTTCAGTTGAAATAGGTAACATTGATACCAAGACTTTCATAGAGCCACATTGCTGGTATATTACCAACTGAGATGTTACTTGAATATCATGTAATATCAAATCTAAAATTTGTTGTGAGATATAGAACACTCCACCAGGGGACAGTGCTGGACACACCTACAGTAGAAACTAGAGAGAGTGTTCCAGATTGTACAAGGATTACAAAACTACTTTATGAGGATATTTAGATGGAAAAAGGGAACTGAAATACGAAACTTAATTGTGTTTTGTTGTGTGGTGGCAGTTAATTAACAGCATATTAACTGCCTATTAACTACATATTTACACTTGAAGCTTGTTTATTGCCATGCTATATTGTTCATCAAAGATGTTGCTCATGGTTTTCCTTGCATTGTATCTGAGTGCTATAGAAGTTTAGCAAAAATTGTTATCAGTTGCAACTGGCACACGGATGACAATTTCACCCCACTGGGAAAGGTGGGCAGATTTGGTTTAATTTGACCAATTTGCAAAACAAAGTCCAGACATTTATACCACAGGTATACATATATTATATATTATATTATAAACATATTATGTATATGTAATATAATTATATATGATAGGTATACTAATTGTGTTTGCACTATGGATTTAGCCCAAGAATGAGCCTAGCTGATTAATCTTTGAAATGAGAAAGCCACCAACAGTTAGATCATAACACTGCATTACTGCTGTCTGAACATCCGTTTATTTCCCAAGTGTTATTAATTTTTTTTTTAAAAACCTCATTATACAATTTTGTGTCCACGGACAGTTATCATTGTTTGTTTTGAACTACAATACCTAAGATATTTGTTCGATAGTTATCAAAGAAGGCTGTGTTCCCTGTCCCAGTGGGAATGATGAAAGTTCATTTATTTTCTCATGTAAAGCACTACGCTTTTATGCAGTTGTAACATGTGGGAACCAACTGTTAGTTTTCCATTCCAGATGGAAAATATTTCAACATATCATGAACACAAATATTTAATGCCAGTGAGATCATGTACTAAAGCTGGTTTTATACAAGATATTAAAAGGCAGTCCACCTGCACTGAAAGTTTATAACCGCCAAAATATAAGAATAGTTTTGTTATTTTGAAACAGGCATGTTCCCATGATGATCAAGCAGACAGTCAAATTCTTCTAAATTATTTTTTTTCAAAGAAATGTGCAGCTAGAACATTTTACAAAGTACCACATCACATGCCGCCATGTGGCGTCACAGTCACATGCAAATGGAATATTTTTATTGTTTCATTTTCATTAACTGTTCTTTTTACTGTTTTCCTTTGAGATGGCAAAGATGCTCACATAGTTGAGGCTTGATATACACTGCACAAAGAAATTAAGGGAACACCTAATCAACACAGTATAACACCAAGTCAATGAAACTTCTGGGATATCAATCTGTCCAGTTAGGAAGCGTAAATGATTGTGAATCAATTTCACCTGCTTTGGTGCAAATGAAAGTGACAACAGATGGACAGGAGAGGCAACAGTAAGACATCCCCCAAAAAGTAAATGGTTTTGCAGGTGTTGGCCACAGACCATTTCTCTCTCCTTATTCTTCCTGACTGATTTTTCTCTAGTTTTGCATTTTGCTAGTGCCCTTGTCACTACTGGTAGCATGAGACGGTACCTGCAGCCCATTCAGGTTGCACAGGTAGTCCAGCTCCTCCAGGATGGCACATCCATACGTGCCGTCGCAAGAAGGTTTGCTGTGTCTCCCAGCACAGTCTCAAGAGCGTGGAGGAGACGGGCCATTACACGTGGAGAGCTGGACAGGGCCGTAGAAGGGCAACAAACCAGCGGCAGGACCGGTATCTGCTCCTTTGTGTGAGGAGGAACAGGAGGAGCACTGCCAGAGCCCTACTAAATTACCTCCAGTGGGCTACTCGTGTGCATGTTTCTGACCAAACTGTCAGAAACAGACTCCATGAGGGTGGCATGAGGGGCCGATGTCCTGCAGTGGGACCAGTGCACACAGCCCAGCACCATGCAGCTTGATTGGCATTCGCCAGAGAACACCAGAATTGGCAGGTTTGCCATTGGCGCCCCGTTCTCTTCACAGATGAGAGCAGGTTCACACTGAGCACATGTGACAGACGTGAAAGAGTCTGGAGACGCCGTGGCGAATGTTATGCTGCCTGCAATATCATCCAGCATGACCGGTTCGGTTTAATTGACTTGGTGTGATGATTAAGTGTTCCCTTAATTTTTTTGAACAGTGTATTTACTTAGCATAGATGTAAGCTGTGTAGGCTATAGCAAAGGAATAGGCCTTTAACTTTAAATTAAATATTACAAATCGACCAAGCAATAAATAATCATATTTCTTATGATATGCTTGTGTAATCTTGTAAAATGTCTTTACAGAAAATGTGTATTATTATTATTTATAAAATGACGTGATTGTGCACTGCAAGTGAAATCCCGAAGGTACCCAGTGGAAAATTTTACAGTGTGCAATATTACATGACACCCATTTCTTACTAAAAAGTTAAGTAGGCAATAGCGGGAGGCCTCAGTCCCGACCATGACCGAGTGGGTGTGTTGGCGCTCTACTCGTTAGAAACTATAGGCAAAGTCGGTGAAGCACTTGTGAATGACATCAAACGCGAGTGGTTCCAAATGAGCCATGTAGTTTTTTGAATCTTTTGATTTGCTTATGATGCACGCTGCCGATTAGGAAGCCCGTTTATACAAAGAGGCCAAAACCGGGGCTGCATTCGAATCCAACAACAAACGACAGGAAAAAAGAATACATTTTGGATCCGAACGCAGCCCCTTCTTCGTTTTTGAAGCTCACTTTCTGGTCTTATTGCGAGCATTAGGTTGGTATAGGAAGGTATAGGTCTTTCAGGCCCGTTTTTCAATGCAAGTCAATGATAGCCTACCAAATCCGGTAAAAATATGAAGTCAATACATTTTTCTCAACAGAACATGCAGTCGCAATAGATGCTTTTTATTTGTCTAATGTCTCCCCATGTGCCGATTTGTTAAGTTATTGGGTGGACTCGTTTTTCAAGCAGGAGACCTCCCGACCATGCCCAAGTGGGCGTGTTCTGCATTAATTTTGCACAAAAAGCAGTCGTCAAGCGTGGCCGCTCTGCCCGCTAGAAACTAGACACGAAGTCTATGGCGTTTATTTAGTTCCATAAATAGCGCGCGCGTGGAATTGTGAAGCGAGCGCACAGAACAGTGTCCGCGCGAGTGGAGCTATGAAGCCGAGCGAGCACAGAACCATGTGCAAGCGTGGAGCTGTGAAGCGAGCGAGCAGAGAACCATCCGCGCGAGCACAAAGCCCATCTGCGAGCGTGGACCTGTGTCCCCCTATCCCCACCAGACTTGCACGCGCACAGACGCTTATTGCGCGTGCAGATTTGAGCAGAACGTTCCCCACCAGACGCTCAAGAGCACAGACACTTTTTGCTTTTTCGGAGCGCATTCCGTGAACGACAGTACAAACAAACAATCTACATTCCGGATTTGTGAGCTTCGCTAAATAATGGTTAAGTAAATAATGCTATTACATATGTCTTACTGCTTAAAAGCTAAATTTAGCAATGTAAAGCTAAATGTAGCAAACAAGACAATGCCTCCTTTATAAAGTTCGCTTTTATTTATTTGGGACAGTAATCAACACGTTCTAAACATTTAATTATATCAGAATTAGCAGCTATTCTGTAGTACCTTAAATCAATACAGCGATATCAGTACAATAAAAACAGAATAGAATATAGAATAGAATAACGTTTATTTCCCTTTCGGGAAGTAAGCATAGTCTTAATTAATTGAACAAATATGTATCCTATAATAAAGAAAAAGCATTATAAAAACGGTAATAACTGGTTATATGTAAAATGTATGACTTGATATAACTTCATTCATCCCACAATGGTCATTGTCTCTGTTCCCTTTTTTATTAGAGCCTATATTAAAATATAATATGTATTACAATAATGAATAACAATAGTAAAACTATTAGTAGGTTGAAAAACATTAATATGTGGTCATATGATGCAGATATTGTGCATATACAATGTATTTCTATGAGATTGCGCTTGCGGACGCCCAGAAAATTCCGCCCCGAGCGGAAAAATCGGCTCCAAATCCGCGAGCCGTCCGCCCGCCAGCCGTGCGCGCGCGGCCGGTGAGGACCACGGCAATTCGTTAACATGGGAGCGGAAGTGAAGCGCACCAGTGCGCGTGTGCGTGCGCTTGCTCTTGCGCGTCTGGTGGGGATGGGGCGTGACGCGAGCGAGCAGAGAACCATCCGCGCGAGCACGGAGCTGTGGGCGTGCGAACTTGTTTTGCTCTCGCTCGAAATTGGTTTACGCTCGCTCGAAGTTGGTTTACGCTCGCTCGAAGTTGTTTTACGCTCGCTCGTTCGCCAAGTTCATTTTTGAGACTTTGGGGGCGGGGATGGCATGCATAGTGGGTGATGTCTCCACTTCTTTGATTGGTCACTAGGTACCGACCTTGACTTATGTGATTGGCCATTTGATCTCACGTAGTCCATTCTGCGACGAAGAACATGGCTGATCATGATGAAGAAGTAAAATATGAATTTAGTTTACTTGCTGGTGTAGCATAATATGTCATGGATAAGCATTTGATATCTTACAGAAGCCACCAAGTTTGCCACTAATTTCCGTTAACTAGATGGCTAACCTAACGTTACTAAAAACCTGTTACTTTGACGATGTCGTACACACTTCTTTAGCCTATTTAATGGCTTGACATGCTTCAGTATAGTTGTCATGCAAATGTGGATTTAACGTTAGCTAATATGTTCCAAACTGTGCTAATTTCTCTGACAGAATATGGGTTTGTCAATTTTGTATTAGCCTATTACCAAATTGAATTTAACATGATAGCCTAGGCCTGGGAATAGTGATGCTATTGATGTAGCTAGGCTAATCTTTGATGAATATGGATCTGTGATACATTATGAACAATCAATATAACGTCAAAATAATCATATTCGTAAACCTTCTACGTTTTGTTCTACATATTTTAAAAATGAAGAACAGCGCTCACTAGCTAATTGTCAGCCTACTATTTTGACGCCGGTGTTTGGGATGGAGTCGATCGTATTGGCCGATTTTCCTTCATGTGACTTGATCGGCAGTCCCTGAAATCACCAATAGCATAGGCTACTATTAAACTTATCTTTAATTTCGTGATCGTAGTCCCAAACCTCACGAAAGCAAGTTGACATGTGACTGTCATTAGACGATTTATTTAATAATTTGTGGCATTTGTTCTTTTCTTCAATTAAAAGCTGTTCAAATGCAGTCAAATACAGATACTTTTTATTTTTAATTTTAATTAAAAGCTATCCAAATATAGACACATCCAGACCGTTTCATTTTCTTGAATTAAAAGATTAAATTCAATCTAGTGGCAATTGTATCTGATAGGCTGTCCCTGATTCATCTCCCACTGCATGACGTGTTTTATGAATTTCCCCTTTGGTATAATACAATTTTGTACTTGGAAGTGTCTTGACCTACACCGAGTTTCTCGCCACATTTCTGAAGGACATATTGAACTGAATAATGGGCATTTAGTCAGAGTTAGTGGGCTCTTAAATAACCAAAACTGCTGTGGCAATTGCCAGCATAATACATTCTGACTCCTCTTCGGTTTACATAACGTAATATCACACAACCAAGGGCTGCTCTGTACTCTAACCAAACCCTAAGTGTTGTTTAAAAAGCTGAATAAAATGTCTATTCAGTTAAGAAAAAAATATTTTTTCTCTTTTCAAAATACTTAGTGTATCTTTAAAGGTATGTAGATTGAGAGAATCTTGATGGCACATTAACTATACTTTCTTCTGTCAACAGTGTATGCTGAGACGTCAGCTTCTCGAAAGGCTTTTGCATAAAATGCAGGAGGCAATGGGCACAACACCACTGAATTTGGATTACTAATAAATAATAATTACATCGACCTTAAGTTTGCAAACAAGGAAAAAAGAATATAATTTTAATTGCAAACGATTATAAATAAAGTAAACTTGCAGTAAGGTAAAAACAAAAAAATCCCCGTTTTAATAAAATACATGTACTAGTATGTAAATACTAATATTAATTCACCTTGTCATACTTTGCTGCACTGTTGGAGTCTCTGTCTGGCCACATGTCTGCCTCTGATGCTGTGTCTGCTGTGGGTTTTCTAAATCTGCAGCGACAACTCCTTATTATTTCAAACACAACGGAACAATAAACATATTACCCGTTCTTATGCCGATTGCAATTTTAAACATATAAAGTACATACAATGTGGTGCCTTAAATCAACAGTCACATGAAACAAGTTTTTTTTATTGGATTATTTATGGCATTTCCCCCCCTCACCAAGAACTCGAGATATACAAGTCTTGACACAACGTTCAATAAGGGTTGCTTTTAGCTCATAAAAAGTGAAAAACACTTCAATCCTCACTGTCTCTAGCCGTCTCGGCCAGGGCATTCTGCAGCAGAGACACCACCCGCCGTGCAGCATCATGCAACTCTCCCTATCATAAAGCAATCCGCAAAACATTTCAACAGTAGGCCTATAATTAAAATGATAGCAGTTGGCATACTACTGTCGTCTATTTTAAAAAGCAATACCAATTTGACTTAACACGAGAAATTAACGAGTGGATAGATTACGCCTGGATAAAAACGTTACCTAGCTAGCTAACTAACTTTGCCTTAGGCTATTTGCTATTGCTAACATTAGCTACATGAGTGACCATTCGGTCAGTAGCCAACACATTACATTTTCTAAGTAGTAATTTTAAGCTAAATGCATTGTGTATAATAGGCTGCAGTCGCCATTACCAAAATATATCCTATTTTCGTAATACATAACTCAGTTGTAGCAAGTGTGTAATGAAACATAATCTCGGTAGTTTACGCACTTCATTCGTCTCCAAACATTCTGAAAAGTTTTGCCAGTAGCTACCAAAAAAGGTATTATATATGTATAGGCTAGTGACCAATCAAAGAAGTGGAGACATCAGCCACTATGCATGCCATCCCCGCCCCCAAAGTCTCAAAAATGAACTTGGCGAGCGTAAACCAACTTCGAGCGAGCGTAAACCAAGTTCGCACGCCCACAGCTCCGTGCTCGCGCGGATGGTTCTCTGCGCTCGCTCGCGTCACAGGTCCACGCCAGTGTTGCCAACTTGGCGACTTTGTCACTATATCTGGCGACTTTCCAGACCCCCTTGGCGACTTAATTAGTCAAAAGCGACCAGCGACAAATCTAGCGAGTTTTTCTTGTCATTTGGGGAATATTTGGGGAATAATTGTGTTGACAAAGTACTGCAAAAGCATCTAACATATCCCGTTCCGCGGTTCACGTTACGACCGAGTTCACGAGAGCCGAGTACAGCGAGGGCTGCCGTCCCTTCCTCCTCACCACTCACACAGCAGTCCCAGCCTGCTGTAGCAGCCAGCGGAGCGGACACCGTGACCGCTCTGAGCAAGCGCTGCCTGCAAATGAATCGCGCGTGCGCAGCTTACGGCCAATCACAGACGATGATTTTGTACAGTTAGTTATAGTAGCTAAGTACATATAAATTCTCATACTATTTGTTATGCTGTTTTTAATTATTTTTCTTATTATGCTCAATCTGCTGTTTTATTCTATGCATGTAAGGCGACCTTGGGTGTTTTGAAAGGCGTCCTCAAATAAAATGTATTATTATTATTATTATTATCTGTAACAAAGAAAAGAAATCATCACTCTGTTGCCAGATATGGAGTAGATGTGGATGGATCACTGCAAGGGTTATTTCTCCTGACTCATTTTCCTATAGAACTCTATGGGGAAAAAAGTCAGGAGAAACAACCCTTAAAGGGATCCATCCACATCTACTCCATATCTGGTCGCAGAGTGATGGTTTGGGGCTCGTTTGATACCTTAGACCCTTGATGACGTACAGCCATTTCGCCAGTCATGTGTTCTATACTGTACCAGCGTAATTTACAGCTGAATCTAGTCTCACCCCCCAATTCTAATAGAGATCAGTTCAAATGCAGAGAGGTTATAGTATCGCTCGTAACAGTACCTGAAAATAAGATATTGAGAGTCTTTTGATGTTGATGGGTCACAGACTTCAGGAAGTAACAGCATGCAAAGGATATGCGACTAAATATTAAATATGATACTTTAAAAATATGTTAAAGGAAAGGGTATGAATACTTATGTAAATGAGAGATTTCAGTTTTCGATTTTTAATCCATTTGCAAAAATTTCTAAAAACATGTTTTCACTTTGTCAATATGGGCTATTTTGTGTAGAATTTTGAGACAAAAAATGAACTCAATCTATTGTAGAATATGTCTGTAATGTAATAAAATGTGGAGAAGGTGAAAGGGGTGGGCAGACTTTCTGGCTTGACTGTATAACCAGCATATTGTACAACTGAGATTATTACGAAACTCACCAGATTTAGAGATCGCTTAACGATGGCTTGCGTTAGGAAGTGTGCTAACATTATTCCTGAAAAGCTCTGTCACCTATATCTTAAATAATGTAGTGATTTTTAGTATGCGTGCTGGTATTTAAGTATACCTTATTTTGTAATTTTCCCAGTGTGAATATACTACATACATACTCAAAATACAGTTAGAATTAGTAGCTATATAGTATGCATTTGGGGCACAGGGCAAGACTCCATCTCTGCTGCCCATCTTGACTCCAGTCTTCATTGATGGATAGACATTATTGTAGCATGTGTGTTAAAATGTGTCCTCTCGGATATGAGTGGTGAGTGTTGCCAGGGGCTACAGAGTATCCTCTGTCTATACAAAAATACAGAGAATGCTCTTTATTGTGAAAATATGTTTTGACATTTTGAACTTTCAAAGACCACTCTGTATTTATAATTCAGTGCTGTTAAAAAAAATGTATCAGCATGACTGAATATTCTTATTCTTATTGAATATTTGTATGCCTCCAGTTTAACTCAAATTCATGGCAAAAGTGCTCAAATCTCTTGAGCCTGCCTTGCTAATTTGCTGTGTTGAGAAATCATGTGATTGTTAGCCAGAGCTATTCATGTGTGACCTTCATCAACATTTTTCCTCATGCATCTCTTTTTTCTCACTATTCGGCAATCTTAATCCTTTCTTTGAGCCTTTTATTTTCAGGCTCTGCACACAGTTCCTGTTTTAATGTGACAGTTAGCAAGCTTCAGAAAGGTCACTTAGCAGCCTTGCATCAAACTCTGTAGTACACATTACAAACCTTGGTGTCTGCATTTATTTTGGTGCTTTTTCTAAAAATAATCTCACTGAGTAGAGTTTTTCCCTGTAGCATTTAGATTCATTATACGTACAGAAAGACAAGATGGCACTTTTTAGTAACAAAAATTTCTTGATGAACCTCTGTACCAGAAGCCATTAATTTCCAATGAGATGAAAACTTTAAGGTGAAGAGAGTACATATGTTTTGGGATTATTTCTTAAATTATTTGGTGATAAGCAAATTATTTTTATTAAGAGATTTGTTGATGAATGTAAAAAATACAAAATGTAACTACAAGTGCAAGTCCCACCAGTCACTATTAAACATAGTGCCCTTATAGGAGTTGTAGTGAGTTTTACTTTTACGTTGATCAGCCATTGACTCCTAAATAATAAACAATAAAACATTTTTTTTTTTTTATAATTCTCTCAAAATTCATAGTGATGGACACAAGATAGAATCAAGTTGCAGCCCATCTCCCCTGGCTTGCCTTTATTTGCCTCCTGGATAGAAAAAAAAATATTTTAAAGTGTTAGGGGTGTGACTACTTGTGATGCATCTTGTTGGGGAAATATTACTTGTTTAGCAAAATCTTTTTCTCTGAGCAATTGAATGACAGAATATAATAGCATTCCCTTTTTTGTATTTTTATTTTATATGGATTTATTAATCAAGGATGTGAATAATTTTGGAGGACACTCTATTGAGGCACAAAGCATATTTGACATGGCTTATGATGATATTAAATTAAACATTTGATACTGACACCTTATTATTTTAGGGGGCCATTTCAATTTGGTTTTAGATAAAAGTATTGATAGATCTGCTGGAAATGTTTTGTTGCATAGTGTTGGTTCCTCATCAACATACCTGTACTTCTGTTTTTCATGGATGCTTGGCACATTAGAAATATTTGTTTTTGTTTGCACTTAACATAAAACAAATATTGTCTGGATTATATTTTCATTTTGTCAAGTACTTTAAAATTAGTTGAATCTACTTATTTTGCCAATGCTTATATTCTATCATGCCCTTGTTTTGTTTACATCGAGTCTGGCTCCAGTTGGACCATGTTTTTATAAGTGGAGCTTTAATGCATTCATAGTGTCAGATTCATAAAATATGTCAATGAGAAAATTTCATATTTTCTAGTGATAAACCTTTCATATGAATTTTCACATAGTGTGGGAGGTTCTGAAGGGATTCAATTATGATATATTTCTTTTGCTGCTAATCATAACAGAAATTACAATAAGGAAAGGGAAATTTCCCAGCTGAGCGCAAAGCATAAATATTTTGTGGTAGGCAGGGCTAGGTACCTTGAGGTATTTTCAGGACATCGACTTTATCTCTTGTGAAATAAACATGCTCCGTTACATTACTGATTTGTATGCATTACCCACAGCTTGCCTTGCTAGGCTTCAGTTAAGGGCAGGAGAAAAGAAACATCTGCACCTACAGTTCCTGGTCAATAGTCAACCCAGAATGATTAATATTACTGTCAGACCTTAACCACGTGAGTGGAGACTATAAAACACTTACTGCATGAAACGCAGAGCTAAACTAAAGTAACTGCAACCATACAGGAAGGTAGAGAGCAGCACAGTAGGTTGTGTGGTTTGGAAAGCTTGACCATTCAACAATGGCACAATCTGAAATTACGTTGACAGCTTGCTGCTTTTGGGTATTATTGTCACGTTTTGGATGTGCAGAAGCAGGAAAAGTGATGGCAGTGCCTGTGGGTGGAAGCCATTGGTCTACCATAAAGGTTTTGATCATGGACCTCAAAGAGAGAGGCCATGAAGTCATGGTGGTCAGGCTATCTCATGATTTCAATATTGATGACACATCCCTCGATTTCCAAGTCATAACTGTGCAGCTTCCAGAGAACCAAGCCAGGTCCAATGAGAAGAGGAAAGAAAGTGTTCTGTCTTGGATCTTTTACAATATGTTCAGGAAGGAGAGTGGCTGTAGCATTGCATTCTGGGAACGTTTTGTGTCAATTCGAAGATTGAGTCAGGATTACAAATTTGCTATTGAGACCATTTTTGATAAATCAACTTTGCTGAGGCAACTGCAAGAGGCCCACTTTGACATTGTCCTAGCAGACCCTTTCTTTCCAGGGAGCCTAATGTTAGCTCGTTACCTCAATGTGCCCCTTGTTCTGTTTGGCAGGTGGATGCCCACTGAATACATTCACTTCATCATTGCCCCATCTCCATTATCTTATGTCCCTGTGCTTAACTCCAGGCTCACAGATCAAATGACATTTTTCCAAAGACTAAAGAATGTTTTCATACCCTTCTTTGGAAATCTGCTGAGCGACATTTTCATTTACTCCACCTATGACTCACTCTGCAACCAGTACCTAAGTTCAGATGAGAGCATCTATACTCTTTATAATCAAGCTGATATTTACCTTACAAAGTCTGACTTTGCTTTGAAGTTTGAAAAACCTTTTATGCCTAATGTCATTTTCATAGGAGGCTTCCACACCCTGCCAGTGAAGCCTCGTCCTCCTGAGCTGAAGGTGTTTGTGGATGAGGCTACAGATGGTGTGGTTATCTTCTCCCTGGGATCATGGGTTGACACCCTGCAACAAGACATTGCCACAAAGATAGCAGCTGGGCTGGCGCAGCTCCAACAGAGAGTGGTATGGAGGTATACAGGCCCACCAATCTCCACCTTGGGAACAAACACCAAGCTGCTTAGCTGGCTTCCACAGAATGACTTTATGGGCCACCCAAACACCAAGCTGCTTAACTGGCTTCCACAGAACGACCTTATGGCCTACCCGAACACCAAGCTGCTTAGATGGCTTCCACAAAACAACCTTATGGGCCACCCGAACACCAAGCTGCTTAGCTGGCTTCCACAAAACGACCTTATGGGCCACCCGTGGAGGCGGAGTTTGTGTGTTGGACTGCTTGGAAAAACTGGACATCTTGGGACAGCGATAGCTATTTTTTAAATCATGGCTGTATTGCACTTTAATTCACTTAATTCACTTGATGGATGTAATGGTTCTGTTGGATGTCTTTGTTTGATAACAATAACCATGGAAAAAAAACAATAACCATGAACCATGACAGGAACCCCCCTCTAAGGAACAACCCCAGACGATCCCTCAAACTGCTTGCTCCAAAAATCCTTGATAAGTTCAGGGTCCAAAATATTTCTGGATGGAACCCAACACCATTCCTCTGGGCCATAGCCCTCCCAGTCCACTATGAACTGTTAACCCCTACCCACTCGTCTCTCCGCCAAAATGCCGCAGACAGTATACACCGGACCTCCCTCCACAATCCGAGGAGGTGGAGGTGGTCTTTTTGTACAGGGAGACAAGGGACTGATCAGCAACGGTTTTAACCGTGAGACGTGGAAGGTCAGATGAATACACAGAGCGTGGCAGTTGAAGACGGACCGTCACCGGGTTAATCTTCCGGATGATCTTGAACGGACCTATGTAACACGGAGCAAATTTGCTAAACTCAACCCGCAGAGGCAGATCTCGCGAAGAGAGCCAGACTTGCTGACCCACCCGATAGGAGGGAGCTAACCGACGATGTCTGTCGGTGGAAGTTTTCTGAGTAGCAGAAGCTCGCAAAATCGAGGACCGAACCTGCTTCCAAACCGCATGGCACCTCCGGACAAAAGAACCAGCAGACGGCACCTCCACATTCCTCTCTAGTTCAGAAAACAGTGGAGGCAAATAACCCACTTGGGCCTTGAACGGAGCCAGAAAATGCTCCGCCTTTAAAAACTGACAACGACGAGAATAGCCATGTTGCCCTTATATACGGGCAATCCGGTAATAAAATCCAAAGCTATGTGACTCCACGGTCAACTAGGTACAGGCAAGGGACGTAACAGTCCCGAGGAAAAAAGATGAGCCTTTATTCCGTGCGCAAACCGAACAGGCGGCAACAAACTCACGCACATCCTTCTCCATCCCAGGCCACTAAAACCATCTGGAAAGTAAATCCTTTGTGCGATGGGCGCCAGGATGAGCAGCTAGTTGCGAGGCATGACCCCACTGAAGTACTCGCGACCTCAACCCAGGAGGCACAAACAGGAAACCAGAAAGACCTCCCCCTGGACCTGGATCCAGACGCAACGCTCTCTGTACCACCACCTCAATATCCCATAAAATGGGAGCCAAGATCTGGGCCACTGGCGCAATGGGCTCGAAAAAACTGGGCCTGTCGGACTGGTCAGAAATGTGCGACAGAGCATCCGGTTTAACATTCTTGGACCCTGGGTAGTAGGTCAACAAGAAGTTAAACAGAGTAAAAAATAGCTAGCGAGCTTGCCGGGAATTGCGGATTTTTGCCTGCTGGACATACTCAAAATTTTTGTGGTCTGTCTTGGGCCAATTTCACAGCCAACAATTCTCGATCCCCCACGTCATAATTCCTCTCGGCCGGAGTGAGGGCACGAAAAAAGTAAGCACAAGGGTGCATCTTACGATCGACCGGAAAATGCTGTGACAAAATGGCCCCAGCTCCCAATTCCGAAGTGTCCACCTCCACAACAAAAGGGAGAGAGGAGTAGTTAAGATGGGTTCCGAGCTAAACCTCCTTTTAAGTTCAGTAAACGTGGAATCCGCTTTAGGAAAATTCTTGGTAAAAGCAGTAAGAAGAGCAGCAAGTGCGCTAAAATTCAGAATAAAACGCCTATAAAAATTTGCCAAACCAAGAAAATCTTGGACCTGCTTGACTGAACAAGGAGTAGGCCAGTCCAGTACTGCAGAAACCTTGTCAGGATCCATGTGGACCTTACCCTCCGAAACAATAAAACCTAAAAAAGACACAGTATTTGCGTGAAACGCGCATTTCTCTGCCTTGACGAATAGTTTAGCTTCAAGGAGGGCTTTTAAGACCTGCTTCACATGACCGACATGCGTTTGCAGGTTGGGAGAAAAAATTTAAATATCATCTAAGTAAACAAAGACAAATTTCTCCAGCATCTCCCGCAGAACATCGTTCACCAATGCCTGAAACACTGAGGGGGCGCAAGTGAGCCCGAACGGCATGACCTGATATTCGTAGTGGCCGATATGTGTGTTGAAGGCGGTTTTCCATCCATCGCCCATGCGCACCAAATTATATGCATTTCGGAGGTCGAGCTTGAAAACAATGACCGCCCCCTGAAGGTGTTCAAAAGCGGAATTCATCAAGGGTAGCAGGTAATGGTTCTTAACAGTGATGGCATTGAGCGAACGATAGTCAATGCATGGCCTTAAATTTCCATCGTTTTTCTAAACAAAGAAAAACCCTGCACCAGCAGGCGCGGTGGACGGCCTTATAAAGCCATTGGCAAGCGCTTCCTCAATATATTCCTTCATAGCCGTACTTTCAGAAGCAGACAAAAAATATAAACTCCCTCTAGTGGGGGTGGTGCCCGGATAGAGTTTTATGGCACAATCGTATGAACGGTGGGGAGGGAGGGCGGTTTCCCTCTGCTTGCTAAAAACCTCTGCTAGTTCCGTATATTCAGTAGGAACGTTATGCGGTAACGGAAATTCCAATGTCCCTGCCATCTCAGCAGCTCCCCTCTGAGCGGGCGAGTCAGGAGGAGCGGACCCCTGAATCTCGGAATCAGAAAGCTCCTCAGTAGAGAGCTCTCCCCAGTTGGAATCTCTGGTTCCACTCCAAACTTTCGTCACCAGCCTCAAAACCTGAGACCAACTCCTCCTGATTTAGCGGAAAAGCAACCTCCTCCAGCTCAGACTCGGAATCGGAAATGTCAACTCATTCCTCGAAAACCCTGGACGTAGTAAAATGACCCTGAACAATACATAAAGGACCCCATTGCCGAATCACTAACTTATCCCCTCCCCACCTAATATGGAGATTGTGTTTGACTAACCACGTGTGGCCCAAAACAAGAGGGTAAGCAGGGGAATAAACCAACAGTCATTAAGGGAGCCTCTAACACGCCTGTCTGAACAGCTGACCCATCTCGCTGCGTCCCAACCAAGAAATGTTGTGGTCGAACACCGACTCCATTTCATTAATAAGTTTTTTAGTGGTTGCTAATATCAGAGAACTGTCATCGAGTAAAGGGGTAGCCTAATCAAGTGCGGGTCCAGTGAGCAGTGAAAGTATGAACGCCACCTCGGATGCTTGAGAAATAAACTGTGATGGTTGGGCTTTAAAAACAAATTGCACACTGGGCAAGAACCCCTCTGCACTTGCCAGAGCGACCGTCATAAAGCTGCAATTTGGGCTCTCTAGATGGAATGGTAACTGGGGAGGGGTAATATGTGCTTGAGGAACTGGAAGAACAGGAGGAGTGACTGTGAGAGACAGGGCATGCAGACTCTGAGTGAGCTTTTTAATTAATTCACCCTGCACATGCAGCTGTTCACACAGCAATTCCTGTTGAGTGCACAACACTGGTGTCTGGTGTGAAGGGCAATAATGCCCTCCTCATGAAAAGACCAGGCAGAGCACTCAGCAGTTAAAGTCTGTTTAACTCTCACACCTGTTACTGAAACATCCATAAGATGGCTTCTTAGTACTGTGATGGATTTAGTAGCGGAAAATCAAACGCAGAGGTGAGAGTCACCCACACAGGTGAGGACGGGGCGGCTGTGGCTCAGGAGGTAGAGCGGGTCGTCCGCTGATCGCAGGGTTGGCGGTTCGATCCCCGGCTCCTCCTGTCCACATGTCGAAGTGTCCTTGGGCAAGACACTGAACCCCAAATTGCTCCCAATGAGCAGGCTAGCGCCTTGCATGGTGACTGCCGCCATTGGTGTGTGAATGTGTATGTGAATGGGTGAGTGAGAGGCCATTGTAAAGCGTTTTGGATAAAGGCGCTATATAAGTGCAGTCCATTTAGGACCAATAAGGGAGATATAACACGAAAAACAGGAACTAATTTCTGACAGCTAAACAGCTCATGAAATCTACCCAAGAAAATAGGGCGAACTCGAAATAGAACGAGTAAAACACAAATCTAAATCTGCCGAACTCAATACTAGAGCCCATATAGGAAACTAGAAAAGCAAAAAAAACACCTTCGGAACGTAACTCTACAACGTCCAATAGAAGCTGAAACAAAACAAAATCACCAAAAGAAAACACTGTCTCATAGAGAACAGCATGGAAATAAATAGCGCAAAACGCTAACAGAAGGAAACACAATCCTAGACCTGAAGAAGCTAAAAGCAAGTCCCTCGTGAACATAAACAAGTTAATATCATGAGGTCGCTTAAACCTGGCTCAATGTACAAATGAATGACAAAGAAGCACCGGAGAAGCGGAAATGAAGAACTGAATAATGAATAATGAGCGAGGCGAAGCAAAACCCAGAGACGGAACGAGGAAAAAATCTGATGGATTCTCAATGGGAGATAAAAGATGAGAACCGCAGCAGAAAAAGAAAACAATAACCACGAACCATGACACTCCGAGTGCCCCTGGAAGAAAGTGGACATGAGTACTGACCCCGTTATCTCTTTAATAATACCAGACCCCAAAGAACGACCGTCGAGGGCAGTAACCTGACGCGAATAAGTGAGTGGATGTTCTGGGATTTTTAATTCCCTAGCCCATTTAATGTCCATGAAACATTCGACTGCTCCGGAATCAATAAAGATGTCTATGTTGACCGAACACCGATTCCAGAGCAGTCGGACAGGTAAGAGGGTTCGAGAAAAAATACCAAACCTCTAGTTTCCCTCTAACTTGGAGCACCTTGGAGTTCCTTAGTGTATCCCTTGCGCCTACAATATGGACACCGTCTCTCCCGCAGTCTCGCCCCCCCACTGACCCATCCACTTGCATGGCCTTTTCCTGATTAGTGGAGGAATAAGTAGAAGGACCAGACGAAGTCTCCTCCAAAAGTGAGAAGGAATGACGGACAGGGCGAGCGACGGAGTGCTACAAGAAGTCAGATCAGCGTTTTGTGAGCTTCAGTGGGAAGGCTAAGCAGAGGCTTTCCCACTGGATTGTGAATGCTATCGCTCAGGCCCACAAGAGTGTAGGGGAAACGGTTCCAGAGTGTGATCTGCCACTCCACCAGAGGTGTTGCTACATCTTGGATGGTGTTGAGAGGCATTCCACTGAGTGAGATTTGTGCAGTGTCTACTTAGTAGAAGGTCGCTAGTACCTGGCTATACCTGGCTCGAATGCAAATGTCAAAAGACAAACAAGCACCGAAGAAGCGGAAGTTAGGAACTTAAATACCCTGCACGTAGAAGCCCAGGTGAAAACAATAATGAGAACAGCAAACCATGAAACGGAACGAGAGGAAAAAATCAGATTGATTCACAATCGTGAAACTAGAATGGGAACCGCAAAAGAAAAGAAAACAACAGCCACGAACCACTACACTTATATGTAAAAATAAAAAAACAAGTTAACTCACAAACTAGTTTATAAAGTTGTCAGGTTTTATTGCATATTTCACAAACAGGAACATGACCTCTGCAGTCTAGCCTCAGTCACTGCTAACTCCATCTTCATGGTCTTCTATTTATTTATTTATTGTCTTTATCTAATTTGTAATAGCAGCATTTTTAAATACTTTCATTCATATATAAAATAAAGATTAGTGTACAGATTGCACAAATAATAAACTTTAAAAAAGTATGGAATAATGATAGCAGCAATACTAAAAAAGAACATTACATAGTAATAAATAATTAGTAAAACAAAAACAAGTGGTTGCAAAACACTTAAAATAATGACATTGGCTCTCTTTATATGAAAAGAATAACCTAAGTGCCATGCACTTCAAGCATTACACAATGAAATCTTAGACCTCCTGTAGTTCTTTTGTTTGAACTGAACGGTTTCCAATATACTGCCAAAGGGTGTCAGGGAAAAACAAGCTGTTCAGCCTACTGAATTTCCCCACTTACTCCAATGTCCATAGGTTTAAATCAGTGTGTAACGTAGTGTACTTCAACATGCTTTTTGGCTTTTGATACGAAAAGGCTGGGTGAAGAACAAACAGAACTGGATGTACAGTATATCACAGATATTAAAAGTGTGTGTTAAAATAAGTGGTTCAAATTAAAAGATATAAAGGTTTCAAGTGGATTTTTACAATCCTAATGAAGAGATTTGACAATTCCGTAATGCCAACAGAAATTAACTGAGTCAGCATCACTGCTTTCAGAATATTCTAATGTCATTATGAATGCAATACCAGGCCAAAGGGTTTAACCTAAATTCTGAATTATATTATCTCATTCTCCAAAGCAGACTGATGATAACTGCTGGTTGATTATAATTCAAAACACTTCCCCTCCCCCTTTTTCTTTTTTGTAATCCCTCCTGTGCAAAATGTAAAATACAAAAATAAACTATTACAATATTATCAGAAATAAAAGTGACTGAGGTACCCTTATTAGTATGGTTTTAGAAAGACAAAAATTTCAGATATTCTGTAGGCCTGCATGTATTATACATACACATTTGATTTAAAAAAATTACTTTTTTTTTAAATTCTTTTTTTTTTTAAATTCTTTTTTAATACTGCTTAGAGGCCGTATATCACATTTTATGCCATTCTTTACGTCTCAAACACATTTTCACTATAAATTTTTTGGTGGTTATTTCAAAGCAGATTTCATTATATAGTTGAAATATTCAAATTAGCAGTTGTACTCTTCCCTGCTAAAACAGTTTGGAGGGATACCTTTATATGATAAGTTGAATCAGGTCCTTCTGTATATTTTAATTTAGACTTCCATCAGGACTTGAATTTCTTTCAAATAACATGCTATTACATATTTTATTTCAGAAGACCTCCAACCCTAATGACACACCAGTAACTCATTAGACATTTAAATCTTCAAATGCGTTTTGAGAATAGGACTATTCCCATGTGCAAAATATTGTATACAGTTCCAAACCTAAATCATGAGAAATTAAATAAGGAAGCTGATAAAGCAGTCTTTCCCGACTTGATGTAACACTCTTAGGCTCCAGAAAGGGTGCATCTCTTTGCCAAAACCACCAAGATTGTGCGGCATGAACACACCAATCTGCTACGTATGCAGTTATATTTGTGGCAGTGTCATTTGGGCAGCTGGTGTGTTGTGTCCGTCGGCCCCTAAAGGTGTCTAAGGCTGACCATTGTCAGGTTGTCAGGACAAAATCTGCACTCTTGGCAATTAAAAATACTTTTTCTTTTCCTGAATGCATTTCACTCAAAAAGCCACTGAGAAAACACAAAGTGTGACCTGGAAGCTGACAACTGGTCTGAAGCCTGAAGTTTATAAGACACCCTAGAACATCTACACAGGATATAGAAAAATACTGTGAACTGGCACTAAGGGAACATACAGACATAATACGATTAATCATTGTTGTATAGTTTCCGTGCCAATTGCTTCAGCACACACAGTATGTGCATTTCACGACACAGCCAAAAACCAAGCCTGTAGACATGGCCTCTGCTTTACGTAATCAACAGGTAGAGTGTGTCTCTGTTTTTTCAGCTAAGCAGCTTGAATTTGCTGATTCACAATCAAATACTTCAGTTGCTGGCGCGGGCAGGAGAAAGGGGCCATTTTGTTCTTGCTGTTAGTGAAGCCTCACTTGTACACACAGACCCCCCCCCCAAACCTCACAAAGAATAAATGACTCCCAAAATTCTTTGAAAGTGTTTAAGGTTTGAATCTTCGGTAGCCTTGTTGCCGCTTTCCTGGTAACTGGGTTCCAGGTCTCTCTCTTGCTGATGTCCCACTCCGTGCTGCTACACAGGAAGCCTATAGACTCTCCTCCTTCACTGGAAGGTTTTGTTACTCCTTGTTGCTAAGCAGCCGCTCAGCTTGGCTAAGCGTTAGTGAGAACTCACTCCACTGCAAAGCCGCAAGTTTCCTCCACCGCGGTCAGGAGCTTCTCATAGAGCTTCTCATAGGACTCATACGGTGGGATGTCAATGCGGTTGAAGCTAAGGAGACAGTGGGGGCACACCGTTACAGCACATGTGCCAAGAGCTCTATAACAGCTTAAACACAATTTATGTAGAGTCACCGTGCAAATATCATCACACAATAGAACTGCCAGGAAACGTTCAGATACAATTAATTCTCAGAACACACTAGCTGATCAGAAAGCTGTGGACATTAGAAACAAATGGCTTTGTTAAGAAACAGACAATGTTGCTGAACACGAAGGATCAGTAAACAGTGGAAGTAAGAGTTATATAATCGCATGGGTGTCTCGGTGGTGTAGCCTGTACAGAACTATCCACATGCTCATTGCGAGCTGACACGTCGGCAGTTCGAATCAGACCGTGCAACCTTTGTCGCATCTCTCTCGCTCCCCATTTTCCTTACTCTCTACACTGTCCTGTCCAATAAAAAGCTGAAAACCCCCCAAAAAAAGAGTTATAATTGCATTACAATCTTACCAGGTGTGGGCTTTGGGCAGATTATCCGTGTTGGCATCTATTAAGTGGATAGTGAACAATCTTGGTCCTGCTGAACCTGTAGAACCTTACAAACATACATTCTAGTTAACACTGAACCCCAAATATATAATGACATATATTAATCATGTAGTTATTAAAAAGAATGCAGCTAAACTAAAGCCATTTCATAAAAATCTGCATAAATATCATACAGTATTTAATTCAGGAACTTTCCCAAAAAAAAACCCTGAAACAAGAACAGGATTCAAAGTGGTTTAACAGGACCGATTCATGCTTTGAGTGTGGTTGATGATAAAACGCAATAAAACAACATTGAGGACTTCCGTAAGCAGACATAGTGAGTGCTACATATGTATCAGTGCTGTGTAATGGTTACAGAACTGGAATTGTAACATTACATTACATTACAGTCATTTAGCAGATGCTTTTATCCAAAGCGACATCCAAAATAACTCAGAGGTTCCATGCTTCATTCCCGGTGGCACTGTAGTTGTGCCCTTGAACAGTGTACTTAACATTGTGCCCTTGAACAGTGTACTTAACATTGTGCTCTTGAACAGTGTACTTAACATTGTTTCAGGAAATAGGAACCATAAAAATAAATTGTATGTAAAAACGTGAGCTTTGGACCAAAGACTACAAGAAACATTTATGCAGTTCACCGTTACGAAGTTAGTCGCAGGAGAAATACAACTTGTGTTTGCATTGTTCTCCATTCTGCAGCGAGTGTGAACGTGATAATTCAGAGGCTCAGCTTATTCGATAACCACCTTGCAGTCCTTTGAACCCCTGCAGGGGCACACGTGTAGAGCCCGTGACAAACTGCAGCAGCCGCCCTCTCCTCTCCTCTTCAAAGGACTCCACCGCCTGCCAGAACCACTTGACAAGGCTGCTGTCGGCCGCACAGTGCTTCAGTCTTGTGTTGGTTTTCCAGTCGTTCAGATCGATCTTCCCCAGGCCCCCTATGATGAGCTGCCATGTAAACACAGAACACGAGGGAATCAAGACTCTCGCTTTTTTATTCGCCATGGTAAAACATGACGTCTGCTCAACAGAAATGTATGTGCGTGTGTCCACTTCTTAGCTGATAGTTAAATATTAAGATACTGTGTAGAAAAGATGCTAAGAAAATGTAACAACATTTACATTAGGGAGCCTTCAGTGACAAAATTTTACTCGGTTAACATAAAAAAAATGTTGCCAGCTTTTTGTTAAAATTGACAACTACAGAGATGGTTAGTTAGTTTTTGGTAACCATTTTTTACAGCAGAGATCCATCACTTGGTTTGTAATATAGCATGAACTCCCCAATGAAACATTTACAATATTAAACGGTTGGTGTTAACACCCATCTTATATGAAAAAGATCAGAGTTTCATAGACTTTCATGCGTTGCAAGTGAGGTCATGGTGTTTACCTCCAGCTCCTTGTGATCGAATGGCTTTAGCAGATGCTGTGGAATTAACTCATTGAAGCCTTTTTGCAGGGCCAGGAACTGAGCTTCGATTCCTCTCATAAACCTCCAGTTAACATACAGCCTGAAACACAGTCATGTCTTTTGAAACAAAGTGCAGGGGGGAATTTATGACTAACTGATAATCAGTGTGAGCTACAGGCTGGAAATGCCACTGGAAGTGTGCTGTGTTTCATTAGTGTGTCAACATGCCATTACATTGCATGTTCAAAGACACACCTACAGTTTACTTCCGTTTATGAATTGATGACTCAAAGGAAATAATGGCGCGCACATGAATGAGAGATTTATTTGACCAATTTTTTGAAATCCCTATTTATTTATTTTATTGTATTTTTTTTATCAGATCAGCACACATTTCCTACACTCTGCAGTCCTGCAGCTGACAAAATTCTTGTCACAGGACATTTAAAAAATAAAAAAAATTATGAACAAGTACAATTCTGCTGCTTTTTCCCCATTCTGAAGTCCCCCAGTTCAGCTGCCCTGTCATTGCATTGTATATGTGCAAGTTGTAAAGTTCATGTATAGCTATCACATACTGACAGTGAGAACCCAACTGTCCAGCAGCCAGTCCTATGATACGACATCCTGCTACATCATGTGGTTCCGTAAAGACTTGTGCCAGCAGCAGACAGGGTTTACATAAACGTAAACTGCAAAAACCCAATGTCTGGGAGCTAACCCACAAATCGTTACCAAGAAAGGTGGTTGGTCTTCATGCATACATGTTAACTGCAAGCTGATGACTTTCTTAGGTACATCTGCAGTTGGGAATATCTTGCAGTCTCGCATAATATCTTACAATCCTGTATTTTATGTGCGGCTTACCTTACATATTCTTTTTTGTTCTCCTCTGTAACTGCCATATTCCTGCCATTTGGCTTCAGTTCATGCTGGAGAAGTTTTCCAAAAGAATTGTGCTCTACGCAAAACGTGTGATCCAGAACAGGCGTAATGTCGTTCTCCCTGCAAAAAAAAAGAGAAAAGAACATTACGGTCATTAACACAATTTGATATTATCTGCGTTCAATTACATCCCAGTCATTAAGGTTGTCATTTCGGCTCTACATACAAAAAATTTTCTTGCCCGTTATTTTTCATTTCAAATGACCCGTTTCCACCCATATGCGTGTGAGTTTCTCATTTTATTTATAAGCCTGCTCAGGACTCTTATAAGACGGGATCTGGAGAAGCAGGACTCACAGGATCCACACCAGGCTCTTGTGAAGTTCAGGGTCGACCGTTTCCAGGTCAGAAAGCTGAATAGGCTTCCCCAAGAGCTGCTTGTAGAAAGGCAGGGTGAAGCCCCCATTGATGTAGTGTCCATGGAAAACAGCCAGACCCATAATCCGTCCCACAAAGTGGAAATAAGACAAGTGATCCTGTAATAAATACAATAATCATTAGTGCCAAGTACAATCCTGTAGAGAAACACTTACTATTTCCAATTACCGTTTACAGCCAACCAACCAACCAACACTGTAAAACTGTTTGTTCAGTTGTCTTTTATCCATATTGCAGCAAAAACACCCGCAGTAACATACTGCGTTAAAAAAAGAATTTCACTAAAATATATACTCTCAAACTCAGAAGAGCATTAACAGTACAGTTTATCCTAATTAATCTAGTATACAAGCATACAAGACAAGCATTGAAGAGAGCCAGGCTAGTATACAAGCATACAAGACTAGCATCGAAGGGACCAGGCTAGAATACAAGCATACAAGACTAGCATCGAAGGGAGCTAGGCTAAGATGTCATATCTTACAAAAGAATCCTCAATTTCTAAAAAATGTACACAGGAATGTACAATGTTGAAAAACACTACCTCGTCTCATGCACAGCTAAAGTATACCCATAATTTCAACTGTAAATCAATTTAATTCCTTATAGTTAGACCATTACAGGCATAAGTGAATAAATGTAACAAAAGCTACAATAAAGTCACATCTGGATACGGATCAGTATAGTCCTTGATAGGCGAGTAAAACAGAGAGCAAGATCAAAAGAAACAATGGGAATTTAGCCAGATAAATGTACAGTGCATATAGAGCCATCACAACGCTTAACTGTCTGAACTCTGAGAGGAAATAAACATATGTGATAAGAGTATGGAACTCATAAATCATGAGCATGAACATAAAACACCATAGCTTACCCATTGGCTGACCTAACATAACTAAAAGAATATCTAATTAATTACACTTGCCATGGCACCATACCAAGATATTCAAGTAATATTTATCATTTACTCATATGAAATCACACATTTTTCTTGGTTGTAATACTCAAACAGTTTGTCCACATATCGCATTAACTGAGCTCTGCATGTGCACACCCTTGAAGTGACTGGTTGGCAGTTGGCAGTGTATGTCAAATACAGATAACATTTAGGCTATATGCGGCACCTTTTGTACCATTTGTAAGCATGATGTATCCTTTCATTGGTACACAGATGAGATGCAGTTGTATCAGCAAAACTGGGTAGTGCAAGTGAAGTATCTGCTTTACATGATTCTCACTTAAATCAAATACTAGATGTAACCCTAACCCTCCAGCTGAATTCTGATATGGCTGAAGCTCTGATACTGGGCCTCCAACTCCAAAATGTTAAACTGATAAAAACCTTGGTGTTATTCTCATACTAAATCTAACTTCTCATCTGACATCTCAAAAAATGCATTAAAATCATTAAGATCGGACTTAACGTCCTATATTCATGTCTGAATGGCCGGTCATTGTCACACCCGCAGGTTCTGCAAAATGCCACCTCTAGACTTTTAACCAGAATGAAAAGAGAACACGGGACACCAATCTGGCCTTGGTACCCAGTTACTTTAAGAGCTTTAAGATTGTATTAAGAACCTTTGAAATATTGTATGGCCAGGCCCCTGAGTGCATCTCATGACAATTTACTCCTTACGCATCTAATTATACTCTCTGGTCCTCAAATAAAGGGATTATTTTGTACCAACGAGCAATTTCCTAACCAGGCCCTTCAACTGTGGAGTTCAGTAGCCAAAGAACATTGGAGCGGCACAAATAATATCTACATTAAAGTCAGAATGTATCATTGACACAGAAGATGAAGCCATGATTGAGAGCTTATACAAAATGAGGAGACAAAGCATTGTTAATACGACCCAACAAATGTCAGGGTTTTGTCTAGTTGCTCACAGCATATGACACCTGTTCATCATAACCTCAAAATTCATGGTTAGCATGCAAACAGTACACATGTTGGCATATCTGCTGCAGATGTTTCTCTTTCTCTGGGGGTTTTCAAAAATTAAACTTAATCACTTTTTTTTTGTTTTTATACATTTTATCGTTTTAATGGCGAACAGCTTCTCCAAGTCACAAGTTGTATTAAAACAACTATGTGAGCAGATTACATCAACCCTACAATATCATAAAAAAAACATGAGCCCTTTAAACAATAAGCTGGACAAACACAAAACAAAATCATGTATGCAAGCAGGTCCGTGATACTCACAGGATTGATAGAGGAGTCAGGATTTATTTGTAAAGTGTATATGTTATCTGTGGAATACTGGAAGAGGCCATAGTATGGATTAAGCATCTCGTGGCAGAGGAGATATAACCATTCCCTAGATGAACAACAGAGAACATGAAACATTAAACATACTAGACAATAACATATGGGGCCTCTGCTAAGATACAAAAGGTCATAGTAGCCTGATTAATGAATATGTCACATACAGAAGCATGTGGTGCCTTTCTTTGCTGCACAGGCATTTAAGCATGACTTGCCTCGCCACTCCACCGTAATCTAGTCCTTCCTCTCCGCGGAACTTAACCATCAGCCGCTTCTTCAGGTCTTTCGGCCTCATCTTCATTATCTGCCTGTAGGACTCCTGACAGAATGACAGTCAGAGACATAGCGAAATCAAAACCAAGAATGCGCACGGAATATAAGCAAAAGCAATCTGATCTATTATGCCGCACACGCAGGTGACACTGTTGAGATATGGTTAGCCAGACCTAAGTAATGAGCTCAAACACCTGCTCCTTCTTGGTCCCTGGGCATTGGACAGTGCCATGATTATTCTTAGATAGTCTAACACTCCTGTATTACACACCGTGTTACTCAGCAGATAAGAACGGGGAATACAAGGCTGAGAAAAGACTGGAGAAAAACACTTAATGAAACAGCAGGAGCTAAGGAGATGAAGCCATCTGAGTAATGATCAAATCTACTGTGCAATACTGACCTCTATTGGTAGCACTGAAGTGCAGCGAGGAACGATTTATCAAAGGTCTAAACTCAGGAGTAAAGGCCCGTCCGCACCAAGAACGATAACTATAACGATGTGAGCATCCACACTGATGAACGATAACGTTCTGTAAAGTCTATCTGCGAGGTCATCTGCCATTTTAAACGTGACGCCCTGTAAATTCTGATGGGATTTGATTGGCTGTCAGCGTTTCTATCGTTCATCAAATCGCTCTGAAAGTGATCCAAACAATATCGTTTGTCACTGTCGTTGTCGTTATGGTGTGGACTCCGCCATCCACTTGAGATAGAACGATTTTTAAAACAATATATTTACAGTCATCGTTAGTTATCGTTCTTGGTGTGGACGGGCCTTAACTATGAGAGGAAATCCCCTTTAACCTCTTTGTGCAGAAGCAAAATTGGGCCAAAAAAAACACTGTTTTGTTTAAAGCCTTATAACCCCAGATGTGCACATCACACACACATGTGTAATGGCTTAAATTGAAGAAGACCCCTGTACCATTTAATGTCATTGCTTAAAATAATTTGTTTACATAATATTTATATACATTATGGGCTGTAAATGCACAAAATACTTGCAGAAAATGTAAAACGGAAGTTGTAATTCTTACTTTACAGTGCATCTCTAAAAGGCAAAGATATAAAACAGGTCATACTTTACCTGTGTACAATATTTTAGGTTCAGGTTCTACAAGAGTGTATCCTGGCGTCCCTTAGTGTCTCCAAATGTATCCAAAATGGATAAAATGTGCATTACAGTAAATCAGGAGTTAATCAGTTTCAGGCACGTGCAGAGGATGTTATAGGGGTGCAGGGGCCCAAATTCATAAAAGGACACGCCGGCGATTTTTGCAAATAATTAAATAAATATATGCCTGGAATGAAGGGATATTAAAATGTATGTATTCAGGGTTTTTTCTGGCAGAGAATATGGTTTTTGGCGGTACGTAGGCTATGCGAGCGCACGCAGCAAATGTCTGTATATATGTAGGCTATGGTTGTAAAGTACCAGTAGGGTTGTGTTTAGGTTTTAGAAATCAAAGGTAATTGAATATTTGAATATTATACCAATTATGACATTTTGATAGTGCACAAATAGAAAAATAAAAAAAGAACACTCTAAAACACAAATAAATTATAAGTGTAGCTACAAGTAAAAAAAAAAAAAAAAACCTTACAAAAGCACCGTGTGTTTACGTTGATGTAGTTATTTCAGCCCTATATACGATAGGTCACTGTGAAAATGTCGACTGTATGGGACTTTGGCGAAACGTAACAAGATAAATTCTTCAGGGTTAATCATAACACAGTGGTAGCTGCATATAGCCTACAAGTAAGACATTTGGTTTCATTAACATATTTATAGCTACGAGAGATTTTGTAGAAAAAAATGAGGTGTCTTCTAAACCGAAAGTGCATCAGGTAGCCAGTAGCCTACAGTAAGCAATGGAAAACGGCAAATGCTTAGGCCTATTTGTCCAACGTTTTTAAAAAATATTATTGTTTCTAGCTATATCTGAACATGATTTTCTTGTAAACGATGCATTTTACAGTCTGTGCAGTGGCAAAACGGGAATAGCACCCAATATATACAATATACTGCACTGCAGTATCAATCCTGCGGGTTTTCTTAAAGCTGTAGCCTAGTTTATAATTTAAGACAAACATAAATACTGTAATTGGGACCGATACATCTACACTATAGTATGGGGCGCCAACGTGGATCGGGTTAAAGCTTTTACCTTTTCAGAAGTTAGGGCTTCAAAGGTAGCCTAATACAAAATTGGAGCGTGTTCCATCCAACTCGCTGCGTACGCTATGTCGCTGCTTCTTCTACTCATCTCCTAGTACTGAAATCTTGAAGGCGACTAGTACAATATATCGCCATCCGCTAGCCGAAAGACCATATTGCACCCAAAAAATGTAATTCATTTGGATATGAATTTATTTTCCGTTTTCTCAATTATTGTCATTTTGGCGGTCGCGATTTCCCTTTGGCGGTCCGTGAAATAATTTATTTAAAACAAACCCATGACTGAGGTTGGTTCAAACACTGCTACATGACAGTTAATTAATGATACATGCAAAGAAATTAAGTGTATTTCAATAAATTATTCTCACATGTTACGTATTACATTAGCTAACTAGCTATCGAGACAATAAGACAACATTAAAACTACTGTGGTGCGATGGGACCGTTCTTTTAAGTTCAGTGGATGGGACACAAGAACTCGACCATATTCCACTGATTCCCACATTACTAGCAAAAGGTATCAACGCTAACGATAGCTAGTTGGCACATTTTCAGCTGCGCAAACAGGAATTTATTTATTTATTTTTTTAAAATAAAAATTTTCAATGAAAAATTTTACTGAAAAAGGGCACTTCTCTATAGCAGGCCAAACGGCAGGTGCTCAAGCCCCCTTTGAGGTCTATGTGTGCACATGCCTGATCAGTTTCTATCAACACATAAAGTATTCTGACTCACAGAAAACATGTTTGCATTCAGTACATGAAGGAATTTCCATCTTTTTAAAAATATTGGGGCGGTGAGATATATAGGGGTTCAGAAACCTATCCAACCCTATCCAAAAATTAATACAATGCTTTGTTTGTCCATATTATGGCCCATTGATGTTGGTGTGCTCAATATAGGGTAATGCGTGCCTAAGCAATGTATAAATACTAATGCTACAATACATGATATGACTTATCCTACCATTCAGCCACAACAAATGAGATAGTAAAATAAGTACAACATAATGTACTATGTTGCAAATCAAAAATAAATATGGTAGGTCTTTCACAATATATTTGTGATGTTTTTAAAATTGAGCTGCCGGCGTCTCTACCACTAGGGGTCAGCACAAACAAGTTAAAGACTGGGATGGTGATAAACAGAAGCATGTGAGGAGAGGCAGGAGATACTGGAATGAGTGCCGGAAAGAGAAGGGGACAGGAGAGAATAAGCAACAGAGAAACAGAGTGAGTACAAGAGGATAAGTGTGGACGAGGAAGCAAGAGGCAGGGAAAAACTGAAGAAGGTGCCCGGGCAGAAGCTTACCTCGAAGATCTCCTCGCGCAACACCTCAATGCGGCAGTGCCCGGCCTGGGGCTGCTGGAGAGAAAGCTCGTGTCTGAGCAGTTTCAGTTTCTGGACCAGGTCCCTCTCGTAGCGCACGGGCACCTCGCCCTCGCCTCCGCCCCCCTCCTCCACCGGCACCTCCGTCTGCACCGGCAGGCTCTGACCCAACTCCTTAATCTGAGAGTGCTGACTGTCACACAACACACAACACAAAAAACACACGCACAACACACACACACACACAACACAGGCACACAACACACGCAGGTTAGCCTGCACTCCTTCAATTATCAGTGGCACCTGTCTCAATTCGTTCAACAACCAAAATACTGTTTCAGAGAAAAGATCATATCAAATAAAATGAAGAAAAAAAGCCAATTAATTGAATCAGTTACTAGAAGAGTTACGATGAAAGGATTGTGTATGATTAGACTGAGCAAGGATCAAACGCATGGCGCAGCATGTCAATTGTGAAACACGCCCTGTCTCCCCCAGCATAAGCGCTTCTCTGCCATGCTGTAGTGAGCTCCCTGATCCACAGAAAACAGTCCCTCTCTTCCTGCCAGGCCTACACTGGTGAGCTTGCTGTTGTGCCACTTCTTCCAGGTGTGATTACCTCATTATGTGATGCAACCTGGGGTCGGTGAACTGTGTTGTTCTGTTATTGTGGTCGACAAAATAAATCCTTCCTGACACTGTGCTCCTGACCTCCCAGCCCGGGGGCAGAGGTCCTAGATCTTCACAGCTCACACTGTTGAGGTCCCTGAGGGAGGAACAGCATTGAGGCTCTACACTGCTGCTGCTTGTGGAGTGCAGGCCCCTGAACCCCCACTTCTCAGCTCTCAGATCAGCTCTTTACAGCCCCCCCCCAAAACTCAACACAACACACTTTTTTTTTTAAAGTTAGCGAATCACACACATTATCAATCCAACAAAAAAGCATTTTTTAATCATAGTGAAATCAGAAAGAAAAAGGAAATTCATCACAGCTACAAAAATCCAAAGTGCTCTGTTCACTTTAAACTTTAACCTACCGTGGTATTCTTGGGTCATGCCAGGTGCTTACACCGGTTTGTGTGTGCATAAAATAAACCTGGCCCTGGACGGTTGTCCTTTGCTCTGTTGAATGAAGAATAAAAAAAACTGTCAAAACACTCAGTAAACAAGCAGGCAAATTATGTTTTCATTTGAGCAAGTCAATATCAAAAATTGGGAATCAAGTACTTTTTTTATCAAAAGCCATAGCTTTGAATATTGTATTGAGGAAGTAATAAAGATTTATTTTTGTAACCCACTGCTGTGAGACCATGAAAGCAATGTTTTCATTCTACCACACCTCAGAGAACTGCCATAAATAAAGTTAGACATAATGTTAGAACCCCATCTTTGTGAGTTGGACCTCAACTTCAACAACTTTAACGCGCGTTTAATAAAGTGGGGCAGTTCTCTCATATGACCATACCATACCATTTATGTTGTAAAGATACATTTTGCCAGACCTACATTTATATTGGCATGGAGTGAAATGAAAATGTACAGTACCTTATAAAGAGGAAAACATAAACTGCTAACACTTAAGGTCCTTACACTGATAATAAACTGTCTGTCTGTCTGTCTGTCTGTCTGTCTGTGCTTGGCAGAAAGCCCAGTAAGGTAATGCCCATATTTAAACACAGCTTCCGTAGCTTCTGTGATGTAAGCTTGTCAAGCTCAAAGGGCAGAACCACAGAAGCCAGGTCTGATAAGAGGCTTACTGTTTTCACGAACAAACATTTCATTCTGTTCAGCCAGTGTAAAGGCACAGGTTTTATTTGTGTCCGTGCAGACAGCCAGAGGTGCTTTTTTTAAATTTTGTATTTGGCATCTCCAATCCCAACCAAATTTGGAATGTCCAATTTGCGAACAATGTGTGCTCATATACACCCCTACTTCTGGCTCGGGAGAGTGAAGACAACTTGCGGTTATCCTCCGAAACACGTGGTGCCACCCAACTGTTTCTGTCCACATCGCAGCCACAAGCCGCACATGTGCAGAGCGGGGGCAGAGGAAACTCAATAATACGCATGCGCAGACAGCAAGCCAATGGTGCCCGGACGACCAACAGGGATCGCTAAAGCAATGAACATTGCTACCCCCCGCCGACTTAATCCCTCCCCTATATCCCTTCGATGCTAAAAAGCCAATTGTGCGGGCTGCCATCCCAATCAGCACTGGCACAGGTCGAATTCGATCCGAGACCGTGGTGCTCACTTTTACAGAGTGAGCTACCCAGCAGCCCCAGCCAGAGGTGTTTGGAATGCAATGATCTGCTCTGGAAACGGGACCCACTCAGTCACAGGACTGTTTTTCTAGAAAAAGGCCCTGTTCCTGATACGTATGCCGAGCATGGTCTGTGCGGATAAGACAACTCACCGTAACCTTCAGGGAGGTCGGGTGACTGGTGACCGTGCGGTCGGTTCGGAGGTGTGTGTGCATGACCTCTGCCCTCTTGATTGCGGATTCGTTGTGCCTGGAGCCTCTGCTCCTGATTGGGTGATTCTAGGAAGCGGCAGTTGCCCCCTCCTGCTGCCCCAGTGCTGTCTGTGTAGGGTAGAGGCTCCTCCATGTAGCAGCTGAGAGGTCTTCCTGGTCCAGAGTCTTCATATACTGGTCTAAAACAGTCAAAACAAATCTAATAAAGGCCATTCACCAGACACAGAACAATCATCTATGGATTTTTATTTAAATTAAAACACTACAATAAAATGATTTGACAAACTACTCTTTATCATTTTGAATTTAAAAGGTCAGTCATGGTGGTTGTAGCCAGCAGGGGGAGGTATTTAGTTAAAGTTCTGTTGAAACTCAAAGCAGAAAAGGCATGCTCACACTCACCCTTCATTTTCTAACAGTCCTCTGCAGTCTACAACAGGTCCTCCACTTCCTATCCGATCGCGGGTCTGTAAGCTTACTGCGATTCACAAAGAACATTGGAAACACTTTGGTCACAAAGGGAGGGAAGTAGTTTGGGGCAGGGATTTTTAAAATGGATTTAATACCTCTTAATTGTTCTACACCACTAGAGGTATATACACACTCTGCAGTAGGTTCTTACCTACTATTTGGCCACGTACTGTATCGCTGTCGGTGGGGTTTAGTTTGCATAGATCCAATCGCTGATCTGGAAGGGAAATGACAAGTTAAAACTAATTTCAAATGAATTTCTTACAGTGTGAGTTCACAGAAGGAATGAAAATTAACTACTGAATAAGAAGCTTACAAAAGAGCACCACCCCCTGCCATAGACACAGACCTCTATTCACTCCAACAAAAAGGTGCTTTGTTCTTTTGAAAAACTGTTAACACCTACCTAAAAGAGCATTATGCAGGATTTTTACCATGAAAATATTATTAAATAATCATGTTGTCATATCTATGATGCACTGGCAATCATTGTCTTTGCGTAAATTTGCTGAATCCGTGCTCCTCTCTCTGTTTTTATTATTCTAAGATATGTTCGGGACGTTTCTGGACGTGACGCTGTTTTCAGTATGGGGAGGGATGGGGGTGGCTACAGACCCTGTGGGGTGGAATCAGGTTTCAGCAGAGTGTTTGCAGCCAGCTACTGCAATGGCAGAGGTGAAGAAGCGCAAGTAGCCTACTGCAAAGCCAAACAAAAAGCCAACAGGGCGCATTCAAGAAGCAGTCAACCTAGGATTTGCTTTTCCTCGATAGTAAAAACTGAAGTTTAGCAAGGGGCTGAGAAGTAACGCGTAGTTGCCGTATTTTCTGTTTGACCTGTAATTAACGTTACCTCAAGCTATCCAGCTAGTTAGGTAGCTAGATGGCCAATTTGGGTATCCTTTGTATCAAATGAATGTAACAATGTAATATTATGTTGTATTTCATAAAATAAATAATATTTATATACAAATAACTTCATGAAAAAGTCAGTCACTTTGCAATGGAATTGGCTAGCTCTGATAGACCAGATATGTCCTGCTAATGTTACTTATTCCACACACAATTACATCTTTATATCCCAGTTCTAAGTGAATGTTCAGAATAGCTAAATACTGAACAAGGAAAAACACCACAAGATAGCTGCAACAGCACTAGGGCAGCAAGCAAAATGCTATCGCTACCGTTACAGTAATGATGTTCCTGCAAGGTGCACTTATAGTATAAAGAGTTATAACACTGTCCTCTTACTGTTACCATCCATATAGAACGATGCATGTTGCTAAAAATGTTATTTTAATTTTATCTTCGCTTGACATTTTGCTTGCTGCGCTTAAGGGTGTTTCTTGCCCTCAACTGAGATGAGTGGGCGGGGTTGAGGACAGAGGAGGAAACTTCTTTGATTGTAAACACAGGAAAACAGTGAAGCTAAAAATCCTGCATAATGCACCTTTAAATGGGATCAAGGGGAATGGGAAACATGGAAAGCACCATTTCCATCAATTCCTGATTTGTTTGCCCCTTCAGGAAAAACAAAATGGAGGTAACAGGAAGAACACATCTGCTGGTTTCACCGTTCCAATATTACAACAGCATGGCCCAAACAGCCCAATGACCCATATACACAGATTTTTTCTGTGCAAATTTCTATCCATTACAAGTGATGCATCAGAATGGAAGCATTGCAAACTAGCATTGGACAGATTTAATTGGGGAGTATCCAATGCTTGGATAAATGATTACATGTATAATATGTTTGTACAATGAAGCTGTGTTAAAGTTCAGACAGGTTCACTGTGGTTCAGTGCAGCCCAGCCGAACAGCAGAGCGGTACCCACAGCCGGTATCTTTTAGCCGGCTGATGGTGTTGGACAGGAGCCTCACACAGCCCAGGAAGCCTGCTCCCTGCTTCTTGTGGATCTTCTTGTGGTTCCAAATGCTGATTGTTATCGAGTCCGTTTTCCCAATGTACCTGGAACACGGAGAGCAGCGTTTAAAAAAAGACCTGCTTTCATTTCCCCTGCTCTGTGTGTACTCGTGACAGCGGGTGTGGACGTTGTGTGAGAAGCTTGCTCACAGGTCATAATTCTGATTCCACTTGGGGTCCAACGTGCTCTTGACTGTGTCTGTGGAATGGCACTGACCCGATCCATCGACTACTACTTTGGCAAAAGGGTCAGGGAGACCTGTGACAGAAACACATGAGTCAAACGGTGAGTGAAATACAGCCTCACAAACCACATGCTGTTCACAGCGAATGGACTGATATGCTGCCAGATTTCAAGAATGACTATTTGTAAGGCTCAGTGTCAAGGCTGCGGTTGCAAAAGCAAGCCTTTCCAAAAAGACGTGGGGACTCACAGAAGGCAACAGAATTGGAATTAGGGATGGAGAGCTGTGAAAAAATGCACACGTGTGGAGATCTGGTGACACTAATCCACGCATGGCTCTGACAGCTGCCTCTTAAAGCAGGCAGAGTTTATCACACAGGAATGGCATCCTGGCCATTACTCCCATTATTGCTTTTCTGCCGGGACTTGAGTGGCCTGCAGGTGTACATCAGTGTAGTCTGCAGCTGCTTGAGAGTGAGCAAATTCATAAGGCGGCTGCACATCAATAAGGCCAGCTGACACGGTCCCACCTCGCTGGGATCATCGAACAGCCAGCTGGCTGCCATTACAGCCAGACATTACCCATTAGTTACCTTTGAGCGCCGCAATCGTAACTCTGAATCATTGATTTTCTTTGGCATACTTTTTTTTTTTTTAAATGTTAGCCCCAAGATATTAATTGAATTACACTCAGGTGCTACTCTATGTGAGTTTCAGTCCAGAATTTTTTTTATTTAGCATCTCTTGATGTTTTACAACAACCAACCTTTGTGGATCAAGGTCAGTCAGTAAATTCACTACAAATTAAATGTAGCATTTATTGTAATTCATCCTGTATGTCAAGCCATGATACATGAAATGTTACATTTCAGAATCCATGCAAAAGCTGAGGGGTAAGAAGCTCCCAAGTCTTTATGGACGTACGTGTACAAATGTGAAAAACATTTCCATCATTTGTGAACATGAATAGCTACTCTGAAATTCATACAGAGGGACTCAATATGAGGGGAACCTCAGGGGATATACTTACGGAAGAAGTCCTTCTTTGCCAGATTCTTGGCACATAACACTGAAGAGAAACAGAGAGAAATTGTTACTGGTCCATTCTGGATAAATTCTCAGTTTTAGTCAACTTGTAAATTAAATTTGTTGATTTATATTTATATTTTTTTAATATCTTTCACCCAACCCATTTCAAAGCAAAAAAGCTTAAAAAATTGAAATTGAAATGTCCTTGTTGCTCCCTCGGCCCAATAATATAAAATAATATAGTTTATAATGTAAAACTATGTGGTGTTGTACAGACTCTCAATTGCATTGCTTAATTGTTTGTTTTTTTTATTAGGGCTGGAGGGCTGCTGCAAGTCATTTACTAAATCTATTCACCCCTATTCCATATCCAATTTGAATGTATTTTTCTTGTTGTAATATAAAGATATAATAAGATATAACTATACTTCCCATAAAGGATAAGGGTTGTGTTTTACTCACTCATTGCAGCATTACACAATACATGCACAGACATAACATAACAACAAATCTGTGGTGCAGCCTGCCTGAGCTGTGACCCCAGAGAGCCCAACTCTTCCCCTAGGCTGTGAGACCCCAGTGTGCCCAACTCTTCCCCCAGGCTGTGAGACCCAGTGTGCCCAACTCTTTCCCCAGGCTGTGAGACCCCAGTGTGCCCAACTCTTTCACCCAGGATGTGAGACCCCAGTGTGCCCAACTCTTACCCCAGGATGTGAGACCCAGTGTGCCACTCTTTCCCCAGGATGTGAGACCCAGTGTGCCCAACTCTTCCCTAGGCTGTGAGACCCCAGTGTGCCCAACTCTTCCCCCAGGCTGTGAGACCCCAGTGTGCCCAACTCTTTCCCCAGGCTTGTGAGACCCCAGTCATGTGCCCAATCTCTTCCCCCAGGCTGTGATATCCAATTTGAATGTATTTTTCTTGTCACATAAGATACAATAAGATAAGATATACTTTACTGTCCCCATAAGGGAATTTGTCTTGTACTCACTCATTGCAGCATTACAGAAGACATAACTGCCCAGGATATGAGACCCCAGTGTGCCCAACTCTTTCCCCAGGCTGTGAGACCCCAGTGTGCCCAACTCTTTCCCCAGGCTGTGAGACCCCAGTGTGCCCAACTCTTTCCCCAGGATGTGAGACCCCAGTGTGCCCAACTCTTCCCCCAGGCTGTGAGACCCCAGTGTGCCCAACTCTTCCCCAGGCTGTGAGACCCCAGTGTGCCCAACTCTTCCCCCAGGCTGTGAGACCCCAGTGTGCCCAACTCTTCCCCCAGGCTGTGAGACCCCAGTGTGCCCAACTCTTTCCCCAGGATGTGAGACCCCAGTGTGCCCAACTCTTCCCCCAGGCTGTGAGACCCCAGTGTGCCCAACTCTTCCCCCAGGCTGTGAGACCCCAGTGTGCCCAACTCTTCCCCCAGACTGTGAGACCCCAGTGTGCCCAACTCTTTCCCCAGGATGTGAGACCCCAGTGTGCCCAACTCTTCCCCCAGGCTGTGAGACCCCAGTGTGCCCAACTCTTCCCCCAGGCTGTGAGACCCCAGTGTGCCCAACTCTTCCCCCAGGATGTGAGACCCCAGTGTGCCCAACTCTTCCCCCAGACTGTGAGACCCCAGTGTGCCCAACTCTTCCCACAGGCTGTGAGACCCCAGTGTGCCCAACTCTTCCCCCAGGCTGTGAGACCCCAGTGTGCCCAACTCTTTCCCCAGGCTGTGAGACCCCAGTGTGCCCAACTCTTTCCCCAGGATGTGAGACCCCAGTGTGCCCAACTCTTCCCCCAGGCTGTGAGACCCCAGTGTGCCCAACTCTTCCCCCAGGCTGTGAGACCCCAGTGTGCCCAACTCTTCCCCCAGACTGTGAGACCCCAGTGTGCCCAACTCTTCCCCCAGGCTGTGAGACCCCCATGTCTCAGATGGCCTCCTCTACCAATTCATCCTCAGACACTCAGCAGCGCAACTGAATTTCTTTCACGGCACCATTTGCTCCTGATACCTGCCTCTTGTACCATGGGAGAAAATGTTGTTCTGTGAGGCAATGGCTAACACCTGATGTTGAAATACTGAAAGGCTGCCAAAGCACATAGGTCTTTTTTAGTCTGCACCACTAGCCTGATCCCACATTAAAATCCTAGGGAGACAGTAATGATCTGAGCTACCTGTGGGTAACTGCAAAGATAACGTCTACCACTCACACATTCACATTGTTAATTCAAGGAAAACTCTGCAAATGGATTTGGATGGTTCTGTGAAAATTACAAAAACAAATAATTTACAAACAAAACAGTAAATGCTATGATCAACAAAAAAAACAGCCCTACACCTGTAAAAACAAATCTGACGATATCACCAACTTTTTTTTGAGTGCCATTTCATGGATCAGCAGACCCTGGTGGTGACCATGCTCAGCTTGAACCTGCTGATCTCACGGATTAAACAAACAAACCACAGAGTAAAGGGTATTGACTGAAGCAGCACATAAATAAACCCAGACGGCTGTTCTGGTGCAGGCTTGTCTCAAGGGTCTTTATCTGATACAAGATTTGGGCCGCAGAGAATGCACACAGAAACAACGACGTCTGCTCTTGTCCCGTATCTTATTTATGGCACAAAAACAAGGCCCTCATCTTTCTTGCCTGCTTGCTATTCCCTGTGGTCCTGCATGTAAAATTATTTCAGAGACTAGCAGAAACAAAACAATAGTTAAATATGCTGCTGTCAGAGAGAAGAGAAACCCAATATTTAGAGCTGAAATCCCAGTGTGGTACTAAAGGAAGCACTTCACCACACAATCTTTTATTAGGGCTCAGAACTTGCTCTGACCACGAAAAGATTCAGAACGTTCTCTCCACCTACTGCACACGTCGGTCTAGTAGATTAAAGCTGACATCCTCAGAGCATAATGAGAACACCAGTGATTTAGGCGTGAAACAGCCTTCCAGAAATTGAGACGTAGCGAAAGAAATATCCGACGTTACGTAACAGCAGCTTCTTCTTCAGACTCCGTGATTAATGTACACAGGTGTGAAGGTTTCAAACTAATTAACAGTGGCGCGTCACGTGGGCGCCAATCGATTCAATGGCACGGCTGTGCTTGATTAATAAGGTGAAGGAAAAGCGTGAAATGATCCGTTGTGATATACTGCCTTTTTTATGCAAATGGTTCGCTCTCTGTGATGTAACGTGCTCGGCTGCATGGCAAATCCTCTGCTTGTGCTCCTCTGAACACACTCTCACTGCAAACTCATTGAAGTCCTGGATCATTTTTGCACATGCTGGAGCGCGGCAATAAGAAAATAATAAGTATAAAATAACAGCTGAATGGAGATGAAGGATTCCAGCTATAAATTATGGAGGCGTCACTTTTCTGATAGCTGGCAGTCTATCAGGGCCCGGTTTAGGGGCTGCGGCGACCAATAGGAGCGCGGCTGTGGAGTGGCGCTCCCTCGGCGACGAGTCGTAAATTCAGTGAGTGCTGTTGAGGTTTGTGTTGGCGGGGAGGACGCTGCACCATCACTCCTGCAGTCCCGCGGCAGGCAGTGTCATCTCCACCGCCGCGCCCATGCAACAACGGATCTCAGAGCCAGGAAAGTGGTGACATCATGAAAATGAGCTTCTCTACAGATCGACCCATCTTCTGCTGCATTGTTTGGTTAGCCCTGTAGATATTCGCTAAATCTGCTGCCATTTCTGGAATAGTGAAAAACCTTAGAAATGTGATGTAAGCATAAGTTTCCCTGCTTATTAAGAATGCAGATAATCAAGTTCAAACAAAATCACCTCCCGGATTCACACTTATCAAGAGACTCCAAAGGAACAAGTGCTGATTTCTTTAAGGAAACCACAGCCATCATCTTGATCGTATTCTAATGCTGCAGTTCAGGTTTATACATAGCCTATATTGTTGTGTACAGTAAAATGCAAATGCATTAAACTGAATTTAAAACAATTCCATTCTTAAGAGACAGTTTATTCATTATTCAGAGTGGAACAGAGGGTGCAAATTCAAGAGACACCATTCTGTCATTTCCTGCTCATTTTCACTGAGGACAGGGTTTTTTCTGGTTGAAGCAACTATACCTTCCTCTTGTGAAAAATTAAATGATCCTATTTATTATCTGCTGAAGTTAGTGAATTATTCATATCTTAATTCCAAAAATAATTTGAGAGCTTCGCGGGAGCTTTTTTTAAATGAGCATGAAGCAGAGCTAAATGGAGAGCCATGAGTCAAAGGGAAACATGCAGACGTTAGCACGAGCAATCAGAATGCAACTGTTGTTCAGCACTGTAAAAAATATAGTTCCCTTTTTTTTCTCTTTTTTTTTAAATGTCAGTCCTTTTTTTCCCAGAGAAGCTGAATGAGGAGGTCACAGATGTAATGTCCTGCCATTTGACACTGCACTAAAGCAAGTTCAGTCATTCTGTATACCATTTTCAATGGGTGAGTGATTTGGGTGAGTAGCCTGTCCTCCCACCAAAACTTCAGGGCGTAGCTGCACAGGTTTCAATTTCGTCGCCGGGAGGACTACGTCAGCTGGATGAAGTTTCTGGCCAATGACAGACTGGACGCGCAGTTCGTAACGTTTTACCACTAGAGACACTTTTGAGCCAGATCCTTTGGGTTTATGCTGTTTTGCGCTGACTGCAGTAAAATATCAAGATTTGGACCAGGATCAATCAGTAACCAAATCTATCAGTTCTCATCTAAAATAAGTGGTTTTAGTGCTTTGTTATCCTTTAACAGCACCTGGTAAATTAATGTCATTGTAATGGCAGCACCAGAGCTACCAAGTTAAAAAGTTTGTTTTTAGTACTGACAGTCATACATATTTGCAATAATTATTTCCAATATCCAAAAAATTTCATTTCAGTTTAACACACATAAAAATTAGGCCCTGGCCAACAACCAAGCCACTAAGCTTCTTCTGACGAACAACAACAGATAGCTGTGAATCACTCCTTAAAGAGCACAGCAGAATGCCTGTCTGCAAAATTAGAACAACTATGCTGAAATGGGGCCATTACAACAGATACTCAACACCTTTTTGGATAGTAATTTCATCATCAATGAAAGGCAGGGCAATCTTTTCCCAGAAAACCCTTGCAGATTTGTAATTACACATCACTCAGCGGTATTGCAAGTTTTCCACATGCTAAATGCTATTTGCACTGGGCCTCTTCAATACATTTCAAATCCCACGGTGGAGACCATTAATTTCCATTATTTTATTAGGCCTATGAATTCATGGTCTTGTAGTGAGGTCTTTCTCAAAAAGCCAGGTAAGCTACTACCGTTTCATCGTTCTAAAAATATACATTGCAAGAGTAAAATATTTTTAGATTTCCTGTTGTTTTAAACTGCTGTAATCTTGGAGGGTGAAAAGCAGGCCAAACACACACAGAGCCACCAGTCCCAAACACAGACGAGACGCACAAAGCAGAAGTTTGGCCTTGTTTGTTCTCCACTCATCCCTGGGGCTACAGGGGCTTTGCACACAATCCAGCCTATGCACTTTGATTGAGCCTTCTGACTGGAGGCCAAACAGTCTGGTGCCACACGATCATCAGCTGCCACTAGAAATACCCAAATCAGCCATCAGCCTCTGTTTAAACCCTTTCCTTTGGCTTGGATTAGACACACAGATATATATTCCCACTTAGTCAGTTCTACCACAGTATAAAAAGTGCTAGGGCCCTTTGCGATTAAAATGGCTACACAATGTAAATCAAAATAACTAAATTCAGGGCATCTAAGGAGCACATATAATTTTGGTAAGCATATGCAGTATTCGTATCTGTGACATGGGTTCAAATGTTAATAACTGAGAAAGTGATTCTTGTGACTCTTTTAGCTTAATTACCGAAGCAATCAATTGTCAGTAATGGACTGTTCCGCACACTGGAAATTTACAAAAATAGAGTGAAGGTGACTGTGCCGTGCTGGGCTGGATTACTGGTAGCCCTGGCACTGGCTTGGCACTGTGTTCTATGATAATTCCCTTCTAAAGAACGCTGCATACCACAAAATATGATTGATTGACATGCACCCATTCAGTCAATGAGTCCAGATTCCTATTATTCAATGCACTGCACGCTCTCTCTCTCCGTTTCAATAATGTACACTGTGATCCTCTGTAACGGCGAACTCGTAAATCTGAGGATGCTCCTTCAGGAGGTCCCAATGTTCCTTCTGCTCTGCTGACCTTCCCCATATGGTTTATTGCTAGACTGTAGCAAGAGGATGTTCACATATTCAACCAATGAGGTTAAAAGTGGGTAAAGCGAGGCTTGCTTATGAAGCTGGTTTAGCGCTAAATGTATAAACCAAATGAGATACATCCCTTGTGTCAGCCAAAAACGGAAACAGTTTGTCCATTTCTTTAACAAAGCAGATGGACGTGTGAGGACTGGGCAAAAGGGCTGTGTAATATCAGCACTATAGCCATCAAACTCACTGCAGTATGTGCCTTGGTGAAGACTGTAGAAAAAAAAAAACCTCCTGTCTGTGTTGTGTTGACAATTTGAATCGATGAGACACTGATGATCCAAAATATAAACATAAGATAAAAGCATAAATTGTTATGAGGTTTTTTATGCAAAATTTACATTACACATTTGCTCAGTAGTGTTCCTACTAAGCCATTCTGGCACTCTTAAAAAAAGTCACATTTGCTATTGCTTTAAGGCTGAAGTTCTGTGTGTGTGTATATATATATATAAACCTTTATTTTAGCAGGGGGGACCCACTGAGACCGAAATCTCTTTTCCAGGGGGGCCCTGCGGCAATACAAAGTTAAAAAGCAAGTATAACACATAAAACGTACATATATACCATACATACACATACAAACATTTCAAGAACAATTACAAATGCTCTTTTTTCCCCCATGTTTCAACCACTAGCTCTTTAAAAATCCTATAAGACACCAGAGAAAATAGTTTAGTTGTATCTTGCAATGAATTCTATATAAGGGGTGATGAAACACTAAAAGCAGCTTTGCCCCATTCAGTCTTATATCTGGGTGTTTTTAGCACTTCATATGTATGCACTTAATATGTTAGTATAAATAATTAGATCAGTGTTGGAAAAGGAAAAACATAGTTCAGGAGTTCATCCTCTTCCTGAACTACGGCTGAATGCTTCCATTACTCATTGAATTCAACCTTAATTGAATACAGGTATCCAACCTCACCTGTGAGGCTTACATTATTTAGGATTGGCTATCATAAAGGTTTCATCTGGAATTAAGTTCATGGGTTGCAGGCCTGGCCCTGAGGGCAGGCTGAGAGGGGTATATGAGAAAGCACTTCCGTATGAAGCGCTGAGGGTTGAATTACAGCAGCGACAGCTCAAGAGATGCGCAGCACCGTCTTCGTTACCGAAGACAACCGAGGCGAGATCGAGTACCATAGTGCAGTAGTGAAACTTCAGATGCAGGGACTTGTAGTGCAAATGAAACATTCATGAGCTCTCCTGTCCTCTGTAATCCCTGGTAATGTTAGTGTCAGAGGTGGATGGATTAAACTGAAGGAAATATTTTGTTGACTTCGCACAGGAGACACGCTGTTTTTCAAAAGGCAAAAACAAAACTGGGGGGGGGGGGGGGAGACTTGAAGGCCTGCCAGTGAATTATGAGTGTTGTTAGTCAGGAAGCTCTTTAGGAGAACAGCGAGACCCGCGTGGAAGGCTGGATGTCACACTTCCTCAGGCGGTGGCTCAGGAGGTCAGTAAACAGGCATCCTAATGGGGTCTGGATCCACTGCGCTCCCCGAGGGAAGGCCGCTCAGCCGCGTCAGCCAGCGACCGCACCGCAGAGAGGGGAGACAAACACTGAGTCACCCGCACTTCAGATCCTGTATCAGGGAAATTACAAGGAAGCGCCCACTGTATCTGCATTTCAGAGATGAGGTGCTGCGCTCAGAAGACCCCGTGAAACAATGCCTATCCTTTCAACTGTGTCGTGAGCACACACCACTGTAATGCATTAGTCAAGTGGTAGCGTTGCGCCACATCCTGAATTAGACGGGTTGGGTATTAATCACAAGGCGTTGCAGCACACAGACGTAGATAAGATCCCAGCTTTAATTGCGACACCAGATCTTTATCAAAAGAGAGATCACACGTTATTGAGACTATGAGTGGCTTCAGGCTACTCGGTACATCCACAGTGTTCTATAATTTACCAAACAACGCGTAAAATACACTAGTGCTTGTAAACAGGCTTTTTTACGTAAAAGGTGCGTTCTAATGCTTCTGACATTACACAGAGGGGAGGGTGGAGATAGTGACCAGAGACTCCATATCTTTAGGCTAACAGATGTTAGGCTAAACAAAAAATCTGTTAAACAATAAAATGTACAATTTCAAACTCTTTTTAAACTACTTACATACAGTATTTTAATCTCATGTACAGTATATGGGGCAGGAATGGCATTTATGATATTTCATAAATACTTGATAAACTATGATTCACCTCACTTTAAAGCTAGCCAGAACAATAAACACTACAAAAACACTTTTAATTCCAGGAACAATGAATGAGTAAATAAATGGACTGACCATACAGTATTTTAAAAGGAAAACCGGTATGTAGGTATTCAAACAAAAATGGATCTCTTCACTTGTGGATCTTCCAGACACATTACATCAACAATAATGCATGGTCAGACTACAGCAGTTGGTGACTCCATAGTATTTGAACTACAATACCAAGCCTTAAAGAATTATATTGTTCTTAAGGTAATGACCCTCACTGATTTAAACTTTCGTCTTTTCCAAAGCTCCATCCTTCGCCAACCAAAGTGGGTATTCCAAGCCATCACCAAAACTTCAAACAAAATGAAACGTTTTTGACACTAATCTCCTTCATATCAATTCACCGTGACACATGATGGAAAGAATAATGGTAGATGAAAAAGTGTTCTAGTCCTACTAACCTACCCCGATTCCAAATATTAGACAACAACATGACAAAAGCCATCATTCAAAAAGGAATGTATGAATGGTTCTGGAAGACACGTCCATATGAGTGGTGACAGCGTGGCTCTTGTTTGTATCAGCTGGAAGATGCGTCCTACTGTGGTACTGGATGTGAACTCTCCTTTGTTTACAGAGAACTATATCACATGATGAGGTCAGAAATATTGCATGCACAAGGCCGTCTACGGTCAAAACCACATTTCTCCAAATCACTGACCAGCACATTTCTGCGCTTTTCATCAATAACACTTTAAAGCACTCGTCATTAAAAAATAGCTCCTAGGCCAACTATCAGATTTTAGAGATTTCAACACCAAATTCACTGCAGAAGTTATACACTGGATCTGAAAGTAAAACTGGCTCTATAAACTGCATCAACACAGACATGGCCTGTCTAAGAATGACTATAGAAATATAGGCTGACTGCAGGAACATGCACATTTGTATTGCTAAGCAGGGGATGAACATTAGGTACATTTTCTGGCCCACAAAGAAAAACCTCTCACCCAGCTTTTAGGAGCCCAACAGAAAACAAATGCTGACTTTTATAAAAACTGAAGTTCTTGACCAGGTTGGAGGGCTTGGCCAGGTAATTGGTAAAGAGTTTTAGGTATCTTCTGACAATTGAGTGGGATATTTAATTTGCAAACCAGCAAGAATTTTAATAATTGATTACCAAAATGTATTTATTTATACTATATATGTCCAATCAAAAGCAAGCCTGTCTAATAATGTTCTCCACTTAATATAGAGCAGCGATGCAGAGCAGCGGGTGTTTTAAGAAAGTCAATGTGAAGTCTGTTACATGTTCTTATACAGTTACATTCAACACAGACATTTAATAAAAAGAAAGAACGTTTGCATTCATTTTGCCATGCTTTGGCACAGGGAGACAAATTGGCTTGGTTTCACAGAAGCCCCATTAGTCCAGTAAAATACTCACTTTAATGGCCCATGATGGTTTGGCAAGCAAAACATTGCTCTAGAGCAGTGGTGTCAAACTCATTTTCATTGTATCTGTAAGACTATAAATATAACCACTCGATTGTAATTGTTGACGGGGGGGGGGGGGGGTGGGTGCAAACGCCATTTTTTTTTTAAATACAAACTTCATTTAACGTTTTATTTAACGTATGTACCGCAGGTGTGCGTCCGCGTCTGCGCTTGTCTGTTATATCGTAAAAGTAAATCCCCGTTAACCAGCCACGTAGATACACGCGTCAGATACTTAAGTTCTCGCGGGCCGCATAAAATGAAATAATTAAGTTCTCGCGGGCCACAAAAAATGACGTGGCGGGCCGGATTTGGCCCACGGGCCGGAATGAGTTTGACATCCCTGCTCTAGAGTCTAGACCACTGAGCCAGTGCTGAGACCCTGCTGCTATTGGAGGGGGAGGGACTCTGAAGTATCTGAATGTGTGTTTGCCACAATACAAACAGAAGAGCTACAAATTGAACGTATGTGGAGTGTATTTGTTCACCTACGCAAAGGACAGCAAGGTTACAGACACTTCAATGGATGTGGAGAAGGTTAAAGAAATACTTCCACAAATCTGCCATTCACACACATGGCAGTACATATATACACACAGACATGAACCGAAGAGGAGTGCAATGCTGCTAACTGAGCCGTGCCAGTTTGTAATCCTCACTTTAGTAACATTTCCTGGTTTTATCAGCCATTCAGATGTTCTTTTGTTCTTTCTAGCCCAGGACAAGGTCAGAAGATGTTGCTCATCGAGTGAGCTTAGGAAGTTCAGTCACAAATGAAAGATTAACATTGCCAACATCGCAGCAGCAAGAGGAACGACTCACCAAGCTTGTCACGAGGTGACTGGACTGCAACAAGGTATTTCAATGATTTATGAGGACCTGCATTCTTAAAAAAACCGCAGTGACACTTTCACAATGTGACCAAGCACAACCTGAGCACGGACATATTTTTGACCACCATTTGACCACTGAACTGAAATCACATCAATCCATCATGGCAGTGTCCTGCTGATAGGGGATTCAGTGCCTGTGCCCAGGTGACCTTCATTTCAGCCTAGCCACGTTTGGCAGGGCTGTTCTGTGCTGAGAGGCCAGTTGATTACAAAGCAGTGCTGAGTGGAAGGATGCCAAGCAAAACTTACTGAAGGGCCTTGATTATCAACCAACTAACTAAGTCACACATGACCCTAGGAGCCCAGATGTCTGGGAGGAATTTCAGCCATGATGTCTTCCATGAGATGAGCGGAATAGGCCAGAAGTGTGGGACAAACCCATAAAAAAAAATATATGGACAAAGTCACGTTACATCACCCATTGCCTTCCCATAGGCTCGTAAAAACCGTCTTTTTCGCCGACATATTTCTACAAACTGAGTCTGCCCAGTAGAGCCAGACGTCTGTGCAGTAGGGAGCAGGGTCATCTAGATATGGTCATCATGGTCCAGTCACAGTATGATCGACAGTTCGGGATGGAGAAGCCCATAGCCTGACCTTAACCCACCATTTGCTAGTGCAAAAACGAACGGGTAAAAAAACTTGTAAAGTAGTAGATAATGTATTTATAATTAATATAATTTTTTTTTTTTTTTTTTTTTTTTTTTTGTGTTATTTTATTTGTAATGTGTGAAATTGTGAAAATTCGTAATTTTTTTTTTTTTTTTTTTTTAATTTAATGTTCCGCTAACATCCTACTAGCTATAGCTAGCTAGCTAGCCAGCTTGCCCGCCGTGAGCTGAGCTGAGCTGCAAGCTCTGCAAGGCATGCAGACATCTCATCTGCATCATGCAAATGGCAATGCTGCTGCCAACAACAAAATATTATGTCACACATCAATCAACACAATCACAGACAGTTTTTTTTACAAGACATTTTTTTATTATTTTTTGAAAAGTGAAAAAATGAAATGTGTGATGTGAATGTGATGTGATTCTCACATTTAAAAGAAAACGACAGTTGTTGCACACGGGAATTTCATGGTCAATCCTAACCATGTAAGGTATCACCCCCCCCCATCTAAAGGAGGCATTAGATGAAAGAAAAGCACCTATTGCGACTAGATTTTCTTGTGGGAATTTTTTTTTGCCCGCATTGCCGCCATACATGGTAAACCAGGCTGAAAGACCGATACTGGAGCCAACCGCAGAGTGGTGCTAGTGAGCAACGGCACTATGGCCACTCCCAGCCCAACCAGGAAGTTAGCTTCAAAACAAAGGCCCGGTTTTGGCCCCTTGGACAAACCGCCAAGCTACTTGTTAGTGTGGGGGGTGGAGAGGCGGGGGCTTTTCCTCTGCGTCTCCTTCCTGTAATCCAGCTGCTACAGGTTGTGTCTGAGAAAAGACAGCCAATGCTGTTTGTCACTGCACAGCGCAGACTGAAACATCATGAGACACAGACCAGACTTGTCAAGCAATATAACATAAAGGAGATTGGAAATTACCCCAGTACTGGTTCTGCCCCCCACCCCCTGCCTAAAATGTCTGAAACCTTTCTGTGACTTACAGTGTATACTGGCACAATGATGACATAAACCTACGATCATCTGATCACTCCATAATTCAGTGAGGCTAAAAACAGCCTTGCCCGTACATTTTCTTTAGTTTTTTTTATTTTAATTTTCCCCTGGTTTAGTTTTCCCCATTTAAATGAAATGGCTTCTACTTCCATACAGACATACCTTTAGGATTAAATGAGTGTTTAAGAGTACTCAATGGGTATATAATCAATGTAAATTAGCACAGTTACTATCTCTTGGATGAATACTTCCAAGCTACATCTCACATGATTAGTAGCAATGGAACACTCTTCCCACTGTGGTCAAGTTGTTAGCCACTCACAAAATATGAATAAAATATTGCAGACAATAACATTTTGAATGCAAGATTTCATGAAACAACTTCATAATTGCATCTGTGCTGCAGAGATTACCCACCCTGCGCAGAAACAGACCATGTAAATTACAGTTAATTAATTTGTGCTTCCAGCATAGCAAGCAAACTGTCAATCAATATGCAAATCCACTCCCCAGTATTATAATGGGTAAAATATAATAGAGCTCTCTAATTTAACTCACAATTCACAAGTCATAAATTAAAATAAATAACATGGCCATGGAAAGACAATAGCGAAGTGGTAGCATTGCGCCACATCCTGATTTAGGCAGGTTGGCTATTAATCACAAGGCTTTGCAGTGCAGACTTAGATAAGACCAGCTTTACTCGCGACACCAGATCTTTATCATATGAGAAATCACACATTATTGAGACTATAGAAACTAGAGTGGCTTCAGGCTACTCGGAATATCAAGGGCACATGCTAAAGGTCTTAGTAAATCAGGCCCCAAGTGCTCTATAATTTACCAAACGCATAAAATAGTGCTTGTAAACAAGCTTTTGTGAACTTTACATAAAAGGTGCGTTCCAGTGCTTCCAACATAACACAGAGGGGAGATAATGTCGCTACTGCCACATTTGCACAAGCCATGTTTCACTGGCAATGATAGAAAACACACTGGCTGGCTAGTCAAATACAGCTGTACATCTTGTTTGCTTCAGTGTTCCTGTGGCAGGTAGCAGGGGACTTTTTCTGAAGTAAAAAATGTGAATTCCCTGCACATTCCATACTTCTAGGAAAGTGCACTGCTCTTTGGGAATTCCTGCATCTTGAGAGTAGGTATGGCTGCTCTGTCAACAGGTTCTCTGTCCGGACTCAGGCAATCCTGGAAAACATTCATTCATTTTGATGGGCAGTGGGAGACCTGAGTTGCACTGAAATAATATGACATCAACACTGACAGTAAATTGAGATATGCAAAATAAAACAGGGTGCTGTCCGTGGTAATAGTATCTCATAAATTTTTTTATTTTATATAGTACATTACAGGCCTGATTTACTAAGACCTTTAGCATGTGCAAAACATTTTAGCACACGCAAACCCAATAACATGACAAATGATTGGTCATGGTATTTGTTATGCACCAATCATTGGTTGTGTTATTAGTTTTGCGTGTGCTAAAAGTTTTTGCACCCGCTAAAGGCCCTATATGTAGAAATGTATTTATCATTAATTCATTATCTTTAAATATTTTTCTTAAACCTGAAAACTGGCCATCTTAACAAAATGTAATTTTCATACCCTATTAAATTCTCACAAATTGAGCACAGAGCTGTCCACTAAAAGGCAGACGACAAATTCTTATGATAGTAAATGTAATTAACATATAGCTTGTCCAGGTTTCTCGTGGCTCCTTTAAGGACATCTGAAATAGGTTGAATAGGTCTCTAATGGCCTGCGAGTGGCTTCACTAAACACTTGGCAGGCCTGCCACAAAGAAGAAGGGTTGTTCCTTCACTAACCACGTCAGAGTTTGTTTACTTCCTTATCAAAGAACAACAAACTTTCTTGTCTTGGCTCCATTATGGACAAGGCACTGTGCTAACCATGCTGACAACACAGTCGATTCTTCGTTTTTTTTTTCTTTATTTAAATGCTGCTTTCTGGGTCACTGGATTATTATGTACATGCATTATCCTCAAGAGTGACAAGAGAGTCACTTCATTCTCTTGTGTAAAAGTATAGAGACAAAAACACGGCGGTGGTGGTCTCTCAGCTGGATGGTGACTGAGTGTGATGTCATCTTGTGCCGGAATAAATGAAAAATGCAGCTTCAAAGCCGAGATAACAATGGGCCCCTCAGGGAAGATATGCCTCGTTTCCTATAATGAATACATATCCAGAGACAGAATGGAAAAAATGTGTGCAGATCTATACAATGGACAGAGGAGATGCCAAACTAGCTATTCATCCAACCATTTTCTAAACTGCTTATTCGTGGTCAGGGTCGCTGAGGAATTTTCTTTTTTATTGGGGGGGGGGGGGTGAAAGGCATGAATACACCTTGGACAGGCTACCAATGCATCAGAGGGCCTACACACCATTCACTCACATATTCATACCCCAAGGACTCCATGCCAAACTATCTGCTTGCATATTTACAAACCAATAGTTACGAGGCACAGTGCTGTGACTTCTCTCTTACTTGGTTCCATGCACACCTAGTAGCTATGGCACCAGGGTTACACTCAAAACAGCGGTGAATACGTTCGTACCAGCCAACGACTGAAGACACCAGGCTTTTGTGAGGTGTCCTCCTCCCGTGTCTGCTTTCTCTAGAGTGTCATATAGGCCTATTCCACAGGCCAGTTAATGATCTCAGTCTAATCAATAGTGTCGGTTTACAGAGGGCAGTGCAGCAGACGGTCACCAGAGACTGCATAATTAACCACATCCCTTCTCCTTCTTCCAGCTGGGCTGCACAACATGCACAGGAATGTCAGAGTGGCTGCATATTTCACATGCCTACACTGAGGGGAGCGCACCAGCAGGACTCTGAACATGAATGCGGTCTGTAGAGCCTTCCCATGCTGGGGAGGGGAAGGGAGGGGATGAGGAAGAGGGAGGGAGTCACTTGCAGGAGGACAAAACAGACAAGGGAAAGAGGCCTGCATGTGAGGCGCTGAACTGCTGAAAGGATTCAACTGGATCTGCGCCTCAGCACCTCACTGACAAAGTAGGATTTCTCCCAGGATGTACCCTGAGCCCAGGGGCACTTCAGCCAGTAGCGGATTAAAGGGGGGGGGGGCTGACTGGGCTGAAGCCAGAGGCCCACAATATTTAGGAGGCCCCCAAAATTAGTTAATAGAAAATACAATTGTTTGTGTGTAAAATAAATTTCATACCTAGATAGACCAGATGAGGAGGGAGGGATGCCGACTGTCAGCAATGCGGTGTGTGTGGGATAACTAGACCTTGTACTGAGATCTTTATTTGATGCTACAGTGTGCAAAAGTTTGCCTGAATGCCTGAAAAATCGACACGTAGGGAGAACCGGGATGAAAGAAACACTTTTTACATTCATCCGGTTTACGCAAGTCAGTAGAGATAGAGAGGCCATATTTTCTGACAAACAACGTGTCTGTGTCCCTCACTAATAGCAACTGGAATTTTGTGTCCAGCATAAACGAGTCGGATATAAATTAGCCGCAAACCGGATGAGTGCAATGTATCATTCGTCCCTGCCGTGCGGAACGAAAGATACACTGAATCGGGACGATTCTTATCTATGTCTCGTTGTTTTAAAAAAAAAAATGTCAGCTGCTTTCAGCATGCTACTGACGGAGACTGCTCTACAAATGACACCAAAAAGCTTTCCAAATGTCCACATCGCACTGCGCATCTATCTCTCCATGATGACATGGAACTGCAGCGGAGAGCGATCATTTTCGAAGTTGAAAAGAATAAAAAATTAAGTTAGAAGTTGCATGGGACAACAGAGACTCAGTCTGCTCTCTCTTATGAGTATTGAAAATTGAATTGTAAGCTCACTGAGCTTCACTGACTTGATTGATGACTTCGCCATGAGAAAAGTTCGTAAACGTACGATGTAATAATAATAAGTATGTGGATGAAATTCAATATAACTACAATTCAATTCAATAGAATTTCTTGTTTACTTACACTAGTAATCATTTTTATGGAAGGGCCCCTGTTTGACACTGGGCTGAGCATCTTCACAGTTACCCAAAGCCTGGATCAAGCTATATGAACATCACACAACAGACTAAACTGTAGAAAACAGGTCTCACAGCCGCCAACCTCACGGGAAATGAAAGGCTGCTTCTCCAATGAGCTTGTTTGTTTATTTCGCCTGCATGTATTTAAAACAAATGCTCAGATACCAACAAAAATAATTTATATTTAATTAAAACATTTATGTTTTAGCCTTTATAAAAATGTATACCTTTATCTTTTTTTACCAATTCCCTGGATTAGGCTAAATAATCTGATTGTTAAAGGTGTAGAAGTAATTGATGGTTTGTCACAAAAGGGGACCAAAATAAATCCTGCCCATATACTGTGCTAGTAACTGAGTAACTGTAACTGATGCTAGCGCACAAAATATATGGTTAACTTTAAATTTCGATGCTGGGGACTGTAAAGATCAATGTCACTCCAGGATGATTTTAACAATGCAATGTATCAGTACCAGCCCCATTTCTTCAAAACAAACCTGCCAGTTGGAGCACGACACTTATGAACGACAAGTTCATGTTTGGATTTTATTAGTAATTCCACAATGTTTGACGTCTTTCCGCAAGAAAAGGATTGGGCCAAATATAACAAGAGTGTCAAAGCAGTAAAACATTGTTTAACAGGGTTATATATAGGCCTGTACGTAGTCCATCTGACAGGTGCTACATAAAACCACTAATACAGCCTTCAGCCAAGTGGAAATATCACTCAGACATGCTACATTAAACATTGAGGGAGGATTTTAGAATGGTGTTTGTATATTACTGAGGAGTGGACTGGCACTGTGTACACTGCAGTCTATCTTTCTGCAAATCAGTACACACATCTGAAACAACTGGTATCAGCATTCTTTTTCTATATTTTTCCCATGTGTAGCTTCGCTGCATACAAAAACCCCATTCACTTACCTTCATGTATTTCACTGTCTCTTGAAGCTATCTATCCTTAATAACTACATCTCAGGTCAAACATGACAAACACAGTCAGTTTTCAGGCAACTGATGCAGCTATATGGATACAAACCTTCCAGATTAAGATTTTCTGGTAATTGTCAGCATTTAAAAAACATGTAAGATGAACACTCACAACGCACTCACTCATCATAATGACAAAATTAAAACACAATTGCGCTGACAGCTTTTAAAACATTGTTAAAAAGCTTATGTAATTGTGTTTATAATCATTTTTACTTCAGTTTAAATGACTTTTCAGATTAATTTATCTTGGTATGCACTAGAGACTGTGACCTATCCTCCCAACACCACCTCTCCTGACTCAAAATAAAGTATTTTTCCTGACACCATCACAGTTTCAATATTGGAGTTCACAGGTTTCAATATTGGGCATACAGTAATAAACATGAAGGATATACTACAGCAATTCATACTTTAAATAGCTACATAACCTTCCACAATAAAGACAAAATTGATTGACAAAAAGTGATCTTTGTGAAAAATAAACTTAAATTCCATTTTAAAATACCTCAAATGTTGAAAGCACACAGCCCTAGCTATAAGAGAGTACAGGGAATCAAACCAGGCCTCTTGAGTTGCTCAGCCTCCACGTATTGCCTTACTAGAGGGAGGTCAATTAGTAATAGAACACTTAGAAAGACCAATAGTTTTAGTATTATAATTCGAAAGGCTCATAAGTAAAATAAACTATGACTATGCTCACTAATAGAAAAGGAAAAGATCCTGTAGTTCGTTAACTCTTCGATAACAACCATCTGGCATAATCACCCAAATAAAAGGTGTGAAATACTGTAATCTAGGAAGCAGTGCATTGTACAACATATGATCTGAATTGTTCCAGCGAAAAGCAGTACACATGATAATTTTAATGTTGGCTATCAAAGTGTGGCAGAATTCAAAGTATGAAAAATGTCAAGCGCTTGCACTGTTATTGTTCTTCCTCCCACATTTACAAGCTCCATCCATCGTAAGTCTCACTGCTGTCTTAAAAATGAAAAGAACAGCCATCCTGCGCTTTTTGTAAACCTGTGACTGAGCTGAATACAGCTGTCGGAGGATAAAAAACACAGAGGCGCTGGTATTCGGACTATAAAAAAGGTAATGGGAATTCTCCGTGAAAAGCAAGCACTTGAAGAAACTTGTACAACCTTAATACAATTATCCATACAGCTGCACATGGCTCAAGGCAGATGGATTCCAGAAAAGGTGCAAATTGGAAAAGCGAGTGTCAGAATGAGGCCTTCAATGTAACACTCTCAAAGCTTACATCTTTTTTTTTTTTTTGTGTGTTTGAGGTGCTGTGGTACAAGGTATTACATGAGAGGGAGGTGCTGTTCTGACAGAGCACACTGTGAAATGAAGCTCAGTTTGGTCACACCAAACCCTGCAGGGAAAAAAAAAACACCCAAGAACACGTGTTAATAATCCGAATACATTTATCTTGCCAATCGTATTAGGAGTCGCTGTGCTTCGATTCAAAGGGTAAAACTAGAGAAACGTAATACAAAAAACTCATGTGGCTGTTTCAAGGAATATGGACCTCTTCTGCCATTAATCCTTTTTTCTATCCAGTGTACCTCTACAAAAATCTGTTCAGAGGCAGCACATTTCAGCTTTTAATGGTCTGTGACTGTAAAATTCAAATCCCATACAGTCACAGAAAAACAGACTTTTTGTCTGAGAAGAGATTGGAATTCTGAAAACACAATAATTCAAGCTTCCTGGCATCTCCTCCTTCCTGAAGAATTTGGTCTGGGCTGTGCATGAACTCCACTGTCCCCTTTGGCTCCATAAATTGGACCCCTGCTGAATGGGCATTCAAACACTTTGTTTTCGATGAGCTTGCACAGTAACTAACATGCCAGTGATAAAGGTGGTTTACGTCAACATTACAGCCCACCATAAAGCCATAACAAGTGAGAAGATACTGCTGAAAATGGCACTGCATTGAAGAATATAAACTGTTAAGAGCCAGATGGATGTGGATAGTGAATATTCAAAAATATATCAAACCATAAATAGCATCTTGAGATAAAATTGCACAGACAGATTACTGCATTAAGACTTGTATCCTTAAACCTGCAGCAATTATGATTAATAGCAGGGAGCAACCTATTGTGAATTAACCATACATTCATGAGTTATATTTGTTCTGTAAAACAAGTCATTAGCATTAACATTTGAATTAGTAGGTGCAGAAGAATAGATAATTTTTATAGTTTAGATTTATAGTTAAGACGAGCCAAAATGTATAGTAAAGACAAAGTATTTCATAATTGTGTGTATTTAAAAACTCTCCAGGGGGCTCTCATAGCTAGCAGAAGCATGGCAAATTGAACATTAGATATGTTCACCCCTAGACAACTGGTCTGACAGATGTCTGAAGAGGGTCTTTCAAACAAAAAAGCACAAATTTCTACCTTACAGACCAAATATACGCTCCTTTGCAACATTTCCCAGAGCAAAGTTTACACTGATAAACAAAAAAAATGAAACCCCCAAACAGTGCAGCAGCCACTGTAATGGCTTCATGCTCATTGTTACATGACACTCCAGACATTCCTCAGCCAATTAGAAATCCTTTCATGTGCCCAGGGGGGCGGAACACAGCTGGAACTGAGGCCCTAATCTAAGTTCCTGGAACACTCCCCAGGAGTGTGACGTTTCCTCTGTTTGGAACATGTTAACTTCCTCAAACACAAAGCTCAATTTCAATGGTGAACAAAACTGTCTGTGAGCAAAGGGAGGAAAAGAAGAATAAATTAAAAACTAGCTACTTACTACTGCAAAAAGTGTTAAATAAGTGAATTTTCAAACCCCTTGATTCAAATAATGGTCTGTTTGGTAACATCTGGAGAAAAAGGCTCAGGCCATGTCACATTTCACTGCTTTTTATGGGATATCACTGGTTTGACCTGGCTGACAATAAAAATTCTGGTGGACTATACTCTGATATATGAAACACAGACAAATTCCTAGGTACTGTGCACATTTCACAGAATTTTTACATTTGAGATGAAACCATGTAGGCTGCAGGACCTGAAGTATGTGTCATGCATGATTGTTAATTTGTTCATATTAGACAAATTAATGGGAATTAAAATTGAGTGTTTATGAGGTAACAGATAACCAAACACTTTCGGCTTGACCCAAAGAACACTAAATCCTTTAGTGTATTTACGAAAAGGCTGTTGCTTCAATTTGAAAAAATTAAATAAAATCAATACCTTCAGAATAATGTGTGCTACATATCATTATGTTAGCTAGCTAACATTAAGTAACTTGCTAATGAAAAAAGGTTAATCATAACTGCTAATGTCCTGCCACATTATAATGTGCATGCACTAGGTGTAAATTGCCATCAACAAGAGTCCACAAGCCATTCCACATCCAACTGGATTATAGGCCCCACCACCCACAACATTATAAATGTTAAAATGAAAAAGTAATAATGACCATTCCATCTATCTGTAGGTGAACACAAATACATTGATAAAGAATACATATGTTAAAAGGGAAATAAAATATCTGATAAATATATTTTGTAATTGTTTAATGTACTTTTGTAATTATTAATTTATTTATTTTTACTCATATTGATTTATTTTATCTTTTTATTTTTGTCATGACCTGGGAAAATAATCATAATAAAATAATTTCAAAATGTTTTTTTTTTTAAAAGAAGAAGAAAAAGATTATAGTGAGCTTTTTTGTTGAGAGTGCAGTAGTCAACCGAGAAAAAAGAAAAATTTCTCTTTGGAAAACAGGTTGTTTAGATTAGAAAATGTGATATTTTTCTTTAAATAAGTACAGCTGTAGTAAAGGTCTGGAAAATTGAACATTTACAAAGCCATTTACACCTGAGCACACAAAAAAAAAAAAAAAAACACACGACCTCCGTGCTGTGAGTCAGGTAAACTTTATCAAGATACTTATTTTTTGTATATTTCTCATTTCCATTTTCATGACCAAGCAATCTATTTAAGGTGAACCATACCTGCTTTTCAAGAATATTCACTGGAATCTGTCACCAACTTTGTCAAAAACATATGGTAATGATGCCATCAGCCCAAAATAAGATTAAAGCCTGGTATTAACTGGTACACTGTAGCCTAATTAGATTTTCAAGAAAGCATTTTAAAATCGTAAATTCATTAGCACATAAAAGTGAACATGCAGAACAGTACTAGCAAACAAAGTGAAATTACTCAACATTTCATTGTCCAAAAGAAGCAAAATAATTACAATTTAAATGTTATGTTATCAGTTATGATAATGAAAAGACAGCACAAGTACCAGCTGAATATAACAATGAGCTATAAATGCAAAACTTGCAGCCTACATTTCAACTTCAGTGTCCCCTTTGGGGCACTTGCATGTCATGTCCATGCAAAATAAAAAGTAGCCTATGCTTCATTTTAGATGAAAATGAGGGGTAGAAGGCAAACTTTAAATACTTTGTCATTTTGTCGAATACTTTGTAAAGCTGCCAACATAATACAAAATATGGTACACTAAAATATTATACGTACAGCTATGTGTTATAAATCCAGTCAAGTGTTAGGATATTTAGTTGACAGCTGAACTTAGCTACGCGAAATAGTCGGTTTTCGAAATCGGTAGCAAGCATTAGCTAATGTTGCCAACTACAGGTAGGTTAGCTACATGTGTAAACTTCAGCGGCAAACGATAAAGATCCATTTTGCAATGGAGAGCTGCTGCCTAGATAGCTCCCAATAGTTACCTCCTTACGATTTGGTTGGATTGAGAACCAGAATTCCAGAGTTAAGTTAACTAACATTAATGTTAGCCCTAGCTAGCTTATAGGTATTTAAATAGCTGTTTATACTGCTAGATCAGGCAGCTAACGGCCAGAACTTTAGATTTTGTTTTCCAAAATCCAACTTGGCTAACAAAATGAAATGTAATAGGCTACACTGTTTGCTGATACATTCTTAACTGTATAACATTAGCTAGCTGCTGTCAATGTTGACAAGCAAGAGCTTTCTGGCATGCCTAGTTAACCTTACGTAGGTAAATTCACGTTAAATTAATGTATCTGGCTAGCTGGTGTGCCGTATCAGATCGATGTGATAATAGCACCATCTCTTTCTTAAATTGATTCTGATTCCATAAAACAACTAGCTGGATACCTATAACGAGTCTTCTTTCCGATGCGTGAGATCAAATAACGTAACGCCTATTTGCTAGGTAAAAAATAAAGACTTAACAGTTTTAACAGACTTTGTAACTTAGCAGGAAGAAAGACCATGTAATATCGTGAGCTAGCTAGTGCTACATAGCCAGCATGAACAGAGAGATAGCTACGCCTGGCTGTAGCAGTGCTGTATGCAGTCAGTGTCCCTATTCCGTTTGCACAGATAGCTGGCTGCACAAAGACACCACAGTCTCGATTGGGAATCCATCTGAACTTGACATTTCATGGATTTGGCCATGGTAAAAATTATATTAATTCAAGATCAATCAAATGAAAAATTGAGACAGAAATATTTTCGACAAGTTCAGCACCAAGCAAACAGGCGGACATAGGTCGATCTATGTGGGATTCTCAGTGGCTAGCTAATCCAACGGTGAAATAAACATCATCAGATCTTCCAGAGCAAGCAGTTTTTTTGTTACAGTAACGTTAGTTACATAGCTAGCTATACCAAGACAGTTTGTCAACGAACTGTAAGTGAGATCACACAAAGTAATCGGACACAGAATAACAATATGCGTCGGTTGCAATGCCAATGACAATGTTAAAGTCCACAGACTGGCTATATTCCAGTCACCTCAGCTAGGACAGCACAGTGTCTGTTCCTCAAATCGCTGCCACCGAAAAACCGGTTTAGTTTTTAAATAAACATTTAAACATTCTAAAATATACTGACCCGGCATATGTTAACATTTATTTCCTAGGCCAAAAAACCACCTAAACGACTTATGTGATGCGCTTACCTGTCAGTCGTATTTTGATGCTAGACCCGTTCCTTCGAGTCCCAGGATTCGACATCACTCCGAAAAAAATATCTTACTGTCTCTTAGGATTGACCTAGGATTCTAACTTGAGCTATAGTAAATTCCAGCACTCTAATTTTAGGTTTCAGTAAAGGTTCACCACAGGTACATTTGTATCAATTCCTCCTCTGAAAATCCCAGAAGCTCTGCCCTACCTACTCCTAAACATTTTCCATCTCAAAGGCGTTCTGACGTCAGGCACAAACGGCAGGACGTGCGCGCACTCGAGCACCGCACGGTGCACGGAAACTTCGCAGACTGCAGGCAACAGGGCTGGCTGGTAGTGGGTGGACAGTTTTTTTTCGATGGCAAGTAGTAGTGGAGGGAGTTCAGAGGATGAGGTCGAGGATGACATGGATAGTGAGGAATGGAGCAGAGTAGCTAGCGGGAGAGGACAGGGTTGAGGGAGAGTAAGGTTAACCCTTATGATTGCACATAAACATAAAATGTGTTGCTTATTACCATACCTCCTGTTTAGCCAAACAACTGGAAAATAAGGTTTGGAGAAAGCAAGACGATTTATAGTGAGGACAGGAATAAGTGTTTTTATACTTAATTTTGTAAACTAGAGTCAAGTGATGACGGATTTGTTCATTTTAATCTTAATGAACATCAATGCCTACAAATGATCACCTTAAAGTGCATGGACGAATGAGCTTTCAAGAGGGGGGATGCATAGCAACAGTTGTTGCCAAGGGCCTATCGTGTCAATGTTTGTCATTATTGGAGAAAACAGGCAGAAAAAAGGAAAGTGGAAACAGGAAAAGGGTTGAATTATTGTATATTGTGGGCACTTCAGAAAAGGAATCCAGCAAACATTATCCAAGGACCCATCTAACCATTTTTTATGTGATAGATCATCACATAATGTAGTTGTCCAGCTTGAGTTCAAGAGAAACTATGGGACACGGTCTTCCTGTTGTAATATGAGGGCAGGGGGCAAGTGAAACAAATAACTACAGCCATACAGTGTGGTGCAATAAACAATATGCTCCCTTGGATGCCTGCTTGAGGGGCACAGAAACAGCATTAAATGCATGCAAAACATACATTAAGGAATATATGGAAACACAAATCAGTTGAAAATGCAGCAAATACATGTGTAAAATTAAAACATTTGTGTATATAATTTCACAGCTCTGAAAAAGGATAGGATAGCTGGCATGTGTCTTTATATTGAGGCACATTCAGCTCATCAAATCTTATAAATACTGAAAAACCAGAGCTTTTTTCTGCCATTGGAATCAATTTTTAACATGTTGAAGTAGTGTTAGAAGATTATTAAATTATACGGAAGTAATAATTAATACATTTATTGAAAGAAGGATCTCAGCTAAAAATTACATTGATTTTCTAATTACAAGAGATTGAGGAATACAAACAGTCCACATGTCTTCTATTCCAAACTGGTATACATTAGCCTCATGAGAATTACTTTTTGAAAGCAAAACTGCTGGGATCTTGCCTTTCACTTACGCAGTATTTATCAGCCATATCTCAGACCAGATTCACTGTAACTGGCTTGGATTCTGCCAAGATATTTTTGTTGAGTATTAGCAAGCAACAGTATAAAAGCCAAAAATTGTGTAAGCAAGAAGAACAGAACCATACTTTGGGTACTTGTAAGGTCACTTCTTCCCTTCATTATCCACACCCAATTGCAATTAAATTTAGTTTTTTAACTCTTTGCCCAGTTACACAACATATAACTATGCTTTGAGAGTCAGCTGTTCTTTTCTATGTACAAAATTTTATGTGATCACCTTTATTAGGCTCACACGCATCAGCATTCTCTTCCTGGTTTTAGTATCTGAAACACCCACAAAACGTTAGCAAAGAGCAGTGTAGGGCCATGACCGATTACAATCCCTACACCCTTTTGAGGGCACATATTTCAGTCCACTTCGTCAAAAAGCTTTTGAGTGGGCGACTTTTTCTCACAAATGGGGGCACTTAAAAAAAAGGATGAAACCCTTATTTCTGGAGTTTTGTTGAGGGAATTCAGGAGCACACTCATCCGCAGAACTGTGCACTCATCTGACAATTTCAGTAAGTAACCCGAAAGTAAAAACATACAAGACAAATATACAAGACAGATTTGGGCTGTGTCCGAATATGACCCCTAAACTCTTTTGAGGGCGCATATTTGAGTCCACTTTGTCTAAAAGCGTTTGAGTGGGCGACTTTTTCTCACAAATGGGGAACTTAAAATACCAGGATGAACCCCTTATTTCCGGGTTTTGTTGAGGGAATTCAGAAGCACACTCATCTGCAGAAAGGCACACTCATCCAACAATTTCAGTAAGTAATCCAGAAGTAAAAACTTAAAAGACATAGGGCCTCATTCATGAAACGTGAGCAGAACAAATTTGTACGTAAATCGTTCGCATTTGCAATTTTGCCCGTATATTGGTATTCATCAACATTTTCGTATCTGAGATTTTTTAGTACCTCCGAACAAAATTTACACCTACTCCGGTGCAGACGTACCTCGTTCGTAAATTCAAAATGTCTGTAAATGTAGCTTCTGAGTGATAATGAGAATATTAATTTATTTTTATTTTCTGTTAAATTCACAAGACTAAATGTAGCCTTTGAAATACACATTGCAAACGTCATAAATTATGATTGTAAAAAGCAAACACTTTAGATTACGCCTATTAATCAATTGTAGGCTATGAAGCTGTTTAATTAGACCCATAACATAGGCTAATGAATGCTCCCAGTAGCCTACTATTTTTTCTAAATTGCAAAAAATTGAAATTATACATGGCCTTACATAGGCTATGCTAATTAAAACACACATTTAACCAATTGATGAAATTTGCTTAAAAGTGGCTTACATGTCTGTAGCCAGGGTTGCAATTTTGGTCAACAGCTTAATCCTGCTAATGCCAGCATACACCCAGTTCTTCTACAAGATGCAAAGCCAGGTGGAGGTAAAGCAGGGTTTTTATGAAATTGCCAACTTGTCCAATGTTATCAGTGCCATAGACTGCACACCCCAGTCCACATTTTTGTTGAAAAGTCGGTGAAACGCCGTCTCGCGTTTAGGGGGAAAACCAGATAAACTGTATCTCCGGGCCCGTCCCGTTCCAGCTCTCCGGTTCCGTCACGACCCGTGCCTCCTGTCCCTCCCCGGTCCGTGCCTCCTGTCCCTCCCCGGTCCGTGCCTCCTGTCCCTCCCCAGTCCTTGCCACCTGTCCCTCCCCGGTCCGTGCCTCCTGGGCCTTCCGGTTTTGGGCCTCCTGGCCCGTCCTGTTCCACGTCTCCAGTCCGGTCCTGTCCTGAGCGATGCAGCCGTCGCCGCCGGCCCCCTGAGCGATGCAGCCGTCGCCGCCGGCCCCCTGAGCGATGCAGCCGTCGCCGCCGGCCCCCTGAGCGATGCAGCCATCGCCGCCGGCCCCCTGAGCGATGCAGCAGTCGCCGCCGGCCCCCTGAGCGATGCAGCCGTCGCCGCCGGCCCCCTGAGCGATGCAGCCGTCGCCGCCGGCCCCCTGAGCGATGCACCGGTCCTGTCTGCGCCGCCGTCATCCTGAGCGGTCCTGTCTGCGCCGCCGTCATCCTGAGCGGTCCTGTCTGCGCCGCCGTCCTCCTGAGCGGCACTGTCTGCGCCGCCGTCCGCCTGAGCGGCACTGTCTGCGCCGCCGTCCGCCTGAGCGGCACTGTCTGCGCCTCCGTCCGCCTGAGCGGCACTGTCTGCGCCGCCGTCCGCCTGAGCGGCACTGTCTGCGCCGCCGTCCGCCTGAGCGGCACTGTCTGCGCCTCCGTCCGCCTGAGCGGTCACTCCTGCGCCTCCGTCCGCCTGAGCGGTCACTCCTGCGCCGCCGTCCTGTCATTTTTTCCCTCCTCCGGAGCCCCTTGGACTTTGATTTTGTACATTCATCTGGATATTAAACCTGGTTTATCGCACTCCTGCCTGCGTTTGGGTTCCTGTCCTACGGAACGTAACAGTAACAGCATGCAAAGGATATGCGACCAAATATTAAATATGATACTTTAGAAATATGTTAAAGCAAAATATTCTAATGTTCTGAGACACTTAATTTTGGGTTTCATTAGCTGTAAGCCATAATCATCAAAATGACAAGAAATAAAGGCTTGAAATATTTCACTCTATGTGTAATGAATCTATATAATATATGAGTTTCACTTTCTGAAATGAGTGACAAAAAATATTGAACTTTTTCACGATATTCTAATTTTTTGAGCTGCACCTGTACATGCATAAGCATTCCAGAGGATAAAAAATGGGTCCTTTCTCTGGCTCAACTCTCCCACCTGCTGGTGGGAATATCAAGAGGAGTGTGTTATTGTGCAGTTCCATCTGCGAAAACTTGATCTGAGAAGAGGATTTCCTTTTTTGGATCAAGAAAAATCATTGACACACAATTGGATGGAGCTGGTAATGGAGAACCTACATTTACTTTTTATTTTCATTAGTGAGTGTTAAAGCTAAATATATCATGTGATATAGCTTAACCTACTTAATGTGTGCTGTATTTCCCCCTTAATTATCAGGAATAACAAAGTGATCAATGCACATTTTGAAAGACCATATACAGTAAATTGTCCTATTGGCATTTGTTTGGTAGCTGTATTTAAAGTGCTATAATTAAAGAGCTAAATTAAAACTAGCACAGCATTATAAGAGCCATTATAAGATATTATGTATCCTCATTGATTATGAAGTAAAACCAGACAAGTCACTTGCTTAAAACAAATTAAATTATATGTGTTGTCACAACAAATCAGTTTGCAAACGAAATATTTAAATTCATATAGCATGTAACCCTCTGCCACAGCCGGCTCTGAGATTTTATCGTCTTGAACCCATTCAAAAGCATAGATGAGAGTACGACACTGCTCATTGCTTGAAGCGTTTTCTCAAAGCAGAAAAGTACAATAAACTCTCGGTTAAATGATGTAAAGATGGTTAAATTCAGCATAAAGCTGTCTAACAGTAAAGCAGGTGTCTGCTGTGTGTTCATTTGCTTCACTCAGCGCCTGGGACATTTAAGCTGTAACATTATCTTGAGTAAGCATTGTCCCTGGGGTGTGGAAACTCCACACTTGTGCACATATTAAGCCTTCCCTTTTAGCTTTTCCGTAGACCAGTGCCAAGTAGGGATACTCAAACAGGTGGGTGCAGTCCACATGCATGCCTGCCATGTTTGTCAGAAAAATCTAATGTGTTCATAATTTATTTTGCCTTTGGGTTGGTAACTGTTAATCCAACACTTAACTTTAGATGTTGCCCAAGAGAGGTAATTCCCAAATTTGCAACATTATGCATACATCAAGGCATAATAACAATTAATAGTAATTTAATTGTCTATATTGGCATTTTCAACGCAAGATGACAGCAATGTTTTGGTTGTTTGACCTTGGCCAGGCTAAGCAGTTTTGTGTTTTTCATTACACTCTATACTGTGCTCATTTGAGATGATAATGGTTCCATGTATGAGGACATATTTTTTCTCTTGTAAAAAGAAATTCAAAGAAATTGAATTCCTTCAGAGAGAAGGACTCTTGCTGAACTGGGTCCTATATCTGATGTCCTGGTGGATCCACTGCACACAAGAAGGTTTGATTGGCAAGCTGGAATGAGTTCTTGAGGGCCGCCCTTGGAACCCCTCTCCAGGGAAGATGACCCGACAGCTGGAAATGGAGTCCAACTTACGATCTTATAATGTCTTGACTCTACACTGTTGAACCCCAACCTTATTGGGAAATGTTTAAATCCTTTGAAGCAATTCAGATCAAACCAATATACAATAGTAGTGCCCACTTATTTATCCACTTATAGTAAATTAAATCAGTTAGTTTTTTCCATGAGGCAACCGCATTCTGGTTCTTAACCAATGAATGCTTGACATTCAAGGTTCTCAAAAAGGGCATAAGGAGATTGCAGGACTCCCCAAGTCCCATAACATCAACTGATATTTCCCAGATGGATGAGTGTTGCTATTCCATCCTTGTGGTAAGGACATTTTAATAGATACTGCTTTGTCAGGAGTTCCAGAAAGTGATATATAACAGCCCCTCCAGTTATGATACACCATCATCACCAACACTTTCACTGTCCTGCTCTGGTGAGTACGTATCCCCAGTCAGCATTTGTCTAATGCATTATGACTAATATTTTAATAAATGTATCGCCCCATACTTTGGATATAACATTAGAAGAACCAAACCCTGGTTTATTAGTATATTTTAATCTCTTAAAATCATTATTAAACAATGCTATTTATTCAGTAACATATACATTTCTGCTTGGTGAAGTTCTATAAGGACAGATACATATTGTTTTGTTGTTTTCTCATTCAGCCTCACAACCACCGTTGCACAGTTTGTATCGTGTGGGGTTGTAAGAGTCAGACACAATGCCGGGTGGATATAAGGGAGAGTGTGGGGATGATGTGGATCCCATGCCCTTTCTGGCTCCCACTGAGAAGGAGAAACTGGAGGCCATGGCTAAGCCCTACGACATCAAAAAGTCCTGCTGGGTGAAGGATGAGAAAGACGCCTTTATTCCTGGCGAAATCCAGTCTGAGGAGGGTGATAAAGTCGTCGTCAAGACTGCCAAGACTGTAAGACCATGTTTATCTATATGTGTGTATATATATACTCTATATATTGTGTACTCTGTCTAATACCTGGTTTTCATGATAATAGCACTCACAAAGTTTTAGAAAAATCCTAGGTTGGGAAAAGTGTCAAAAACAGAAATATGACAGCAGATCAGATAATAAAGCTACAGTGATTTTGGAGTCATAATAATTAGCACTACAGTGCTCTCACTTGAAGCCTCAAACATGCTATACATGGCTTATAATAAAGTCCAGCATTTCACTGAGCTCACATGTCAAGGCTTTAATTGTGTCCGATGAGTTTGAAACGACAGCCTACTTCTTTCCTGTGTGATTTTGTAAGTGGACTACGGGATATAGTAACAGAAAGAGACTACTATTTTAATACTATTATTGATTTAGAACAGTCAAGAGCATTTACTCCCTGCACAAAATAAACATGTACAGACATATGGACACAAGGATACATGTCGTGTTCATGTCATACAACTGGATTGTGTTTAGTTTTCTTGACAAATGAGAAATATTGTGTGTGTTTTCCTATCCAGACTATCACTGTGAAGAAAGATGATTGTCAACAAATGAACCCACCCAAGTTTTATCAGGCAAACGACATGGCTAACTTGACCTTTCTGAATGAAGCCAGTGTGATGGACAACATTCGCCAGCGCTGCATCAGTATGAGAATCTATGTAAGTCCTATACATTTATCAAATGCCCAGCTTATTGTAATAGCCCATGTCCAGCAAGTATAAAAGCCCACTGCTGCTAACTTGTTATGTTAAATTGTACTTCTACATCTAAGAGTTACCTCCAATTTAGGAATATACACAATCATATAAAGATAATGATTTGCTCAATGATTCATTCAGTATGCTATTAATAATGCTACAAGGAAAGTGTGCTTCAATATTCATAAATAGTGTTGAATTCATTCTTTAAGTAATATGTACATAGGCTGTAGTCTGTAAGAATTCCAAGCCATGAGTGAGAAACACATTAATGGTTGTCTGTTTATCTTGATTTCTTCCAGACATATTCTGGCCTGTTTTGTGTAACTGTCAATCCTTACAAGTGGCTCCCCATCTATGGTGGCAAAGTTGCCCAAATGTTCAAGGGGAGGAAGCGCAATGAGGTGCCCCCCCATCTTTTCTCCATCTCAGACAATGCCTATCATGACATGCTGATGGGTAAGTCTAACCATAATAGTGTGAAGGTAACAAAAAACACAAGAATGATCCATGGTTCCAAGCTTAAACCATTTAAAATGTTTAGAAAAAGAAGCCAACTTTCATTCTTGATATCCTCTGATGGGCCAGTAACCACTTTTTTAAGAGGCAATACTGCATAATTCAATTATGTCAATTAACTTACAGAAACTGATTGTTCTCAGATTGTTATGTTACTGTTCTCCACTTGTAATAGAATATATGAGGAAATATTTAATTGTAATTAAAAGTTATTATTTATGTTATAAAATGGAAATGTTGGGTATTACCACACAAACATTTCAGTTTGGTGGTATTATATTACAGAGAGATATGAAGATATTACTTATATAGTTGATAAAGAAAATTATTTTATGTTCATTCACTTTGTTTCCTCCATTTTAGAGCATGAAAACCAGTCTATGCTTATCACGTAAGTATATTTTGTGGGATAAATTTCCTATGCAAATTCTGTAGATTAAAAGGTCACAAAGTAACTGACAAGGTACAGTGAAGGATTGGGCCATACTAATTCCTTTTGATTCCTAGCGGAGAATCTGGTGCTGGCAAGACTGAGAACACCAAGAAGGTCATTCAGTACTTTGCCAATGTGGGTGCCGTTACTGGGAAACAAGTCGTAGATTCCAAGGTACAGTAATCAATAGATATTTTGACTGATACATCATCCTCATGCACTGACCAAAATGTTGTCTTGTTGTCTTGAGTCTGTGTTGTTATATCATAACATGTCTCCACTTGCTTTCTGTATAGGGCTCCCTGGAAGATCAAATCATCCAGGCTAACCCTGTACTTGAAGCTTTTGGTAATGCCAAAACCACCAGGAACAACAATTCCTCCAGATTTGTAAGGATTTGTTTTTTTATTATCAAATGGGCTGTTTATGAGAAGCACCATTAAAATGTACATGCATGTGACAATACAAATGAGAACACAGTCCATTTGCAGAGGGTGATATTAATATGGCATATTCATTCCAGGGTAAATTTATAAGAATCCATTTTGGACCAACAGCTAAGCTGGCTGGAGCTGATATTGAGAGCTGTAAGTAATTTCCATTTCTGTGAAATATGCTTATATATACATGTAAGTTTATATATAAGAAAGTTTTTAGAAGGCATTGTTTTCAATGCAATGCTGTGCCTCTAGTGGCTGTTAGTGAGATAGAGAATTTCAGCCATTCGCGGTTTTTCTTATCTGGCATAGTTTCTCTGTCACAATTTTCAAAAAATATTTTAAAATCTTGTTTGTTATTAGAATGAAAAAATATTTGAAAGCAATTGGTTTTTTTTAAAGGAAAGATTTTATATGTAATATTTATGTCATTGTGAAGTATTCAAATGTCACTTATATTTGACACATTTAAGCAAAATAAGCTGCTGAGAGGTGAAATCTACTCAAATTAGCAGCAACCTGGTTCAGTAACAATATACAGGACAATAATCATTGTAATGGTAACTGTGCCTTCCTTATTTGAAGCTCACCGGACACCACTGTTCATCTTACCAAATAGGATACTATGGTATTTCTGTCTGATATTTCTGTATTACAGTGTAAGAAGAACTGAGTGAGGGTAAAATGGATATAATTGTCTAAACATTCTAAAATGATCATTCTGAATCCTGAGTCAATCCAGTCACATTCACAATTAAAAATAAAAATGTATGTGCCAATAAAAACACTGCTTGCTCTTAGGACTACGCAAAGAAGATGCATTTGTTTGCTTTGATTGGGACTTACATGACCCAATTACACAATTCTCCGGCAGATCTATTGGAGAAATCTCGTGTCATCTCTCAACAAGCTGCAGAACGTGGGTACCACATCTTCTACCAGCTACTTTCAGGAAAGGTACCAAACCTGCTTGGTAAGTTTAAAAACAACAAAGGGTTCTGGTATGTTGAAAAGAAATAAAGAAAGAAATTGAGTCAGCTAAATTTTCTATGCTACATGACCCTCGTTTCTGAACATTTTTGATCCACGGTGTTAGTGGAGAAAGAAAACTGTGCAGCCATCCAGAACTGAGTAGTTTTGGTCTATGTTGTAAATTTTTCAATATAGTCTCACTAACCCAAACTTTTTTTCACTAACCCAGGCTTATCAATCATGCATAACATCATTATCTACTCATCAAGGTGTATGTTCCAGTATTGTATCTCACTCACATATTTCCATTTACAGAGTTACTGTTACTGAATCCAGACCCTAAACATTACACGTGGATCTGCCAGGGTGTGACTGTGGTGGACAACATGGATGATGGTGAAGAAATGATGCTCACCGATGTGAGTCTAAAAGTAGCAGCATGAAAATCACACACCAAGGGCCTGATTTACTAAGACCTTTAGTGGGTGCAAAACCGTTTTGCACCAATCATTGGTCATGCTATTGGTTTTGCACCCCCTAAAGGTCTTAGTAAATCAGGCCCCAAGTGTATTTCTATGTTGAAAGCAGCCTCATTAATTGTCAAAGGTTCACTGATGCTGTAGTCCTGAATGAAACAACATGGTTTTACCAGTAATCTATCACCTTGTTATTTTAAAGGTGGCGTTTGATGTGCTGGGTTTCACAGCAGAGGAGAAAAAGAGCATCTATCTTCTGACTGGTGGGATCATGCACTTTGGCAACATGAAATTTAAGCAGAAGCCAAGAGAGGAGCAGGCTGATGTTGACTCAACTGAGGGTACGGATGAGCATACAGCAAACTCTAAAATGTTTCACATCATTGATAAAGATGAATTAAAAAAGACTCTATAAAATAAATAATACTGAAGTACTGAGCTATATTTTAATTCTTAAACATATGGAAAATATTCTACTTTAATAATGATTCAGTGGAATCAACTAAGATAATACTTTTCTGAAATTATAAATCTTTCCCCAAATAATAATAAAAAATATTCAGACCCATTTACAGTACTTTGTACTCCCTCCCTTTCCAATGATAACAATACTAATAAAAAAAGAGCCATATTCTATATTGTTTTATGAGATGGATGAACATTTCTCTATACAGAATATTTCAAGAATGTACATTTATGTACATTTCTCACTTCCCTGATATCTTTTAATTGAACATTGTGATGCGGGTCTGAATTATTGCTTTTGCTATGTCAAAGTATTGTTGTATTATTTTGATCATCACTTTAATGTGTAATGTTCAAGATATAATATTAATATAAGTATTGTACATTATATTATATATATTCCATTTTAAAAATTTTCATCTTCCTCATTCAACCCCTCTAGTGGCTGACAAAGTTGCCCATCTGATGTCGATCAACTCGGGTGAGCTGCAGAAAGGCATCACCAGGCCTCGTGTGAAAGTGGGAAATGAGTTTGTGACCAAAGGTCAAAACCTGGACCAGTGTGTCAACTCCATCGGTGCCCTGGGCAAATCCGTCTATGACAAAATGTTCAAGTGGATGGTCCTCCGAATCAACAAGACCCTGGATACCAAGATGCAGCGCCAGTATTTTATTGGTGTACTGGATATTGCTGGCTTTGAGATCTTTGAGGTAAACTAAACAGCCCCATAAGTAGGAATTCTAAAATGCACATTTGTGTTCACTGATCTCAAATGCTGTTCAATATTTTCAACAGCACAACAGTTTTGAACAGTTGTGCATCAACTTCACCAATGAGAAACTGCAACAGTTTTTCAACCACCACATGTTTGTGCAAGAACAAGAGGAGTACAAGAAGGAGGGCATTGACTGGGTCTTCATTGACTTTGGTCTGGACCTGCAAGCCTGCATTGAGCTTCTGGAAAAGGTGAGGGTAAAAACTATGCAAAAAATTTTTTTTATATTTTCAAAATAATCATATCCCATATCCATTATTTCTAAATTGGAATGTTCGCTATAGCTGGTTAAGAAGCATGACGCAACCCACCGACACAGATTTTTGACTGATTGGTAGATTTCCCTTAAATAATTTTTTTTTTAAATAAATATTTTATACTGACTTATTGACTTACTGATATTTTATATATAAATACTGACTTCATGTATATTTTCCAAGAAAATTGACTATATACTATATATTTAAAATGAAACACAGCAATCATAAACATTTTCTTTGTCTCTCCCCGGTACAGCCAATGGGTATCTTCTCCATTCTGGAAGAGCAGTGTGTGTTCCCAAAAGCCAGTGAACAAACCTTCAAAGCAGCCCTGTATGACCGTCATCTGGGCAAGTCCAACAACTTCCTCAAGCCCAAGGGAGGAAAGAAGGGTCCTGATGCTCATTTTGAACTGGTCCATTATGCTGGCACGGTGAGTCATCTAATGCAAAAGCTCCGATTATTAAACTGGGTGATATCAGCTCAGAATATTGAGTATTGGCTTCTTTTCATACGTAGGTTGCATACAATATCTCCGGCTGGCTGGAGAAGAACAAGGACCCCTTGAATGAAACCGTGGTCGGACTCTTCCAGAAGTCCTCCATGCCTCTACTGGCCACCCTTTTCAAAGAAGAGGAAGCTGCTGGTGGGGCCAAGAAGCAGAAGAAGGGTTCAGCTTTCCAGACTGTGTCTGCTTTTTACAGGGTGCCCAACTTCTCTGTGTCTTGTGTTTATTCATCCAAGCTGCTCCACAAAGTTTCAACAAAAGAGATGAGGTGTTGCAAACTATGGTGTTGACAAATATTTTACAAGCTTTTTCTCCAACTCCTTTTTCTAACAGGAGCAGTTGAACAAGCTGATGAGTACTCTGCGCAGCACTGCCCCCCACTTTGTGCGTTGTATTGTACCTAATGAGTTCAAACAATCAGGTATGCAAAGCGATTCTACAAGCATTCATGTTCCGTGTCCTCAACTGAATATTGCATCACCACACATTTAAGAAGGTTACCCTGAACTCACCCACCCTTTCCGTAGGTGTCTGTGATGCATTTCTCATTCTGCACCAGTTGGCCTGTAATGGTGTACTGGAGGGAATCCGTATCTGCAGAAAGGGTTTCCCCAACAGGCTGCAGTATCCAGAGTTCAAGCAAAGGTTATATACAGTCTTTCATTCTTAACTCTTAATGGCACATACTATATACTTTGTTGTATTATCCACATTTAAAATATTTTGGTGTAAACATAGTAAAAGGAATTGTCGCACATAAAACAGCCCTGGGCAAGCTGGAATCACGGTTAGAAGCTTGAGGAGTCACACCCTGAAGAGGATGTGGCGCCCTTTATCCTGCTACCAGACAAAGGGGTTGTAGTGGCGATTCTCTGGCGGTTGCTACACGGGGGGAATTGAATAGCCATAGGGTCCAATTGGCTACCAAAAGAGAAAAATCAGGAAAGAAAAAACACATATCAATCTGTTGCATACATTTTTGTTCACTCTTTCAGATATTATATCCTGAACCCCAACGTCGTCCCCAAGGGATTTGTAGACAACAAAAAGGCCTCAGAGTTGATTTTGGCTACACTTGGCTTAGACGACATGGAGTACAGAATTGGGCACACTAAGGTAAGACCAACAATGATGACAGCAGGATATTCCCTTCTCAGTAAGCAGACTGTATGTTCTTGCATGGCAATTTCATGCCACTTTAATCTGAAAATAAATTGAGTGCTTTCTGTAACACTGAAGGTATTCTTCCGTGCTGGAGTGTTGGCCAAACTTGAGGACATGCGAGATGAACGCCTGGCAAAGATTATGACCATGCTCCAATCTCGTTCACGAGGATTCCTAATGAGAATTGAGTTCAAGAAAATGCTTGACAGAAGGTCTGTAAAAACAGGGATGAAGACAATCTCTTTGACTCCTGAATATTGTGCTGCACTCTTAACTGTGAAGACTGCAATGTACGTTGATAGTGGAACTGGCTTATTTTTTCAGAATTGGTCTCATTGCTATCCAGCGCAATGTACGTAAATTCCTGCAGCTTCGCTACTGGGGATGGTGGAAACTTTACAACAAGGTATGTCCAGATGTGCCCAAATAAAGATAAATCAAAGTTGTCAGCGGATAGAGAGCCCTGACCTTGAGCCAATTGTTAACTGCACTCCCCAGGTCAAGCCTCTGCTGAATGTGGCTCGCCAGGAAGATGAAATGAAGGTCAAAGAAGAAGAGCTGCGCAATGCATCAGAAAGGGCCTCTGAGATGATCCATAGGGTCAAAGAGCTGGAGGAGAAGTTGGCTGCTGTCTCTCTAGAGAGGAACGACCTTTCTTTGGCTCTGACAGCCGTGAGTCTCATAGATGTTGTTAATAGGGTTCTTTAAATGATGCATGCTTAGCTATTGGCATCTTCGTTTGACTTTTTTCCAGACACATTTGTTCTCTGACATGGTCCATAGGAACAAGAAGCCTTGTCAGACGCAGATGAGCGCTGTACTGAGATGATGAAGCAGAAGGTTAGCATGGAGGCTCAGATCCAAGACATGAAGGAGCGCCTGGAGGAAGAGGAAAATACAGCCAGTGGTCTGAGTGCAAACAAGCGTAAGCTAGATGAAGAGCTTAATGACCTTAAGAGGGACTTGGAGGGACTGGAATCCACATTGGCCAAGACTGAGAAGGAAAAACAGGTGAATATATCTCCTTTTTACTGAAGACGAGAAGTGGTTTATGACAGTTTAAGTTAATCATTCACTGTTCCTGTGAATCAATGAAGAGTTCCATCAGTGCATGTGAGGGATAAGATAAATGGTACAAACATGTAATAAATATATTACTCTGTCTGCATGGACTTAAGTGAATGGAATACATGTACTGTATAAATATATAGTGGTTTATATTGCAGCATATCTAAACTATCTTTATCTATTCTAAACTGCGGCATAAACCAGGCATCTGCAAGCTCTGGAGGTGCACTAAAAATAATTATTTGGGTGTGGTGGCACAATTTCTTAATTAGAATCAATAGGCTACTTTAGTGAACCAGTTGTTAATATGGTGTGGATAGCATTCAAAACTACAATAAGCAGAACGAACCTGCGCTCTGTTGAAAAACTATGGAACTATGATTTCAAACTCCAGGAAGACAAGAAAACTGAAAAAATAACATTCAAGAACTTGTTGATATTTGCTACTGTTTAACTGTGTGACATAATTGTTCCCATATCTACTTTAATGGTAAACACATCAATCCTTGTGGCAAAAGCTAGTACTACATGGAAACATACAATGACACTGCAAGAAGAATTATGTCACTGTTTAATAATTTCATTAATTAATGGCATTTTTCTGGTTTTCTAGAGCCTGGACCAGAAAGTGCGAAGTCAAACAGCTGACCTTGGACAGAGGGACGACACTATTGCAAAGCTCCTAAAGGAGAAGAGAGCTTTAGAAGAGCTGCATCAGGTGAGGGCCAGCGAAAATCAACTGAAAAATAATCAAGTGGTAGCATAGTCACATTAAAGTTTATAATTATTTGCAATTAATTTGTTCAGAACAGCAACTTTCAAACCATTATGAGACATGCTGCTCACAGAAACATTGGTTTCAATTTCCATTGGTAGAAAACTCTAGATGACCTTCAAGCAGAGGAGGACAAGGTGAACCACCTCACTAAGAGCAACAGCAAGTTCACCACTCAGATACATGAGGTGAGTGAACAAAACAAAGAAGATGTATGCACAAAAATAGGGTTAGTACTGTATACAATTTTATTTTGGAATTTGCTTCTACCTACGGTGTTTTTTTGTGATCTTGCAGATTGAAGACAACTGGGAACAAGAAAAGAAAATCCGTGCTGAGGTGGAGAAAGCTCGCCGCAAGGCAGAGGGAGACCTAAAAATGACAATTGAAAACCTCAACGAAATGGAGAGATCCAAAATTGATCTGGAAGAAGTTGTGAAAAAGTATGTATGCTTTTAAATCAAGCATATCACATTAATAACTTTCCAAACCTTATCAAGGCAGGTATACATAACACTGAAAGGACTGGAGAGCTACCAGAATAAAACCAGTTTTGGAAAATTCAAAGTAAATTGTTATTTACAGGCCAGCAGTTTACATGGTGCATTAAAACATTATACTTTTTTGTCATTATAGGAGGGATATTGAGATCAATCATATGAATGGTAAATGGGAGGATGAGCAGTCACTGAACTCAACACTGCAGAGGAAGCTCAAAGAGCACCAGGTAATGAGAAACAAGGAGAGTGAGTGAGGAGAGTGCATGCTTTTAATTTACATCAAAATAGTGTCTGTTTAAACCTTGTAAACTTAACTTGCTCCTTTTAGGCTCGCATTGAAGAGTTGGAGGAAGAGTTGGAAGCTGAGAGGGCTATACGAGCCAAGGTAATAATGTTCAGCCTTCAGCATCTTCAGCATTCTCCCTTTCTCTCCATTGTCCTGAGATAAAGCTTTCTAAAACCTTTACGTTATTAGGTGGATAAACAGCGAGTTGAACTATCTCGTGACCTGGAAGACCTCAGCGATAGACTGGAGGAAGCAGGGGGGGCTACAGTGTCTCAGGTAACCCCCCACTAACCTTCTCCAGACCTATAATGTTAAAAAATGACCTCGGAGTTTACCCTTCTGAAACTCACGTTCATGTTTTCAGATTGAGCAAAACAAAAAGCGGGAAGGGGAGTTGCTGAAGCTGCGCCGAGAGCTGGAGGAGTCTGCCCTGCAGTCGGAGGCCACCGCCTCAGCCATGCGCAAGAAGCACTCTGACTCCATGGCCGAGATGGCTGAGCATGTAGATAACCTGCAGCGTGTGAAGGTAAAACTGGAGAAGGATAAACAAGTCATGAAGGCTGAGATCGATGACCTCAACGCCAGCATTGAAACAGTCCAGAAGGGAAAGGTAAGGAGATGGCATCAAGAGTAATATTGAAGTTACTAGGCTTTAACTAATTGAAATGTAACATTTTGTAACATTTTTGTATAATTCCCTTACTTTTAAACATACTGTATTCAATGGAAGTGTTTCTTTTTCAATTGTACCTTAAAATTCCATACCACACATTGAGGTTTTTTAAAGCACATGCTCCCTTGTATGCAGCTGAACTCTGAAGCTCATGTTCGGAAGATGGAGGACAGTCTGGCTGAAGTCAATGCCAGGCTTTCAGAGATGGAGAGAAACAATACAGAGCTAAATACCTTCAAGATCCGTCTCTCTGGTAAGATATTACACAAGAACCCCAGGTGCTCTGTTCCAAGAGCATCATCAAAAAGAAGTTACAGTTCAAGATTAGTATTGTGCAATCACATTGGTTCTATGTAACCGGTGTTATGGTATAGATTAATGGCTGAGTTGGATTGATTCACTACCTCTAATTGGAGTCCCGCACACCTGAGGTCCTGAATTGTCAGGGGAAATAATTGATCATTGGTTTATTAGCAAAAACAGGGACTTTGGGCAGCATTACCACACATCAAAGTGGCACCTAGTCAAGCTCATGAGGTTGTGAGCCTGACAAGTAAGGCTACCTGAAAAAATATATAAGAATCCAGACAAGTTGAAAGACCCTGTGAGTTTTTTAATCAGACTGTCCCTCTTCACTCATATTTTGCAGCTGAAACCAGTGACCTGGCCCGTGAGGTGGAGGAGTCACAGAGCAGACTCAGCCAGTTGACTCGTATAAAGTCCACATTGACCGCCCAGACTGACGAGCTCAAGAGGCAGTTGGATGAGGAGTCAAAGGTGCTCAACAAAAAATGCAGTTTATTCTTCTTTGTTGAGGCATAATAGGATCCATAGTTACCCTCCGCACACCCCCACCAAACTAACAGGGTCTAAAGAATGAGTCTTGAATTAACAATGAACCTTATCTCTTTTTCTGGTAGTCTCGTAGCATGGCTGTGGTCAGCCTGGCCAATGCTCGGCATGACCTAGACCTGATGAAGGAGCAACTGGAGGAAGAGCAGGAGGGCAAGGCTGAGATGCAGCGCCTAATCTCCAAGCTCAACTCTGAGGTCACCACCTGGAGGACCAAGTATGAGACTGATGCCATCCAGAAAACAGAAGAGCTGGAGGAGACTAAGTAAGTCAGCCCTGCATTGCTTTACCCAGTACAATTAACAGGACCTGACAATTTTTTTTTGTAACATCATACAGTGTAAGTGTCTTGTAGGTGGTTTGCTGTGAAATACAGGTGATTTCCATAGAGCACAGATAGACTTGTTTCCCACACAGGCGAAAGCTGGCTACCAGGCTCCAAGAGGCAGAGGAGGCTGCAGAAGGAGCCCAGGCTCGAGCAGCCAGTTTAGAGAAGGTGAAGCTCAGGCTGCAGGGAGAGGTGGAAGATCTCACCATTGAATTGGAGAAGGTATTGGGTTAGCTATTCTTTCGCATGTTTCACCAGTTTATTTCATCAGTACTCATCCACCAATATGTTTTAGAAATGATTTGCTACAAGAAACCAAGAAATTTTGTCCCTTTCTGTAGTCCAACGCTGCTGCTGCGGCTCTGGACAAGAAGCAGCGCACTTTTGACAAGATGATCTCTGAGTGGAGTCAGAAGTGTGAAGAACTGCATCTGGAGCTGGACAGCTCCCAGAAGGAATGTCGTATCCACATGACAGAGTCCTACAAACTCAAGACTGCCTATGAAGAGGCACAAGACCACCTTGAGAGTGTGAAGAAGGACAACAAGACTCTCTCAGGCAAGCACACTAAACACAGAGAACATCCAAAATAAGGCAATTCTATACATGCTGAAGAGTACCTTAATCTGCACACTAATTTCAATATTCTTGGAAAAAAACAACTGATAATAGCATAATGCACACAACACAAAATAAATAGTCTACTAAACTTCTATATTTAGAAATTAAATAGTATTTTCTTTGCAGAGGAGATCAAAGACCTCGTGGATCAGCTGGGTGAGGGTGGAAGGAGTGTCCATGAGCTGCAGAAAATGAAGAAGAAGTTGGAGATTGAGAAGGAAGAACTGCAAATGGCCCTGGAGGAAGCTGAAGCTTCTGTGGAGGTTAGATGAAAAATGCAGTTTTTTTAAATGAGCAATCAAATAACTTATGTCCACAGTTATTTAGGCAGTGGTTTATAATTGCATTTTGTAAACCATTATAAGTTCTTAATACATTCTTTTCAATATACAGTCATGTGAAAAAGTAAGTACACCCTCAAATGGTCATCGTTTTTTTTGACACATCTGGACACAAGTTTATTTTATTTTAATTCCAACCATATTGATTGATTAAGCTAAACTAATTGAACAAATGATGCTAAAAAAGTAGACTTTGGAATTACTTAAGCAATTGAAATGAACACTTGAAGGGTTGTTTTCCCTAAACTTATTTTTCCATAGAGTTCAATAGGAAAATGAGTCAGGAGAAACAACCCTTAAAGTGATCCATCCATATCTACTGCATATCTGGCAGCAGAGTGATGCTTTGAGGCTCGTTACTGCCATTTAGCCAACCATGGATTCCATACTATTCCCGTGTAATTTACAGCTTAATCTCATCCCACCCCCCAATTCCCATAGAAATCCATTCAAATGCAGAGAGGTTATCGTATTGCTTGTAAGAGTACCTGAAAATAAGATATCAAGAGTCTTCCAAATGTCCAAATATATATATAATATATCTAATATAATTATTTACACCTGTTTTGTGCACCAGACATCATTTTTAATCAATATATTTGATAGTAAAGGTAGGAGTGTACTTACTTGTTCCTCATGAGGAATTTGCATTTATGTTCATTTCAATTTCTTAAGTGATTCCAAAGTCTACTTTTTTAGTATAATTTGTTGAATTAGTTTATCTTAATAAATCAATATGGTTGAAATTTAAATAAAATAAACTTGTGTCCAGATGTGTCAAAAAACTGACTACCGTTGTACTTACCGTTGAGGGTGTACTTACTTTTTCACATGATTGTATGCAGTTCAGCAAATTGGCAGGTTGGTTAAGAATTGAGGGGGTGCTATTGGCTAAATGCATGTCTGGACACAATTGATACAATTTATGTTAATGATAATATATGCAATTCATACAATTTGTGATTTGTCTGCATTTAGATTTCAGAGAGTAAGGTGATTCGCATACAGCTGGAGTTAGCTCAAGTCAAGGCTGATATTGATCGCAGAATTCATGAAAAGGAGGAAGAATTTGAAGTTACAAGGTGAGAAAACCTTTCGGCATTTTTGTTTAGTCAAAGGACTAAATAATCTATTTTAATTTGTGGATAGAAAAATTTACAAAAATCTGATTTAAATAATTCTGTTCAAAGCACACTGTATTAAGGGGCTCCCATGTTAATATATGCATTTGTTCAATCATTATAGTGCAATCATTTCTTTGCTTTCTGGAAGTCCTGTCAGGCCATGCATAATTGATGGATAATATTGGTAATAATGATACTAAAGATAGTTTAAAAAAACATATTCTTGCCAATCATAAACCCTTCACCTGCATTTTGATAAACTATTGACATTACTTTGAGCAAGTTTCCTGTAACACCACCAGGAAGAACCACCAGCGTGCTGTGGAGTCTCTGCAGGCCAGCCTGGAGGCAGAGGCTAAGGGTCGTGCTGAGGCGATGCGGCTGAAGAAGAAGATGGAATCTGACCTCAATGAAATGGAGATCCAACTGGAACATGCCAACAAGAACAACAGTGAACTAGTCAAGACTCTCAAGAAGATGCAGCAGCAGATCAAGGTTGAAAACAATCCCTTGGAATGTCTTTTTGACCAGAACTGGCCATCATCATGAAGCATTATATGTATAGTGGGATACATCAGTAAAATATGTCCACAGCTTTTTAGAGCCACTCAAAACATATAAGTTGTTATAAAATAAAATAAGTTGTGATTCACCAAAAATAGGCCTGAGATAGGTCCACAGTGGACACCAGGGTAGTATTTACTGTTTGCCTTTACTTTACTGAACCAGCCCTCGCTTCCTCCTTCAGGATATGCAGATACAGATGGATGAGGATGTCCGTCAGCATGAGGAGCTGAGGGAGCAGTACAGTCTGCAGGAGCGGCGCCTCAGCCTGATGCTGACGGAGATGGAGGAGGTGCGCAGTGGGCTGGAGGCCTCAGAGCGCTCCCGCAAACTCATCGAACAGGAGCTGGTGGAGGTCACTGAGAGACACAATGAACTCAGAACACAGGTAAACACTCTTTTTTGTAAGGATTAGGACCCCTTTACAGATATTTTATTACTGGGAGTGTATGCTGAGAGTAACCCTGTTCATATTCTAACCAAATTACTAAATTTTTATTATAAAACCACTTTTATTGGGCTGTAAAAATTTATTTTAACCCATAAAAAAGTTATTAGTTGCGGTAATGGTTCAAGTAACTGTAACTTTGTAAGCTTCTCTTCACCAACTTTCTGAAGTACTGACAACAGTTTTTAAATTCACAATTTAAGCATTAGTTCTGTTAACCACATCTAGCCTAGTCTGTGCTGTTCATGTGACAATAATTTAAATTAATAAAAGTAGTTATTGTTCACCAAAACTGAAGGATTTGTAAAACATTATTAGCAGTTATCTGTGTGTTTCTGGATGTGTAGACAATAGTTCAGTTTAGGTATATGATTTGAGCAGAGATCTGAGACTTACCTAACTCTTTCTCCACCAGAGCCAAAGCCTGATTATCATCAAGCGTAAAATGGAGGCAGACATGATACGTATCGTTAATGAAAATGAGGAATTGATCAGTGAATTCCGTACTGCAGATGAGAGAGCGAAGAAAGCTGTGGCCGATGTGAGTATTTACTTCTGAGCTCATTCTTATAGTTCATCAATTGTTTCACTGAAAATGTGTCACTGAATGATGGCCAATTTTCTTTCACCAATCCCAGGCCACACGCATGGCAGAAGAGCTGCGACAGGAGCAAGACCACTGTATGCACCTGGAAAAGATTAAAAAGAACAATGAGATCGTCATCAAAGACCTGCACCTAAAGGTGGAGGAAGCTGAGCTACTGGCCCTTAAGGCTGGGAAACGCACAATCCAGAAACTGGAGACTAAGGTATGCCATAAGACTTCACCTTAAGCAATGAGCAAGCACACACTGCCTTAAAATGACTGTCACACACACAAACAAGAATGCACCCACACAAGACAATAACTCTTTCTATTGCAAACAGATAAAGGAGCTGGAGACCGACTTTGACTCAGAGCAGAAACGTCATGTTGAGACCATGAAGTCCCTGCATAAGAATGAGCGCCGCCTCAAGGAGCTGGTTTTCCAGACTGAGGAGGATCACAAGACCAACCAGCGCATGCAAGAGCTGGTGGAGAAACTGCAGAACAAACTGAAGTCTTACAAGCGGCAGCTTGAAGAATCTGTATGTATCTACATATCAGCCATCAGATTCTCACATAAATTCTCATATTGGAAAATGAAGTAAAGTGATTAGCAAAAACAAATATCCCATTCCAAGAGAAGCAATAGAGAGAAAGATCAATTACAGGCACAGCTTCTGTTTAGTTTCCAATGATTTTCAGAGAAGAAACATTGAGCAGTTACAGCTTTACAGTGCAGACTAGCCAAACCAGCTCAAGCCCCGTTTTTTTGTTTCTTCCTATTTTAGGAGGAGCAGGCAAATTCGACTATATCCAAATACAGGAAGACAGTGAACGAACTGGATGATGCTGAAGAGAGAGCAGGCATGGCTGAGTCTGCGCTGGTCAAGCTGCGCACGCGGAACCGTGCCTCTGTGGGGAAGGCCTTCACCTCTGTGGAGATCATTCAGGTGTCCAAGTCCTCCTCCTCTAAGACTGCTTCTGAGGAATAAATAAATCTACACAGCTGGTGAGTGGTTCAAAACGACAACTGCTGTACAGACCACCATGTTCTCAAATGTTCCAATGTCTTCTAAAATTATATGAATGTCACTGATACAAGATGCTAGGGTAGTCAGCAGCCATAAACTACATTCTACAGTTATTTAGCTTACTTTTTTACATTCAGCTATTCTGTTTGAAATATGTGAGAACATGAGCAAAACACAGCTATACACCTTCAGCTGAAGTACAACTGAAGTATACTGAAGCATGTTCCAAGCTGTTATTTTTGGAATAATGGTATGCAACACCTTCACACATGGACTCATTTACTTAACTCTATTGTGAACTAACAACAATTTTTACCAACCAGATGGATCAATGACAGGGAGGGTCTTAAACAGCTACAAGATTACAATAAGCGAGAAGTAATGTCTTCTTTTCTATTGTTGTTATTCTAGGGTGACATACACTCCACTCCAATCATTTTCCATCTGGAAAGGTACATCAAGAAGCCAAGAGGCCCATTTGAAGATCACCAAGTGTACAGAAGTGCACAATCATACAAAGTATCATTGATGTACAAATGGGAAGTAATTGGGGGGACTTCACTCTCATGTCAACGATAGAGAATGGACCACTGTATATCACTCTGCTTTGTAATGCTGCAAAGTCTTAATAAAAACGAATGCAATGTCACCGTGTTTGTTTCCTCCATTTTAACAGTATGCTATCAGACAACATTGCCTCCAATTGCCTTCCAGTACACTGTCATGGATCGCGCCTTCCTTCCCTTATCTCCGCGCTTAGTATTCCGTTTTTTCATCTACCTGTAAATCTATCAGATTTTTCTGTGTTCCGCTACGGGTTTTGCTTTTGCCTCGGTGGTTAGTGAGTTCAGCTGTCCTGCATTTCCTCTCACTATTTATACCCCGCTTCCTCCTTTTCTCGTTGCTTTCATGTTATTTCACGTAACATTCTAGCCGGTAAAGGTATAGGAAGTTGTACTGCTATCGACCGCTTTGCTTCTCAACGTGGGACTTGTTAGCAGTACAATTTAGAAAAAGTTTAGTGCACGTTTAGGTTTTGGGTTCTTTGTTTTCCACTCAAACCTACGAGTGTTCTTTTGTTTTTCGTCTTCCTTTCTTTTGTTCACTCCAATACGGGAGTTGGTGTAGGAGTTGTGCGTGCTATCGACCGCTTTGCTTTTCTACGCGGTTCTTGTTAGCAGTACAATTTAGAATATTTAAAGTGCGCTCTTATTTCAGAGCAGAGGTTTTGGTTTCTTTGTTTTCCTCACGAACCTACGACCTTTTTGTTCCCTCTACTACGGGAGTTAGATAGATTTTTTTTGTTTTTTTCGGATATTGAGCTAATCGCTTTTTATCGCAAGGTTATTTGGGTTCTCCTTATTTTCCCCATCCATTACGGATTATTGTCCGTCATAGTGGTGTTCGTTGAACACTTTAAGAGTCCTTATCTGTCGCACCTGGACCTCCAATATTTTTTCCGTGTCTCTGGCATAGAGAACCCCTACAGTACACAAGATAATACTCAAAATAACAATATGTAATGCAAAATGGGTCGCATGGATAACACTATGAAGGACAAATATCTTAAATATAACAAAGCATATGAGGAAGTTAAGGCATTTTATATTTGTTTGGATGGCAGGTATGCCATCCATCAAGTCACCAAGTTACAGCTTGGTAGGACAAGAAAGACCCATACATATACATCACCGAAATGCCACTTTTCAGGGTTTCTTACAGAAATAACCACAATGACTTCATACTCTCAGCCCTTAATAACAATAACATCTGCACCTTCTGACCTTATGTAAACAAACAGAATTCAGATACAACTTCACACGTCCACACAATACAGCCCCAAACTTCGGTTATTATTATCCAGTCCCAAAATCAACAATTCTCTCCATTGGATATTTAGTTAGACATCTGCCAATAAGAACAATTGATCATATCTGGTAAAAGCAGCCAACTGCAGAATACACAGGCAAAATGACCGATGTGCACGGATGTGAACATGTAATACTTTGGACTTTGTGATGCTATTTCAGCCAATAGAACATGTTTTTTCTAAATTTTGTCATCTCCATCTTTGATTTGTGTAGAAGCGAGCTTGCTTTCAAACTAATAATTACAAAATAATTTAAACTATTGGTTTTAGAGCTGTATAATCTTTGTGGGAAGCTAATTTACAGTCAAGCCGGAATGTCTGCACACCCCTTTCACCTTCTCCACATTTTATTACGTTACAGACTTATACTACAATAGATCATTTTTTGCCTCAAACATCTACACACAATAGCCAATAATGACGAAGTGAAAACAGATTTTTAGAAAATATGCAATTTTATTTTAATGACAAATATAGGTTATTTAGGAGTAACATATCTGTACACACCCTTAGCCTAATACTTGGTTGCTGCATCTTTGGCAGCGATTACAGCTTCAAGGCGTCTTGGAAAAGAAGCTACGAGCTTGGCACACTTGTTTCTGGACATTTTTGTCCATTCCTCTTGGCATATCCTTGCAAGCTCCATCAGATGGGTTGGGGCGCGTCGGTACACAGCCATTGTCAGCTCTTTCCACAGATGTTCAATTGGATTCAGGTCTGGGCTCTGGCTGGGCCACTCAAGGACATGCACAGACTTTCTCCGAAGCCACTGCTTTGTTCTCTTGGCTGTGTGCTTCGGGTTGTTGTCATGTTGGAAGGTAAACCTTCACCCCAGTCTGAGGTCCAGAGCGCTCTGGAGCAGGTTTTCTTCAAGGATCTCAGTGTACTTAGCTGCATTCATCTTTCCCTCTATCAGGACGAGTCGCCCCGTTCCCACTGCTAAAAAACATCTCCACATTATGATGCTGCCACCGCCATGCTTCACTGTAGGGATGGTATTAGCCAAGTGATGAGTGGTGCCTGGTTTCCTCCAGACGTGATGCTTGGTATTCAGGCCAAAAAGTTCAATTTTGGATTCATCAGACCAGAGAATCTTGATTCTCATGGTTTGAGAGTCCTCTAGGTACTCCAAGCGGGCTGTGATGTGCCTTTTACTAAGGAGGGGCTTCCGTCTAGCCACTCTACCATAAAAGCCTGATTGTTGGAGTGTTGCCTGGATGGTTGATCTTCTGAAAGCTTCTCCCATCTCCACAAGGATACGCTGGAGTTCTGTCAGAGTGACTCTCGGGTTCCTGCTCACCTCCCTGGCCAAAGCCCGTCTTCCCCGATTGCTCAGTTTGGCCGGGCGGCCAGGTCTAGGAAGATTCTTGGTGGTTCCAAACTTCTTCTATTTACGAATGATGATGGCCACTGTGCTCTTTGGGACCTGTAAAGAGATTTTTCCGTACCCTTCTCCAGATCTATGCCTTGACACAATCCTGTTTCTGAGGTCTGCAGATAATTCCTTTGACCCCATGGCTTGGAGTTTGCTCTGACATGCACTGTCAACTGTGGGACCTTATATAGGCAGGTGTTGGTATAGGCAATCCCCAATCATGTCCAATCAATTGAATTTATCACAGGTGGACTCCAATTAAGTTGTAGAAACATCTCAAGCAGTATCAGTGGAAACAAAATGCACCTCAGCTCACTTTTGGGTGTCATATCAAAGGGTGTGCACACTTGTGTACATATTATATTTTATATTTATATTTTTAATAAATTAGCACAAATGTCTAAAAACCTGTTTTCACTTTGTCATTATGGGCTATTTTGTCTAGAATTTTGAGAACTCAATCTATTGTAGAATATGTCTGTAAAGTAATAAAACGTGGAGAAGATGAAAGGGGTGTGCAGACAGATGCTGGCTTTTGAAACTTGCGTTGGTAACAATCGGGATGGTTCTTTTCCTCTTTGGCCTGGAGAACACGACGTCCATAATTTGAAAGATGGACACGTTTCCACTTTGCGTCAGTCCAGCTCAGATGAGCTCGAGCACAGAGAAATCGGGAACGTTTTGAATGTACATAATGGAGACAACTGTTCGGACCTGACGTCCATTGCAATGGACATAAAATAAAATTAATAAAGAGTTGAATTTTTTAAATATGAGTAAGAAAAAAAATTGAAATAATTTTTCCCAGGGCTGGAAAAAATTCAGGTCTGAAGGTGTTAAAACACCACCAAGGTTAAAAAAAAAATACACGCGTGCGCAATTCCAGGCAGTGGGCACCCTCCCACACCCCAGCTTGGCGATTTGCTCAGTCGTTTAGATTCCTTGACACTTGACAGCCCAAACACCGGAGTGAATTCGTGTCGACTGCCCAGAGTCCGCGAATTCAGGTCCGTCCCAAAAACTGAAAACGCATCCAAAACCACAACATAAAGGACACAATAATACAAGAGAGAAAAGGTAAATATCGAATATTAAACAGGCCAGTATGGACGTCTTGCTCAATGTTATGCCGGCTTCAGTCTACCGGGAGCGGCCTATCGCTCTGGGAAAGGACGCTAATAAGGAAGGATAGACAAGAGGCCCGGCTCGGCCACTTCGATTTTTGGTGAATTCTAATTTACTGAAAAATATATCTATATTTTTTTCCAGGGTTATTAGCTAAGTAGACTGCTAGCTAGCAAGCCAGAATACAGTATTCATAGTTTAACGGAAATAGCTAACGTTAGCTAGCTAGTTTACCGGCTAGTTTTCTAGCTAACCCAACCTGAGACTGGTGTTACAAATTAAATAGCTATGAGATTTTCTTGTCACTTGTGTGATAGTAGCTTATGTTAAGCGTACAGTGTACGATTACTTTCTGGTTATCTTGACAATATCATCATGTAACTTAACATAGCCCGCTAACTGAACTATCCCTAATTTAGCTAGTTACATGGCCGTTAATTACTGAGCTAGCATGCTGAGCTAAATTAATGTTAGCTAGCTAACACTATGTGATTGCTGTCTCGAATTTGAGAAATGTATGAGTTTAACTTAACTAGCTAACTTTAAACTTAGGTATGTGATACTTTTAAAGGTTTCAAATTAAAGTTCACCTTGATGTATAGTTTCACTCGAGTGACAGAAAACGAGACATGTATTTTATCTTTACAAAAATGAAATGTGGCTACTTTAACTAACTTAGACAACTAACTTTAGCTAGCTACTTTTTCATATAACGTTAATCCTTGCTAGTCGACATGATTCCATTAGATTGGCTAGAATTTAATTCTCAAATGTATGATCTCTGTGCTGAGCTAACTTGAGTCGGGTGGCTCTACAGTATTGTGTACTGGGAACAAGGTGTAAAGTTGTTAGAAATGTGTCGCCTCATGCATCTTTGTTGGTGTTTTCTGACAGTTACACCCGAGGAAACCTTGTGAGCACAATGTCTCTGCACCAGTTTCTCTTGGAGCCTATCACTTGTCACGCTTGGAATCGGGACAGAACTCGTAAGTAAACTCTGCTGTAGTGCAGTGATTTAACATTCATTTCAGTGTTATGTGGTTGAATTTCACAACACCCTATTTTAAAATTATACAGAAATTGCCATCAGCCCAAACAACCACGAAGTCCACATTCATAAGAAGAGTGGGAACCAGTGGATAAAAACGCATGAATTGAAAGAGCACAATGGACACATTACAGGTATGGCAATGGCAATCCTAACGGTCGTTTTCATGTTGAAAGCTGAACCGTTCCAACTCATTTTATGAATTAAAATGATAAACAAATGTTCCATTATTCTGCCTCAAGATAAAAAATAGAACACATTTTGTCTTGAACATTACTTGGACTGCATTGGTGTTATTTAAAATGCTGCCAGGAGGCACTGTGCTGTTTTAATAATAGTTTTACATTCATTTGTCTCATTGGTTATAGGGGATTCAAAATGTAGATTCTTGTGCTTTAATTTAAAATATTCAGTTGAAAATCAGTGTTTAGCCTATATGTTGCCTAATATATTCACTTTGATAGGTTGAGCTGTGGGACTTTCTTTGGACAGGTATTGACTGGGCCCCTAAGAGTGACCGCATTGTGACCTGTGGTGCTGACCGCAACGCCTATGTGTGGAGCCAGAAGGATGGTGCCTGGAAACCCACCTTGGTGATTCTGAGGATCAATCGTGCTGCAACTTTTGTAAAGTGGTCACCTCTGGAGAACAAGTTTGCAGTGGGCAGCGGAGCTCGTCTCATCTCCGTGTGTTACTTTGAGTCAGAAAATGATTGGTAGGTCTCAGTGAATATGCAGATTCACATTTTTCCAGAAGTTATTTTAATCTGTACAGATGACAAAAAAAACTAAGTGGCTGTTTAGAGAGTACAAATTATTCTTTCGTGTTAAAATATGTGACATTTAAAAGAATACATTTTGTTTAAAAGAGTTAACAATTTGTTATGTTACTGTGGTGAAACTTTGTTTGCATTTTCTTAGGTGGGTTAGCAAGCACATAAAGAAGCCAATTCGCTCAACAGTCCTTAGTTTAGACTGGCATCCAAACAATGTACTCCTGGCGGCAGGGTCATGTGACTTCAAATGCAGGTGAGAGAAACAGAGTGGGGGCAAATATTTTTGAGTGACGTAGTTTCATGCTGCATTGATGTATTAAGTCTCTTCACTAAAATTATGTGGTGATTAAAATGATCTATTCATGTTGTCATACACTTCTTTTGAGACTGAAAATGAGTGTCGCAAACGATTAGTGTGCAGAGCAAGTTCTGAACTAGCACCCACGCATCGCATACTCAACCAATCACATGCACACACCTCTAACGGAGTGCCCTTTTTAAGCCAAGAATCAGTTCTCTCTGTACTGCTTGAATGCTGATGCGCTGCTCTTTGTTTGCTTATGGCTTGTGTTAAAAGAAATTAGCTGTCACCCTCCACCACCCCAGCTTCCACCTGTTGTTTGGATCTGCTTTAGTATGGGGGGTTTCTGGTCATCTCCTGTTTAGCGGGGGGAGATGACCGTGCTCCGGAGCAGTACTGAAGCGGGTCCATTCAGCGCCAAACCAAAATAATTATGCAGAACATTCATTCATTAAAACATGTTATTTAAATATGTGAGTTGTCCTGACAGAAATAAGTTTCTTAGTATTATACATTATGTGGTATTGTATTGTTGTGCATTAGTTGCTGGCAACTAACTAACTGAATCAGAATAGGCTTTATTGGCAAATAAAAAGAACTGAATGTAAATCTTGTAACCCATGTTTAACAAAATAAATGTCATTTGTTTTACAATATTACAGGTTTTGTCATTTTTTCACAGGGTGTTCTCTGCATACATCAAGGAAGTGGATGAGAAGCCAGCCGCAACTCCATGGGGTTCCAAGATGCCATTTGGGCAGGTGATGGCAGAGTTTGGTGGTGCAGGTAGTGGTGGATGGGTTCACAGTGTTAGCTTCTCTGCCAGTGGGAACCGCCTGGCCTGGGTCAGCCACGACAGCACAGTGACTGCGGTGGACTCCACCAAAGGCTCCACGTGAGTGTACATGAGACCAGCTGTCACAGTTTAGTGAAGTAGGCCGGTATCGTAATGGACACAGGTTAGCACACCAGAAGGAGGTGATGACAAGTCAATTTGAATTAACTGAATTTCAATTTCAAAAAACAAGATTGGAAAATGCTATTTTAAGCCGCATTACCCATGAGTTTAGCATCTGTCTCTCATCATACTTCTGTTTGTCTAACTATAGATTGATTGCAACTGTTTTGACAGAGAAAAACTTTTGGTAGCAGTCCTGGTAGAGTTTGTGTGTTGTGCAGTATGCTTTAGAAAGTAAATTGTTTCATTGTTTCAGGCTATCCCAGCTAAAGACTGAATTCCTTCCACTTCTAAGTGTGATGTTCATCTCAGAAAACAATGTTGTGGCAGCGGTAAGAAGCTTACATTTTATTGAATCATTATTCCATCATAATCATGATGTTGGTATACCTTTTCAACTAATTTAAAGGGTAAAATTGATTAATATAAATTGGAATATATTCTTTACCTTTCAGTTCAGTAGGGTATGCATGCTGTAAACCGAAGTGATGGTATCAATGAGTATGTTTTTCAAGCTCTGATGTCAGTGGCTGACCCTTGCCCATCTCTAACATGACAAATTAATTGGCCCTTGATTTCCACCTCTAACAAAACCATTTCCACCTCATGATAGTCTTCAATGCATGTACATACATATTGATTTCGTAAAACAATTAGGCATTTATTATTTATTGAAATGTTTATGTTCTTATATACTTAGTTGAAAAAAGGACACCGACGTCATCTTTCAGTGTAATTCTCAGAATTACATTAAATTGCATTGCAGATGCTCTTAACTTTTTCCCACTTAAAAATGTTCACACGGGGCAAGTGAGGATTCACCCTAACCCTAACCCTAACCTTTTCCATAATATACACACCTCTGTGACGTGTCTGTTTAGCCACATATTTGTGATGGTACGCGCGAAAGGGTTAAAAATGTTCACACGGGGCAAGTGAGGATTCGGGGTTCATTCACAATTCACTTTATTCAAATCTCCTTTTGGCACCACTGAGTTAGCACAGAAGCTGAGTTGTGTGTGTGAGAAGAAAAAAAGTTTACGAGGCCAGGGACATGTTGGTTACTGACACCAGTCAAAGAAGTGGAACGTTAGTGCAGCAGTCTCTTGACCACACCACGTGAGCGCTTCAACGTAACGCACGGCAACCATTGACTAGAGACTACAGTCCAAATACAGTGGTACCTTGCATTAGTTCATATAGGATCTCATCACTTTTTTAGTATGAGATAAGTCACAGACTCACTCTATTAACTGAGCTAAGGTTAGCGGCTATACTGTTAGTTGGCTACTCGGCTAAGACTAACATCAGTAATCTAGCTAGCTAGGTGGTACAGACTAACATTAACTAGAAGTTTCTGTTTTAACCTGTCTGGAGACAATGGATGAAAATGAGCTCAGTAGCTAATTCTGACACATTGACATGAATGTGAAAACAAATGTTGATTAATGTGGTTAGTCAGTGTGCTTTAAATCACCATTGCATAATACACTGTCTGGCCAAAAGAAAAGTCGCGCACTCTAATATTTTGTTGGACCGCCTTTAGCTTTGATTACAGTGCGCATTCGTCGTGGCATTGTTTCGACAACCTTATGCAACGTCACAACATTTATTTCCGTCCAGAGTTGCTCTGGTGGCCAATTCATGTGTGAAAATGATTCTTCATGCTCCCTGAACCACTCTCACAATTTGAGCCAGATGAATCTTGGCATTGTCGTCCTGGAATATGCCCATTGATGGGATAACCTGGTCATTCAGTACATTCAGGTACTCAGCTGATTTAATTTTATTGCTGCATAACGTTGCTGTGCCTAAACCTGACCAATTGAAGCAACCTCAGATCATAACACTGCCACCAGAGGCTTGTACAGTGGGTTCTATGCATGACGGGTGCAACTGCGACTTTCTTTTTGGCCAGGCAGTGTAGTTACTGAATACGAAATTTACCAGTCTTTATGGTTATAGGGAGTGACAGAGAAGCAAGTAGCCATTTTGTAATTTGTGGTTTGTGTGTTTCCAGCGATCAGTGACCTAGGCGCTTTGATGGTGTTTAGCTTTCACTTCACATATTTAAGTGATGCTCCACCATGTTTTTTCTCTCCCAGGGCCATGATTGCTGTCCAATGCTGTTCAGCTGTGATGACCATGGGACGCTCACCTTCATCTCGAAGTTAGACATTCCAAAGCAGAGTATCCAGCGCAATATTTCTGCCATGGAGCGCTTCCGAAACATGGACAAGAGGGCCACTACTGAGGACCGCAACACTACTCTGGAGACATTACACCAGAACAGCATCACGTAAGCACCTGACAGAAGTGTCTTTGTGTCACTCTACCAGTCTGTATCAGTCCTCAACTACCAGTCAGCATTAGTCCTGATTTAGGCTAGATTTGTCATTGAGTTCACGAATCCTGCGAAATCTGTAGATGACCATGAAATCATTCTCAATACATTACATTACAATCAATTAGCAGACGTTTTTATCCAAAGCGACATACAATAAGTGCATACAGAAGGTCAGCGAAGCAACTACAGAACAGATTAGACAAAGCACATCCTTCCCATAAAGTAGCAGCTATGTAGGTACATACAGTATGTAAATATGAGAATGCAAAATGGAAACTTGGTTTTTGTTAAAGTAGCTTGTTCTTTAGCTCCTTATAGACATTTATAGTGTTACCTTCTCCATTGGGAAATGCTTTTGTGATTGTGGTCCCCTTCCATGTTTTTGCACATTCTCCCTACATCAGCCAATTTGTAAAGTATGTTGGTTACATATCAAAACGGTTAACCACATAGGGTTTATCTGCTAAAGGGGACTGCAATTCAGTTTTAAAGTGTAAGCGCCAGATATTATGGAACATCAAATGTAATTATGTGAATTTTATGATTTATATAATTAAAAACATAATTTTATTGAAATAAAGGCAATAAATGATACGAAATGGCTTCTTTAAAGCAGTTTTTTTAAATGTTTTGAGGAAACTTTACATTTTTATACTTTGTTTACTATCATTTTGATACTACATCCTGTCTGTGAAGATTGCCGACCTAAGATTTAGACTGCAGTCCAAATGAAATATTCTACAGCTACAAGTTTCAAGTAGCCAGATTGCTTACCGATTGTGTTAAGTGCAAGGGAAAGAAAGTGTACTTCCCTTTTCTGTAAGCTGAAAAATGTTGGTACTTTTTCATTTATAAATGCATGTAGAGATGTGCTTGATAAATACTTAAATTTTAAAACTACACTGGAAATATCAGGAGTGAATGTAACCATTTTACAGTATATTGCAAGAAAGGTTAGAAGTGTACACTTAATGTACCTTTGAATCTTTAGAATATATTTCTTTCTTCTTACGTTTCAGTTTTTATGTTTAGAGTGAGTTATGTCTTATGTTGACTATGTAACATGTAAGGTAAAATGCATTATATGCATTATAAAACTAAAATGGAAGATTATGCATGGCAATGGTTTTTTTAGTTGGTGCAACACAAATGAATGTTGGTCTGTTTTATAAGTTGGTTACATAAAGCTTCTTGATAGGAGATATACTTTACTGAAAACTTAAGATTTTCGCTATTCTGTTTATCCGCAGCCAAGTGTCTATATATGAAGGAGACAAAAGAGACTGTCGTAAATTCTGCACTACAGGAATTGATGGGGCAATGACCATATGGGATTTCAAGGCAAGTTTTTTTATTTTTTTTATTATTTGTATTTCACATAAAATGTACCACAATAATCAAAAGTATAGTTTAGTTATCTTCATATTGAACTTTGGATGTGAAACAATTGTATTCTGTGGATTAATCCAAAGTTGTCATATTTTTTACAGTAGAAACAATTCAGCATTTATTTTAAATGTTAGAAATAATGTAAATGGTATGAGCCATTGTGATAGATAAAATGACCAGTTATTCATTGTATAAAAGAAAAGGTAAATGTAATGGTGGTATTTGATGTTACTCTCTCATCAGGCACTAGAGTCTTCCATCCAAGGCCTACGAATAATGTAAGGACATTGCAGAGAACTAGCCTGACACAGCTCACAAGCAATGCAGCTCCGTTTGTCACATCACCTCTGGATGTGTCAACTTAAAAAAAAAATATTGTAAAAAATGTGCACTGAGATGGAAAACTGACATGTATATTTAAAAATGCTAAAAGGAAGGAAAAGGCTGATGAAGCGATATGTGGAATGTTTATTTTCTTTTTCTTTTCCTTTTTTTACTTCAGCTGTGATATTTTTATTCTATACCAAAGCTGGTACTCCAGTGGTGTTTTGGCAGTGAATGGTCTGAGTGAAATAAATGAAGTACATGTACACTACACTGGGCATGGCTTAATTATTTGCAAGCAGATTTGGATCTATGGATCTTTGCTAGTGCACTGTGAATGGTATACAGTATATTTCATAAATAGTAGCAAGGTGTGCATTTTATGGTTTTGTCTAGAACATTCTTTCCTGTTGAAATGGATTATTACTTTTGTAGGTGTAAAATAATTAGTTAATTTAAAATAAGGTTATGGGTTTAATAATAATAAAAAAAAGAATAATATAGCTCTGACTATTTTATTCTTGAAATTATATGGTATTGTGTAGGTGCCAGTGATTTTATCAAAAGGTTCCCCCTAGTCATTCTATAATCCAATATATTATTATCAAACAAAATTGTATTTTCTATTAATTGGTTTAGTTCATTGCTATTCGACACAGGAAGTAGGGCTGATTCCTTGGCTTCTGCAGCACTGCCTTCAGGCTTGAATAGAAATGTACGGCGACACATTCCATGTGGAAGTGCCCAACTGTTCTCTGTCCCCCGGTCATTATAATGGGGATTATATTCCTCAGGAAACAATTTGTAGTCACTGAGAAATTCCGAATTTATATTACATACATAGATTTAATGTTCATTAGTCACCATTTATGAAGCATCACCCTGCATACTGTACATCTGGACTTCATATTGGACACTACATCCTAAATAACACAGTGCTGTGTGTGTGCCTTTTATCATTTCCATAGCTTTTACTAATATGTGTTATATATTAATAATAATATATATTAGCGGGAAAATAGGATCAGCCAGTGTCCAAATGAGTTGTGGAACTGGAACAAGACAAATGTTTATATATGCGATTAAAACAGGTAAAAATTATTGTTCGATTTTCTGATGATTTGGTCATTTTCAGTACGCGTATATTAATATAGCAGCTATACCATCCAACCCAACATAAACATTCACAATACTGCTCTCAATCTGCAATTCTGGATATTCATCTATAATCTTTGAGAGCAGCACTGTATCAGTGTTGTTATTGAAGCCATGGAAACAGCCACAGCTTCTTTAAAGATGCTGACAAAGAAAGGTCTGTTCTGTCCAGCAGCTACCCCTGGGAGTCAGCACAAACCAGTCACCACAGTGAATAATTAGCATTTCTACACCTCTAATCTGCTCAGAAAAGGGAAGTTTCCACTGAGCAAATTCCCTCCAATTTCAGTCAATAATTATTCAAACCAGTTCACCTTAATCAGAATATGTATTATGAACTGCGACCATTTTGGGGCATTCATTTTCACTTCAAAGCTACATGAAGGCTGCTCTATAATGCCCTGTACTATGATTGATCTGTGATCTAAGACAGTGTTTTCTAAATCACATCAGAACTGTCTGATCTCTTTGCTGCTATGTACGTTACAATTGTCTGAGGGGGGGAAAAATGTTTCCGTATGTTTGGTTTTGTCTGTTTCATTGTTTGCAATGTCATGGCAAGATGAAGGCATTGTTTGAATACTATATAAACTATAGTTTCATGTGCAGTTTTGAGTGGGATGGTTTATTGGTAAATAATGTGAAATTACATTTCAAGAAAAAATACAATCTTTGTTTTAAACTTACTGAAGATGGTGGGGGTTTAAAGTCAAGAATGCTAAATATTGCATATGTAGCATTTCATTGGTTTGATGCACTCGGTTACTTTTAGTCTTTGTTTCTTTAATATGCAGTTTGTAGTCTAGAATACTAAACTCACCCAGTGTCACTAAATTCCTTCAGATCAAGCATGCACATTTGGACAGAAAGTTCTGGATAAATCATACAGACGCCATGCATTCCATATTTGCTGACATGAAGTTATGAGGAGTTAAACTCCTGGCTTTCTTCACTGGCTGAAAACCGCCCCCACACAAGGAAGTGCTTATATGTCTCAGGCAGGAAAAAGGAAGTGGATCAGTTTGTGAGAAGAAAGTATTCTTTACTTCATTCAGTTCTGCCAGTATTCGTGTTGACTGCTCAGAGTCCATGAACTGAGGCTCCCGATTCTCGTCTCATCTGCCCATTCCCTCCTCAGCTTTCTACGGTCTGTAAGTATCATCCGCTCCTTCAGGTACACATAGTTGTACACAGTGGTATGTGTGTTTACAAGATCAGAACATGTCAATGCATGAGTGTAACTTGCCTGACTTACGCTGAATTGTTTTCAGGCTAAATCCTTTACGATTTTTGTAAGGTTAATTTACTGTGTAAACTTTCATGCAAAAATATATAAGTTTAATTACAAAAGATATTTTATAATATGTTTGTAATTATTATTACTTTGGCTAAATAAATGGTCTAAATGATTTTTAAATATATGTTTGAGTGTGCTGACTGACACACTGGACTGACATGAAACTGCTGCTTTTTTGTGGCACATGCAGTAATGAGTAATTACTGAGAAATGCCCAAGGCACTGCCATACATGTAAACGTATGTTTAAATAATTAAAATTAGTGTATAATTGAGCCATCGTGAAATAATGGCAGATTCGCTCATAGAAAATAAAAAAGTGTACAGCCAAATTATTGTATGACCTGATGCTACTGTGAACATCAGTTGCTTGCTGTCGACATGTCACATTCCAGCGTAGTCTGGCTTTAATTAACTAGGCAAGAGGAAAAATACAGACCAGAACACCATGACATTTTTATTACCCATGGCAAGAGTAGTCTGGAATTTGTTTTCAACTGAAGAAAATTACTTTGGACACAATTGTGTTTGGTTTATATTTTCCAAATTTACAACTCTCTTACAAACTTCTCTTTTTAACATCAGAATAGGGGTGTGCTGTGATTACATAAGACAATTAGTAAAATACTACAGTAAATGACTATACCTACAGTACATATCATTGTAAAAAGGTATCTTAAGACCCTGGTGATGATTAAATGATTACTTTTGCTATCTGCATCGTCAGGTACAGTAATTAGCAGTAACAAACTGAAGCCACCAATTGAGTGGGGCTTTCTAATATGTTTTGCTGTATTTCTGAGTTGTCACACGTTCCCTTCAATCTGCAGGGTCATCAGCCATGGCTTACCACAGTTTTCTACTGGAACCTATAAGCTGCCATGCCTGGAGCAAGGACAGAACCCGTGAGTACACTCATGACTACACGCAACTATCTGATTGGGGTGGAGGAAGTCTCAAAAATGTGTATCTTTTCTTAATATATTTGCTTTAACAGGGAGGTATCAGACTGTCAGAATATGCATTTTTAGGTTAAATATAGTAACTGATGGATGGCCATGTAGTGTAAGGTACTTTTTCTGGAACAGCACCCAGATACACAGAAGTTGCCAACATTTGTGATGTTTTCCTAGATTTAGTTATTACTGGATCTCCATATTTTCATACTTTAGGTTTGGTTCTGAGATCAGAGGCGTTTTGTTTTATCACACATTATCACCATTAAGTAGTGTAAGAGCTTGGATCAGGTAAACAGTTCTTTGCTGGAGCTGAAAAACACATTGCAATACCACAAATATTCAGAAGAACTGGTCAATTTCATCAGAGGTACTTGAGTTAGATCCATTACTTGTTTAGCTTCTCCCATACAGAATTACCTAATGTACATAATTGCAGTGAATACAAAGAAGGGACTTTTCTCCTGTCAGGTTTGGAGACTGGTCAGAAGTTTGACAGACTGTGAAATAAACTGGCTTAAGGTTAGGCCTATATTCCATCATATTTTTACCATGTGGTATCCAGTTTCTCACATTATGCCCAGCTAACTGGATTGCAGCTGGTGGAGGCATGTGTTTCCACCCTGGCCAGTGTTAAAGGATCACAGAGCTGTTTGCAACACTTATGGGATCCACCCATAGGGCCATACCTTTCCCCTAAGCTATTGTCCAATCTCCATTACGCACTTATGGGATCCACCCATAGGGCCGTACCTTTCCCCTAAGCTATTGTCCAATCTCCATTACGCACTTATGGGATCCACCCATAGGGCCGTACCTTTCCCCTAAGCTATTGTCCAATCTCCATTACGCACTTATGCAAATATATAGAAATAGTAGTTACAGATTGATCACTTTAAGGGTTGTTTCTCCCCACTTATTTTTCCATAGAGTTCAATAGGACAATGAGTCAGGAGAAACAACCCTTAAAGTGATCCATCCATATCTACTGCATATCTGGCAGCACAGTGATGGTTTGAGGCTCATCTGATACCTCAGACCCTTGATGATTTACAGCCATTTAACCAAATATGTGATCCATACTGTTCCAGTGTAATTTACAGCTTAATCTAGCTGAAAGTCTGCACTTTAACCACATAGTTATTGTTCCATTTCAAATCTAGTGTGCTGGACTACAGAGCCAAAACAACAAAAAATGTGTCACTGTCCTAACAATTTTGGAGTGCACTGTATATGAATGGTTATGACAGCCAAGATCTTTTTTACGCTCATACTCAGATTATGAGCGAACGAGTAGCGTTTACTTCTGCATAGTCTTCCAGTAGCACCCTGAATGGTTTCTGTTGCTGATTGGATGGAGCTCTGATAGCCCACAGAACATGGGGAAGAAAGAGGATTGCTGTGAATACCAGCTCACTGGACTGTAGAATTGGAAACAAAGGACTTTTATTAGTTAGCAAAAAAAAGGAAAAGCTTCGTAGAATGATGTTATGCCTGTATGTGGGGTACTAATTGTGGATTTGCGTACTTGCTCCACATTAGACAGAAAACAGGTTATGAGCGCTGACTAATACGTATCATTTAAATATTATTTGTTTGTGAAAATGTGTATAGGAGTCTTTACCATGGGTGTCTTAGTCTGCATCTAAGATAATTACGTTTTTTTCCTTTAACAAAGTGACATTGCTTTTGTCAGCCTCCACTCAAAAAGCTAAATTGTAAAAGGTCTTTTTAACAGAATCTGTGTTTGAAGCATGTTTTGTTTTTCCATGTTCTATTTAAAAACTTGGTTTAGTCTTGAGTCACAAAACTGGGTTTTCGGGTTTTGCTTTGCAAAAGTTTAGCCAAGAATGTACATCTTATAAATTATAATTTATTAATAATATAGTAATAATAATAAACATTTAATAATAATAAAACTATTTTACTCTTTAAATATGAATGTTTTTGTTGATTTTTGTTTATTTCTACAAGAAATTGCTTTGTGTCCAAACAATCATGACGTCTATATCTACAAGAAGGATGGAGTCAGGTGGACAAAGATCCATGAACTGAAGGAGCACAATGGCCAGGTGACAGGTAAGGACACGTGAGGTTTTGCTCAAGGAGAAGAGAGAACACCTATAGATGTTTCCTTGATATTTGACTTTTTGGAATAAATCAACAGTGAGGATGCACAGGGGCAGTTTTGGCAATTTGAATAGTTTGTCAGTTGCTGTCCATGACCTTGTCAACCATGCTCTATCCCTTCTCATATCCTAGTATCTCTGTGGCACTCTTGACTGTATCTACTCTACATTATATGGTATACAATCGTTTAAATCATGAATGTCTTCTCTTCCCCACCCAGGCATCGACTGGGCCCCAGAGAGCAACCGTATTGTCACCTGCGGCACTGACCGCAACGCATATGTGTGGACGCTGAAGGGTGACACGTGGAAGCCCACCCTGGTCATCCTCAGGATTAACCGCGCTGCCCGCTGTGTCAAGTGGTCCCCCAGCGAGAACAAGTTTGCTGTGGGGAGTGGCTCCCGCCTAATCTCAGTCTGTTACTTTGAGCAGGAGAATGACTGGTGAGCAACACACACCAGAGATTTACACTCACGTTTTCCATCCAGCACGAACAGCGTCACGCTGTTGGTGCTTTGACGGGGCATTCACTGGGTTAGGGATTTATCTGTCCCAGAGAAGGATGAGCACGGTTAATGTGCTTTTCAAGCACAGCCAGTCTCATTCTCCCCACAGCATCAATAGACAGCAATAGACTACCATTGCCATCTGTTACCCAGTCTGTGTTATTCCCAGGATCCACACTTGATGGAGATGCACTACTGTTATTTCTTGAAAAGTATAAATGCCTAGGCCATCACCTATTTTTATATATACACTTTTCAATGAATGAAAGCAGGAATAAACTAATTTAATATGATGACCTTTGTAAATCTTTAAAAGCTCAGTGGATAAGATTATTCCCATTATAATACACATGTAAAAAAATACAAACAACCATGAATTTTATGTGCATATACAGTCAAGCCGGAAAGTCTGCACACTCCTTTCACCTTCTCCACGTTTTATTACGTTACAGACATATTCTACAATAGATTGAGTTCATTTTTTGTCTCAAAATTCTACACAAAATAGCCCATAATGACAAAGTGAAAACAGGTTTTTAGACATTTGTGCTAATTTATTAAAAATCTAAATGTAAAATATCATATGTACACAAGTGTGCACACCCTTTGATATGACACCCAAAAATGAGCTGAGGTGCATTTTGTTTCCACTGATACTGCTTGAGATGTTTCTACAACTTAATTGGAATACACCTGTGATAAATTCAATTGATTGGACATGATTGGGGATTGCCAACACCTGCCTATATAAGGTCCCACAGTTGACAGTGCATGTCAGAGCAAACTCCAAGCCATGGGGTCAAAGGAATTATCTGCAGACCTCAGAAACAGGATTTTGTCAAGGCATAGATCTGGAGAAGGGTATGGAAAAATCTCTGCAGCTTTACAGGTCCCAAAGAGCACAGTGGCCACCATCATTCGTAAATGGAAGAAGTTTGGAACCACCAAGAATTTTCCTAGACCTGGCCGCCCGGACAAACAGAAATCGGGGAAGACGGGCCTTGGCCAGGGAGGTGAGCAGGAACCCGAGGGTCACTCTGACAGAGCTCCAGCGTATCCTTGTGGAGATGGGAGAATCTTTCAGAAGATCAACCATCCAGGCAGCACTCCACCAATCAGGCCTTTATGGTAGAGTGGCCAGACGGAAGCCCCTCCTTAGTAAAAGGAACATCACAGCCCGCTTGGAGTTTGCCAAAAGGCACCTAGAGGACTCTCAAACCATGAGAATCAAGATTCTCTGGTCTGATGAAACCAAAATTGAACTTTTTGGCCTGAATACCAAGCATCACGTCTGGAGGCAACCAGGCACCGCTCATCACCTGGCTAATACCATCCCTACAGTGAAGCATGGCGGTGGCAGCATCATGATGTGGAGATGTTTTTCAGCAGCAGGAACGGGGCGACTAGTCCTGATAGAGGGAAAGATGAATGCAGCTAAGTACACCGAGATCCTTGAAGAAAACCTGCTCCAGAGAGCTCTGGACCTCAGACTGGGGCGAAGGTTTACCTTCCAATATGACAACGACCCGAAGCACACAGCCAAGAGAACAAAGGAGTGGCTTCGGAGAAAGTCTGTGCATGTCCTTGAGTGGCCCAGCCAGAGCCCAGACCTGAATCTAATTGAACATCTGTGGAAAGAGCTGAAAATGGCTGTGTACCGACACTCCCCATCCAACCTGACGGAGCTTGCAAGGATATGCCAAGAGGAATGGGCAAAAATGTCCAGAAACAAGTGTACCAAGCCCATAGCTTCTTTCCCAAGACGCCTTGAAGCTGTAATCCCTGCCAAAGGTGCAGCAACCAAGTATTAGGCTAAGGGTGTGTACAGATATGTAACCCCTAAATAACTTATTTTTGTCAGTAGTATAAGTATCTATTGTAGTATAAGTCTGTAATGTAATAAAACATGGAGAAGGTGAAAGGAGTGTGCAGACTTTCCGGCTTGACTGTATATCAGCAACACATCCTGAGTATTGTATATTTTTCCAGATGTTGCTTTTATATTTGCCATGTCTTAACCTTTTAATCCACTAGTAACAGCCTTCTACACCTGGCAGGGGGACTGCCTCTGGAAACTAGCCTCTGGCTATAATTGGTTGGGTGCATTTACAGTCTATGTGCATTTTATGTACTATGATTGTTCATTAATGTGCTTGTCCCTCTTAAACAAATAAAATTAAGTAAGTAAGTAATGATTACAGAATAATCAGAGATTCAGCAATCTGGGAGCAGAATCATAGTGAATCTAAAATAATAGTGAGATTTGTTACGCAGAGAGAAAACACTGGTCAGCTGATCATTCACTCTGCAGGGGTCTCATTAAAATAGAATTCTGTTTGCTATTACTAATGTATTTATTTGGTGTGAAATCCCCACAGCACACAGCATGTGCGGTCAGTGTCATAATCCTCCCACTCCATCAATATGTTTTCCCAGCTAATGCCACATTTCCTCACTCAGCTTGCCCTAATGGGGTGCACTCACAGAATTAATCATACACCGTAACTCCATAGATTTCCGTCTTCTGTTTTTGGGATCCAGGTGGGTTTGCAAACACATCAAAAAGCCAATTCGCTCCACAGTCCTCAGTTTAGACTGGCATCCCAACAACGTGCTGCTGGCTGCTGGATCCTGTGATTTCAAGTGCAGGTAAAGACCATTCATACCTACCGAGTGTCACGAGTTACTGAATCAAATTTGACTGTTGATGTTCTTTGTAACATCCATCATACTTTTCCCGTTCCCTTGCATGTGCCGCTAACTCCAGATATACTTGTATCCAGTTTTTATATACGATGTAATGGTTCTCTGGGAGACAATGTTATAAAAACCTTTGTACTGTCATGGACCCAAGGTTTATAAGGTTTGCGATGCCCAGACTCTCATCCAAAGATAAAGTGAGGCCTCTACCTTCAGGATTTTCTCTGCCTACATCAAAGAGGTGGAGGAGAAGCCTGCACCCACACCCTGGGGCTCCAAGATGCCTTTTGGGGAGGTGATGTTTGAGTCAACTTGCACTGTTGGGTGGGTCCACAGTGTGTGCTTCTCCAGCAGTGGGAACCGGGTGGCCTGGGCCAGCCATGACAGTATGGTAGCTGTGGCTGATGGTGGGAAGACCACTGTGTGAGTAGCAGGACATCCAGGATACTTAGGTCTTTTACATAAGTAATTTTTATAAATGTTAGAATGTAACAATGCTGTCATTTTGTGGTGCCTATTTTGTATGCATGTCTATATTCATTTAAATATTATTCTAAGCGACACTCCATAGATTATTTCATTTTCCTGAAAATTAATTGGTCTGTAATAGAGATAACATTTACAGGATAAAGCTTAAATAATTACATTTTACAATTTACATAAAGAAAAGTATACAAGTACTTGTAGAACTACTTTTTAAAATAGAATTTTAGGCTCAGGCAGCAATATTAAATTGATGCTATTCAGAATACCAAAAACATGAGCTTTCTCTGTCAAATTATAAAACATGTCCTCTCTAAGTTTGCTTCTGCTCCATAAGTATCAACAGCCTGAGCTCAGAAACCCTTCCCCTCCTGTGCGTGACGTTCATCACTGAGAACAGCTTGGTGGCAGCGGTAAGGACGAACCCGCTGATCCCTTCACACCGGTTCTGTTAGACCAGCCGCGGTGCCTCCCTCCGTCATGTCAACATGTCTGCAATTTGTCCCAGGGTCATGACTGCTACCCAGTGCTGTTCGTTTATGATGCTGACAAAGGGACCCTCACCTTTGGTGGAAAGCTGGATGTACCCAAACAGAGTGCTCAGCGAGGGATGACCGCCAGGGAACGCTTCCAGAACCTGGACAAGAGGGCCACTGCTAACACCAAGGAGGCTGTGCTGGATTCTCTGCACAAGAACAGCATCAGGCAGGAACCGATAGGAATACTACTAAGGGACAGTTAACTTTCTGGAGTTTTGTTGATATTATTTGGATTTTAGTGCTGTACAAACTGCTTTAGAGTTCTTTGAAGTATAATATTTTGCTTTAAACCACAAACTTGTCCATGCCAGTGTAACAGCCATTGTAAAGTCAGCAGGTCATCGGAAACTTCTGTATTTAAAATATTCTTCATCACACACAAAAACTGTCTGGGCCAATCAAAAACATAATGAAACTCCAGAAAGTGCACCATCTCATCAAGAATACTTTACTACTCTCTTCCCTGATGTCAGAGTACCAAGGCTGCACTTTGACTTAAAACTTGGCCTACTGGAATAGGCCAACCAAAGGGGGTGGAAAAAAATTAAAACAGGTTGGAATTTTTTGATGGAATCTAAAACAATATCCAGCCATAACATATTGTACATAATGATGGAAATATAAGTTTATACGGTTTGAACCATACATTCACAGAGTTCAGCTGACATGTTGGCCATGTAATTATCATGTTATCTTAGCATTGTGGTGTTTTTCTTTTAGCCAAATCTCTGTTCTGGAGGGGGGAAAGGCCAAATGTGCTCAATTCTGCACCACTGGAATGGATGGGGGGATGGTGATTTGGGATGTCAAGGTAAGACCATAAAAATAATTTTGCCGTGTTTTATAGCACTTAAAATGTGTTGAGAAAAACATTACAAAATAAAATAATTACATACAAGCTTGTAATGCAATATGTTGAGTTACTGATATAGTTACTGAATTACTGGAAACATTTAAATTAAATTTGTCCTCTTTTTTTCAGACTCTAGAATCTGCAATGAAAGATCTGAAGATAGTTTAACTCAGTTATAATCAAATTCAAAATGGTATATAACATGCATCAACTTCCTTTTTGTATATCTATGCTGCATTGGCAATGTGCTATTCTGTTGGACAACAAACCAAAAACAAATCAGCAATACAAACACTGTAGCTGTTTCTTTTGTTACACAATCTGTGTATTGGGACAGTTGTGTCAAATTGGTTATTTTTCCATCAAATATTTAAATATTTGCAAGGTGTCAAATGTGGGGAAAAGTATTTTCAATAAATGGTTATTTATGGATCACGGTTTCATAATGATCTATATAAAATAGCATGCTGGGTACTGTTTTTTTAATACAGTTTAAAACTACTTTTAAAAGATTTGGACCTGGGTATATTCTAGATTATATTGCAATATAAATCCAGATGTAAAAATAATGGGAAAGCACAAAAATTAAGGCCCACAGTTTGTGTCAATTTTAGTTATATTACTTACATTTACAGTGCAGTTTTTAAAGGCAAGAACAAAGAATGCACGTAGCTTTGGCTTTTGTCAATGGCTGTAATGAGCACAAAATGTCAAAATAACCTTTCATTTACACATGGACTTGTTTATTTTCCATAGAAATTCCCTCAAGAGTATATTTCAGTCTTTGTGGGATAGGATTCACATTTTGTACAAACATCATTAGAAAACAGTTATGTAACCTTAGGCATGGATAATCTATTGGTTACTTAATGGGGAATAGAATACAGCTTGGCCCTCTGGAAAATAAATATTGTTCCATGATTTCAGAGAATGCCCAAGTGGAATGCCCTTATTGCAACAGGCGAAGAAAGAAGCAATAACACATTTCCACTGGATCATGGGTCTGCAGTACCTTAGTATTTCATGGAATGAAAAAGTATGACCATTACTGAGAATTCCCAACTCATGATACCACCTGTACAATCATTCTATGCTGAAAGGTATAACAAAATGATAAATTAAATGTAGAAAATTGAATCTATAATTGTACTTGCTTTCTGTCAGCCATAGGCAAACCTTGAGAATATACAATACCTACCAAGTACTACAACATTGCTACATTTCTGTGTACACACAATGGGCCTCATTCACCAACCATTCTACGAACAAATTAGTTCTTAAGACTTTCTTTAAAACGTTTTTATGAACATTCTGGCATTCGCCAATGTTATCTTACTTGGGATTTTTTTCTTGGGTTGAACAGAAGCTCAGAACGCAAACATTAGTTAATCCCAAGATATTTGTAAAAACATTTTAATGAAAAAATGTGTTCGTAGAGTGATTGGTGAATGAGGCCCAATGTTATTATAGGTACTCAAGTCAATTTCATAGTTGTAGTACACTACTGCCATAGTATGTTCAACTAGCTAATTCCCAAAAAAGCACTTCTGTTTCAATCACAATCTTTAAACCATGTCATTAATGAACGCTTCCAGTGCAAGCTTTGCATAAATGATCTTAGTGTATGAAACATATGTGCAGCTTTGGCTTAAACTGCTGCCATATTTTTGTCATATTTTCTCAGGATCAAAAATATATTGAGAATATACAAAACTACAATATGGCAGCAGTTTAAGCCAAAACTGCACATGTGTTTCATACACTTAGGTCTTTTGTGCAAAGCTAATCTTTTAAGCTGTAATACAATTATTTCTTCATTGAAACACATACCACCGATAAAAAACAAAATTTATATTGAATGGTGCTTTTCCCTACCATTTCAATGTTAGTTAAAATAGACACATTACCAAAACAAGTATGTTTACTTTAATATACTGTAGATTTGAACACGTAGACTCCGACATACTAATGCATAATAACAGGCTCAACCAGGCCCAACATACAGCATCAGTAAAGCGATGTTCCCACTTATACTTCAAAATGTCTATTCCCAGTTCAAAACTTCTATTTCCACCCAACAAATATCAAATGTTACAGGGTAAAAATAGAATACAGCAGGCTACTCAAATTTATCTATATTTCTGACTGTTACATGGATAGAGATTAAATATAACATTTGATGTTGAATAAACTTGGCATTCTCTGGTTGAGATCCATTGATGTTTATTTAAGAGCATAGAATTCCCAGGGATTTTCTACAGAACACTTTCCCACATCTCAGTTGTACTTATCAACACAGAAACATCCCCATGTCATCGAACGTTGTGATGGATGTTACAATATTGGAATCTGAAACAACACATTTGTCATCTTTTAGATGTTTGTAAAGCAAACACAGGCTTGGACATGTGAGTAAATACTTCCCCTTTCAGAGAAGCAAACATACATGCCTGTCGCATTCCCTCTGGTCATTTATGGACAGCTTGCAGTTATAGCACATGGAATATGGGTACTTCACAAGCCCTAACCCAGTAGAATTTACACTACATGGGCAGTACAGAATTGCACCACCAAGGACAATAATTACAAATCCCAATTCCAAAAAAGTTGGGACAGTATGTAAAATGCACATAAAAGCAGACAGCAGTGATTTGTAAATTATCTTTTACATACATTTGATTGAAAACAGTACAAAGACAAGATATTGAATGTTTTACCTTATCAACTTTATTGATTTTTGTAAATATACACCAATTCAGAATTTGAAGCCTGTAACGTTCCAAAAATATTGGGACAGGGAAAAAATCCATCCATATCTACTGCATATCTGGCAGCAGAGTGATGGTTTGAGGCGTGTTTGATACCTCAGACTCTTGATGACTTACAGCCATTTAGCCAACCATGGGTTCCATACTATTCCAGTGTAATTAACAGCTTAATCTAGTCCCACCCCCAATTCCCAGAGATCCATTCAAATGCTGAGAGGTTAAAGTATTGCTTGTAAGAGTATCTGAAAATAAGATATCAAGAGTCGTTTGATATTTTCTTATACCCAGTGATAGCATCACCTGTTTACCTGTGGAATGTTTTTTTTGCCTGTCCCGTTTTTGGAACGGGACATTTTGAATTGGCGTATATTTACAAAAATCTATAAAGTTGATAAGGTAAAACATATCTTTTATATTATAAAACATTATATATCTTTTATTTGTACTGTTTTCAATTAAATGTATGTAAGAGAGAATTTACAAATCACTGCTTTCTGCTTTTATATGGATTTTACATACTGTCCCAACTTTTTTTGAATTGGGGTTTGTAATATATTAATAAATATCACAGCATAAGCATTGATTAAATTAAGTGTAAATATACATTTAGAGTGAATTATATGCAGAGCACATCAGGTGAAAGGAAATTGTAGGAATTTGAGAACGGAAAAAGAAAAGCTTGCACACTGAAGAAGAAAACTCCCATCCTTCAGTTCTCATTAGAGAAACACAGACCTGCTGTTTTTAGAGAAACAGCTCCCCTTCACAGAAGGACATAAAAAAAATACAATAATAAGTTCAGCCAAACAGCAGGACCACCCCTGCACCTCTGCTGTTCTACTGCAATCACAATTCTTGCGGGTCTGAAGACCACAAAGTTATTTAACACCTGAGAATGGCACCTGTAATATTAGTATGCCAAACGGAAAATTCAACTAAGGAATAAAACAGTCAGGTGTTGGGTCTTTCCAGAGCAGTCTGTAGCCAGTCCGCCAAGATAAACATCTGTCATATAAAAGCAGGGCAAGTCCGTGATTTACCTCTACGGAAAACAACAGAATTATATGGGTTACCTCGGGCACAAGAGGGCTGTGTGGAAATGCTCAAGAGGTAGCCTTCCCGAGGCTCAGCAGTGTCATGTCTGTTCATGTCCTGCCTCTCAGAGTTCAACCATTTCCTCCACTTCTCTCTTGACATCCACACAAGATTTTATTCTCCCACCTGAAATAATATGGCCTGCCTTTTTGCAGGAGGGGCCTTTAACTGGGGTCTCCTTCCTGTCAAAGGTACACAATGTTTCGGTCTTGACATGACTGAAAGAAAAGGCCCACCATACATCTGAAGCACTGACATTATGCAAATAAAGCATTTCCTAGCAATCCTGTACTTGGCACACATGCATGCAACGCTAATACTTACAAGCTGCAACAAATGACTAACATTATGTTCTTTGTAAGCAGAAACGGGTACGCGTAACAATATTTTACAGTGCGATGTGTGCAAATGTATATACACATACATAAATATGTATATATAATTTATAAATACTGACAGGATTAGGTTACAGGTAGGCTTGTTAAAAGTCCCCTCTTCTGATCTGTTACGAGCTCGTAGCAGCATCACAGGCGAGCCGCCCTTTCAGGATGTCGCACAGTTGTCCATTTCTCCAGAGAAATAAATGCTTTATCCCTCAGTCTGTCTGCAGGATCATGGGAGGTTGCTCATTTTCCTCATCCAGATGCAGAGAGCTCAGGTCGTCCTCTATGCCAGGGCCTCCAGCAGCTCCCTGATCCTCACAGTAACCTAACGGGTCAAAACACAATACGCAAATCTCCACCGGAGCCCAACTCATGATTTAAACGTATGTATCGCTGCATCTAGAACTGCCTGGATGTGAGGATGGGAAATGAAAAATCTGTTCTTTGCCATTTAAATGTCTACTCTGGGCCTGTCTGTCTACATTGCTGAGCCTGTAATCCAATGTATTAAGACTGATAGAGAACATGAGAATGTTCATAATTTAAAGAATAATAACCATTTTCCTCTGCTTGCTCATTTCTGAATGTAACAGACTTTTGATGTCACGTTGCACACACAAATATTGGTCAGTGTTCCCTTATGAAAAACATATCATTACACCTAAAATGAAAAATTCAACATACTTGGTTGTTGTTACTAATGCTTATTAAAATTGATTAATTTTTCTTAAGCTATAAAATATACCTTCTGGTCCTCTGATTTGGCATTGTGATACAATTCTCATCATGCATTTCACCAACATCTCAGACATCGTAGACAAAGACTTTCCGATAAACTATGGAGGCTTAAGGCAAGGAAAATATAGAAATGTCTGTGTACACTCACTTTACTTTAAAGAGATGGTTTTCAAAAGTTTAGATTAGAACATTGCACTGACATGCAAAATTGCTTGTTTAACAGTACAGATGAACCTCGATCCAACGGACACCGATGCAACGGATTCCGGATCCAACGGACATGTAATTATATTTGGCCCGCGAGATAATATCAAATTTCAATTTGAGTCGGCCCGCCGGTAACGCATGCACCGCTAATACTACAAATCCCAGAATGCTCTGCTAGTGCCTTGGTGCGTCAAGACCCGCAAGCATCACCTCCTCTTAAGTATCTGACGCGTGTATCGACGTGGCTGGTTAACGGGTATTTACTTTCACGATATAACAGACAAACGCAGAAGCGGACGCACACCCGCGGTACATACGTGAAATAAAACGTAAAACGAAGTTTGTATAAAAATAAAGGCGATTGCACCCCCGTCAACAAAAATAATTGATTGCTTGTTATAGTGATATTTTGCAGTGTCGCATTATTCGCTGCAACGGACAAACGGCTTTAACGGACAACTGCTCCCCCCTATTAGTCCGTTGGATCGAGGTTCAACTGTACATGCAAATGTACAGGCAATTGAGAAGATGACAAGTAGCCTTGTCAAGTAGACGAGTATGTAGATTCTGACAGACATATTATTTTTGTATTAAACAGGAATGTTGCCTAAAGCTCTGATAAAGGTTGAAAGGAAAAAATGCTCAGGAGGAAAGAGGTAGTAATCTAGTACATGTAGTAATAATAAAACCTGGTAATTCTCTTCAAATGTATTGTGATCAAATCAGACATGCCAAATGTGGTATATACACACAATTTAACACAATATGCATGTGTAAAGAAAAAGGTTGCAGTCTACAACATAGTCACTACAATTTGATTGTTTTCTTGTAAATGTTTCAGGCAACATCTTGGTATAGCTCTAAAGAGCGATGTCTCTGTGATGCCTTATTGGCCAGTGGAGGGCAGCAATTCCTCGCTTAAATTTTTGTTATCCCTTATTCATAGAGCGCTGATCTTCATCTTACAATTTTTTATACTGAAATAGCATTTCTAGCCACATGCTTCAGAAAGACATAACAGCTCACCGAGTTTCTGATTTGCATTGAGACCATGAAAAACCAGGCCCCTAAACTGCACATGGTGCTGCAATATGTAAGAATGAAACCAAGTACCTTTGGCCACAAAGGTGCTGTAGTTTTGTGCCACAAGTGGGCGGTCATGGTTTGTTGGCTCCATGATTTCATTGGGTGGCTCCACACTGCCATCCAATCTGACAGAGTGGGGAAGATAACAACATCATACAATATAATTCAGCGAAAAATAACATGGAAAAACTCCATTTTAATATTTTCAAATCAACATCATTTCATCTTCCCCCTCTGCCAAACTCTGAATCTTTCAGTAATCTATCACTCTCTCCACTCTATTTTTACATGGTATTTTGTTGGACCTTTTATATTAATTTAATTTGAATGTAGATATGCTATTTGTTATGACATCATGCCTTCTTTAAGTGATTTAAGTGATAAATGAGTATTTACAACTACCAGATCATCCCTCAGACAGGAAAGCATACGTAAATTGCTTATATTTTGCGTAAACCACAACGAGTTGGTGTTAGAGTACTTACTTGTGCTGTTTCATTAGTGTACACTCGCCCCCCTCCTGTGGGTCCAGGTTGTACATGTACAGATATCCATCACCCGCTGCCACCAGGAGGCGAGGGATCTTCTGGATTCTGATAAAGAAACAAAAAAAGAAAGACTGCTGACTGTCCCATTATGTATGTGTGTGTGTGTGTGTGTGTGTGTGTGTGTGTGTGTGTGTGTGTGTGAGACAGAAAGAAAGAGAGAGAGCATACACACAAATGTATACATGTGTGTGCGAGAGAGACAATTGCACTGATTTATTGCTCAGAGAAAAGGTTTTGGGTTAAGTAATATTTCTTCCAAAAAGGATATGTCACAATTACACAATTATTGGCCAATAAGCTCAAACTTGCCCAAAATGTATCAACCAGCAAGACAATGATTCCAAGCATACATCAACAAAGAAATGGTGAACTGACCACAACATTACTGTTTTGCAAAAGCCATCCCAGGTTCCAGACTTGATCCTGATTAAAAATGTGTCTTATGGCTTAAAGAGGACAGTCCACAAGTGCAGACTAAAGGATCTGAAGGACCTTGAAAGATTTACTGAAAAATGGTCAAAGATCCTCTCAAAGTGTTTACCAATCTCATAAAGCAATATGGAAGATGAATGAGTACTGGTATGCTCACAAGGCGAGGGTTCACAAAGTCCTAACAAAGTTAAAATAGAGGTTACGCTGGCGTATTTACTTGTTTGTTCACTACCTAAATATAAAAATAAATCAATTAATTCCTCACATGGCAAGTGCGCAGATATTCTTCGTCCCTGAAAATGGCAGTCTGACCGTGGCAAAAGCCCTGCCCTGGGTGAACATCTCTGTGACTTGGGCTGGTAAGTAACTTGTAGAAGCCATCAGCACCTTTCCAAAGTACCCAGACCATGTAGTGGGTTCCTCCTGTGGCCTGTGAAGACAAGTGTACAAAACGTCACCCTAAAAGGCCCTCCAGGGCCTTAACAATTCTGCTTTTTGTTTAATTTATTGGTAATTATATACTTTAAGTTATTTTGTGGATTGAAATATGCAGTATCTGTGGTCTTAAGTTTTCAGTATTTGTTTTTTAAAATCTAAGTTAATTATACGTTTACAAATTGCTTGCTTATCACTGACCTACTATGCAAACAAAAAAACGAGTAGTTAATCAATTTGTATATCAGGAAGATAACACAGCCTCTTTCATTCTCTACTTAAAATGTCATGATATTTGTCTCAGATTCTCTTCATGGATAAGACTAGTGTGCCGTAGCAGGATATGAATCCATGAAGATCTATTCAGATGATGGCATTCAGAACATCTTGGGCTTTTGGTTGCATTAAGAGAGATTGACAAGATACTGGCAGAGGTCCACGACTTTGATGTGAGGCTGCTAATCATACAGCTGGACGAAATCAAACAGCCATATGTGATGCATTCCACTGAAGACAACATACAGTAGAGCAAAAGCATCTGAAAACCATACTTTGTTTATCTCAAACAGACTTACTTTTCTTTCTGTGTTTCCAGCTTAAATATATGAACCGTCTCAGTGTTACTGGAGGCTGACAAGAACAGTCCTTCCATACTGAATGCAAGGGAACAAATGCTGACACACCTGTGGAGTACAGAACACTGCTTTAATTTCAGTGATATTTGAGAACATTTGATAGACAATGACTGCTTGGATATTTCCTGGATCCAATGGACTTCAAGTCATTTAAAGACATTTAGCTTTACTCAAATCACCTTGTTGGGACTCCCAGAAACCGGGGATGCTGACATTCCACTAGGTGACCACAAACTTGAGAGAACTCCTGTGACAGTGCCATCCACATACATAGGTGGTACATAGGCAGTCTACTATGGGTGGCAAGATACATGCTGTACAGTTGGTTATTACCTACCTCTTCACTCCCCTCCTGAACTCAAAGACCTTCTGTCCTTCTGGAATGGTGAACACTCGAATCACAGTCCCCTGAGAGAAATAGCAGTGAGACAATAACCATTTTTAAATTATATCCTTTGTCAAAGTGCAAGGCTTGGCAAAAATGACTAAATGAACCCTAATGGTATACCTTCTCAGAGGCTGTTGCAAGTTTAGTGCCACTTGCATCAAGTGCCAGAGCTGCTAAGGGGCTATCATGGGCTGGAATCATGTTAGCAGCACGCTAGAGGGTAAAGTCATAGATAATTAATTTGGAACCATGGCGATTAATATATAATTTATACAATTAAAAAAAAAAAAAAGATAGCTAGTTGTTCCATGAATGACAGACTGTACCAGATTTATTGTGTCAAAAACTTGGACCTCTCCTATCGTTGCACTCCCAGGGTATGCCAAATAGCAATTGTCATTACTAATTGACAATGCACACAGCCCTGTGAGAAAATAAAACACATTTTAGTGACAGAAATAACCACAAACAGGGTTGTAAATAAAACCATATCAGCTGTCACAAGATTGATATTCAGCAGTTCTTTTTAACTTTTATGGATATTGCAAAAATAAATATATTAACTCATTGTTCACTTCCAAACAATTATATTAAATCTTTCGCAACAACTGCTAGATGGTGAAAATGAATGCTGGGATTCATGGTTTGCTTTCATTAGAGTACAATTTTTCTATTCTTATCTTCAAATGAATACACACTTATGCTCAGCTAGCAATTGCAATTATAGCAACTGTGTAAAAAGGGCTAAAACCTCAAGGGCTAAATTTCTTTGGTGATTGATCATCTTAAAAAATCAGAACTACCTGAAGGGTTGGGCGGAGTCTCTCGAATGGTGTGCAGCACCTTCATATCTCTAATATTGTGGATATAAAGTGACTCCTCCAGGCATACTATTAACCTCTGTTGAAAGAGAAGTGACACAACAATAAAAAATAAACTTCAATCCTCAATCAGTATTCAACATACACATTCTGTCATCTTCTACAAAATAAAGGACTACCCTCTATGTTATGGATGCTGAATTTGATCAGCTCTACACTTGGCAGCATGATCAATAGGTATGTACACATAGATGACACTATCTATTTAACCAACAAAATTATCCATCTGTATTTGGATAGAAAACTGGAGGTAGGTGTGGCTTTGACCAGAAGTTGTGTACACAAGAAAAAATGCCAATTTCCCTGCCTAATATATATATGCAATTTTTGTATTTTCAAAGTACTAAACTTGTGAATTAACACTGACATTAGACATTAGAAAGAATATTAACTGATGTTTTCTTCTCAAAGCTGTATTTCACAAATAACACAAACCCAGATGGTCTAAATGATTATCGTTTATGTAGAACTATATTGTATAATAGTCTCTGTCTGAGCAGCACTCATGCTAGCTGTAGCCACACCATACACTGCAGGTGCAGAAGAAGCAGGCAGCTCTCTCAAATCTCTTCCACGTTACTTCACCTATTTCATCTTCTGAGTACAATGCTAACAGTCAGGAAAAAACAATACTGAGCTGTTGTTAGGTCCCAGTGACTGTTTTTATGGGAATCTAAATCTAAATTTATTTTCTGTAGTAGACAACTACAAAATGTAAGGGACAACGAATGAAAAAAGCCAAAATCTTCTGAATATCACTGGTTGAATTCCGGAAGAAAAAAATATCAGAATTGGGTATCTGGGTATTCGGGTTTGGATGCATCCCTTATGAACAAACACATAACCGATTATGCAAAGTCACATTTACCTGTCTGTTAAGCTTTACAGCCAAAATAGTGTTGGAGTAACTGTAGTTACAGATCTCCGTCCCTTTTTTGAAGTGACACACTTTCAGCTTCCTGGGGGCTTTAAGGCTAACAATGGCCACAAGACTGCTGGAGAACAGTCTTTCCACAATACACACATCTTCAGTGTCAGCTGCAGAGAGAATTACAAAATAAGTATTAACCAAGTTTGAAACCTCAGCAGGTCATCACTGATTTTCAATTACTGGTAAGTGTTACTTTTAATTTACTGCTTTGTTCAGTGCACTGATTTTTATGATTCAAATCAGTTTTCTGGAGCACAACATTGAAAGTGAAATGTTATATGCAATTTGCTGGAATTAAAAACATTAATTCTGAGAACAAACCTCACATTCATCACATAGATTTTCTACTACGACCTAACATACCGAAGTATCAGTATATGTGTTATAGGTGGTAACAGAATAAAGCACAGCCTGGGCGAAGGTGTGTTGACCTTTTAGCAATCTGAGATTGAATTCTATTTCACCGTCACATTCTTTACAGATATTCATACTAAGCCATTCTTTACCTTGTTTAAAATGTATGGTGTGAAAATATATATACATACTTACGGCATTCATAAATCTGCTCTAATTTATCAACGGAAGACAAAGAGAAAAACTTATAGCCAGATTTGGTGCCAACAGCTAAGGACCTGTAAAATAAAACAAACAGGGGAACATTAATAATCACCAAAATTACCACATTACAGATTGTTATAACATGCACCAGGTGGATACAAAAGTTGTTTAGCAGTTCCAATAAACCAAATCAAATGTTACTACTACTTGCCATAAAGGTCATGGTAACACAAATATGGTGATAAATTTGTTTCTTGTTGTATGTGTCATGGAATGATGTTTGTGTGTGATTTTCACATTTTAGAAATAAGTTTAAATGGCTAGTTCTTCATGATCGTTTTTGGGTGTTTGGGGTGAAGGGTGGTAAATGTAAATTAATCACTGGTTTTAATTGTAATCATCCACAATTTTCATTCCAAAAAAGAGCGAAGAGTTTCTACAAGGTCGAGAACAAATAATTTACATCAACGGAGTCTTATCAAACGTTAACCGTTAGCTTCTTAGCGAGCTCTCAGCGTTAAAGCAATGGGCCTTTCTTTGTTACCTTAACCTAGCGACCCACCGTGAACCTGTAGACATCGCTGCTAATGAGTAATATTGGACCAACTTTTTGCCTAGCTAACGTTGGGAGCACGCTAATAACTTGTTGCACAGTCCAAATGGTTGATGTTGCTAGCTAACCAACCAAGTTAGAAAATTAAGCGTTTGCGTATTGCAATGCAATGTTAGCTTGCTACTAAAGACCTACTTAGCATGCTAGCCGGTTGACACTGACATTTTCTGACTAGGTCATCTCCGTTGGGCTTAGCTACAATTTCCCAAACAAGCCGTGTCGATGTCTGTCTGGCTATGTAGCTGAATAGCGTTAGGTGAACGCACATCTACGTTAACTAACGTTAGCTAGACAACACGTTTATCGTAGCGCTTAGCTAGCTAGCTACGTTACAATGGTTCTGTTCAACGCGCTGTTTATAAACGAGCTAACGGTTAATGTTTTTCAGAATAGTGCAAGTCGACTGCAGAGCAAACTACACAACTAGCAGTGTGCTGGAGCTATGAGGTGTCAGTTGTGTTCAGCAGGCTAGACAGATTTCCTGATATTATTCTAACAAGTGTGAACTAAGTAACCTGCTTTGAAGCATTTAGGAAGCAATAGTTAACTGGCTAGTAAGCAACGAGATGCAACTCTTTCGCAAATCCTTGCACAAACACAGCCCCGGTCGCTATAACGTTATATAACCAGATAATTAATTCGTCTTATAAGAAATGTATTTAGGGCTAGGCCACCCGGTCCAGGATTTTTCTGTGACCCCCGATTCCTCCTTACGTGTTGTCCTGGTTGAAGTTGGCGAAGAGAAGCTGGCAGCAGCCGGCCTCTCCATTCTGACTGGCCAGGTTCATGAGCTCAGCACTATTTGCAACAGTAACATCAGTAAGTTAAAAGAATCAGCTGCATCTAACGTTAGTTATCGGACACCAGCGCGCATCCTCCGCTTGCTCCCACTGTTGTTGTTTTGACAGTGTTGTGCGCACTCTCACTATGCGCTTGCGCAGTTGGGGTACGTGTTATCCGTGACATATTTCTAGTACACAGTAAAACCTTGACATACGAGTGCACTAACTTACGAGTATTCCGAGTTACGAGCCGTTGCTCGGACAATTTCTTGCTTCGCCTTACGAGCCTAGACCCGAGTTACGAGCCGAGCAAGCGGAGCGAGGTTAGAAATTTCGAATTTATAGAAAAGAAACATCCAGAAAAAGTGGCAACTGGTCGTGCGTTGGCGTTGTGTAATGACACTTGCCTAACGCATTTCCGAAAAATTCTGAAGGGAAGGAAGAAACAAACCACCATGGATAGGTTTTTATCGAAACGCCCTGCAGATCAGAGTCAGAAACGCGTGACGAAAAAGCCAAAAATAAATGAAAAAGATCACAACGTCACTGATGAAGATGAAAACATCACTGACGAAGATTAAGTGTAAGTGAAGAATAATAATGTAGCAATTAAGTTTAGAACCAGTTTATTTCTTTATATTCTATTTTATTATCTTTGTATTATGTTTTGTATTAATTATTTATTATTTATAAATACATTTCTCATTTTTATAACTACGTAACAAAGAAATTAGGGTGTTTTTTGGGGGGCTGGAACGGATTAATGGTATTTCAATTAATTTCAATGGGGAAAATTGATTTGATATACGAGTAAACCGAGTTACGAGCTCGGTCACGGAACGAATTAAACTCGTATGTCAAGGTATTACTATAAGGGTGTTAAATTAAATGAAATCAAATCAATATTTATTTATATAGCACATTTCACAACTAGTTGTCACAATGCGCTTCACAAAAAACCCCAGCCTAAACCCCCACACGAGCAAGCCAAAGGCAACAGTGCCAAGGAAAAACAGAAATATATGTATCTTTACAGTTTACGTTTGTGTTGGCGATGCCCCGTTGATCATTATTAATTATTAACATTTCAAATTCCAGTTCCTAATTTAATTAATGTAATATTAAGAAAACATTGCTTTGAAATCATAGACTAAACATTTAATTTATAAAACATGCCATTAAAATATAATGTTTATTTTAATAAAAGCACATTTTTTGTTTATTTTTAAGGACGTTTGTATGTAATCCATGATAGTTAATTTCCATTTTGGTAAATGTTTTTTGAAAAATACATTTTCCAGAATGCATTGCTTAAAATTGCTTAAATTGACATTTAAGGTAGTATTTATTTTAAGGGATTATTTTTAATGGAATCGGCATTGTTTGTGATGTGATTGAGGTTTCTTTTCTTTTTTTGTTTTGTTTTTTGAAGCAGGCAGGCATATTTATCGAAATTAATGATAATTGAATGTTAAAAGAGAGAGTTTGTGTCCGAATCAAAACCCTTCCATACTACTGAGTGTGCTTCTTGAGTAGACTGGACGAGAAAGTAGTAAGCGAAATTATCTCTCAATCTAGTATACTTAAAACCCCAGATGACATACTTACTTATATCATTGCAGTTCCGCTGAATGTATTTGGGAGCATACTTTTCAAGAAGTATGCAAACATTTTTGGTCGCGTAAATGTGACACGCACTCTCGTTTAAAAAAATTAGGGGCAGCTTCGCTGCCATTTTCCTTCAATGACAACAAAAACAACACGAGATATGGCCGTGCAAGGGTGGGACGTCTTAAGATACTTCCATAGTACGAAGTATGAAGGATTTTTTACTGCATGTCACGTACTAAACAGTACTGCAAGGTGTATACTATTTTGTGCAGAATTTTGTGACAAAAAATGAACTCAATCTATTGTAGAATATGTCTATAACGTAATAAAACGTGGAGAAGGTGAAAGGGGTGTGCAGACTTTCCGGCTTGACTGTATTTCAATGTGTATTTATCAAACCGTTTTTTTTTTCATATGACAATGATTGTAGTAGATGTTACATTTTCAATGCAACAATTTTATTTATTTATACATGCACTGGAGCTTACTTGCTTCTTAAGTAGGTCAAAACTATGGAGGTAGATTTCTATCAAAAATAAACAAACACAAAAGTATAATCCACTCGGGCGGCACGGTGGTGCAGTGGTTAGCACTGTCGCCTCACAGCAAGAAGGTATTGTGTTCGAATCCCGGCCGAGGGCCTTTCTGTGGGGAGTTTGTATGTTCTCCCCGTGTCAGCGTGGGTTTCCTCCGAGTACTCCGGTTTCCTCCCACAGTCCAAAAACATGCAGGTTAGGCTAATTGGAGACTCTAAATTGCCCATAGGTATGAATGAGTGAGTGAATGGTGTGAGTGCTCTGTGATGGATTGGCGGCCTGTCCAGGGTGTATTCCTGCCTCTTACCCAATGCATGCTGGGATAGGCTCCAGCACCCCCCGTGACCCTGAACAGGAATAAGCGGGTTGAATGATGATGATGATGATGAAAAGTATAATCCACAATTGTATTTACCATCCACACACACACACACACACCTCTCAATTTGTGTTCGAAGATATAATCTGTAATGTAATCTAGCTAGCTAGCTACATGCAATCTCATAGAAGTTTTGCGCAATGACTGTTTAAAAAACTTCCAATCGCAAGATTAGCGTGGGGTTAACTTTACAACCTAAATAAACTCAAAACTCGGTTGTTTTAATTTAATTTACCATTAATCCACTTCTTAAAGATAATGTGCAATTTTGGCCACTTGTTCTAAAAGTGGCGCTGATGAGCCGAACACACACCGCCATGTTAGGTAGCACCGAAGAAGAAGTTTTGCTTGCGAATCACAAGTTAAGTCTGTGTGAATCGACACGGGGAAAAACAGCGGCGTATTTGTCTCAAAATTCTGTCCGTAAATCCAAGCAGATCAAGCGTGTCCTTCGATCGGCAAATGTAGATTCGCCGGTTCCCAAGCCAAGCTTTTGATTTGTGCATGTGAACATTGGAAACATATCTGTAAATGTTATTTGCATTTGTGAATATAATTTTTGAATATATAATGCTTGAAAACAATCAACTTTCCCAAGAAGGCTGTGAGAAGTGTGATTTACAGCAGGGGAAACAGACCTGCTCCTGCATGAAGTTAAAGTGCACATGCAGAGAATGGCATTACAATTCATTGAATTAATTGTGTAACGTACTGCAAATCTGTTTTCGATTCTTATTAGACGCTTAGTTCTCTTTAAAATACACTGCTCAAAGAAATTAAGGGAACACCTAATCAACACAGTATAACACCAAGTCAATTAAACTTCTGGGATATCGATCTGTCCAGTTAGGAAGCGTAAACTGAATAAATTTCACCTGCTTTTAATACTTATGAGTTTGCGATTGAAATTCAGTAAACCATTTTTTTGGTGAAACTTTGGAAGCATGCAAAAAATGCCTCTGCCTTGGAGCTTTGTAGTTATTTATTTTTAAAGAAAATGTTTAAACTCCCATGGGAGACCTATGAAATATTAAGCTATGTCATCTTACATAAATAGATGCATCTGGCTCAGTTTTAAGTACCTGCTGGTAAAGATATTGCAGTGTCCTTTCTGATTTATTTTCATGAATTTTCTATGTAGTTGTGGTGTAAGTTTGTGAGGCATTACAGTGAGTAAAGCTGATGGTACATGGGCAATCATTTCAAGCAATATTGCACAATATTGCCAGCAATGGTAAATTGGTATGGGCCACTGTAGCAATGGGCAACTGAAAAAACAATGTTTGGGGATCCTGTTTTAAACCTCCGTTTCGAACCTTTACTGTCATCTCACTGCAAATGTATACATGTGCCCGGAGCGGCAAGAACCACAGCTTTCTGCCAATGTCATTCAATCGACCGTATTTCTAAATTTGGCAGAAGCATTCATGTATGTTTTCACCAGTAAGCAGGTGGTGTGATTTGGTCTGCTGAATAAAGTTAGCTAGCTAGCTAGCTAGCTAGTTAAAAGTCACTTGGTTTGTCAGTACGGCGGTGACTGAGTAATACCAATTATTTACAATCAAAATTCAAGAATGCCATAACTTATAAAAGGTTGGTCTTTATTTCAACATAAGACAAATACATCAATATAACTTACCTCAGTAATAACTAAATAAATAAATAAGAGATCAGAGCATCCCTTTGATTTTCTCGCAGCCATTGTTAATTTATTTTTGGAAGACCCAGGTGTCACGTGTCCCAAACTCTCGTCTGTGATTGGATGGTAGCAAAATATTTCTTGCCTCAATCAAACTTGTTCAGATATTGATTTATCAATATAAAAATTGCCAGCAATCATTGCCAGTCAATATTGCCTTAAAATATTGCTCGTGTACCATCAGCTTTAGTGTTTCCGGGTTGCAGATACTGCCAGACTCGCTGGCAGTGCATTAACCCCGCCTCACTGGGCTGTATGTGATGCGTTAATAAGGGTTAGCCTCTGCGGTACTATTGTGACTATTCACACTTCACAGATCTGAGCACAGTCAAGAATTGCAGGGGGGGGGGTGCCATTGTAAATGAGTGTGTGCTGGTGGAATCTCATCACTGCCTTGTTACCGGGGAGTGCAGCTGATGCCAGGATGGCTGTAATAATGGTGTTGCACGTAATTAATTAATTAATTATACTTTATTGACCCCGTGGGGTAAATTGTCCTCTGCATTTGACCCATCCTAACTACTTAGGAGCAGTGGGCAACCAACTCCAGTTCTGACACCAGTGCCTTGGTCAAGGACAATGGCAGGTTTACCTAACCTGACATACATGTCTTTGGTGTGGGAGGAAACCGGAGTGCCTGGAGAACACGGGGAGAACATGCAAACTCCACGCAGAGAGGCAACAGTGCTAACCACGGGGAGAACATGCAAACTCCACGCAGTGAGGCAACAGTGCTAACCACTGCACCGCCATGCTACCCAAACAGTCTGTGGTGAGAATGTTTCAGACCAGCAGGGTGCCAGGAGAGATGGGGAAACGGTTTTCCCACATGCAGAAAAACCTTCTTGCCCGACGCATTTTCAGGCTGGCCCTGCATTCAATCACCATCTGTCCTTTTTTATTTATTGAATTTTTCTTATAAATGCCTTTTCCCGTTTTCGTTCTTAAATGCACATTTGTCGTTTTTATTTTTTCGTAATAATGTAGCCCATTTATACTTATTATACTGATGTATCATCTTATGCATGCATAGACAAATGCATTTTTTGATAGATGAAACGTAAATGAGAATATTGGGTGTAGTTAAAATGTTATATTTAAACTGCTCAAGAACATAAAGGTTACATATGTTTTTTGACAGAGGCTGTGCACAGACTTTTGGAGGGACAGAGAAAAATTGCACCTCCTGTGAATGCGTTCACACGCAATCTCTTCAAATTGTTTTTCATTTTGAGAGCATGGAAAGTGACATTTAAGAACATCTTACAATATTCTTACTCATGAAAATATGTTCAATTTGACCTCCTGCTTGACAGTCATGTTGAACTGGGTGAGCTACAATACAGTTGCATTGTATTTCCATAAGGTGGGCTTGTACTGCATGTTGTCACCGGGGTCAGTTTGTGATTGCTATCAGAAAGCTATAATAATGAATCAATTGACTGGTCATACTAAGCCAACAGTATTCTGCAACATAGGAGACTCAGAAACCGCACAATGGAACAAGGAACTGCATGAATTCTCTTTTTTATATTTATGCTATTTTGAATATTTATAATGATAATTCAAAGGCAAAACTCCAAATAACGTACTAACTTAATTACTTAACTAAAATTACTGCAGTAAATCATTAGCTAGCAAGGTGGCTAGCAAGCTAACAACTAATTAGTAAGGTGGCTTAGCTACGTTGGGTTTAAAGAATAATGCAAACTTTTATATTTACATTTTATTCAAACAACAACAAATAATGACATACAGTTGAACCTCGATCCAACGGACTAATAGGGGGGATCAGTTGTCCGTTAAAGCCGTTTGTCCGTTGCAGCGACGAAATCACTATAACAAGAGATATGTAGCGCACAACAACCAGGCAAACCGATGCTTGTACGCTTGTAAACAACACGTGCGCGCCGCCAAGCGGACACGTACTCAAGTAACGGTCTCGGTTCGCGGACGCTTACTCAAGTAGCGGTCTCGGTTCGCTTCACCCGGGAGTTTTAAACGTTCGGACCAGATATTCACTCGCGGATTGTGTCCGTTGGATCCGGAATCCGTTGCATCGGTGTCCGTTGGATCGAGGTTCATCTGTACTTACATTTATATTACCATTTTCATGTTTCATTGTATTATGATTTTTGTATGCATATTATAAAAATGTACAAATACATATATACAAACATGCATACAAGCAGCATACTGTATATAGTGTATACAACAATGACTCCTCATGGTCTCCTTGCGGGTTCAATGGTCTCCCCCGGTCCTGCCAGATCATGCGAGTTTGATTGTGTGGAATACAAAAGCATCGGTACAATCAGTCATTTAGATCTAGCCTTCTCGATACAGTTGTATGGAAGCTACCTTTTCACTTGTGGCTTATTGAATCAGGTATTGACATTTGGATCTTCATTTGTCTCAAGCTTCTCAAGCAAAATTGCTCTGCATTTAATTGTCACAGTTTGCTCTGAATTTGTTTTTGTCATAGCAGTTTACTCAGAATTTTCTTTGGTCTTCACACTTTCCTGTTTTTTCTTTGGCTGTCACAGTTTCTTCTGCATTTTTTTTGGCTGTCACAGTTTCTTCTGCATTTTTTTTGGCTGTCACAGTTTCCTCTGCATTTTCTTTGGCTGTCACAGTTTCTTCTGCATTTTCTTTGGCTGTCACAGTTTCTTCTGCATTTTCTTTGGCTGTCACAGTTTCTTCTGCATTTTCTTTGCTCGCCATTCTTCCATGTTCTGTTATGGATCTCTATGTCAGAGACACGGAGGGAATATTGGAGGTCCAGATGCGATAGCTGGGAAATCTTAAAGTGTTCCAAAGAACACCACTGAGACGGACAATGATCCGTAGTGGAGAAAAATAAAATAAAAGAACACAAACCTCGCAATAAAAACGAGGAGCTCGATCTCCGAGCAAAACAAAGAAATAAGCAATAACGCTTATCTAACTCCCGTTTGTGGAGCGAAACAAAAGAAATAACAGAACTGAAAAGACCCCAAAGACTTTGGGTGAGGCACTCGTAGGTTCGAGTAGAAAACAAAAGAAAACGAAAACCTCTGCTCTGAAATAAGAGCGTATAAGAGAACTTGCTTTCTTTCTAAGGTTGTACTGCTAACAAGTCCCGCGTTGATAAGCAAAGCGGTCGATAGCAGCACAACTTCCTATACCCTTTTTACCGGCTCGAATGTTACGTGAAATAACATGGAAGCAACGAGAGAGGCAGGAAGCGGGGTATAAATAGTGAGCGGAAATAAATGCCAGGTGAACTCACTAATGACGAGGCGAAAGCAAAACCCGTAGCGGAACACAGGAAAATCCGATAGATTACCGGTAAACGACAAAAAAGAATAAAGCGACGCGGAGATAAGGGAAGAAAGGCAAGATCCATGACAGTAATATATGCTACTAAATATGATTAATTAATATACAACCCTACCATTGATTTTACACATCAAGATGTTCCTTTCAAAATTTAGTGATCATTTATTGTCTGGTACAATCGGTTTGAGAAATATACAACACTTTATACCGCTATAACACTATCTGAAACGTCGACTCGTAATACCCCCCATGCCCCTGCAAGCCTGTCACATTCATTACAGTTCATTTTGGTTTAATTGTCGGCACTTTTATCCAATAGAGTACATTATAACCTTAGCAATGGTATATCCCATGTCGTCTTGGGTGAAAAATTTACTACAGCCCAGCATAACGGCAGTTTTTGCTTTTCATGGTCTGATATTACGCACGCTATATAAAAAATCCTATTGGGGAGGAGAGTTTTCCTTTACCGATATGTAAAAAATTTTGCGTCTAAAATGTGGTTGGTCTCCCTGGCTACATATACGTTTGTTTTTTCCACTCGAGCGCTGTTTTTCCAATATGATTGAGAGCCTATTGTTATTTTCACATTTTGAGTGCATTTCTCATACTGTAGTACAATCGTTAATTTTATTTTTGATGTAGGTTACCGATTTTCATTGAAGTTGCAACATTTAGCAGCATTTTGCAGATGGTGGAATACTATTTTATTTTCATGTTATCGTACATAATATAGGCTATGGCATATATACTTGGCAAGTGCTCAATCCAATTTTCTGTGTGTTGATATGTGGTACATTAAGGTAAAGATTTTCCTTGGAGTCAATATGATTAGGAATAGGAATATTTAAAAAAAAACTACAGAAAAATGCAATCCCAGGTCAAAAGTATACATACTGTAGAGTACAGGGAAAAGTTGTTTTATTGAGGTACAAGAGTGAATGACTAGGCTATAAATTTAGGTGTATGTAACACTGATATCAATATTTTTATCTTAATCCATCAGAAGAAGCAAATGTATATTCTTTATAATAGACAAAACTAATTTTATTTATTTATGTTTTGCATAGGGGTTTTGGACCCATAGATATCTACCCCTCTATACTGATGAAAATATAGCCATTCCCACTTGAAAATGATGCAAAGATGAGTTTTATGAGCCAAAACTGTTGATTTGTAGTTAAATATATCTTCTTTTTTTATTTAGAGCAGTGCACAATTTAGCCATTTGGATAGATTTGGAGACACTAATAGACAACAGGGTACATTGCCTATATTTTGCATCATAGACCTTTAGTAGTTCGGCATATCATCCTCAGATTGTGCACACTTGTTGACATGGAGTTTATTATTCAGGAAATGTATATATTTACACGTTTAACTTATGTAGCTCTCAGTATTATATGCAAAGTAAAGAAATTATTTATTTTTTTGTATTTTTTCAAAGTTTTTTTGCATTTGTGGCACTTTATTTTGACTTAAATTATGAAAATAAACAAATTCATATTGTAAATGGTACACCTGTCTTGTTTCATTTAAGCCATTAACCAAGTGTATGTGATGCTCACACCTGGAGTTATAAAGCCTTAAACAAAGCACCCCCTAAATAGATGAGAATTGACCATCTGCGCGAAGGGGTTAATCACCTTGGGGCTGAGCCCAAAATTAAACGATCACACATTGGTACAAGACATTACCAACTACTGTAATACTTCACCCAACCAATACTGTGCTACTCAAAAATTACACACTGGCAGTCAGATAACTGAGTGGTTTCCTTGAAAGCTGAGTGTTCTTACATATAGTGTGGTGTACAGGAGTGTGGGTCCAGGTGAGGCAGCAAGCGGAGAACTAATGTTCTGCTGCTCAGGTGTCTGTTCCCCTGTGGTATGGTCATCCTGAGGGGTCTTGTTGGCCAGGCCTGCAGCTGCAACCTCTGAGGTCCTGGAGGCCTGCAGCACGGCAGCTGCTTCAACCACCTAGAATGGCAAGATGATGCAGTCAGGCCAGGCAATCATTGAGGCACTTCAGAAGGAGATGCACTGGATATATACTTATTGAGAGAACTGAAATGGAAAAGACCATACCATAGTGCTCACCTTGCCATGCAGTGATTCTGAAGACTCCAAAAGCTGCAAGACCTTAGAGTTCTCCAACTCCAGCAGCATACCGGTGATCTTAGTTGAAAGGTCGGGCTGCTGGTCCTGGATGAGACAGTAGAGGCGGTGACCTGCAGAGAAATACATCCCATGTGTTAAACAAGAAACTAGTTGATCATTGGACTGTGGTTAGCTTGCAAGTAAAAGAGAACAAACTCACCCAGGATCTGCTCCCGGTTTTCAGGAGAGAGGTTGGCCAGAAAAGAAACAGTCAGGGGCTCCGGAATGTCGAGCTGTACAGAGCCAAGGAAGAGGTTAAGCACCTGAGAACTGAAACCAAATGAAACTAGCACAGCTGCACAAAAAAACTGAAAAACTGATAAAATAAAATTTTGTCTTAGGATAACAAACTTCAAGATACAGATTTAGGTTACAGTCCTAGCATGGTGTACCAGTCTACCTGTATTAAGGTGCTCTGAGGCTGTGTGATCTGCTGCTCCTGAGAGTCATTGGTGGAGGCTGGGATTAGCCCAGGCTGGTCGGCGCTCATAGCCAGGTTCGGCACAGGCTGGTCATTAGTAATGGCTGAGTTTAGCACAAGCTGATTATTGTTAACAGTTGGCTTTGGCTCAGGCTGGACATTATGGCCAGATTTGGCACAGGCTGGTCATTGGTAGAGGCTGGGATTGGCCCAGGCTGGTAGTTTATGGCCAGGTATGGCACAAGCTGGGCATTGGTGATGCCTGTGAGTGGCCCAGGCTGGCAGGGGTCAATGGCAGGAGGTAGCGTAGGTTGGCAGCGTATAGCAGAGTATGGCCCACACTGGTAGCCACACAGCTTGGCCCAGGCTGGTTAGGATTCATGCCTGTATTGCGGAACCGCAATGATATAAGTAAGTATGTCATCCGGGGTTTTAAGTATACAACATTTAGAGATAATTTCGCTACTATTTTCGCTATTAACTACTTTCTCGTCTAGTCTACTCAAGAAGCACACTCAGTAGTATGGAAGGGTTTTGATTCGGACACAAACTCTCTCTTTTAACATTCAATTCTCATTAATTTCGATAAATATGCCTGCCTGCTTACAAAAAAAAAAGAAACATTAATCACATCACAAACAATGCCAATACCATTAAAAATAATACCTTAAAATAAATACTACCTTAAATGTCAATTTAAGCAATGCATTCTGGAAAATAAAAAAATAAAAAAACATTTACCAAACTATCATGGATTACATACAAACGTCCTTAAAAATAAACAAAAAATGTGCTTTCATTAAAATATTATTTTAATGGAGTGTTTTATAAATTAGATGTTTCAGCTATGATTTCAAAGCAATGTTTTCTTAATATTATATTAATTAAATTAGGAACTGGAATTTGAAATGTTAATAATTAATAATGATCATTGAATAGGGGCCCGTCACCAAGTCACAATTTCGCCAGACACGCCCACATTTTACGCCAACCGCCAACTTGGAGGACCAAATGCCGGTGTTCCATAACGTTATGCAAACCAAACTTATAGGCTATCACATTTAATCGGGAGGTTGCTTGATTTCCCTTTATTGCCATCATCTGAATTTGTTTTGCGCAATGCTTACAGGTAGCTCAGCAATATACAAAATATACAGTGCACAACATCATAAAACAATTTCTCAGTTTCGGCGGTGTACAAAGACCGCGGCACTGCATGTATGGAGGAAATTCGTGGAGGTGGAGTTTGTGTGTTGGACTGCTTGGTGACACTGGACATCTCGGGACAGCGGGGGCTATTTTTTATATTTTTTCATGGCTGTATTGCACTTTCATTCACTTAATTCACTTGATTGATGTAATGATTCTGTTGGATGTCTTTGTTTGATATGTTTGTTTGTGTGTTGTGGGTCCCACTGTCTATGTCTTTTTTGTTGTTGCTGCATGGGGCTACAACTGAAGTTCCCTAGTGGGAAATAAAAGTTATTCTATTCTATTCTATTCTAATAATACCAACATAAACAAATATTATCAGGAGTATTGGGGGGTGGGGGAGTATGAAGCAGGATTAATTACTGAGTAAAACCCAGAACCCTCCCAAATCTGGAACATGCATGGACTGAAGTAATCCTGCTTCATAGTATACCACCTTGGTAAGTAAAGTGCTTGTGCAGTTCATATGGGAGCAAAGTGATACGTTACATGTTAAAGTATTAACGGTAGGCTACAGTAGCCTACTTCAGCAATAGTGAGACATCGTACAACGTAGCACCCATAGCAATGTAATAATAGTTCAAATGAACACTGTTTTGATGTTCACAATGGTGAGTACTTACTTCATGTAAAAGGACATTTTCGCCTTTCCCCAGCTTTATTCGCACATCAGTACGCAGTGCAGAAGTTCGTCATTGTAGAACAGCAATCATAGTAGCGTTAGCATGAAACTCGTTTCATGGAGTAGCAAACACTACTACTTCAGTGGTAACGTTAAGCATCTCTGTTAGGGTTGGTCCTCCAACATGGCGGCACATCCCTGTAACCATTCGTAACGACAGTTCTAGTTCGATGTGACAGGCCTCTATAGGATGTATCGTAGGCCACTGAATGTAGTTACATTTCTGTTCATCGGCAGATCTGTTGAAACAAATTCTCTTAGCAACAATCAATTAAATTGATCAATTAAGTTGATTCTATTATTTGTCCCGTCAGGTAACGCGTTGAGGTGACAGGCTCATAAAATAATGTTACAGAAAAAAATAAACAGAAAATACAAATAGTCTTATTCTAATACCAGCGTTGATCCCAGACTTCTATATGTAGAACAATATACCTGTTCAATAAAATAAGCAATATTGGAAATAAAAAAATATAAAAACAAATATAAGACCATGCAAAGACGGAGCTGATACTGCTAGGCAGGTTGGCATGTTTTCTAAACTGTTTGGTATCTATGCCAGTATATTATGTCTGTAGGTTTATCATTTTGGTGTTTGGATGACCACACTTGTCCAAATAAAACACAGATTATTTTTTAATGTATTGTCATAATCAAATTAAAGGTTTTGTACAAGATCTATCTCGTAGAAACAGTGCTGAAAAGGTAGAAATTACTCTAAATACTAATATGTGTTTTTATTAATGAAATTGCAGGCATTTACTTCATGCTCTAAAAAAAATGTACTTCTGAGTTCTGAGTAGGGGTAACCATACCTTTTCATCGATGGAATTAAAAGTCCCTAATTAATTAGGCCCTACTACTAGAACAGGAAGGTTACTTCTGTAGGGTGCAGACTTCCACCAGTGATTAGTGACTTTTCCACAACCTTGGATTTATTTTTTCAACATGCAACTGTGTTATTAATTTGTTCTTTGGATGTTTGTAAGTGACTACAGTAAGCTGATGCATTGATGGTCAAAAAGCAATAAGAGGTTTGGCAAATTGATTGGGATGGGTTCATAACTTGGCAGATAGACTCCCCCATAGAACTTATCCTACCTGAATAATATACATATGGAAAGGTATGTAAAATGCACTTCTTCCTCTATTCATGTAGGCTACCACAAGAATATAGGCATTATGAGGAGAACCTATGTAGGTTTTTAAATCAGGGTTTTAACAAATAGTGTATAACTTTAAAAAGTTCCATATATTAGCCTACCACAAGCCATCACACCTTTATTACAGAGACTTTCTGTTGTAGAAAAAGATGGGTAACATTACATAGAATAGAGGAATAGAGCTTGTGTAGCCTAGTCTCTATGAAACATCAACATTCAGCATCCTTTTGATATCAGTAATTTGGTATGCATGGTATTTGGTATGTTGAAATTGCTTTGTGTATGTTTTGCATATGCAAGTAAGCTTTCTTGTGTTTAAACCCTGTGTTTTAAAGTTATATTTGTCATAATGATACTTTTAATACTCATGTACATTTATAGAACACCCTTATGGAAAAAGAATATACTGCAGTATATTGTAAATATATCAAAATTATCTTCACAATATATTTAAAATATACTGCAGTATATTACATTTCCATAAGGGCAGGTCTAGACAATATCAGTCATATGATAAAATAACAGTTTTTCCACACAACAAATGGCTAGCATCAAATTAACCCAATTAGGATATATTAGTACATCAGTAGGTCTACTTCAGTGCTACTCGCAGGAACTGGTGTTCTCCACTACTGTTCATCACTCTGGATAAGAGCATCTGCCAAATGACTAGCCTAATGTAATGTAAATGTAATTGCTTTACCATCACTGGGTTGATTTTGCACAAATGTGTACACAGCACAGTTGTAAGTCTGTATGCCTAAAACGATCAAAATAAAGTTTCTACTTGAATAAACTACTACGCCACATAACATGTATGTCTTACAGTATTAATAGTAAAACTAGCTGTTACCAATGTTAACACATCCACGTTAAAGCATGGAGATTAATTTATTAAATTTCTATATCTAAAATATGTTTTCTCATATAACTCAATAGAGCTGCGTATGCTTTATGTGACCCGTTGGAATATAGGCTACTACAAATTCTAATGTATACTCTCTTTAATCATACATCCCTTTGTTGTTACTCAAGAAATCGAAACACTGAGATACTACCAGTGCAACCCGTCGACTCTCGACAGTGAGTATTGACAACGTCGAATGCTACCCAGACCCTCCATAAATTAGACCTCGTTTTCATCGAATTTTTCTTTTGATGTGAAGGACTTAATTCTCCTCTGCAACGATTGCAGGAAGACGATACCCTAACGAGAAACTGTATCGTTCAGACTTCCGGGTTGCTGCAGAATTTCTTTACGATTTTAAATCGATGATTTTCTATTGTGGCCAGCATTTGGGGGCAGTCAGTCAGACACATAAGTATCGAGAGAGACGAGGATTGCAAGCATACACCTCCCGCGTTCTCTTAGGCGTCGTCACCATTAACTGTTGCATTATAATTGTACTTTTTAAATGAATCTTGTAAGGTAAGTGCTTTTTCTTATCATTTCTGTCTTCAAGCATGGGAAAGTCCTGTATGCTTTCAGACGATTTTATGCAGTTTCGGTTTGGTCGATAGAACGTGTCTTCCATAACCGTGTTGAATAGGCTACATTTTAATGATGCACATAACTACAGAAACACAAAATGTGCAGGAAAAAAGCTATCAAATAATTTAGAGGCTGATATTGGCAAGTAAAACGTACCCAGAAGAACTGTTTCCCTCTCTTTCCTCTTTGTTTGACAGGGTATTTTCTTCTGCCATTTGCATGAACACAGTAGGCTACACGCTGAATGCATCCTGTTTTTATTGCGTATAGCTGTGCATGTTTTTCGTGTTTGGAGCGATAATGAGGTGCTGCCCATCTGTAGCATTACGAAAGCTTTCGTAGTATTTTTCTGTTGGAAAATGCTGTTGATTGGGATTTAAAACGGCATATTGATTTCTCACATTTCAGGAGTTAAAGATTGGAATTACGTGAAATGTATGTGTTTTTTTGTGACAATTTTCTGCTTGGATTTCCCAGTCCTGCTTTGAAATCGAAGCAATCTGGGACATTATGGAAGTTCCTGTCTCAGTGTCACCTCTTATACGAATTGTTAGGAGGTATTGGATCGTTCGGATATGGGAAGCGTAATGCATAACCACTGTGTTCCTTTGGGATGGTTTTCCATGTTTAGTGGCCGAAAACGTGCAATATGCATTTTAAAAGGACCACGTATGGAAGGTATGGACAATTAATTTATTTAAGCACATACATTTTTTTAAAGTCCAGACCCAATAGTGACAATGACTGGAAGGACAAACTTATGTAGCCTACGATGTAGTGCTGTGATATGAGCAGGATCAAAGTGTAGAGCTGAGATCTTTAGATACTATTTCCCTCAACGTTAAACTACATCCTAATTCCAACAGCTCTAACTTTTGCTTTCACTGCACATCTTTTTAAATTTTTCTTTTCAATTCGGAAAAGTATGGGTCTGCAGACATAGGCTAATTTTTCATGATTGTTAATATTGTTAATTTTTCATTTGTTTGCTTTTATTGTTTACGAAGCTTGTGTTGATTTATTATTTCTATTACAAGGTAAATGTTGGGCAATATTTTTAATAGTTTCTTACTAGATTCATCTTATTTCTTTGCTTAAATACTGCTTTAGTGTAATGTAGTGTATGGAAAGCACTGGACCACATAGCGTATCATATGATGTGGCATACATTGCTTGTTCAATTTTATAATATAATCAAGTAAATATTAGCCTATTATTAGGAAAACAGGGTATCCTTTTAAATCTAATCGTTTTTGAAGAAGACAAATTACTATGAAAAATGACTATATAACAACTTATACATTTATTATTTGTATGCATCTTGGTTATTAATATTTTAAATGCATTTTGCATTAATGACATTTCGGGTGAAACAACAGGATGGGATCAGAGGAAAGACATCCACCTTTACACGGCTACTTAAAATCTGATGATTGTTCTGGACTTGCTGTCAGTCTTTTGATTATAAAGAAGATATTCTATGCAACTACTTTTCCAGGCTTTGGTCAGTTTTACTTTGATTGTTATACATGTCTATTCCCTGTCCTGCTTATATTTCCTGCCTTCAGATCATTGAGAAGTCTACTATTTGACCTCTTTCATCATCATCATCTCTCTCTCTCTCTCTCTTTCCCTCTCTCCCTCTCTCTCCCTCCCTGTCCCTCCCTGTCTCTTTCTGTCCGTCTCTCTTTCTGCTTAATTTGCTCTGTTCACTTCACTTTGCACACTCGTGCTAATCAGATCCGGATTCACCGTCTGTGATTTCTGTCAAGGCTCCCGCTTTTCTTTTTCTTCCATCTCTTTGCTCATTGGTATTAATTCTCATTATTTACCTATTTAAATAATGGGGGGGGGTGTGAACTTCCACATTTAGGACTGTACCGTTTCTTATCACCTTTATTATATGCTGAAGTGCAACACTTCAAATAATACCTATTTATTTTCCTTACTCCGTCTTATCACCTTCACCACCACTAGATGGAGCAGAGATTATGCCCCTGCCTGTCTGTCTGTCTATGTGGGAACATGATAGCTGAAAAATGTATGGATGAAATTTGGTAAAGGAATCCCCTTTGGGATAAGGACAACTTAAAGGTGGAGTGGGTGGCACTATACCTTCTGGTATGTGTATACCTCAGAGCATGTCTTGACACTTAATTGCCTAGTATTTTAACTGTATCCCATGTGAAGTATTTCCTGTCTGCCAGTACAGTTAGGAATTTTGGTTGACTATATCTGCTGTTGTAACTGAAAGATGAGGAAGATTTAGAATAATTTGCAAGGGTCTGATATTAAGGAAAGACAGAGAGATAAAACCTTCTCCTTTCCCCCCAGTGTTTACTGTTGGTTCAGAGTGCACATTTACATTACTTATCAGGAACAAAGGACAAACATCTTAACCTATAGAACAGGGGTGTCAAACTCCAGTCCTGGAGGGCCACAGTGTCTACAGGTATTTGTGGTTTCCTTTCAATCAGCACCCAGTTAAAGCATTGATAACACAGTGTGTGGACTTCTTAGCCAATCAGTGACTTAAATTAATCACTTGTGCTGAAACGCACCAAAAACCAGCAGACACTGCGGCCCTCCAGGACCGGAGTTTGACACCCCTGCTATAGAATGTTCCTCCATGGCTTATTTTTTTTTTAAACAATCAAATCATTTGCTAGTTGGCTTTTGAATAACACAGTCACAAGGCAAAATGCTTTCCCATTGCATATTCTGATGATTTCAGGGTGAGGGAATGGCAGCATAAGAAGTTTCCTGGATGATTCACAGAGGGGTTTCAAACAGGAGGGGAGAACAGAGACTTTACACTTTTAAACGAGTACGGTTACTGAACTTTGACACTGAGCTGTTGACATGTCTCAGAGCTGAAGTTGGTCACTCTTGCCTCACTTTTGTTTGTCGCACACTTTTCTTGCTGATGAGAACTGCGTGTAATTTTATGGTGGCCATGTTGTTTTGTGAACTGTGTTACATTTCAGAAAAGCTGAGTTAACTCTGTGGCTTTTTTTTGCTTCTTCTAGTAAAAAATACTACTTGGTCCCCAGGTTTGATACTAGGCTGATAATTAAACTGTTGTGGCGGTGTCAAACTCCCCAGGTTTGATACTAGGCTGATAATTAAACTGTTGTGGCGGTGTCAAACTTTTGTAACTTGACAGTATGAACTTGAACAGATCCAAAGAATAGGAATGAGTAGTTGAACTGGACATCCATTTTTCCTTCAGACAAGCAACGCTTTGTTTTTGTAACCAAAGAGACGTTCTCGCTGGGCTTGACAATAGGGTGAGCATGTGAAAGTATTTAAAGCAGAAGGCCTCTGATGTAACTGCTCTGGAAGCTCTCTCAGATGCAGTCAGCCACATTAATACCCTCTACAAACATTTGTTCTCTTTGGGTATTTAATTTCCTTTACACCTCAGTGAAATTCAGTTTTCTGAAACTAGTACGTTATCTCGGTTTTTACTAGTAATGGCTTGGTGAATAATGATCATTTAGGTTGCCATCCAGAAGCATGTTAGAAATACATTGCAATGTTGTACTATATTATGCATTATAATTGATATTTCTGTAATACTGTTTTTTTTCTTGATTTTACATTAGGAAAGTATCTCAGCCATTGTACCTGATGCTGTCCGTATTAGTAAAGCATTTTCCTTCCTCTCACATTAGACATCTACCTCCCTGGTTACAATGAGGCCTAGATGCACAGCGTTCTAACTTGGAAGAAAAGAAACACAACCAAAACAAAACCTTTTTTATTTTCATAGAAAAAGGTTGTGGGTATAGTCATGGTGAGCACTCATTGGATGTGTGTCAGTGCTTTGGCAGGGTGAATGAGACCATTTTTGGCAGCGTCCCCAGGCAAGATGGAGTGCGGGCAGAAAGAGATCTTTACTACTGTCCCTCCTGCTGTAAGGAGCCAGCCATTACTGTCATCCACTGCAAGCACGTTTCCCCAGAGTCAGTTAGGACAGGAGCATTCTGCTAACATTTCCTTTTGGTTTTGTTACTCCCATATTAAATTGCACCAAGCAATATAAAAGACTGAGTGTGTACCATTAATGTGCCACCAGTAAGTACCTTTATATTACATGCACCTGTTTTTCTAATTATAAAAAGAGGCCAGGTATGGTTGACATAATAGTGTTTCTGTGCCAGCTCTAAGAATAACCGGATCTTCGATAGATATAGGGCAGAGAGACCCATAGTGGAGAAGGTGAGTGAATATAGTGTGAATCTTTACTCATAATAATAATAATCTATAAATAATCAATTTTAGTATGACCATACAGCAGTGGTCCCCAACCCTGTTCCTGGAGATCTACCGTCCCGTAGGTTTTCACTCCAACCCTAACAAAGCACATCTCATTCAAGAGATAAGGGTTTCATTGAGCTGCTAATTAGTAGAATCAGGTGTGCCAAATTAGGGTTGAAATGAAAACCTACAGGACAGTAGATCTCCAGGAACAGGCTTGGGGACCACTGCCTTACAGACAAAGAAATGCGTTCCAGGCAGCATGGTCATTGCAGTAGTCATAGTTGACCTCTGCGAGTGACCAGATCAAACTGTTCCATGTAAGTTTTATGAATTGTGCTTTGACCACATTTATATAATCATAATTACTTCTCCATTGATAATCTTATAGTTATTTTGATTTAATGGCATATAAAGCCAATCGGGAGTCAGACATGACTAGGTTGTATGGAAGGGAATCCGAGACCATGTTCAGGGGCATGAAGCCACCCAAGTGTGGCAGGCTATTACGAGGGACATACGATATACTGTGAGTGCGCTGGTGCTCCTGTGTGGATGCATCCTGTGATTAGAGTCTGCTGAGTTGGACAGGGCAACCTGGCCACTGTCATGTGCGATTAGCAAACAGCTTGATAAGGTAATTAACTGTAATTGCAGGCTCCAAGGGAAACAGGCCCATTGTGCCAGGGCAGAACAGGCACATATAGCAAGGCTGGCAAGGGCCACTGGGATGCTAGTGACCCTGGGGCAATTGGATCACCAGCTGGCAGTGGGAAAGGCATATTTTTATACAGAATTACTATTGTGTTTTTTTTGTTTGTTTTTTAAAATCTCCTGCCCTTGATACATTGCAGAGATGCTTTAAGCTCCGAATGTCATTAGAATGGCTTTTCTTTTTTTATGTAAATCTGGTCATAGTTGTGGGCTGCGGTTGGTTTTGGCCGCCCAAGTGTGTATGGTGTTCTCATCTGGTTACATGTAGACTATAACGTAGAAGTCCTCATGCTAAAAAAAAAAAAAAAGCTAAAGATGAAATTAAACAGAAATGTTGATTTATATTGTACGATGTATGCATGTACTTTTTTTCTTGGTGCAAAATACAATTGACCTTTGGGTGATGAATAAAGCGATATTGTTTTGTATTGAATTGATTGTATAAGCATACCTGGAATCAGTTGGGAGTGCAACTGCATTTGAAGCAGCACTAGTAATTGAAAATGCAATCACAGTGTTCTGGGCATTTGCAATTAATTATATGTATGCTACAGTAATTTATGTCTAATTTAGTTATTGAATTGCTACCACAGTATTCTGTAAACAACACATCAATAAACATGCTCTTATTTTACAACACGATCAGATTGAAATATAGCTGTATACATATACATATTCAGTATAATTGCTATTTCCAAAAAAATAAGTAACAACAAACAGTAGGCTAATTTTCCAACTGAAGCATTTATTCCACCAAGGACAGTGAGACTGAGACAGTGTATTGGGCCAGAAATCCTATCCCAGAAATGGAAAAGAGGCTGTCAACAGGGGCACAAACTGATGTTAGATATTTGATGGGTAGATTGACAGTTTGGTAGACTCGCTGTGTTCATAGGAAGTTGAGGCCTGTGAGATGGAGGAGCCACAAATTTAAACAAACTCAAATGCTTTTTTAAGGATGAACCCTGTTTTTAGGGCTTGCTCCATTGGAACAAAAGACCAGCACCTGGCCTTACAGGAGTGCAACACCTCTTTTCCATTAAAGTCCCATAAAATGTAAGCTTATCAGAAGAGCAAGAAAGGTGGTGAGGCAGATATTCAATATGGTGACCACAATGCTGATGTCTTCACCTGTCACTATTGCAGTAATACTGTAAAACTGTCAAATCGTCTAATATAGCTATAACCCATGAAGAATATCAATAGTTGTAGGCATATTTCTGTCTTAACAGTTACAATGGTCACAACTTTCCCGTTCAGACCATGGCTTAAAATAGCCTTCTGTAAGATTCCATCTACATAGTACCTCCACCCTTAAATCTCATATAAGCCAGCTTGATAGTCATTATTTAGGAATATTGTGACCAGTCACAGTAGTTAATAAGAACATATCCTCATAAATTTAAATGTCTAGTCACACACTGCGACCCAATAAGAGCAGACATGATAGTCATCCGGAGTGCATGGTGCAACCACATATCATACAATTATCTATTACATTTAATTTTAATAAAGTGACTGGCCACCAGTTTGTTTCCACCACGTGACCTGGATGAATTTATACCTGTATTTCTGGTTTTTACTCCAGTGGTCCCCATAGGCACTCCAGTGGCACAGTCTAATCATACAGTTGTGTTTATGAAAACTAATCGAGATGTTTATGAAAACGATTAATTCACTGGGTGAATTCTGAGATACATCTGAAGAAATATTTTCAAACAATACTTGGCCATGGTAAACAAAAACAAAAAAATGGATGCAGAAAGATGCATGTCTCACCAAGCAATGTGAATCAATGACAGAAGAGACAACTGGCCATGATAAAATATAATTTTCATTTGAACTGTACATGACATTCACCACTTTTATGTAATTTATCTTTTTTGTTTTAATGTACCTCAGCTGCAAACTATTCTTATTACTAATACAAATTAGATTTTTAATGTACAAACCCCAATTCCAAAAAAGTTGGGGCAGTATGTAAAATGCACATAAAAGCAGAAAGCAGTGATTCTTAAATTCTCTTTTACATATATTTAATTGAAATCAGTACAAACAAAATATATTTAATGTTTTACCTAATCAACTTTATAAAATCTTTAAAATATGTATGCTAATTCCGAATTTGATGCTTGCAGTCGATATGGATGGTTTCTCTTTACTCATTTTCCTATTGAACTCTATGGAAAAATAAATCACTGCTTTCTGCTTTTATGTGCATTTTTACATACTGTCCCAACTTTTTTGTAATTGTGGTTTGAAACTTTTTTGTGCAAGTTAAATGTTATATAACTGCTCTCATTTATAATGTGGATATTTTCCACTGCTTCTAACAAAAATGAACATGCCTCTGTACATTAAAAAATATGGCAGCATGTCCATCGCTGTCAATTATTGTCTGTGCTTAATTAGTGGCAAGTACTTTATCATTTTAGATGATTGAGGTGGTGCAAATGGTTGTAAAAAAGTGGCTTGACTGCGAGGCTATCATGACCTCAGATCTGGCAGAGGCTGCATGCAAGAAAACAAGGGGAAACAAATCGGTGGTCCTACATATAACTTAGCCTACTAACAAACATGGAGCTTTGTCAAACTGGTTAATAGTTAGAGGACTTAATGTTCAGAAGCACTGTGTTACTGTCATTTGTAGGCAAAAAGTGTATGACTCAAACTCACAAGCTGCCAATCCAATAGTTCATTCAGACATTTCTTTGGGAAAACAGTTCATAATTGAACTGGGTGAGAGAATACTTTTTTACCCTTCCAGACCACTGGTGCGCCCATTTTAAAAATGTTTTCAGATTTTGGCCCTGAAGTTAGTGTTTAATTTCAGATTTGTAAATCATTAAAGGCTCACTGATGTGCATGTTGTTAACAGGGGAACAATACTTTTTTTATCACCTCAATAATTTCTATTTTGTCAACTACCTCAATTAGTCAAATAAGCATGCCTTGTGTCCATAGTTATCTGAAGTGCTCTTGTGTAAAGCATCTTTAAATCCATCCTGGAGTTACTCTATAGCCAGTGAACCTGACATGTAGCAGACTCTCATCCAGAGCAACATAAACATTATATTATCTGTTCTGTTATGTAGCTCCCATTTATACAGCTCCTGCAAAGAAGATGAATAACATGCTAGAACGTCCATACAAGCCACAGAGCTTCAGATATGTATGATCAAGATCACAAACTATCATTAGCAGCAATACACTCCTACATTATTGATTCATTAAAGTGAGCAGGTGGACGTGGATTTCTGTACGTTGTAGCTTTCTTTAACATGAAGTTCAAGAGGTAGCCCCCTTTACCTCTTTCTTTCTTTCCTGCGTTAAGTTGTGAACACGCACCTTCAGATTCACAGGTGCAGGCTCGGAGGCTCTGAGTGATCGTTATATTCAGCATCTAAAATGTCTGTCCTCTGAAAGTCTTGTCAAACAGCTCTTTTGAAAACTCATTTCACTTTCTGTGCAGGTACATCTTTATCTATTAATAGAAAGCAGAATTGGCCTTAGCAGCTAAATTGGGGACATCCGATTACAAGAGAAGCCAGGGAGAGGGAGAGTGAGTTTCTTCCCAGCTGCGTCAGTTGTTTCAGTGGAACACGCGCGCATGTTGATTTTGGTCTAAATTTCAGATGGAGGTTATTGATGAAAAGTAGGCCGACTTCAAGAGTAATCCCATATTGACAGGAACCTCTTAGAGTATACCTCCCACATGCACTGTGTCTTTCATTTGTGTGGCATGTAACTGACCGTACAGTGATAACATTCTGAGCCATGCGCAATACTGTACATATGTCAGTATAAGGCATGAGATTTAAGTGGGTCAGAATCTTTCCTTCTCATTTGAAAGGCTGCTGTTGTCCGGGGGGATTCTGATCATGGGGGATTTTGCTGAACAATGCTAATGAGCTCAGTCATTTATTTTTAATTAGTTTATAATGAAGTAGAAAACTACTGGGGATAGGAGAAACTGCGTAATTATTGTTGTGAGTTCATGTAGAGATTCAGTCCTCATATTAAAAAGGCCACACAAATCAAATAGGTTCCCTTTTACCTCAGACATAAAGTCTGAGAAGATCTTTGTAGCATTCAGGACTGTACAGTCTGTACCATAGATTTGAACTTTGTACATTACATTACATTACATTACACGCTCATTTGGTTACGCTGAACATTAATTTCCATGTATATTGTGTTCAGTGCAGTAATTGGTTGTTTTGTTTTCGCAGCTGCTACTACCCCTGCTGTTAGTACTAATGATGGTTGTACAAATAAACAATAATGATAATGATAATAACACAACATCAAGATTTGTATGTACACATGAAAGAATTGAAAAAATATAGGCTACATTGCCACTGTTTTCAATTTTGCGTGATCCTCCTGGTTGAGCTTTTGTTTATTTTTTTTGTTTTAAGATGACACACAAATTTATCTTTACTCTGATTGCATGTGTTTCTGACTTTGTTCTTTGAAGTTTATATTTTTAATGTTGCTCATATGATTAAACCTTGTGTTACTTCTCTTCCATTTTTCAGTTGCCACAAATTAATTCAGTATATATTATTCATGTAATTTACTGAATGCCTCCTCGTGTGGACCGTCATCTCATGTGTCCGTTTTTGACGCAGTCTTTAAAACAATAAATGATGTATACAATGTATATTCCTACCATCTGTAAGCCAAGGTTAATGAATTATATTCCCTAGAATATTTACAAAGCACTGTTTCCTCCTGTGCCTATTTTCTTAATAAGAGTAGCTCGGATGTATTTCATCTCCATGTCATTAATAAAAGGGTAACAAGTTTTCACAATCATTCACTGGTGAGCTCCATTGCTGGTGCCCCACCCTGTTCTTTTTCATTTGAAGACATGCTTGTAAAACCTGTTCTTGTTACACATTTAAAATGGGACATTTTTGTTATTTTATATTGTTCTGACGGGTTTAGTGCTTTTTATGACACAATCGGGAAAAATTCTCCATGACAGCAGTATTGATGCTGATATGTAAAATGAGTATCTGTAACATGTTTTATAAAGTATCTTATGAAACATGATTTCATAAGAGCCCTAGATAGTCCCTCTTCATATGGCCCTCAGATTTGTATAATAGGATGAAAGTAGATTTGGTATTGAAAAAAATAGCTGGTTACAGATAACCCACATTCAACATCCTTTTAAAATATTTTTCACTGTGTGTATATTCTCCACTGTTTATTCATTGCATCTTACTGACATTCATTTTATCATACAGAAACAAATTTAATTTTTGTGGGGAAAAAAGCAATCCCCCAGCCTCAGGTTGCCATGGCTACTGTGACATCATTACTTCAGCTCTCATGCTTCAGCTGCTGGATATATGCAGCGTAAAGAACCTCAGATTTCTGGCTGGATTGGACCATGGTTACCAGCTGTTGCCAGGCAACCATAAAATACAGCTACATCCAATAACGTGATATGGATTAGAATGACTTTCTCGAGGTGCAGGATAAAGCCAAGTGTTCACCAGGCAAAAACCTGCTTTGAAAGAATGAGATCACATGGCTTTCACTGGAGAATTTAAAGTGCAGTTTGCATTCGTATTTACAGTGTTATAATGTTGAGGCTCCATTTTAATATCTTTAATAAATAATTTTATGTACCGTGTATGTCCTCCACAGTCATGCATCTAAAGGCTTCATTTTTCAGTTTGGTGACTGGGAGCAGGTCTCAGTTCCAGTCTGGAGTCTCTCTGTACTGTAAATGCCTGGTCAGCTGGAGTAATGTGTCTCTCCGTTCCGTCCAAAAACAGGCTGAAAGGATTTTGTTGGGCCGCTAATGTGCTCTGATCTTTGAAGAATTTATCTGTGGTCACATGGTGTCTTGTATATATGTAACCCAAAGATTTTCAGTGCTGTATTTAATTGCTTTTAGGCAGGTTATTTGAGTAGTTTACAATTTGTACAGATATATTGCATTTTTTTTTTTGGGCAGGAAGGCTATGTTCTGTTTGTTTGTAGGACTGCCACCGCAGCTCTAAGTCTTGTTTTGCTCAGTAGGAATAATAATTGGAATAGCTGAAAGAAACGAGGACACTGAAAACGGTGGAACTAATGTAAATATAATTTAACAAGGCAAGTGTGAGAGACAATTGACAGCTATGCTGTAACTAAGAGGAGAAAAATGTGTCCCGAATGTCACGGTAATATGTTCAGAAATATATTATTGTTTGATCTGAATTCATCCGTTTCTGTCAATACCTGAGACATCATCCAAGTAGACTATTTCTAGGGGCATCATAACATGCGATGTGACAGGTAATTACTTCCCTAAGATGTTTTCATTTTGAACAGTGTAATGCATTTTCATTTAATTGCATGTCAAAACAATGAAGAGAAGGAGCGCTCTGCTTGCAACAGGTTGTTGTCTCAGGCCTCTCTTCTCATTGATAGGGAAAAGGCTTGTTGCTGCAGTTTATGATGCCACACTTTCTCAAGGGGAGAACAAAGACATGGTAACTCAAGACAAAGAATTGGGTAATTTGAGACACTGAGAAGCATCTGCTTGTTTATTGAATTTTTCAGATTCATGAATAACAGAGTTCCATCCAACAAAAGATATCAGCCAACAGAGTATGAACATGCAGCCAACTGCGCCACACATGCGGTGAGTGAGCGCCCTCAATCTCTGTTTTTTACTTTATGTGAATTCCATTGAGCTTGAAATCGGTATAGGTTTGCACCCCCACAGACTCTCTAGTTAAAAGAAGCAAGAAAAGTACTGAAAAAAAGAGGAAACAAGATGTGGATTTAGTGCTCCAGACAGAAGAGCGACAGGAAATAGTGGAGAACAGGGGTTAGCATAGCCTTGGGGCTAGGGAGGTGCGGGAAACTTCCTTTAGGTGAAGGGAGCGCTGCAGAAAGAATAGACCTTCTTCTTAGGCTTTTCTTTGTTGTATAATGCTGATAGCATTCTTTTTAGTTTTGTGTTACTTTCAGCATGTGTTTGGTGTTGCTCACTGGCTTTGGCTAGTTTGTCACATTCTTTCTTGGGCCTTTTATGAGCGCGGATGCTGTGCCATGTTGCAGATGGTCAGGTATGATCCTGCACAGACTAATCCTGTATGTTACTGAAGCACATCTGGTCCGCTGTTTTACTGCAGGAAAGAGTGAGCGATGAGCAACATCCTGTAGTCTCAAGATTAATCACTATTATACAGTATATCTCAGGTGTCTACCATGTAATATGTAAGGAAGGAAGAAGAAACATGGTTTAAAAAATACATCCTATAGTGTGGCACAAATGGGGTTAGTGTGCCTATTTTTAATCTTTTAATCTTAGTGGAATTTTCTGAGAGTCTTATTTTAGTTTGGGTCATAACAACAGTATCTGTAGAAGCAATGCATTTCAAGGTATGAAATACATGTTATACCACATTTGGTTTTGTTAGTATTTGATCAATCTTTAGTTCGGGCTTCTGGCAGAGAATTACCAAAATGGGTACAGCTCTGAGATGATGTGTTGTTGACTAATGAATAATTTATTGGACCCCAGAAGCGACAGATGGGATGATCTGCATTTGCAGATCAAAGTCTGTCTTTTCCCACAGCAGAAATAATGGAGAGTCCATTATTATCAATCAAACTGGGAGAAGGTTTCTAAAAAATATAGAATATATATATATATATATATATATTCCTACTTACATGTACCACTTTGAATGAAAGTTTCTCTGAGTATGAGTAGAAGTGTTTCTTTTTATGCTATTACTCAGCTCTGGATAATTCCCAGCATCATTGGTAGCTCCCTCCTGCACTTCCTGTCTGATGACCAATGGGAGTCCGTCTCTGCCTGGATCTATGGCTTTGGCTTGTCTGGACTTTTCATCGTGTCCACAGTCTTCCACACAATCTCTTGGAAGAAGAGTCACCTCCGGTAGGTAGAGATGTGATGGCAGTCATATCATGAACCATGAGAGAAAAAAAAACAAAACACATTTGAATGCTTTTTTCAGACCTCTGTGCTCCATGTGTCCTTCTAGCACTTTGCTTGTTAAATGTCTTTCAGTTTTTCTGTAATTGGCATTAACTTACAATTTATAATGTTTTTAATTTATGAAAATGCAAGATTAGCATATTTGCTAGCAGTTTCTAAGTATTATGCTGCCTCTCATGAGTCTTTCAGGGAAAGGATGTTGAAAAAATTTTCTAATAACTATTTTGTCTGTATAAGCCATGTCCAGACTACAATCAGCCCAACAATTAGCAGGATGAATCCTTGATCAAGCTTATGGAAGGCACTTTCAGCATGTAAAACATATCCAGATGTGACACAGTAACTGGACTACATCCCCTCGCATGCTGGCATTTGTTAGTCTCTCAGCAGTGTACGTTAATAGAATATTTCAAAATGTTTCACTGCTCTCTGGGAAACATATGCAGTTTGTATTCACTCCTACCTCTACTATAAGTATATGGGTCATTCTGGGGTAAAACTGACCCCTTTTGACCTTGACCTCTCTTCCTGATGTTTGACACCCATTTTCATATTTGTATTATTTTTTTCAGATATTGGTCTGTACATTACAATGTATACACATGCCAATTTACAGAGCGGGATCTCTTGTACTTTTTGTATTACAGTATTATTACAAGGGGTGATTGACTGGTTAAAGCAGGGGGCACAGCTTCGGACCTGGTTTTCTCCAACCATGGTTTTCTCCTGGTTTTCTTCTGACAGCTCTATAAACTACGCTGGTTCACTCCTGTACTTGAGAACAGTAAAATCTTTAGGATACACTTGCAGTCTGAGGCTGTAGCTGGTGCTTATACAAATGTCAGATCGAGGTATGATTGAGCTAATTAATTAAGAGCAGACACTGGGGGGGAAAAAATCCTGAAATGGATCAGCCTTTCATAAAAATGTAAGGAATTTAAGGAAACCTTATTCAGGTTTTATTGTTATTTTAGTGTAAAGCACAAAGACATGGATTGTCACATCAAAATTTGTATGTCTGAAAATATTAAAGCATATCACTTTATTAAACTATCATACAACTGAATTTTCAGGTGCAAAAGCTTTACTTGAGAACCACGAAAATAGAAGGCATGTTGCTCCAGGTGCCTGCAACTAATACAGATTTAGGGAGAATTGGCTGAGTCAGTGGAATATACATACAAAATAAAACCATTGCTTCTAAATAATCATTTATTTTATCATAATATGCTAATTTTAGCATAATATGCAAATAAAAGCCATTTTATTTTATTAATATGTAGGTAAAGAAGTGTCTGTTCAACATGTTGGCCGAAAGAAAGGTTAATTCTGCCATCAATAAAAAACATTGCCTGCTTGAATTAGTCATAAAACACACCAAAGTCCTGTTCCAGACCATTGTGCCTAGAGTAAGATGGGGTTGGGGTGAACCTCCCTGCTTGTCCTCTTGGAAAGGAGACATCTCCACCCCATTCAGGGTGTTTAATTTGCAGAATGCAGTCATCAGGCCAGTCATTTGTCTATGCTCACAATCTGCCAGGGCACCAAAGACAAAGACCTTGAATCAGTCAACACTTGTCCTTAACTTTGAATCATGATTAAATTCAGTATTATATTTTTTCTTTTGCCAATTTCAGTGATCACCAAATGTAACTCACCAAACTTAAGACTACATCTAAACACTAATCTAATAAAGTTAGTCAAAGTTTAGTGCAAATATTGATTGAATCCAGGCCAAAGTTTTTCACAAGCTTCTCAGTGGATGAGTGCTGTGGTATAGTCATTTTTCCCGCGGTTTCTCTCTAACCATAATCGCTGCAATAGCAAATGATTAGTTTTCTGTGCCCTTATAATACATCACATTTATACTATCAGTGAGTGTCCCTTGGTATTTGTGGTAATGCAGTGTTATATTTCATGTCAGCATAAATTGCTTTGCATACTTTGTTGTTGTTCCTACCAGCCATTTTGGCCAGGCAATGCACTGCCATGCTCCAGTGTTTATCATGGTAAATGCACTGCCATGCTCCAGTGTTTATCATGGTAAATGCACTGCCATGCTCCAGTGTTTATCATGGTAAATGCACTGCCATGCTCCAGTGTTTATCATGGTAAATGCACTGCCATGCTCCAGTGTTTATCATGGTAAATGCACTGCCATGCTCCAGTGTTTATCATGGTAAATGCACTGCCATGCTCCAGTGTTTATCATGGTAAATGCACTGCCATGCTCCAGTGTTTATCATGGTAAATGCACTGCCATGCTCCAGTGTTTATCATGGTAAATGCACTGCCATGCTCCAGTGTTTATCATGGTAAATGCACTGCCATGCTCCAGTGTTTATCATGGTAAATGCACTGCCATGCTCCAGTGTTTATCATGGTAAATGCACTGCCATGCTCCAGTGTTTATCATGGTAAATGCACTGCCATGCTCCAGTGTTTATCATGGTAAATGGTCTAAGTGGGAGATTGGAGTCGCTGGCATTAGCAGCAATTGTTGAGGAACTGTACTTAATGAAATTGTGTTAGTAAAGATCTGGTTGTATAATTTCATGAAATGCATGATAAAAGTTGAAGGTTAGGTCCATCTGAGAAGCAGATCCTTATAATGAACAAAATTATTGAAGCTGCTGGACATTGAGAAGGAATGCATTCCACATAAATTGCCCAGCAAATTAAACCAGCTGCTTGACGGAATTTCCTTTTAGTTGTAGGAAGTCGCAATCTATAATGGTATAAAGGCACTATGCTCTTGCAAGGTTATGATCTATGGAAGAACAAACTTAATTGTTGGGTTTTAGTGAAGGGATTAAACAAGGACGTAGAGAAATAGAGCAGTTGGTAGCAATGTCACTGCAGTGAGTGAGTCTTGGCTGCAGCTTTTTTCTCTCTCTCTTGTGACAGGATGGTCGAACACTGTTTCCACATGTGCGACAGGATGGTGATCTACTTTTTCATCGCAGCCTCCTACGCCCCCTGGTGAGTGTAGACTCTATGTAACACAGTTTTAGAACGCAGCGTGTTTTGTCTGTGTGGTCTCACTTGTGTGTGCTCAGATCGCATTACAAGATAATTCCCTCCCTCTCACTCTGAGGTGAGTTAGCAACACTGGATCCTGAGCACATGATTGTAATATTTTGTCATTTAAACCTGTATTAAAGCTTAAGATGGCTGTTGAAACTGCATGGCATTCTAAAGTCTTTGCATTCATATTTGTGATTACGCGGATAAGAGCTTTTTCAAGTTCCATTTTACAAGGCATTTACTGGAGTTAGAGGGTTAGAGAGCTGTTTCAGTTTCAGTGCATATTGTAATTTAGATCATTTTTCCATCAGTGAAAACAAAATGGAACCTTAACAAAATGGATTAGGGGATAATTTAGTGACTATAATATTCCAAGTATAATGTGATTTTCTTCCCCCTTACATTTTGCTAGGAAGGATTTACTAACATGATAGACATTTGTGTCTTAATCAAAAGTTGTTTTTTTATTTGACTACCTCCAGCTATAAATTTTCTCCATTTTTTTATTTTTTATCTTTCTTTCAGTCAGCATATTTTTTTAAGCTCTCTGAGGAATACACTGTTATGTAACTACAGTTTTTGCAATGTAAATAAGGCATAAGGCATGTTCCAGTATCGTCCTATGCTTACTAACAGTCCTTACAATACCTGGTGTCCTGTCATTACTCACAGGCTGAACCTGAGAGAGCTGGGACCGTGGGCCTCCCACATGCGCTGGATCATCTGGATCATGGCTTCTGTGGGGACGGCATATGTCTTCTTCTTCCATGAGAGGTATGTACTGGATGGAGGGATGCTCAGCCCCATCTCTATGTGTGCAGGCATCGTATGGGAGGCTAGATCCTTCTCAAATTTATTCTGTCCAGTAAACTGGGGGATTTAATTTTAGAAGAAAATATTCCTTTATAAATTTGCCATGGCCAATTCCATCCCTAATTTGGAATGTCCAATTAGCTATTTGCAGCAGTGTTCATGCGCCGATCTTCACAGTCGATTCAGAAGAGTTTAGACATCCACAGTTCTCTTCTGAAACACGTGCCGTTGAGAGCCTCCTATTGACACAGCAGCCCACAGACCAAGCTTGCACGGACCTGAGTTTGACAAGCAGACCCTGGGCGCCTGATCGCCCAGCCGGCGTCACCGGAGAGTGGTGAACACTCATTGGCTGTCAGCCACAGTTGGAACTGGCACAATTCGCATTTAATCTGGGACTGTGGGCCTCATCCATGCAATAGAATTTAAGTGATTTATTTTATCCTAATAAAAAAATTCAACAACACCCCCCCCCTCCCCACACACACACACACACCCCAAAAATACATCCTTCTCTCAAATTTCTCACTCTGTGTTTGTTGATTTGATTTTATGACAATGTTTTATAATATCTTTGCTTTAGAGTAATTACAGTAATTATATGTATTGCTATGTGAGTGTCTATAACTGATCTTGCTAACCATCCTCCAAATGGCAGTAATTAGCACAAGTTTTTTAGTTATAAACAACTGTCCTATGGGTTTGGGGGTTTGTAAAATGCACCACTGCATCCATTAGATTGGTATGTAAACATAATCTCTTTGCCTTTTCCCAGGTATAAGATTGTGGAGCTAATATGCTACACAGTCATGGGAGTATTTCCTGCGTTAGTGATCCTCTCAATGGTAAGGACCAGACAGTGACAGTAAGTGGTGTATGGGAGAACACCCCCCCCCCCCCCCTCAGACAGTGCAGCTGGTAACTGAATCTCCCCCAGGCAAGCTGACTGTTTGCAAAATGGTCGTCATCGTAGCTGCCTGCATTGCTGAAAATCAGAGGCTACACATCAAGTTAACAGCAAAACCTTTACAGTTGATGATGGAGTAATAATGGAGGAGGTGTTGCAGGTGCTGGATTGTAGAACTAATATGTGAATCTAAAGTCTGGAAAAGGAGCCATATGCACAGATATAAAGTGTACAATTGGTAATGTTTGATTAAACTGGAAGGTAGGGCTAAGTAGAGGGGTTATGAGATCTGTATTCCCTGTATTTCCCCTTTATTTTATAAATGGTCATTGAATTGTTGAGCATATTTATTTAAATGTTTTTTTCAACATGTCCAGTTTTGTCATCTGATAACACTTGTAATAAGAGGAGAAGAGTGTGAGGCTCCCCTTTCCCCTGCCTACAGGATGTATGGTGCGAGTGTTGATGTCAGATGTTGTTCTGTGGTGGCTGTTATGGTCTGAGTGTTGATGTTGTGCAGTGAGTGTTGATGTCAGCTTTTGTTCTTTATTGTAGGCTGATAGAAATGGCCTGTTCGAGCTAATCGTGGGCGGCATGTTCTACTGCCTGGGCATGGTCTTTTTCAAGAGTGATGGGCTCATCCCATTCGCCCATGCCATCTGGCACCTCTTTGTGGCCATCGGAGCTGGAATTCATTACTACGCTATCTGGAGGTATCTGTACACACCAGAGACTAATGAGATGAAGACGTCCAGATGACACACAAGGGCTGTTTTGCCCGTACTAAGCCGCCCTGGGCCCCACAACCACCAGGCTGAGGGAGAGCTAGTGCCTCCTGAGAAGTGATTCTAACTGGTATTGTGCACTAGCTTATTCAGCCTGCTTCTCACAGTGATCTCATGACTTTTTGATCAATGTCACTTGGAAAACAGTGTTTGAATGAATGGTTTCAATGAAAATTGGACCACAAAGTATGTATCCGATATTTCAAAACAGAAAAGAAACGCACTGCCTTGGATATGTATGTTACAATGTACTTATTTAGGTTAACTGGTGCCCAGGGTTTCAGCCTTCCTTTTTGGGAACGCGTTTGCTAGGGCACATTGAAAATCATGGTTTGATCACTAAAACTATCACTAAAGCTGTTCTAAGACCAATAATGGTGTTTTGCCATTACCTGTGAATGTCTCTCTATAGCTGACAGTGTTGAAAAGTAAGATTTCTGCAAGACAGACTTAGACTTATCATGCAAATGGATGCCTTTATAATTTGTGAAATCCCAATGCATTTATTGAACTATTCAAGGCTCCATTCATACAGGGAACCACATGCAAAATCTGTCATATCATATTTATTTTAGATGTTTTTTTTAATGATAATCAGCTTGAATGAGCTTTTTGATTTTAGTCATATAGATCAACTAAAAAATAAATAACAAATGGCAATCAGTCTTGCCTCACTGCAAGACAATTTTAGGGTCTAAAATTCTCGAAAGATCAACATCAAGATGTACTATAGGCCAATTAATTGTGGAATGGCCGTAATACAGTATAGAACGGTGTATTCTCAATTTAAGAAGTAGCAGCTCACCCAATCCCATGGAGTTGGGCCTTTCAGCTTTCCCCTTCAATGCAGATTAACAGTACAGCCTAAGGCAACAGTACAGCCTAAGGCATTTCCAAAACTGAAAAGCACTGAATCTCTTTAAATCTCCTAAACATCTATTTGTAAAATTATGAATATGATATAAATTATATATTTTTTTACATTATTATTGGATATCCTTTTTGTTCTTGTAAAATCAAAAAGTATTATTGTCAGGTCTTAATCTCTTACCTTGTTTTTCTCAGCTTTAAGTCACAATAGCAGTAATATAGCAATATTCAATGTAATGGCTTTTTTATTTGTTTCACCAGAACATGCTTTGTATTTTCACTTTGGTTTTTATGACCATAGGACAGATTTAATAGATGAATGAGAGAATCTGTGATTTTCTCATTCGAGAAGTAAAAGGGAACCTGATGAATTTCTACAAAACACAAAATTGCTTTGATAACCACTGCAGTATCTCTTCAACAGTGTATTAGGCTAAAGAGATAACAGCCAAGGATTGTATTTTGTTATTTATGTCAGCACATCAACAGAAAACGATTGAGACATTCACTTTTCCTAACATGCATGCTACATTCTCAGTGGCTAACCGAAAAACAGGAGCACACTGAGGTAAATTAATAAACCGGATGTTTGTGTATGTGCTTTTTGTAAATGAGGATAGTGAGCTGAATAGTTTTCGTTATGAAGTGACCAAGAGCCCCATATCAATATGTTGTAGGGAAGATGATTGTGACAATGATGACAAATCCTTTGAAAACTTGAAACCATTCCAAGGCCCTCTTTATCCTGCCGGCACTGGAGCTCCTGCCAGTCGCTAACAGTACTGTATACATTCCTGTGGGTCTAATTGCTCAATTCTCTGTCTCAGCTCAAGACACACCTGCATGTTTGCCAGAACAACATACAACTCCAATTTGTGTAGCTTAAACATTTCAGGTATTGTTGTTACTATACTAATTATAGCTAATAACCTATTTTAAACAGACGGCTGACAATGGGACTCATTCATTGTTCTGAGTTTATGCCATGTTCCATACAGTATGTCCATTGAAGTGCCATATCTTGTGCTTTCTCTATAAATCTTCTGAAACGGTGTGTCTTCACTTTTCACATTTTCTCATTTACCTGGTGCATCATACTCATTGAATCTTTTCTAAATCTTTTATGACCTTTTTTTTAAAGTTCATATGTGTTAATTTGTGTTCATATGTTTCTGTCTTCACTGTGCTTGTTTTTCATAGTCAATCACAAAAGTTCACCTGTGTACATAAACAAATGAGATCTTCTGAACCATTGGAGTCACTGAAAAATACACTGCCAAGCTTTGAGGTAAAACCTATTGGGCTTTCACAACAGTTAAAACAAATGGTAATGTGTACATATATGAATGTAAAATTTAAGCTTTTCATTTGTAAAGGCTAATGAGTTTGTCAAACATTCTGGTGGAAAATGTCCCTTATCTTCTTTGCCACAGTAATGGCATTACACAATACACTTCATGTGATCAAGAAATCAAGATCACAGTGAAAATGTTATGCTGCAAAACCTCTCAAATATTTTCCTTTAAACCTGGTAATCTCAATCTCACATGAAAGGTTTCACAGCAAACATTTAGTCTGCGTACCATTATTTGCTCACATGATTAAACAACAGTGTTACTGCCTCGCTGAGAACATAGAGCATGTTCTACAATGCATTTCTACTGTTTCATAATATAGGATATAATTTATTGTACAATCATTGTATTGGTTTCTGCCTTTATTGAATGTGTAACGTATCGTTAGATTTTACATTTTACTTGCCTGTGTATATTTAGAGCCACAAGAGGGAGCACTGTTTTTCTAAAGACACTCTTGGAGGTTTTGGGGCATTTGAGAAACGCAACTATATATATTTTTTGTTTTAGGATGCTATGTTGACCTTGTGAATAGTTTTCTCAAACAATCTTAATGTGAAGTGTTTTTGAATGCTTCACACCACAAAACTGAAGCAGCCTCAATTCTTCTGTGTTTGAATAAGATTGCACTGAAAGCTGTAACTGCCTCCTCGTAGGGGAACACACAATGGAGTTTTACACAGAATGTGATTCAAATAATTTAAATCACAGGTAGATGTTGATGATGTCATGCCTATGTTCAGTGTCAGCTCCTGCTGTAACAGTAGATAACTGTTGGAATTAAGTTCTCCTTGCAAGACATAATAACAATGAAATATCAATTAAAAGACTATATGCATGGGTGATCTACTGATATCATCAGTGGAGAAGCAGTGACAATTCCGTTAACTTTCAACCATATGTTTTCAATGTAAATGCAATTATTTTAAATTGTGCTGCATGTACTTTTTTGGGAAATGCAACACATTGAGGTAATAATATATGATAATATTTTTGCATTTAGCCTAAACATTTTGTTAAATAATATGGGGCTGCTTTATGTGTGTTTTACACTCCAAAACATGCATTAGAGGGCAGGTGAAAGCAGTCAACTTTTTTTCTTTCTTTTACATTTTCAAAGTTTTTTCACATTTGTAGGTGAAAGGGGTGAGCAGTCATGCAAAACCATGATTTGTGATGGTGTTTTTACAATGTAATCTTTGGACAGATATTTCAAACATTCTAGGATCTGACCTTTTTCCTTATGACTATATTTTTTAAAAGTTGTCCTGTCTTTTCTGATGATCAGTAGCTCATATATTTTGAAGTTTTCTACATTAGACGTTCTGATGTTATAACAGTAACGTCTAATGTATGTTTCCCAGTGTTTTAAAAAGACACAGACCTGAAATGAGAATGTAGAGTGGGTGTACTCATATTGAGGCCTTTGCTGCCATAGCCTGAATTACTGGAACATATGACTTCTACCAAAGGTAAAACTTAACATTACACCCCTGGTGTTGATGACAGATCTTATAGAAACCTTTTGGTGGGTATTATCATACTGACAGTTTGGACTCACTTTGGATGTGTTCATTTAATGTTATCCCCTATTTTAGTTGATGGACTGATGACATTGGTTCAAACTAATAAAAATAACATATTATGAATAGCTGAAGTACACCACAAGCTTGCCATCATTGTTGTATTTGTAATTAATACAAAATATGGTCAAAATAGATGATAGTCATACATTTTCCATGTGTACTAGTGTATATCAACAGTGTGTGTGCTGTGTATGGTGCTCCCCAAATTACTTTTTGTTTGTTGATGATGACACACACACAAGTGCTAGTGAACATCAGAATGGTGTTAACGTATATTTTTGCTAATTAGTGTAACTAATGGCCACCTATTTGAAGGCTTTGGATGTGATGTGAAATGGATGGCAAGTCACTTGCACTGAAACCCCCTCTTAAGAGCTGCTGCATTCCCAATGATCCCCTCTGCAGGTTTACTATCATAGCCACACTGCCTATAACTTTCAGAATGATGTTTTCTAATGTACATATGGATGGTGACTTTGTATATCAGTGTAGCTTTAATACTGTGACTATTATGTATTCCGTGAAGCTGGCCATGGTTTTAAATCTGTAATGGTGGCTTTACTGTGAGGTTTGCGAACGTTCTCTTGAGTGTAATTTTCAAATTTAAGAACTGTAATATTTGTGGTGATGGTTGTATTTTTAAATGTATTTAATAACAAACATTTACTAAAATTTTTCGTGTTGCGTATTTTTTCTTCACTGAACATGGATACGGTGCATTTCCTTTCTTCTGTGTCACTACTGATTAGCTGATAAATGTGTTGCTATTCAGATATTTGTTTGGTGGTTATGTAAGTGTGGTCTATTTAAACAGACAGGCATCTCACAGGTGTGTTGGGATTGCTTGTGAAGTGCCCTCAAAATCCTCAGGATATCTCTATGCTGTTCGAATTGATGTTTTCTTAAATACTGGCTCTTGTTGCATTCATTGTCTTGTTCTTGAAATTGGACACTACTAATTTCAAGCTAGTGCCAACACCAAATACTCTTGCAACATGCATTGGGAAGACTGTCACAATTAGGCCACTGCCAATAACATTTAGGGGGCAGAAAAAATACACATTAATGAAAGAATAGCGTAATATTACCTTGTAGAGCCCTCGGAGTAGGCTAGAGTGAAAGTGCTTTCGACAACATTTTAGCGTAATTTGTTCATAGGTTTCAGTTTGATGAGCATAGGTTTCAGTTTCTTTCAGGAGAAAGAAGATACGTTCACCCCAGTGTTGAATGTAAATTTAAATTATATGGGCTAAAGCAGGCACATCTTACATTTAGCTGATAACTGAACAGGTATGTTTGATCTAATTACAATAAACGGGGATCTAAAAAGCTAACTGAAAAACACATGATCCTGTAATAGAAGGGTTGGTAGTCACAGTGGGGAAAGTATTCCAGTAATGCCCAGTAGATGGAGACAATAAACCTGTGGATAGGTGCTCATGTAGATAGGGTAAATTTGCTGTCCAAACACCAGCCGAAAGCTCACAGAGTTCGCATATCTCCGGCAAGTGTCGGACCCTGGGAATGCAGATACAGACGCCAGCGATCTGAAAGGGTAGCCCGGAGAGACGCACCTATAAAGAAAAACGCGAACACCGAGGACAAGTTCCGAGGCAAGATAATATAGCGGCAACGTTTTATATTGGACGGGGACAATTTTACTGCAATTCATTCAAAATTCAGCGTGAGGAAATATGAAGAACATGAGAATGCCAGCAGTATGGGTACTGCCACTGCAGGCAACGTGAGTATATCGCACCTGATGTCTTTGTAGTTAGATGGATTAATATGCATATGCATGTTTTAAACATAAACTCAAATACCAATGCGTCTTATTCAGACAAAACAGACTAACATTAAAGTAACAAATAATTCATACGGCAGTAACATAATCTACATGATAACAGCGAATGGTGGTCGCTTACTGTCAATAGCCTATTAATAGCCTATTATCTAAAAAGTATAGCAAACGAAATGTGATATACAAAATACTGAAGGTATAGGAAATTACTTAAAATAAGACGCTGCATTAGCGAGTTACCTGCAACAGGCGTAGTTTTGATTAATTAAACGTTTAGCAGGTGCCTCTCTGTTGGCGGTTGGTTGCTACTGGAGACCTGTCTGAACTACACAGTACACTGCATTAATTCAATGCAGCTATTGGTTTACTTCGAGCACATTTAATTCATTGTCCAAAAACAGATTTTGTTCACAATAAGCTACTTAAGTCGACTATAATGTGGCCTGGCGACGATATTACGTACAATAAAAAGCAATTAAACTGATTTGAATTTAGTTGTGCTATTTTCAATGCAAAGGTTTGCAATTTTGTTTTGGTCAATATTAAATTTAGGGTTACAATATTTTCCCCCCACTTCATCTTATCTGTCGTAGGTTGAAGTGATAGGCAATTATGCTGTAATGAAATAACACATTCTAAGACATGATAAGACTGTGCAGCAATGAAAAGTGATTTTTTGAATACTTTATTTGGAATGGTGGTATTAACACAATTCGGCATTGTGTCTTTACTTTGCTGAATGTGTCTATAGATAACCACTATATTAGTTTTAAGAGCTTTTAAAGGTTAATGGCTTCCTGCTCACCTGGCTTAGTAATTTAACGACACGTTGGACATCTTTGTCCATTGGGATTCTCTGCTGTCAGATGCTTAGAGAATTGGCAGATAATTCACAGGAATGTAAAGCAATTTTGCCTGAAACATGATTTAACCTTGGTGTATTTGAAAAGGAATTCTGAGGGAAGGGTAGCCAGTGGTTGATAAACTAATTTAGATTGTCTGCAGCCCTTCAGAGAGCCAGGGCTGCCGGTGTGTCTGTGCTCACTTAGCCCGCTCCCCCCTCGCACCTTGCACCCCACCATTGAAGCCTCTCCAGAACAGAGAGCAAAAGCTTTCAATACAAACATGGATGTGGATCATTATCATTCATTTTTTTAGAGCCTGCTCACTATTCTTTATTTGTCAGAATTGACATACATTTCTGTGTGTCCAGCTAATGCGGTTATCCCCTTTATCCTTTTGCAGCCAGAGTGGAGGGCTTCTGCGATGAAGTGGGGCTGCAGAGATATAGTGCTTTACCTCTGTCTTACGCTGCACACACCACGCTGGCTGGATGCAGGGGAGAAGGCACTCTGCAGCAAGGTAGCTAAGCACACACTGAGCCACAGTCTCTGTCTGCAGCTGAAAGGTACCTCTGCACTACGACAGCACCTACCAGTGAACCAGTTATACAATGGCTGCAGAAAGCAGACAAAGCTACACCCCCGCCCCCAACCCCCCACCCCCCAACACACACACAAACACACACACACACACACACACACACACACACACACACAGTTTGTGAATAGCACAAGTGTGGATCATCCTTTTTAACCTAGAGCTGGTTGTGCCTCTTTTCCAAGGCCGATAAGACTAGCAGACTGTACTCTCTGCAGACATATTTGTTCTTTTGATTTAGTCATTGCAATTCAGTCATCGTACTCCACGCCAAATTAATTCATGTGGTGCAGACTGCAGTGGGATTTCTTTCTCATTAGAACACTTATCACTGTTCAGTTTAATGTCACTGAGATACTCAGACAGGCCTCCCTGTTCCTGTACCCAAAGTATGTGCTCAGGATAAGGAATCCCTTTTAGGGTGTTTTAAAAAAAAAAATCATTGCAGAGGAAGCGTGTCTTTTTGAATTACCAGCTGCAGTACAGGCATATTGTGTCAATCTTCAGAACCTTGGACTGCATTGCACAAGTGGGAAATGGTGGAAGAGGTGGAAATCCAGGGGACATAAAGTAAAAGTCCTACCATGTGTTTCTTCCACCCATAGACTCAGCCAGCTGATTTCACTAATTAGTTCTACCTCCACTGAAGAATTATGTTAATAAGCAAATCCAGGTTATTGGAGCAAAATACTGGGGCGGACGTTTACTTTATGTCCCCTGGATTCCCACCTCATACTGTGGCTCCAGATAGTGTTCTCAGTCAGGTGTCAGACCATCCATAGCTTTCACATGTTCTATCTTTATCTCCTCTCTTCAGTGCTGATGCTGTTTTTCCATTATCTTTTTTTATTTTGCCCCAATATTATTTTTGGACCCGCCTGTGTTAGCTTTACTGAGATAAGTGGTCCAGGCCCATCCTGCCCACAGTGGGGTCTGTGTGGTGCTAACAGGAGGCGATGGGACAGGCTCTTTTCACAGTTGTCAATGACGGCCATCCGATGACCATAAGATGGGTTTATACAGGGAGTAGCTGGAAGAAAAATGTATTTTAAATGTTATGTATGATCATATTCCATACCTTTAATGCTAATGAAGCATGTCTAAACTAGATATCTTACTGAGGTTTATTTTTTTCTTTTAAAAACTGGGCTATTTATTACAACCTTTCCCCTCAGTGTAGCCTCTGTCTTCTCTTGCGGTTCTAGACTGCGCTGTAGCGCGAGCGCAAGCCCGAGCCCGAGCGTGATGTTTTATGGATCCTCTGCAAGCAGCATGTCTCTGCCCTCCAAGAGCAAGCTGAAGAGACAGAGCCGCACCTTCACCCAAGTGCTGTATCGCACCCTGAGCTACAGGGACCGCCGCTCTGTCACCGACCTCCCGGAGCAGGTCACCGATGACCCGGCTGAGCTCTCCACCCAGACCTCTGCCCCTGGGGTGCTCAAGATTTTCGGGGATGAGATCTGCGCGGGGGCCAACTACAAGAGCGTGCTGGCGACGCCGCGCTCCAGCGCCCAGGAGCTCATCAAGGAGGCCCTGGAGCGCTACTCCCTGAACAAGACGGCCGCCAGTGGTTACGTGCTCTGTGACGTCATGGGTACGTTCGAGGGGCCGGAGAAGCACTGGCAGACAGAGTGCCTGAGGGCCCTGGGGGACAATGAGAAGCCGCTCCTGCTGCAGGACCTGTGGAAGCCCAAAGAGGGCTTTGCCCGGCGCTTTGAGCTACGGAGGAGGGCAGAAGTGGAGGAGTTGGCCGCCAGGGAGAAGGACACGGTCACTGCAGGTAAGCGCTTGCCACACTGCCACTGTTATTCTCCCTGGTTCTTATTCTGTCTGAGTAGATTAACCAGCTGTGAGCTCAGGATAATGCCTAGTTCTCTGTATACTATCCATTCCACTTTGTTGTGTACTGTACACAAAGGCTGCATGTTTCCGTTGTTGCTCAATGCTACGTCTGTCAGCAATCTTTGTCCAGCTCAAGGAAAGACTGTCACAATTTGAAAAAATGTAGACATTTAGTATTTCAATTTATTTAAATTCAGACACAATCTGTGACTACAGAATTAAATTTGGCTGCTGAGAGCATAACAGGCTGCATCATTACATGTACTTGTCACTCAACTAGATATCAGCTGATACCCACCTTACGGCATGTTATGTTTTCTCTACAGTTTAACTGTATGTGAGTGTGCTTTTTTTATGAATGTATGAATTGATGCACAGTCAATCAGACTTCTTGAGAAGGGCAAACCTTCATGACAAAGTAAATGTGTGAGTTGGTTTCAGGTGCAAGTTTCTGAACAGTTCACACTTTATTTTGCCATGCTGCCTCCAAGGTTTTTTGAAGGCTCACACATAAATTCTGCATTATCACGATACCAGAAGTGTTAGTGCCAGCTGTCTGCAAGAACTGTTACCTCAGCTACACCCTATATCAGACTTTGGAAAGCGGTGCATGTTAAAATGGGTCCAAGCACAGTACAAGGGCTAAAAAGGGAATGTGAACATACATGCAATCTCAGATAGTTAAATTTTTTGGACGAAAATTCTTCTTCATCCAAACTTGCTGATTACCACTTTGGCCTTATTGTCATTGTCAAACGATTGTGTCCACAGTGACAGCCTTGTCAGCATAACCCTTAGCTGCCATCGCTAAACGTGTAACCTTTAGCAACTGTCATATTAAGACAGGTAATATAGGATTTCAGATCGGCAGTTATCACTCGCCAACGGAAGGGTCCACTAGAATGACGGAACTTGACCCTCTTGGCTAGCTTTACCCAATCAATGGCGGCAGAGTATTCAGCAGAATCAGCTAGGTGGGTAAGTCAGTCTTTAAGCAGACGCCTGCTTCTCTGTTTTGCCTAAGTCTGTAAATGGATTTTCCTCCCATCCCAAAGACATTAAGGATGGACTGACATGGTTGCCAAATGGCTTACTGATCTGCGGACTAATAAATAATATTAGTCAGCACGTGATATAGAACGCTTTATTATTAACTTT